>CM064564.1:7366869-7677654 GCA_032716605.1 Paralithodes platypus | reverse complement strand
GGGACGATCACAGGAACACATCTAGGAATTGGAAAGAATATATAAAAGGAGAAATTAGGAATGTATCTATTGGAGAAACGGGGACTACATCTAGGAATTGGAAAGCATTAGAAGAATTTAGGAATTTAACTAGTAATTGGACAAATGTATAGGAGGGGAAATGAGGAATAAATTAAGAAATTGGAGAGAAAATATAAGCAGAAATTAGAAATATATCTAGGTATTGGAAAATATAAAAATTAGGAATACATCTAGGAATTGGAGATATAATATAATTAGAAATTCAGGATATATCTGGGAATTGGAAAGATAATCTACACCGAAATTAGGAATATATCTAGGAATTGGAAAACAAATATAAGGAAAAGGAGGAATACGTCTAGAAATTGGAAGGAGAATATAAGGATAAATTAGGAATATATTCAAGAACTGGAATGATAATATAAATAATTAGGAATACATCTAGAAATTGTAAAGAAACTCTAAAGATAAATCAGGAATACATCTAGCAATTGGAAATAAAGGATAAAAAAAATGAGGAATAGAGAATGTCAGAATATATTTTTTTCTGTGTATATGAAGGACACAAAAGGCAAAGCTGCCTATAACAAATGCCTCCCAGAAAAATGAACAAGTGAGAGACAAATTAAACTACTACTATTTTTCAGTGAATTGGAAAGAGTGGTGTGCTTATGTAGTGTAGTGAAATGGATAGAAGGAGGACGTGTTAGTGAGAGCTAGGTGGATTACTGTCTGTGTAGGTGAAACAGAAACAGAGAGGGAAGCCAGAAATATGAAACAGGAGTTCCAGCAACTCCTTATCACATGCCTATGAGGCCTCCTCTGGGTATTGCCCTGCTCGATTGGTGTCTACAACCTCCTCAGACACCTTGATCCTCGAGGGGGTGGCCACAAATAAGTCGCCTCTATATTTGGAGTTAATTCGTTCAAATATAAAAACACAAACTGGTGAAATTTGGAAGATAAACATAGGCCTATAATGAATATGTGGAGAAGTAAATATTATAATAAAATTAAATACAGATCACTAATACAAATATGAGAGGAAGAGAGAGAGAGTGTGTGTGAGTGTGTGTGTGTGTGTGTGTGTGTGTGTGTGTGTGTGTGTGGGTGTGTGTGTGTGTGTGTGTGTGTGTGTGTGTGTGTGTGTGTGTGTGTGTGTGTGTGTGTGTGTGTGTGTGTGTGTGTGTGTGAGAGTGAGAGAGATAGGGGGAGGGGAAAAGAGGGGTGAAAAGAGGCATATTAGATAATGTGAGAGAGAGAGAGAGAGAGAGAGAGAGAGAGAGAGAGAGAGAGAAAGAGAGAGCGAGAGCGAGAGCGAGAGTATGAGTGAGTGAGAGAGCAAGGACATAACCCGTCAGCCAACATCAGTACAAAAATCCAACCATGTTTGAGATGAACCCACGACCTGGAAAATAGCCCCCCCCCACCCCCCCCCACACACGCAACCTCAGATCAGGGGGCAGCTTTGATATCATAAAAGGATTAACCCATTCACTACCGGTGGCGTCGTTTTCATCAGGCCCTGGACACTGTTAGGCGATTTTATTCAACTTTAAATATTCACAATACTAGTTTGGGCGGTTGAGCTTAATTAAGCGACCCTAACCCGGTGAACAGGTACAGTTGCCCACATAAGTTCTGTTCCTCGTCGTGATCTTATGTGTGAAAGTCAAATTAGTAAAATGCATTGCGAGTGTGGTTTCATTTAAGTTTACTAGTCAGATGAGTTAAGGGGAGGTTTTTAGTTTACTAGTCAGATGAGTTAAGGGGAGGTTTTTAGTTAGTTTAAGGGGAGGTTTTTAGTTTACTAGTCAGATGAGTTAAGGGGAGGTTTTTAGTTTACTAGTCAGATGAGTTAAGGGGAGGTTTTTAGTTTACTAGTCAGATGAGTTAAGGGGAGGTTTTCAGTTTACTAGTCAGATGAGTTAAGGGGAGGTTTTTAGTTTACTAGTCAGATGAGTTAAGGGGAGGTTTTTAGTTAGTTTGCTAGACTTCCATCAAGCTTAACATTACAGCCCCTAGATCCCTTTCAAGATAAATTTGTACATTTTTCGGTAGAAAAATTTCCCGGCCAAAGGCCGGTTCCTCTTAAATTACAGGCTTGCTATCGCTCGCCAGGGAAATATCGACACCTAAATGGCACGAAGTCTTAAAATTTACAGAAATGGGGCGAAAGTTCTTAAAATCGCCAAACTAATGGGGCGAACGTCTTATAATATCAAAAGCAATGGGGCTAACCATGAGGGAGAAAGGGGTCAAGAAAAAAAGCCCTCAAGTGGAAGCCGGAGTTCTCCATACAATGCTGGCTCGCTATCGCTCGCCAGGAATAAATCGAGACCTGGATGGGGATAAACGTCTTAAAACAGTGGCTGAATGGGGCCGTATGGATAGAAGCCAGAGAAAGAGAGAAAAGGAGAGAAAGATAACAAAAAGTAGGTGACCCCCCTTAAAAGTAATGAACCCCACAAAAGACGTCCTTCTTCTACTTTACGCAACTGAAGGCTTGGATTTTCTTCTCATCATTAAGTAGGCTAATTAAGGGGAGATGGGTCGTTTTTCTGGTCCCCCTTCTTCCTCATGTTTAGCCCCATTAATTTTCAGATTTTAAGACATTCAGTCCATTAATTTGACGATTTTAAGACCTTTCCCCCAATTCTTTGTCAAGATTAAGCATTTTCGTATCATTTGGGTGTCGATTTTTCACTGGCGAGCGATAGTGAGCCTGTAATTTAAGAGGAACCGGCCTTCGGCTCCTGGATAGCCACTAAAGGAAGTGTTGTCACCAATAGTAAGACCGCCACGTCCCCACCACCCGCGCCACGACGAAAGGGACACACCAACCCCAGTAACACCCCCCCCCTCCCCCCCGTATCCTTTTTATTGGCAACTCGACGGCCCACGGCGCATCCAGAAAGTGTAATAGGAGGTTTAGCGGATCCTCAGAAAATTATCTCACTACCACCTGAGATCAGATCATGGAGTGCTTTCCAGCCTCCAGGGTGCTTTCCGGCCCCACCAGTGTTTTCTGACCTCTACCTAGTGCTATCCGGCTTCAAGAGTGCTATACAGCCTGACCTAGAGTGCTATCCGGCTTCA
This sequence comes from Paralithodes platypus, assembly GCA_032716605.1. Classification (NCBI taxonomy): domain Eukaryota; kingdom Metazoa; phylum Arthropoda; class Malacostraca; order Decapoda; family Lithodidae; genus Paralithodes; species Paralithodes platypus. Next base: position 7,674,534 of record CM064564.1, on the reverse strand, counting down.
AGAGTGCCATACAGCCTCTATTCCTGTACCAGCTAAACCTGAACAGAGACTAAGTAAGAGTCACATATAACTTAACTTCGACCTGGCTGGCAGGTCCCTTCTAAGCTTAATATATATTCATATGGCTTTAATAAAATACCATGACACCCTACATTAATTTTGCTACTTCGGTCTATATATATATATATATATATATATATATATATATATATATATATATATATATATATATATATATATAATATATATATATAATTATATATTGCAATATGTTTGAGTGACTATTCAACCACCAGACCTCTACATATATACTGTATAGAGGACATTAACTCTGCTTATACCCATATACTACACCATAATGTAGAATTAAGTTATTCCCTACACTATTATATGTATATGTTGTACCCAGTGCTATACGGCCTGACCCAGAGTGCTATCATGCCTCAAGAGTGCTATACGGCCTGACCCAGAGTGCTATCATGCCTCAAGAGTGCTATTCGGCCTGACCCAGAGTGCTATCATGCCTCAAGAGTGCTATACGGCCTGACCCAGAGTGCTATCATGCCTCAAGAGTGCTATACGGCCTGACCCAGAGTGCTATCATGCCTCAAGAGTGCTATACGGCCTGACCCAGAGTGCGATCATGCCTCAAGAGTGCTATACGGCCTGACCCAGAGTGCTATCATGCCTCAAGAGTGCTATACGGCCTGACCCAGAGTGCTATCATGCCTCAAGAGTGCTATTCGGCCTGACCCAGAGTGCTATCATGCCTCAAGAGTGCTATACGGTCTGACCCAGAGTGCTATCATGCCTCAAGAGTGCTATACGGCCTCCATTCCTGTACCAGCTCAAACCTAGACAGAGACTAATTACGAGACACGTATTGAACTTGGCCTTGGTTTTCAGGTCCTTTATAACATAAATTATACCAATTGTCTTAAACACCCACACGCTATCCTTCATTTTGTGTGTTCACCTATAAATATATTGCCACATGTCTGATTGACCACTAAGTTAAGGGCAGGTATTTAGTTTGTTCCCTAGACCTCCATCAACCTTAAAATTACACCCCCTCGAGTCCCTTTCAAGATAAATTTGTAAATTTTTTGGTAGAAAAATGTCCCGGCCGAAGGCTGGTTCCTCTTAAATTACAGGCTCGCTATCGCGCGCCAGGATAAAAAAGACACCTGAATTGCACGAAAGGTTTTAATATGGGGTGAAAGTTCTTAAAATCGCTAAACTAATGGGGCAAACGTTTTAAAATCTCAAAATCAATGGGGCTATACTTGAGAGAGAAAGGGGTCAAGAAAAAAATCCCTCAAGTGGAAATCTCCCCTTAACAGACCGCTGCGTGTTTATATGTGAAATTACTTTGCCTTACACCGCCCGCTATACTGGAATCAAGCTTTCCCCCACACTTAAGACGTACATTCATAAGTTTTACATTGATCATACCTACCGTCTCTAGATTTTTTTTTTTTTTTTTTTTTTTCCCAACTACTCCCTCTCGGGCAACTGTGTATATAACTGTGTATGTCTCCTATGTATCTTGTATTTGTAATGTAGAACCAAGTTGTTCCCCACACTATTAAGGTCTTATGTTCCCTGATATATACTGTATTATCTGTATATCCAATGTTTTGTGTTTAACCCTGAGTGTCTCGTGCCTCCAGAGTGCTATTCGGCCTAGCTCCTGTACCAGCTAACATGGACAGAGATTAATAGAGAGGCCTCCTTCCTGTACCAGCTATAACCTTGACAGAGATTAATTGAGAGACGCCATTGACTTCACCCATACAGTACCAGGGCAACCACTAGACGGATTTTACTCAGTTACTCAGTTAGGACCTCTTAGCAATAATAAGGCTTCAAACTATCTCAACCAACCTTTGTAACTGCCAAAGAGCCTTCCTAAGCTGCACAATATCGTCTAAATATAGCTAGACTACGATATATCACACGGCGCTGGTACTCAAAGGGTTAATTCAGCTTGGTTGTCAAGTCCCTTCCAAGCTTAACCTATAATCATGTAGCCTTAATATGATACACTTACACACTGTCCTTCATGTTGCTCCTTCGTTTATATACCGTACATACATTGTATTACGTCTGACCGGTCCCTCATCCACCAGACCTCTACATAGACTTAAGGGGAGGTTTTTAGTTGATTCCCTAGACTTCCATCAAGCTTAAAATTACACCCCCTAGACTCCCTTTCAAGATAAATTTGTACATTTTTCGGTAGAAAAATGCCCCGGCCGAAGGCCGGTTCCCCTTAAATTACAGGCTCGCTATCGCTCGCCAGGAAAAAATCGACACCTAAATGGCACGAATGGTCTTAAGATTGACAGAATTGGGGCGAAAGTGCTTAAAATCGTCAAACTAATGGGACAAACGTTTTAAAATCTCAAAAACAATGGGGCTAAACATGAGGGAGAAAGGGGTCGAAAAAATAATCCCTTAAGTGGATATCTCCCCTTAAGTAACTATGCCTTATACCCGCGCTCTACACACAAGTTGAGAATCACAAGTTGACACACTAATATACACACTCATATGCCCCCTTTATAAATGTATCCAATGTCTCAATGTTTGTAAATAGCTTTTGTATTGATTGCCTACTGTATGTGTTTATGCTTTGTCTTTTGTATTGATTGCCTACTGTATGTGTGTGTGCTTTGTCTGTTGTATTGATTGCCTACTGTATGTGTGTGTGCTTTGTCTTTTGTATTGATTGCCTACTGTATGTGTGTGTGCTTTGTCTGTTGTATTGATTGCCTACTGTATGTGTGTATGCTTTGTCTGTTGTATTGATTGCCTACTGTATGTGTTTATGCTTTGTCTTTTGTATTGATTGCCTACTGTATGTGTGTGTGCTTTGTCTTTTGTATTGATTGCCTACTGTATGTGTGTGTGCTTTGTCTTTTGTATTGATTGCCTACTGTATGTGTTTATGCTTTGTCTTTTCATTGTGATCCAATAATAACCCATGCTATTCACAAGCTGTAACTTACATAAATAAAGCAACCTATAAGACTTGTACATCCACCGTTTATACTATGGGACTATCATTCCCCTCTTCCAGTCCACTGGCACCACTCCATTTGTCCAAGCTTTTGAGCATAGTTTCGACAGCCAATCCATCGATACTTCACCTCCATTCCTTAGCAACACACAACATAAACCCATGAAATACAACAATAGAGTGGGACCTAAAGTCAGTACCTACCTGAAGGGGGCGCCGCAGGAGATGGGAGAGGAGGGGAGGCGTAGTGTGTTCCTCCATTAATCCTCCACCGCGGAGATTGACCTGTCGGGGGTCATATTGGAGGTTAGGTCATGGAGAGAGTACAGTGATACCTAGGAATAATATTGTATACTAAAATACAGTACCATATACTGTAATATAGGTAATAATGCAACAACAGCTCAACCTAATATAGCATCATAAGCCAAATATTGCATAATAAAAATAATATAACGTATACAGAAAACCAGAAAAAAACGCAAAGAAAGAAAGTAAATATCATAATATACCATATTATAAAATACCATAATATACCCTAACATAATATAATATAAGAGCCAGAACACGAGTACTGTACAATAAAGCATTATAAGGGGTTGGACACAATAGCAAGACGAACCCAGACCCAAGGCACCGTGTGGGACCATTAATCCCCCCCCCCCCCCCCCCCACCCCCCACCCACACCGGAAGGCAGCGAAGATTGACCTGTCGGGGGTCATATTGGAGGTCAGGTCAATGGGGGAATACAGATGGCGAAGAATAAACACAGAGGGCTCAGCATAAATACTGATGTCTCGGAATAATATAATATAACATGACTAAGATACCATGACAAATTCAAGGGCTTGGGGTTCTCGAAAAGGGGCTCCATTCCTGACGCTATTCTTGACTTACAGTGTGCTGGCTTAATAATCCCGAAGAATTGATATCCTCTGAAGTCCTATTTTAGCTAACTAAACATGATAAATAAACGCCATTTGAGGAAGAAACCTTTTATGAAAACGCTTAAGCTCAAAGTCAAACGTTTTCCAAAAAAAGTGCTCCGCCTCATATGGTGTATATATTCACAAGATACCAGTACATACCAAAATATCAACTTATCTTATGAAAGATAATACAACTTAAAATAGCATCTAATATCACAGCATTATATTCGAAAACAATGAATATATACCGTACTCAATAATTGTAAATATAAATATAAGAGCCAATAAGCAGATTTAAATACGAACACATCACCATACGTCTTCCATGTCAAACCACTATCAGACCAAATCACACCATATAACTTACACCACAACCCAACACCATACCTCAAACAACACAATAACAACTCACACCACCACCGTTAGTTACACAAATCATCAACAACAACCACCACCATACTCACACACTATCTATACCCTGTTCCAAAGCACATGGGCTGTACATTTATACACCTATTCCCTGGCTGACCCCTCCCAAATGGTAGAAATACTAGGTCGATTACTTTAGTCGTTTATGAGTTATAGAGGTTAATGTTCAAAGGTGTTGGCCCACTTCTTTGCAACAGGGTGTAACCCATCGCTTCTATATAGTCTCTCTCTCTCTCTGTCAATAACTCCTAGCTGACAACACAATACTATATAACTCACAGCCCAGTACAATGGTGAACATAAATAATTCCCAAATACCAGTAACATTCACAATACATGTCATGTGTTAAATATAGCTTCTACTGTACAGTATAGTCATTCCTCTTGGTCTGTCTGTCTGTCACTCGCACTCACTCACTCTCACTCTCTCACACTCACTCACTCTCTCTCTCACACACACACACACACTCACTCAATCACTCACTCACTCTCTCTCTCTCACACACACACACACACACACACTCACTAATTCTAACTCTCACTATCTCGCTCTCTCTCTCTCAACCCATTCATCACCCCCTCCCACCACAGCCCACATACTCAATAATGCACAGTATATATAAAATTATGCCTGTGTCCCACCAGCTCCATTCCCCTCTCCCCTCTTTGGCCTTCAGCTATAGGGAAATGTCTCGTCTGTCTACGTCAAAAGTGTGTTACTCAGTGTGTGTGTGTGTGTGTGTGTGTGTGTGTGTGTGTGTGTGTGTGTGTGTGTGTGTGTGTGATAGAGAGAGTGAGTGAGTGAGTGAGAGAGAGAGAGAGTGTGTGTGTGTGTGAGTATGAGAGTGGGGGGGAGAGTGAAGGCGTGAAGAAAGTGTAAGTTAGAGAATGTGTGTGTGTGTGTGTGTGTGTACAGGTGGATGTGATGCGAGAGCTCGTGTGTTCTTCGGCAGGTGCGTGGGATATGTAGAGTGGTGAGAGAGAGAGAGAGAGAGAGAGAGAGAGAGAGAGAGAGAGAGAGAGAGAGAGAGAGAGAGAGAGAGAGAGAGAGAGAGAGAGAGAGAGAGAGAGAGAGAGAGAGAGAGAGAGAGAGAGAGAGAGAGAGAGAGTACAAATGATACAAAGGTAGTCAAGCAACAACCCCTTGAGGTTGCTTGCCCTACGAATCACTGCTTTTCAAAGTGTTTAACAGTGGTGGTTCAGAGTGGGTAAGGGACAATTGGAAAGGGAAGCACTGCCTTAAAACCAATGTCCTTGGCAGGGTTAGGAGATGTAAATAGGGAACAATTGGGTTTAATAACATAACACAGCTACAAGTGATCCTCGATGTATCTGAAAACAAAAAACAGTAATTAATTTACAAATGCAATCAGTCACGGGTTCAAGGAGAGGTGCTTGTCTAAGCGATGCTTAAAGGAGTCAACGGTGCTGCAGTCTACAGCATAACATCACAAGGAAGCCCATTCCACAAGTTCACAACTCGATTGAAGAAGAAATTCTTAAGACTCGTGCGAGTTAAAAAAAAATTACCAATAATTGTGCAACCATTTTCCCGCGTGTAGTTTGATTGGTCGATTGTAAATTACTAATTACAGTTCATATTGTCGATGCCTTTAATGATTTTGAAGACTTGAATTAGGTCACCTATTAATATGCGCTGGGCTAAAGGAAATAAACTTAATTCTCTAAGACGCTCCTCATATGGTTTGTTTCTTAGAATAGGTATAATTTTGGTAACTCTACGTTGAACTCGTTTAAGTTTATCAATATATTTTTGGTAGTAGCAGGAGAGAGAGAGAGAGAGAGAGAGAGAGAGAGAGAGAGAGAGAGAGAGAGAGAGAGAGAGAGAGAGAGAGAGAGAGAGAGAGAGAGAGAGAGAGAGAGAGAGAGAGAGAGAGGAGAGAGAGAGAGAGAGAGAGAGAGAGAGAGAGAGAGAGAGAGAGAGAGAGAGGGGGGGGGGGGAAGAAAGATAGAGAGTGAGAGAGGTGGGCCATAACAAGTGCTTTACGACTGACCCTCCTTCTTCGCTCTTCTTTATCGGGGGGAGGGGAAGGGGTCGGGAGGGGGAGGGGAAGGGAGTGTCAAGGGTGAGGGAAGAGGCCATAAATGAGGTGTGTAGGGTTGTATAGTGCACGCTCACGTGCGCGCGCGCACGCGCGCACACACACACACACCTTTTCCTTAGGTAAAGGGGTCTTCTGCATTACAAGAGGAACACATATATCAATTATCATTCCTGCATATCGTAAGCAGCAAATAAAGTGGTCAATTGACGATACTTGTTAGTGGGCAACCTGCCTACGGGAAATAATACCCTGACCATGATCCCTCTCTTCCCTACGGCTTATAGTGATCAGGGAACGGAATGCTAGCTGGTCGAGGCATATCCTACAACTACTTCTCGCAAGAAATAAGCGATGACCAACACACAACATGAAAGAGGATCAGGAGTTATGGTAGTAACCTCGACTTGCTGTTTTGTATGTTGCCCGGATTTCTGGTTTGGTGAGCCAGGCCGACCTATCAGGCCAGCTTGGTGCCCTACGTCGCAAGTGTAAGCCAAAAAGCCACCAGGAAATCCTGTTCTCTGAAAAGTGTTGGGTCTTCTAACTTCTAATTGAAGGGGTCTTAGTAGCAGCACAAATGACTCACAACTCAAAAGTTTTCAGACGGGACTCCAGGTTCAGCACATTAGAGCTATCTTGGATGATGGTCGACTGCCCTCTCTGTCTGGAGGGCTTCAGAGGTTGAGGTTCCCTCTATAATGAAGTGGTCTATTAACCAAATCCTTGTAACTGCTTCATTGAGAATCATTCTCAACTACAAGATCTATTGGTTTGCTGAGTTCTTTGCTACTGACCAAAGGTTAATTGTTGCCACCCTAAAGCTGAGCTCGCCCTCCTGGGTTTCATCTTGAGAGGCTCAAAGATGGGTAGTGTGCAATGAAGTACAGTTGCAGTATCAGTTAGTTTGAAGCGCTTGATGCCCTGTTGAAAAGTGAAAAAAAAAATGCTTGCATCAGCTTTTGAATGATTTCGAATGAAACCAATATCAAGGAAATGCTTTGTCTCGGAAAAGATGCTGGACGTTGTTGAAGAAAGTTTTACTACCAGATTGAATCGAGGCAGGTTCAGCACAGAGCTTTGTTTCATAAAGTGAATGTTTTCCCAGACAAAGATAGGTATATCATAAATCATCTTTAAATTATGCAATGCTGCTTGAGAAAAATTCCCGACAACCCACCTGGGATTGAACCGTGGACATCTTTGATCAACCGACAAACTTGGTAACCACTACACCACACTGGCCATATAAAGATTTGTTGCAACCTGACAGACAGCTGGTGCCCAGGGGTCGTCTGGGTCCACATACAGACAACATGGTCACATTTTACACTGCAAACCCTACCAGGGAGATATACAGTAGAGACAGATCCCTGTCTGTGGAGATAGAAATAATCTTTAAGAGGGTAGGGTACCGTTTTTTTTTTTTTTTTTTTTAAATACTCAACGAGATAGAAATAGGGGCGAGGGAACGCGAAAGTGGTTCCGGACCGTGAGAATAGGAACTTTAAATATTGTTTCTATTCGGGCTCTGTCTCGTGTCGGGTATGTGCCTGAGTATATACATACGGTACACACATACAAATATTTTTTAGTTACCTCCATCAAACTTAATGTATTATCCTCAAGATCCCCCTTTGAGATAAATTTTTAAATTTTTTTGGTAGAAAAATCGGCCGGTTGCTCCAAAACTACTGGCTCGCTATCGCTCACCAGGAAAAGATCGACACCTAAATGGTACGAAAGGTCGTGATATAAATACAGAAATGGGACAAAAGGTCTTAAAATCTCCAAACTTATGGGGCGAATGTCTTAACATCTCAAAATCAATGGGCTAAAAATTATGGAGAAGAGGGGAAAAAATGAAATATATCTTAACGAATAACAGTGAACAAAGCAAATTTTCAAGGCTCGTAATTCGTTGTTCTGAGGGAATGATTCGGGTAAAATTATGCTTAATATTCTCAACAGACCAATTAAAAGTATCAAGAAACCTGTAAATCTGTTGCAATGAAAAAAAAAATGGATTTGCATAAATTATTACCTAACCAGAAATATAGGTAACTGCCATTTTCATTTTAAGAGGAATTATGTTGAAGCTAGGGAGGACTAACACAACTTTTGATCGTGCCTGTACGCTCTTAATCCCCCCCCCCCCCTTACTCCCTCCCACATATACAAACTACACACACATACAAACAAAACACTCACACACAAACAACACACACACACACACACACACCAACACACAAACCGCTCAAAAACACACACATAGAAACCACCCACCCACCCAGCTACACCCACCCAGCTACACACACAACAACACACATACACACACACACACACACACACACACACACACACACACACCCCACCACACACACACACACACACACACACACACACACAACAACACACACACATAACACACACCACACAAACACACACACACCATACACACACACATCCACACACACACACACACACACACACACACACACACACACACACACACTGCCCTCTACACATGGGAACAACAATACTCCACCCAAGGCCATTCCTTATCCCTATACACAGCCGGGAGATGCACAAACAATCCGGCCCTATAAAAATACCAAGTGGGATGCTTTCATTCCCATGCAGATAACTGACATTGAAGGTCTTAAGGTATTCTGAAAGTGTTATTAAATTTCTAGATTACACCACGCCATCCACTGATACAGAAGATACATTCATATATAAATATATAGAGATAAGAGAGAGTAAGAGATAACCAGTCTGACAGTCTGATTGATAGATCGATTAACTGTTTCGCTGCGGTTGCCATCTTGGGACATTATATGTAATATAATCATTTACTATGGCCTACGTCCTGGTACGTTTCAGTATTACCATCTGACGTTGATAGTAGCGAGCTGCTCCACTTGCTGCCAGATGCTAGGTAAGCTTCTCTGTCTTCACTCCCATTGTATTATCAGTATGCTACAAGCTTCAGTTATAAGAGGGTGTCTGTCAAAGCAAGAGGTGATTTGGAAGCTGAAATTCAACCAAGAACAGGTGTATTTTCATGTGCATTTGTGACATCTATATACCAGATACGAATGTGAGGTTCAGTTCATGTTCCAGGCCATAAATCAAACTGTCTAACAAACACATTAGTTACTATAATAACTGGATATTTCATTGAGTTATTGTGAATGGAGAAAGATGAAAGCAGATAGAATAATACACTTGTTGAGGGCCCCCCAATCGCCCAGCAAAAAAGACTCCCCCCCCCCCCCTCCCCATTCCCTACATCAAGGCCACGGAGCTATGAATGAATGAATGAACTAGACTTGTATAAGAAACATTTAGACAGATTTTTTCAATGAAAATAGTTCTGTTCCGTTCGCTATCATACTTCTCGTATAGGGTGAGTCATAGTGAATGAAAGTAAGCTACAAACACCCCCGCAATGGTGTATTTTTCCTTATAGAAGTCACCGCAGGAAAAGGGTTAATATGTATATTAACCCCTTCTGTACCGGCGACCTCTTTTATTTTGTATTCTAGCTACTATTAGACAATTCTATTCAGTTAGAAAAGGGCCTCTACCAATTAACAGGCTTCGAACCATCTCATTTAACCTTCCTACTACCACAGATCCTTCTTAAACGGCACAACATCGTCCAAATATAGCTAGAATAAAAATAAAAAGACGTGGCCGGTACAGAAGAGGTTAATAAAAAGACGTGGCCGGTACAGAAGAGATTAATAAAAAGACGTGGCCGGTACAGAAGAGGTTAATACAAAGACGTGGCCGGTACAGAAGAGATTAATAAAAAGACGTGGTCGGTACAGAAGAGGTTAATAAAAAGACGTGGCCGGTACAGAAGAGGTTAATAAAAAGACGTGGCCGGTACAGAAGAGGTTAATAAAAAGACGTGGTCGGTACAGAAGAGGTTAATAAAAAGACGTGGCCGGTACAGAAGAGGTTAATAAAAAGACGTGGTCGGTACAGAAGAGGTTAATAAAAAGACGTGGCCGGTACAGAAGAGGTTAATAAAAAGACGTGGCCGGTACAGAAGAGGTTAATAAAAAGACGTGGTCGGTACAGAAGAGGTTAATAAAAAGACGTGGCCGGTACAGAAGAGGTTAATAAAAGACGTGGCCGGTACAGAAGAGGTTAATAAAAAGACGTGGCCGGTACAGAAGAGGTTAATAAAAAGACGTGGCCGGTACAGAAGAGGTTAATAAAAAGACGTGGCCGGTACAGAAGAGGTTAATAAAAAAGACGTGGCCGGTACAGAAGAGGTTAATAAAAAGACGTGGCCGGTACAGAAGAGGTTAATAAAAAGACGTGGCCGGTACAGAAGAGGTTAATAAAAAGACGTGGCCGGTACTGAAGAGGTTAATAAAAAGACGTGGCCGGTACAGAAGAGGTTAATAAAAAGACGTGGCCGGTACAGAAGAGGCTAATAAAAAGATAGAGAGAGATGAAAAGAGAGAAAGATAGTTTATTGACAACCATTATTTGCATAGCATAAATAATATACACTATATTACACAGGCTTTGTTAAATATATATATTATTAAGCATATCTAAAACATAAATATATACGGTTACATCAAAATTCACTCTATAAAAAAAGCTATATATAAATTTCCATATTGACGTGAGAGTGCTTTTAGGTATAATATGTATGCCAGGTTTTATGTTGCTGCCGCCGTCACCATCACCACCACCACAATACCATCACCATAACCATCATCACCCTCTCCACCACTACCGTCATCTCCACCACCATCACCTCCACCACCATGCCACAATCTCCACCACTACCGTCACCTCCACCACCACCACCATAACTACCATCACCATCACCACCACCATCAAAACTACCACTACTATAACCATCACCACCATAGCCACACCACTATCATATCTTAACCGCAATCACCACTCCCAGTATCAACACATCACATTACCATCACCACAACCACATCACCATTACCACCGTCACCACACACCACTATCATCACCACCACCACCACTATTACCACCATCACTACCATTACCAATACCACCACCACCACCATCAAACACCATCATTGCCATCAACAGCATTATCATCAAAAGCAATATGCAAATGTAACCTGAGTGACACTAATAACGCAGTATACAGTTTCCATACCTGTGTTTACCTTGTATAACTTGTTTACACCTTTTAATACCTTTTGTTATACCTTTTACACATTTGTATACCTCTCTTATACTTTATGTACCTTTCTATACTTGTTCTATACTTGTTTGTACCTTTATATAGTCTTGTTCTATACCTTTTTGTACCTTTTATACTTGTGCTATACCTGTTATGCCTTCTGTACTTTTTTGTACCTTTTCTATACCTTTTATACCTGGCATTTTTTTTCCGTTTTTTTTTTCTATATTTCAACTACTCCCTCTCGGGCATAGGCTGAGAGCCTGTACATTTCACCGCTCAACACGGTGAAGCCCGTGAGGTCTTGTTCCAGTCTGGGGAGTGAGACATGTGAAGCATCCATCATGGCTCGAAGCAGCTCCATCTCTGAAGCGGCCGGTTGCTTCGCTCAAGTGCTTCACCGTCTCACCCTCCAGACTCAGACCCTCACTCTCAGAACGCCACCTATTGAGCAGTGAACTCACTAGGCATTGTCCCCCTGTAACATATTTTGAATATGGGAATATTCATACAGGTTATTTAATCAGGGAACAATGAGGGTATTTTTTTGGCATTTCGGTGTGTTTTGTGGTAAGGCACTGATACTAGGTACCTGTGTGTACCTTTCTTATACCTATTGTACCTGTTTATACCTGATCTATACCATTTATATCTTTTTGTACCTTGTTTACCTTTTTATCCTATATATTATTCCTCGTGCAATCTCACAACCCCTTCTCCTGCATCTACTCCACCATCCTACCCACCCCAACCTCGAACCCACCCTCATCCCACTACCTCACCCTAACCCATCCATCCCAGTCACCCGTACATCCATCCCACCTTACCCACCACCTAACTCACCTTACTCCATCCATCCCACCCACCCCAACCTCGAACCCACCATACTACATCACCTTACTCCATCCATCCATCCCACTCACCCGTACATCCATCCAACCTTACCCACCACCCACCACCCCTCACCCATCTATTCATCCCACCTTACCCACCCACTACCACCTCACCCATCCATCCATCCCACTCACCCACCACATCCACTACCACCTCACCCATATCCATCCATCCCACTCACCCACCACCATCTCCACCACCACCTCACCCATCCACCCACCACCCCTCACCCCCTCAACCATTCACAAACATCTACCTGTCAATGTATGTGGTAGTATGCACAATGGTAGCGTTCAGGCCTGTCAAACACACAGATAGCTGGTGCTTCCTATATGTGAGAGAGAGAGAGAGAGAGAGAGAGAGAGAGAGAGAGAGAGAGAGAGAGAGAGAAGAGAGAGAAGAGACAGAAGAGAAGAGAAGAGAGAGAGAGAGAGAGAGAGATGTGAGAGACAAACAGACAGATAGAGAGAGAGAGAGAGAGAGAGAGAGAGAGAGAGAGATTGTGCCTATTACCTAGTGCAATTATCATGGTGTGTGTGTGTGTGTGTGTGTGTGTGTGTGTGTGTGTGTGTTACTCAGTTACTTGTTCGTCAAGGGGAATCCACGCAATGCGAGCTAAGCTCATTATTATCACGCCTCCTTAACTGGGAATGTATTGCGTGAAATGCATGTTAAGTGTTTTATGTACTGTTGAATGGGCTGTGGATGTGTGTAGTCTGTATTTAGCCAATTGGCGACAACGGAAACGAAGGCTTAGGGTGGATCTGTATGGTACCATTCTCACTATAGACGGTACCGTCTCGCCCGAAGGTTTAGGTAGCCATCAGCTTAGGTGAACCATAATTATGATACCCATCTCGCCTTGTACCATTTTTGCCAACCCCAGATGGGACGTCACAACGTCGTCCACTTATTCCAGGTACCTATTTACAGCTAGGTGAACTGAGGCTAACACATGAAAGGAGACAAGCCCAATTTGTCTCCGCCCGGCCGGGGGATTGAACCCCCGACCCCTCGTGTGTGTGTGTGTGTGTGTTGTCTGTGTGTGTGTGTGTGTGTGTGTGTGTAACAAGAGTGATCCTATGCTTCCTAAATAATATGACCGCGACTGAGCGTATCATAGCGTATCAATATGTGCGTGTGTGCGTGTGCTGGTGACCGTAACACACTGAATAGCTAGTCACCTCCCCTAAATGCGCTGTTTGGCGTCGCTATAGGGGGTTCATTTCCTGTAGGCTACCTTAACGATCTATTTTATCCCAGAGATAGCGGATGCTGTGTTTGTTGTTGTTATTGTTGTTTCAAATGTTGTGTTGATGGTAGTAGTAGATATGGAAGTAGTAGTAGTCATTGTTGTTGTTGTTGTTGTTGTTTTAGCTGCTGTTGTATACATTGTTATTGTTTATGTTTAAGTTACTGTCATTAGATATATCGCTATGAAGCGAGACTCACTGTTTATATAAGAATATATTTCAATGAGGTATGTTTTTACAATTGACAGAACAGCCGAAAGATTCAGTTGTTATAGAGCTAAATTTACCCGTTCTGGTCTTGATACCGCATTTCCTAATTTCTTCTGGCTAGCATTAGACAATTATTTTAGCTAAGGAGTGATCTGTGGGAATCAAAGGATTAATTGGGACAGTGTGTACCCCTTTGATTCTCAGAGGGCCTTCCAAAGCTGAGTAAAATCATCTTATGCTAACCAGAATATATATAGTGAGACCAGTTATTATACTGAAAGGATTACTACCACTATAACTTTCGTTATTTATTATTTATTTTTTAAGAGAGAGAGAGAGAGAGAGAGAGAGAGAGAGAGAGAGAGAGAGAGAGACCACGAGAGAGAAGATAGAGCAAGAGACAACGCAATACCAAAGACAAACAATACTCAAAGTGGGCTAGAGACTATGGTATTCAAGTGTACAAGCAAATTCAATAGTTCGCTCATTACCAAATGTAAATCTAGAAATAAGTACAAAATCGACACTTTTACTACGTGAAACAAATTGCACTATACCCTGTTCAAAGTAAGTAGGCCAGAAATCCTGAACCCTAACCTCTGTAGCTCAACAAGGACTAAAGGAAAAGGGCTGTTAATTTCCACACATATTCCCTGGCTGACCCTTCCAAAAACGGTAGAGATATTAGCTCGTTTACTCTAGCCGTTTATAAGTTATAGAGGTTAATGTTCAAGAGTTTTGGCCTACTTAATTGAAACAGAGTATACTTACAAGGTATTTAGAAACACATGAGAACTATCTAAATAAAGTGCATTGTACAGGTATCCACATATGTTCTCTTCCTCGATGTGATCATATGAATGGAAGTAAAATTAACCCCTTATGTACCGGCAATGTTTCTTTAATTTCATTCTAGCTATATTTAGACGATATTATGTGGTTGAAAAAGGATGTGTGGTAGTAAAAAGGGTTAAGTGAGATAGTTCAAAGCCTGTTAATTACTGGAGGCCCTTTCAAAACTTAATAAAATACACAGTACCAAATCGATAAATACCCCGGTACATAATTGTTCCTCTATAATGAATTGGAGGTGGTTACATTCTTATCATTTAACTCCACGAGTTAACCACACATATGAAACACTCGTCTTCAATCTGCCATTATATTTCCATTATACCACGAAGAGGAACAGAACTTATGTGGCCGACTGAACCAGGCACTCGTATCTGTCTATTTGTTTACTTATTTACCTTTAACCCTTTGGCGATTTTGACGCAATGTGTCAGTTTTTTTGGTTATCAATAGACGATTGTTTCAGATTAACGAGGATCTATGGGAATTAAAAGGTCCATTACGATAGTTTGTACTCCTATGATGCCTAAATGTCTCTCCGAAGCTGAATACAATAGTACACTAATAACCCGTAAAAAGGATATATCAAAATACTGAAGTTGTTAATAATTAAACTAAGGGTAACATATATAAACACTATCAAGAAAATAACTACTGCCATTATTAACAAAGACAATTAAATCCTCTATACTCACACCAAACATAATCAACACAAGCAAACACAAACAAACGCAACAAATCGTGCACATAAACAACATCCACACACATGCATAAATTCCTACAAACACACACATGGGCATACTGTACACACACACACACACACTGTACACACACACACTGTACACACACTGCACACTGCACACACACACACACATGCACACACACACACACACTCACACACTTTACACAAACACAAACTGTACACACACACAAACTGTACACACACACAAACTGTACACACACACACTGTACACACACTGTACACACACACACTGTACACACACACACACACACACACACACACACACACACACACACACACACACACACACACACTGTACCACCCCTGCCACACACACACACACACACTGTACACACACACTCACCCACACCACCACTTACACAAACACACTGTTACACACACACAAACTGTACACACACACAAACTGTACACACACACACTGTACACACACACACACACACACATACTGCACACACACACTGTACACACACACACACACTGTATACACAGACACACGCACATACTGCACACACACATTGTACACACACACACACTGTACACACACTCACACACTTTACACAAACTGTACACACACACAAACTGTACACACACACACTGTACACACACACATACTGCACACACACACACTGTACAAACACACACACACAGTACACACACACTGTATACACAGACACACACACATACTGCGCACACACACTGTACACACACACACACACACAGTACACACACACTCATAAACACGCCACCTCTTAGCCCTTACATTCATCAGCCTAAATGAAGTACAAACTAATAACTCCCAAAATTAGGTGCAGAGAGGAGCGTGATTTTTTTTATTTTGGTTGAGAGAGAGAGAGAGAGAGAGAGAGAGAGAGAGAGAGAAAGAGAGAGAGAGAGAGAGAGAGAGAGAGAGAGAGAGAGAGAGAGAGAGAGAGAGAGAGAGAGAGAGAGAGCGCGAGCGAGCGAGAGAGAGAGAGAGAGCGAGCGAGAGAGAGAGGAAATGAAGAGAAAGGGGGAGATAAGAGACATGGAAAATGATTATATATTTGATTTGCGTTTAGAGGAGAGAGAGAGAGAGAGAGACGAATGCCCTGTTTGATGATACGGGGTCATGGTGAACGGTGTGTGAGTGTGTGTGGGGGTGTGTGTGTGTGTGTGTGTGTGTGTGTGTGTGTGTGTGTGTGTGTGTGTGTGTGTGTGTGTGTGTGTGTGTGTGTGTGTGTGTGTGTGTGTGGACGAGCGGTTGTAGGTTTATTGGTACAAATCTCTGGATATTTGCAGGTTTACAGGTACGGTACATGAGGTTTGGGGCGACAGTTAATCGGTACACACCTCTTTAAAATACGTTGAAATGGAGTGTTTTCGGTTAGGTTAGGTTAGGTTAGGTTAGTGTAATTTAGGTTTAAAAATCGAAAAATGTACTCATAAGCATGCACCAAATTGATATGTACCAATAAACACACAACCGCTCGGGTGTGTGTGTGTGTGTGTGTGTGAGTACAAAGGAGTACAAAGGAGTACAAAGGAAATCAAGCAACAACAGATCTAGTGACCCTTCTAGGTTGCTTGTCCTCCAAAACACTGAGGATCAAGTGTCCAAACAGTGGTTTAGAGTGGGTAAGGGAACATTGGAAAGGGAACTACTGCCCTGCCACTAACGTGGCAGGACTAGGAAGTTAGTAGGGGACATATGGGTTAGTAACTGAGGGGAGGATAAAGTTATTCATTTACAAACGCAGTCAGTCGCGGGTTTGATGCGAGATATTTGTCTAGGCGGAATTTAAATGAATCAACGGTGCTGCAGTCTATAACGTCTCGGGGAAGACCATTCCACAAGTTTGACAACTCGATTGAAGAAGAAATTCTTAGATTCGTGCGAGTTAAAAGATTTACCAATAATTTTGCAACCGTTTCCCCGCGTGTAATTAGATTGGTCGATAGTGAAGTACTTACTACAGTTCATATTGTCGATGCCTTTGATGATTTTGAACACTTGAATTAAGTCGCCTCTTAATCTGCGCTGGGTTAAAGGAAATAGATTTAATTCTCTAAGACGCTCTTCGTATGGTTTGTTCTTTAGGCTAGGTATCATTTTGGTAACTCTACGTTGAACTCGTTCTAGCTTGTTTTTATCTTTTTGGTAATAAGGGCACCAGGATTGAACGCAGTATTCCAGAAGAGGGCGGACTAAGGAATTGTAAAGGGTTAGGATAACTTCTTTGGATTTATGCTCAAATGACCTGCCTATAAAGCCAATTATTTTGTTTGCCTTCTTAACAACTTCTGAACATTGTTGACTCGGTTTTAGGTTACTCGATATTGTTACTCCCAGATCAGTTTCTCTGTTTACATTCTTAAGCTGAGTGCCATTCATCGAATAGTTTGCTTTCTCATTTAGGTATCCGACATGTAGTACTTTACATTTATCCGCATTGAAACTCATTTGCCAAATTTGGGCCCAACATGACAATTTATCTAGATTGTGTTGCATATCGTCAACTTGTTCTTTTGAGAGTACGCTATTTGCAATTTTTGTATCGTCAGCAAATTTTGAGATTGTGCAGGTGAGACCCTCATCTATGTCGTTGATGTAAATTAGAAAGAGAATTGGTCCTAGTACCGATCCCTGGGGTACCCCGCTACTTACATTGGTCCATTTAGATGCCTTACCGTTTATGACTACCCTTTGCTTTCTGTTGCTGAGCCAATTTTCTATCCATTTCAACACACCGTCTTGTATTCCATGCGCTTTTAGTTTTAGCAGTAAACGTTTGTGGGGAACTTTGTCAAAGGCCTTTTGAAAATCAAGGTATATAATATCTACAGCTTTACTCTCATCGTAGAGGTTGAGGATATCGTGGAAGAAGTCTAAGAGGTTTGTTAAACAGGAACGTTTTTTTACGAAAGCCGTGTTGAGTATCTTTAAGTATGTTATTTTCCTCTAAGTGATTTACGAGTCTGTCTCGTATGACCGTTTCTAGCATTTTACATACAACTGAGGTTAAGCTAATTGGACGATAGTTACTGGGTAGGGATTTGCTGCCTTTTTTGAATATCGGTGTTACGTTGGCTAGCTTCCACTGATCAGGCATAGTTCCAGACTGCAAGGATTTATTGAATAGTAATGTCAGTGGTTTGGAGAGCTCATTCTTAGCTTCCTTTAGAACTCTAGGCGAGATTGTATCAGGTCCTGGCGTTTTTATTTACCTTGAGTTTATCTAAACAATTCAATACTTCTCTCTCTGTAACGGTGATATTGCTTAGAACATCTGAATTATCAATCTGAATCGGCGATGGTGTAGGGATATCACTGAGGTCTTCTGTTGTAAAAACTGATGCAAAGAAGGTATTGAGGGCATTACTCATTTGTACTTCGTCTTTGGTGTATTCTCCTTTTTCATCGACTAACGGTCCAACAGTTGAAGTAACTACTTTTTTCTTTCTGATATAACTATAGAATTCTTTCGGGTTTGTTTTACTTTGATTCGCAATATGTAACTCTAAGGTCTTTTTACTTTGCTTAATTAACTTTTTGGCTTTGCGTCGTAGCTCTACAAATTTCACCCGTTCTTCGTCATTTTGTGAGGATTTTAATCTATCATTAGCAAATTTTTTAGCAAGCAGGCAGTTTGAAATATCTTTATTCCACCATTTGGGCTTATTATTATGGCCTGGACGCCGTATTTTCGATGGTATGCAGTCTTGCACTGCTTTTAGGTAAGTGGTTTCGAATAACTTCCAAGATGTATTTATGTCGTTATTGTTAATTAAAAAGCTCCAGTCAGTTTCTTTAAACATAGCTCTAAGTTTATGGAAGTTTGCTTTCTTGAAATTAGGGACTTTTTCGATGCTACTATTTGGTTCGTTACTAGTAAACTTTAAAGTGAAAGTTATCGTACGATGGTCGCTGTTACTGAATTCATCACCAACATTCAAATTCTCTATCAATTCTTCTTTTGTTGCAAGTACAATGTCAAGAACGTTATTACCACGGGTCGGCATTCGAACAAATTGATAAAGCGAACTCTCTTGCAAGTTCGTATACAAGTCATGTCCGGAGTGTGAAGTAAGAGTATCGCCCCACTTGGTCACAGGTAAATTAAAGTCGCCAAAAATTACGGTATCTTGTGAGTTACTTACATCTGCAATTTGTTCGTAAATTTCTCGGTCAGTTTGCACTGATTGAGCTGGAGGTCTGTATATTAACGCAAGTATTATTTTTGTACCTTTATTATTCTTTATTAGCACAAAAGATGTGTCGACGTTCACAATTTGAGGTTTTGACACGAGGGTCGGGTTAAGACTTTCTTTGATATAAAATAAAACGCCACCTCCATTTTTATTTATTCGGCTGTTCTCAAACATTACATAACCGGGAAGTGAATACTCTGCTAAAAAGTCTCTATCTTGTGTATTGAGCCAAGATTCTGTTATGCCAATCACATCATAATTTTCTGTAAACACTAGTTCCTCTAAATCTGAAAATTTATTGCGTATGCTACGAGCGTTTGCATAGAAAACCTTTAAAGTTGCGGTTTTAGAACTCGCAGATCGTTCTTTCATCGAATTTTTGGTTCTGGTCGGATCTACATTTACATTCATGGCTGTCCTCGGTCCTCGGTCGTTATCCCTGACGGTTTTGAATTTGGGTCGTGTTGGTGGAGCTTTATCCAAATTCGCGGTTCTTGACGGATTAGTATTTAATTCCTTTGTAGATTGCCGTCCTCGCTGTCTTCGGTCCTCCTTCCTGGTTGTCCTGTGCTGAGTCGATTTCTTCTCCGAAAATCCTTCACCGCATCGTTGAGAAGACGCCCAAAACGCGCTGCTCCCACCTGGTTCAGATGAACTCCATCATCCGAAAACAAATAGTCATCGTAGTAGAAATTGTCCCAGGTGTCGACGAATCCCACGTTCTCCTTCCTGCAGAGGTTTGCTAGACAACGATTTGTGCTGGTGGCTATGTTGTAAAATCGGCTCTCTACACCGAGCCGGGGGACGATTCCTGAGACGATGATCCTTGATGACTTCTCCTTAAACGACTTGATCAGCTGCTGGTACTTTAAAAGCAAATCTTCCGACCGGGTTCGCTGTACATCGTTGGATCCAACGTGGATGACGTACATTGTATTAGCAGGGGCCAGCTTTGATACTTCGTCAACTGCTGCAACTACGTCATCCACACCACCACCAGGGATACAAAAACGCTTCCTGGTCTTAGGTGCCCTGGCGCAAAACTCTGTGAGCTGACCACGTATCATCGAGTCTCCCACGAGCCGGACTTCTTCTATTTCCTCTTCGTCATCTGAGTCTGCGAATATCTGGAAACGGTTTTGACACTCGGTAATCGGTATGTGTTTCCTGGTCTTGCAAACGTTGTTCCTCACGACACGGAAGTTGTCTTGAGGGGGAGAGTCGTATTTGTATCTTGAGTATCGGAAACATCAGCTGAAATGGCTACTGTAGGCGTTGATTGAATTCCCAGTTGACGTTGGGCTTGTATTCTAGATGAGAGTGAGTGAGTGAGTGAGTGAGTGAGTGAGTGTGGGTGTGTGTGTGTGTGTGTGAGTGTGAGTGTGTGTGTGTGTGTGTGTGTGTGTGTGTGTGTCTCGATCAATCAATCAACTCCCCCCCCCCATCAATCAAGCAAGGTGTCAATTTAACGTATATAGGAATAGCAAGAACTGATAGGGAGTGATAATTAGACAAAAGAAGGAAGAGGGGGCCAGGGTAATAAAGGGGAAATGAGAAAGAGGGGAAGGATATGAGAGTTACACAAGTTTCAAAGAATAACGACTATCTCAGAGACCTTGCGGGCCATTCCGGGGGGATACTCGAACTGGAAGGAGATAGACTGTGTAGTGCAGATTGTGCAAAATACTATCTACTCTGTTATTGAACTGCTCTGCTGAAGAACTGTTTACAACTTGAGGGAAGTCTGTTTCTGGTAGAACAGATCATATATTTGAACAAGTTTCCACAAATACTTGAGCTTAACCACTTTAATTATAATTTCCAGGCATGGTTGGGTGTTGTTTTCATACTGAGACTATATATATATATATATATATATATATATATATATATATATATATATATATATAGAGAGAGAGAGAGAGAGAGAGAGTAAATGTGTTTGTGCGTGAGTTAAATAACAAATAATAATAATAATGATAATAATAATATAATCGGTTTATTTCGATTTGGAATCCAACCTTAACCTAGATCTTACCCTAAGAGGTCAACAGACTGACCCTGGCTGCCAACGAGAGTCTCCATACATCATAGGGAATAAAGCGTGGATAGGGAAAATGTGTGAGAGAAACTTCCCCTGCCGGCACGTGGGATCGAACCCCCAAAACCAGAGCTCAGCACTCGCAGTACAGTGACTATGCGCGCTTGGCCGAGGCCACCAAGAGTACTCTTGGTGGCCTCGGCTCGGCTACCGTGTGTTACTCAGTTACTTGTTCGTCAAGGGGAATCCACGCAATGCGAGCTAAGCTCATTATTATCGCGCCTCCTTAACTGGGAATGTATTGCGTGAAATGCATGTTAAGTGTTTTATGTACTGTTGGAATGGCTGTGGATGTGTGTGTAGTCTGTATTGTAGCCAATTGGCGACATCGGAAACGAAGGCTTAGGGTGGATCTGTATGGTACCATTCTCACTATAGACGGTACCGTCTCGCCCGAAGGCTTAGGTAGCCATCAGCTTAGGTGAACCATATGATACCCATCTCGCCTTGTACCATTTTTGCCAACCCCAGATGGGACGTCACAACGTCGTCCACTTATTCCAGGTACCTATTTACAGCTAGGTGAACTGAGGCTAACACATGAAAGGAGACAAGCCCAATTTGTCTCCGCCCGGCCGGGGATTGAACCCCCGACCCCTCGTGTGTGAGACGAGAGCTCTACCTACTAGGCTACGTGTGTGTGTGTGTGTGTGTGTTGTGTGTGTGTGTGTGTGTTGCTGATGATGATAATGCACAAGTGACTGGAACAAAAATACAGAAAAATAGCTTTGACGATAATGTAGTGCTGCTCGATTTAACGGTGATGATATAGTCGATCAGAGCTCCACAAGTTTTCGTTTCTTGCTTATTGCCACACGTAGTGCAGTACTATAGTAGCATATAGGAGAAAAGACCCCGCCCCCCTTGCTTTCATGCAAATTACAATAATCTCCAAAGTCTGCGTGTGAAGTGTGACTAACCAAACAAAAAGTTGTACTGTACACTCGACCAAAACACAATCTTTACACTGGTGAGCTGTAAATAATCTAGTGTGAACGGAATGAATCGGGTGAAACATACGTCTGTGAGGTATTATCATAAAATTTCGACCCACTTCCAGAATGTTTAGAGCGTTAGTGTAAAGATTGTTTTTTGGTCGAGTGTACACCTTCAATGAAGTCAATATTGAACAAATTCTTCAAACAACGCTGGGAGTGAGAGTCGGTCACGTTAGCCAGTATAATCCAAAGTTAATGAGACATATTGGGCCACCAAATTAAAGTAAAGACCAAGATTTGTCAAAATAGTTTCATTCGTTCTCCATTGTCATTGTTTTGTTTTTTTATCTTTTGTTCAAACCCACTGAAACACGATACAGGCGCCTGAATGGAGTGGAGAATCGAATAGTCTTTTGTTTTCAGCTGATGGTAAATTGTTGTGTCCACATCTTCATGAGGTGTTTGGTGTTGTGGTGAAGTTAATACAAAATAGATTACTCCGCTATTATGAAGATTTTGTAGCGAATTATGTTGTCAATTATGAAATCTTGGTATTTATATGATGCAGAGACTTCGCAGTTTCATATTTTCCCATGAGTACCGAAAATCAGCTGCTATTGCATTCAGATCTCCGCCAGCTGAAGCGATTTATGTTGTTAATTATGAAAACTAGGCATTACTATGATACAGAGACAATAGTTTTATATATTGTCATTAAGGGGAGGTTTCCACTTGAGGGACTTTTTTCTTGACCCATTTCTCCCTCATGTCTAGCCCCATTGCTTTTGAGATTTTAAGATGTTTGCCCCGTTAGTTTGGCGATTTTAAGAACTTTCACCCCATTTTAAGACCTTTCGTGCCATTCAGGTGTCTATTTTATCCTGGCGAGCGATAGCGAGCCTATAACTTAGGAAACGGCCTTTGGCCGGGACATTTTTCTACCGAAAAATGTACAAATTAATCTTGAAAGGGACTCGAGGGGGTCTAATTTTAAGCTTGCTGGAGGTCTAGGGAACAAACTAAATACCGCCCCTTAAGTATCGAGAACATTGAATCAGCTGCAATAAGATCAAGATTTCCGTCAGGTGAAAAAAATAGTTACTTGTAAGTGAAAGTTATAGCAATAAAACGTAAATAAACGGATTTAACGGCTTTGGGAGCCCACCTCGTTTTTTTATTTTTTTTTATTTTTTTTTTTTTTTTTGTCATCTTTCTCTCCCTCTCTATTTGGCTTTTATCCATTCTTCCCCATTCAGCCTACTGTTTTAAGACGTTTACCCCATCCAGGTGTCAATGTTTTCCTGGCGAGCGGTAGCGAGCCAGCATATATATGTTTTGTTTTAACAGCAAGCTAAATTTGTACATTTTTTGATAGAAACATTTCTCCGGCGAAGCCGGATTTCTCCATACAATGCTGGTTCGCTATCGCTCGCCAGGAAGAAATCAACACCAGGATGGGGATAAACGTCTTAAAACAGTTGGCTGAATAGGGCCGAATGGATACAAGCCAGGGAAAGAGAGAAAGATAAAAAAAAAAGCCGGTGACCCCCTTAACGGCTTTGGGAGTGTCTGACGAGGGGAGGTTAGTTAAGTGGAAGGTGGGAGAGAGAAAGTCATAAAATGATACAAGTGTTTAGGTTTTTTTTTATCCTCGGCAACACAACACGGTTTTAGTTGGGTGAAGGTTGGGCAGTGGTGGTGGGGGAAGGGGAGTGTTTTAAGGGGAGATATTTAGTTTGTTCCCTAGACCTCCATCAAGCTTAAAATTACACCCCCTTAACCCCCTTCAAGATAAATTTGTAAATTTTTCGGTAGAAAAATTTCCCGGCCAAAGGCCGGTTCCTCTTAAATTACTGGCTCGCTTTCGCTCGCCAGGATAACATTGACACCTAAATGGCACGAAAGGTCTTAAAATTTACATAAATGGGGCTAAATTTCTTAAATTGCCAAACTAATGGGGCGAACGTCTTAAAATCTGAAAACGGATGGTGCTAAACATGAGGGCGAAAGGGGTCAAGAAAAATATCCCTCAAGTGGAAATCTCCCCTTAACTCTTTCAGTATATGGTATGTTTCTTCATTTGACTGGCTAACTTTAAGGGGAGATCTCCACTTCAGGGATTTTTTTCTTGACCCCCTTCTCCCTCATGTTTAGCCCCATTGCTTTTGATATTATAAATCGTTTGCCCCATTAGTTTAGCGATTTTAAGAACTTTCACCCCATATTAAGACCTTTTGTGCTATTCAGGTGTCGATTTTATCCTGGCGAGCGATAGCGAGACTGTAATTTAAGAGCAACCGGCCTTCGGCCGGGACATTTTTCTACCGAAAAATGTACAAATTTATCTTGAAAGGGACTCAAGGGGGTGTAATTTTAAGCTTGATGGAGATCTAGGGAACCAACTAAATACCTCCCCTTAAATGATTGTATTGAGATTCACAATGGTATATATATATATATATATATATATATATAGAAATATTAAGGGGAACAGCTGTCATGAACCCTTTGACTCCCACAGGTCTTTGCTAAACTACTGTTTTTGTTTTTTTCATTCCAATGATAGCCAGACTTGAAATAATGAAAGACGTCATCGAATAGAAAAAAAAGCCGCTGTCACACAAACGCGTTTTCCGTCAATTCTCCATGAGCAAGTTTGTTCTCGTGTTATTTCGGGACGTTTTCGCACTGGTATCGGTAACTAGGCTGAAGGTGGAGTATGTTAGGCGGCTGAATTCTGATGAAGCGTAATTTTTTAAGCTTCCAGACCATAATTGCCCGTAAAAAATTGCTCGAAAAATTCGCCCTTTAGCATTATCTTGCCATGTAAACCCGGATAATTAGACGATCCCGAGCCATAATTAAGGGGAGATTTCCACTTGAGGGATTTTTTTTCTTGACCCCTTTCTCCCTCATGGTTAGCCCCATTGCTTTTGATATTATAAGACGTTCGCCCCATTAGTTTGGTGATTTTAAGAACTTTCGTCCCATTTCTGTCAATTTTAAGACCATTCGTGCCATTTAGGTGTCTATTTTTTTCTGGCGAGCGATAGCGAGCCTGTAATTTAAGGGGAACCGGCCTTCGACCGGGACATTTTACTACCGAAAAATGTAAAAAATTATCTTGAAAGGGGGTCAAGGGGGAGTAAATTTAAGCTTGATGGAAGTCTAGGGAACACACTAAAAACCTCCCCTTAATGTATTGTACGTTCACTTGAATCTTTAAGGGGAGGTATTTAGTTTGTTCCCTAGACCTCCATCAAGCTTAAGATTACACCCCCTTAAGCTCCTTTCAAGATACATTTTTACATTTTTCGGTAGAAAAATCTCCCGGCTGAAAGCCGTTTCCTCTTATATTACAGGCTCGCTATCGCTCGCCAGGAAAAAATAGACACCTAAATGGCACGAAAGGTCTTAAAATTGACAGAAATGGGGCGAAATGTTTTAAAATAGCCAAACTAATCGGGCAAACGTCTTAAAATCTCAAAAGCAATGGGGCTAAATATGATAAGAGAAAGGGGTCAAGAAAAAAATCCCTCAAGTGGAAATCTACCCTTAAACATTTCAAATCAAGTTCTAAAACATCTGGGATATAATATAACATTGTATTGCCTCGATTCAGTTAGACGATGAATCAAATAGTATGACACGACTGATCAAAAACTTGCAGTAATTGTATTATTGTATAGTACGATATGCTGGTGTATTATTATGATACAATACCTTGAACCATATGCTGGTGTATTATTATGATACACATATTATGATACAATACCTTGAACCATATGCTGGTGTATTATTATGATACAATACCTTGAACCATATGCTGGTGTATTATTATGATACAATACCTTGAACCATATGCTGGTGTATTATTATGATACAATACCTTGAACCATATGCTGGTGTATTATTATGATACAATACCTTGAACCATATGCTGGTGTATTATTATGATACAATACCTTGAACCATATGCTGGTGTATTATTATGATACAATACCTTGAACCATATGCTGGTGTATTATTATGATACAATACCTTGAACCATATGCTGGTGTATTATTATGATACAATACCTTGAACCATATGCTGGTGTATTATTATGATACAATACCTTGAACCATATGCTGGTGTATTATTATGATACAATACCTTGAACCATATGCTGGTGTATTATTATGATACAATACCTTGAACCATATGCTGGTGTATTATTATGATACAATACCTTGAACCATATGCTGGTGTATTATTATGATACAATACCTTGAACCATATGCTGGTGTATTATTATGATACAATACCTTGAACCATATGCTGGTGTATTATTATGATACAATACCTTGAACCATATGCTGGTGTATTATTATGATACAATACCTTGAACCATATGCTGGTGTATTATTATGATACAATACCTTGAACCATATTCTTAAGAGTTAGTGTTTTCCCTCATCTAGTGTTCATAACATTAATAATAATAAAACGTAGTGTTTATTCAGTTGTCAGTATTACAATGTTGATATAGCATAAGATATGTTTTTAATATGTAATGTACAGTCGCGCTAATAAGTGATGTCTCCACACCAAGTATGTTTTGATCAATAATTAGTATCAGTAATATCTAAGCTTCATTTCTTCATATCGAGTGAAATATACAAACATGTTCCTACACTTACCCACCCTATTCAACATCTGACAGACAGTAATACAGCACAGAGCAAGCCAAACGTAATGACAGCCGGGACATGACTTATTAGCGCGACTGTACCAGCTGTGCAACTAATGATAGCCGAATTAGGCCGTTGGGCGTATTTCCATTAGGGTCCTTTTTAAGTTAGCTGGGGACAAGGGTAAGGAAAAAAATTTACGTTTATTTTAGTATTGAAGATACAAATTTAAAACAATATTGTTGGGGGGGGGGAGATTAAGATAACTTACATTTTAACGTGTGTGTGTGTGTGTTTTTTTTTTTGTTTTTTTTTACTGTTAGTTCGTGTGAGGAGATTGTTGAGGGTAAAATTAGTAATTTAAGATTAAGGGGAGATCTCCACTTGAGGGATTGTTTTCTTGACCCCTTTCTCCCTCATGTTTAGCCCCATTGCTTTTGATATTATAAAACGTTGCCCCATTAGTTTAGCGATTTTAAGAACTTTCACCCCATATTAAGACCTTTCGTGCCATTCAGGTGTCGATTTTATCCTGGTGAGCGATAGCGAGCCTCTAATTTAAGAGGAACCGGCCTTTGGCCGGGAAATTTTTCTACCGAAAAATGTACAAATTTATCTTGAAAGGGACTCAAGGGGGTGTAATTTTAAGCTTGATGGAGGTCTAGGGAACAAACTAAATACCTCCCCATAACGCTGTCACCAGCCTGTGTCTAATAACCTTTATGTTATGGGTTATAGTCAACACCTCTTGTTATAGAGATGACCGCTTTAGTATGATGATGTCTTGTGAGAAGTACAGCTATCCGGAACTCAGGACAAATCGTAGATGAAATATAAGATAATTACCTTGTTCATGTCTTATCTATAATGTCGCAGACTCAGCCTTGGTTCTAATATTGGATTTCATAGCCCACATGTGTTCCCTGCCTATCAAGTGGATGTTTGTATTACATTGGTTATCCACTCCTATAATACAGTACAGTAGGTCAGAGCACCCATAGATTAACCCTTTCACGCATTTATGACGCAGAGGTTGCCAGATTAGCAATAAGAAATGAAGTTCTCTCACTCTTATAATTACCTCTCCAAAATTAGTTTTCTGCCCACAGCTAACTCAAAGACAACTGCAGAGGTTGAAGTAACTAAACTAAAGGTTTCTAAATACGCCTGATGGTAACAAAGGCTTTAAAGTATCCCCAATAGGCTCAAAATCGCGTCATATGTCGGAGAGGGTTAACCAGTAGTAGTTTACACAAAACACTCAGTTCCATATTGTTCACGTAACAGAAATAGGAAAGGGTCAAGGATACTTCCCTGCGGACCCACAATTAGGGGAGATTTCCACTTGAGGGATTTTTTTCTAGACCCCTTTCTCCCTCATGGTTAGCCCCATTGGTTTTGATATTATAAGACGTTCGCCCCATTAGTTTGGCGATTTTAAGAACTTTCGCCCCATTTCTGTCAATTTTAAGACTTCGTGCCATTTAGGTGTCGATTTTTTCCTGGCGAGCGATAGCGAGCCTGTAATTTAAGAGGAACCGGCCTTTGGCCGGGAAATTTTTCTACCGAAAAATTTACAAATTTATCTTCAAAGGGGGTCATGGGGGTGTAATTTCAAGCTTGATGGAAGTCTAGGAAGCACACTAAAAACCTCCCCTTAATAGGCATTGGCTCTGATAATTTATCAATAATTTTGACACTACCACTAAGATAGGATTTAAACGAGTTTACTGACATTATGCCCATTGTTTGTAGTTTAGTGCCGTATTAACCCTTTCAAGCTCCAATACGCATTTCTATTTTGTTTTCTGGTAATTATTAGACGATTTTATTCAGATTAGGAAGGGTATATGGATGTCATAGGGTCGATTGAGAGAGTCTCTACCCTTTTAATACCCACAGATCTTTCCTAAGCTGCATAAAATCGTCTAATGATAGCCAAAATATACTGCTAAAACGCGTCAGAGCTTCAAGGGGTTAAAAAGCTTTCTGTAAGTCAAGAAGTACCATGGCAGTGTAGTGACCTTTAGACATATTACGAATATGATTAGGCTGAGGCATGTGTATTTAATACATGTCTGAAAACGGATTGAAACGTGTAGAGTAGATCAAATTATTTAAGGGGAGATCTCCACTTGAGGGATTTTTTTCTTGACCCCTTTCTCCCTCATGTTTAGCGCCATTGCTTTTGATATTATAAAACGTTCGCCCCATTAGTTTAGCGATTTTAAGAACTTTCACCCCATATTAAGACCTTTCGTGCCATTCAGATGTCGATTTTATCCTGGCGAGCGATAGCGAGCCTGTAATTTAAGAGGAACCGGCCTTCGGCCGGGAAATTTTTCTGCCAAAAAATGTACAAATTTATCTTGAAAGGGACTCCAGGGGGTATAATTTTAAGCTTGATGGAGGTCTAGGGAACAAAGTAAATACCTCCCCTTAAGGCATCGTGTTCAATTTGGGTGTAGACAACTCTTTCAATGACTTCTGATACAATATATATTACGCTAACCGGTCTGTAGTTGCTAAATCTGTATCAAGTTGACCATAATTCATAAATCAGTGTACCAAATGGCAACTACATGTGTTGGCGGTTGTACGGTCGCGCTAATAAGTCATGTCCCAGCTGCCATTACGTTTGGCTTGCTCTGTGCTGTATTAATGTCTGTCAGATGATGAATAGGGTGGGTAAGTGTAGGAACAGGTTGGTATATCTCACTTTAAAAAAAAAAAAAAAAAAAAAAAAACGAAAAATATTGCTGATACCAATTACTGATCAAAACATACTCGGTGCCGAGACATCACTTATTAGCGCGACTGTACACACGCTTCAAACATAAATTTACGACCTTGAATTTAACAAAGGTAAACAACACACTTATGTCCGTATGTGTACAGCATAATGGTATAGCCCTGCAATGTATGTCAACGATTAAGTGGGGGGGGGGGGATGATGGGCCGCTTTTCTCGACCACTTTCTCCCTCATGTTTAGCCCCATTAGTGTTCACATGTTAAGATGTTTGCCCCATTAGTTAGTCGATTTTGAGACCTTTCGCACCATTTCTTCGTCAATATTTAGACCTTTCGTGCTATTTAGGTGTCGATTTTTTCCCTGGCGAACGATAGTGAGCCTGTAATGTTGGAAGAAACGGCCTTCGGCCGGGACATTTTTCTACCGAAAATGTACAAATTAATCTAGAAGGGGGATCTAATGGATGTTGTTTTAAATTTGATGGAGGTCTAGGGAGGAAACTAGAAAAACAATGAATACATGCAAAAACCGCCCAAAATGTGAACCATTCCCCTTCATGTTATTGCTTTTAGGTCACCAATCAAAGTATTTACACAAACACCTGCACAAGTAGCTGGCATGCTACTGTATGATACATTTTAGATAATGATCATTGATTTAAGGGGAGATCTCCACTTGAGGGATTTTTTTCTTGACCCCTTTCTCCCTCATGTTTAGCCCCATTGCTTTTGATATTATAAAACGTTTGCCCCATTAGTTTAGCAATTTTAAGAACTTTCACCCCATATTAAGACCTTTCATGCCATTCAGGTGTCGATTTTACCCTGGCGAGCGATAGCGAGCCTGTAATTTAAGAGGAAGCGGCCTTCGGCCGGGACATTTTTCTACCGAAAAATGTACAAATTTATCTTGAAAGGGACTCAAGGGGTTGTAATTTTAAGCTTGATGGAGGTCTAGGGAACAAACGAAATACCTCCCCTTAAGGAGCCAGTGTGGTGCAAGGGAATTGCCAGTGGGTCCAAATCATTCGTTGAAATTATGAAATAGATGCCATCTAATCCCTGCAGACGATCGTACTGTACAATTGCCTGCAGTGAAAGTTGGTACACATTTGGCTTACACACTGTAACACATGCCCGAAGCAGTAGTGTCCCTGACTCAATGTTCACTGTCTCAAGCGTAGCATTATATTCTGAGGGGTCACCAGTCAGAAAAGATAAGGAAAATCTCATTATATATATATATATATATATATATATATATATGTGTGTGTGTGTGTGTGTGTGGGTGTGTGTGTGTGGGTGTGTACAGTCGCGCTAATAAGTCATGTTCCAGCTGTCATTATGTTTGGCTTGCTCTGTGCTGTATTAATGTCTGTCAGATGTTGAATAGGGTGGGTAAGTGTAGGAATATGTTTGTATATTTCACTCGATATGAAGAAATGAAGCTTAGATATTGCTGATACCAATTATTGATCAAAACATACTTGGTGCCGAGACAGTACAATACGAGAGGGGAGAGATTGAGGATGGAACTAATCAGTTAGGTATATGAGAAAGTTGGTGGAACTAACCAGTTAATGCTAGGAATCGCAGCGTTCGTTTATATGTTGAATATAATCGGCTGGCGGTAGCTACAATAATATAATGGTCTTCCTTGAATCGACTGAAAGGCTTGAGGAATTTATTGCTGTATAGTAGACGTGATTTAGAACAGTTACTTAATGCGTAATCATATGTTATTATTGTTTTAGGAATTGCAACTTTCTTCTATGATCCTTTCGTGTTTTAAGTGATATTTTGTATTGGATCGTGAAAATGTATATCTATAATAAGACTCTCTCTCTCTCTCTCTCTCTCTCTCTCTCTCTCTCTCTCTCTCTCTCTCTCTCTCTCTCTCTCTCTCTCTCTCTCTCTCTCTTTTTTTTTTTAAAGAGAGACAGGTCAAGGGGAGGGGGAAGGGGTGGGGGGGGGGATGACGCAACCAAACAACCAACCCTCACACCTTGACCCACGTGACCCTGTACGCCTTCACAACACACACACACACACACACACACGTACAGACTATGGCGAAAAAGGTCATTTCCCCTCGAAGTTTATCGGCAAATGAAGGTAGGAAGATAGAAGAATCGACTTTCGCGATGAGAGAGTGTATATCCGTCAGAGAGAGAGAGAGGGAGAGAACAGGTGCATTAATGAGGCAGTATAGAGACTGGCGTAGAAGGCAGACGTGGCACCCTTGCTTAGATCTCGGTTTGGCAACACTGCTATAAACCATAAATGCTTTCACTCCGAGTATAAAAGCAACGTGCTACCGCCAGATGATTTATATTTATATACAGTATATATATATATATATATATATACAGTATATATTATATATACACACACTCGAAAGACCTTGAAATAAAAATTATAGAAATTATCCGATTTATTTGTGGGATATTAGATTACTTAAAGTTTTTGATGAGGAGGACTAGGAGGAGAAAGAAGAAGGAAAATGAAGAGGAGGAGGAAGAAGAAGAAAGGGAGGAGAGGGGGAGGAAGAGAAGATGGAAGAAGAGGAGAATAAGAAGAGTTGACTTACCTGGGTTTGCCATTATACACAAATAGTATAGTTATTTAAGGGGAGATCTCCACTTGAGGGATTTTTTTTCTTTACCCCTTTCTCCCTCATGTTTAGCCCCATTGCTTTTGAGATTTTAAGACGTTCGCCCCATTAGTTTGGCGATTTTAAGAACTTTCACCCCATTCATGTCACTTTTAAGACCTTTCGTCCCATTTAGGTGTCAATTTTTTCCTGGCGAGCGATAGCGAGCCTGTAATTTAAGAGGAACCGGCCTTCGGCCGGGACATTTTTCTACCGAAAAATGTACAAATTTATCTTGAAAGGGGGTCATGGGGGTGTAATTTCAAGCTTGATGGAAGTCTAGGAAACGGACTAAAAACCTCCCCTTAATTCCTAGTCTAAAGGCGGTGTCACACGAGCGATTTTTTCCGTCAATTTTTACGAGCAATTGTAGTCCGGCAGGCGTAAGATTGCAGTGATATCAGATATCGGCCACCAAACATTATCTACCTTCAGTTTTGTTTCCGATCCCCGATATGAAAAAGCCTCACAATATCATGACGAAAAAAATTGCTCATCGAAAATTGCCGGAAAAAGCGCGCGTGTGACACCGGCTTAAGGGGAGAATACCACTTGAGGGATTTTTGTCTTGACTCCTTTCTCCTTCATGTTTAGCCCCATTGCTTTTCTAGTTTTAAGACGTTCGCCCCATTATTTTGACGATTTTAAGAACTTTCGCCCCATTTCTGTCAATTTTAAGACCTTTCGTGCCATTTAGGGATCGATTTTATCCTGGCGAGCGATAGCGAGCCTGTAATTTAAGAGGAACCGGCTTTCAGCCGGGACATTTTTCTACCGAAAAATGTACAAATTTATCTTGAAAGGGGGTCTAGGGGGTGTAATTTTAAGCTTGATGGAGTTCTAGGGAAGAATTAATACCTCCCCTTAAAGGACAGAACTGGTGCCACAATATGATTATAGTGTATGGAGAGAAGGACCTGTCTTGGCGAAGAGGTCAACAACACTGACACTGATGGAGGGGGGGGGGGGGGGGCGAGGTGGCAGGGGGGGTAAGTGTTACACACAAGGGTCACTGGGTCACAGAGAGGGAAGGGGGGGGGGGGGTTATATATATTTTGTTTTGCAGTACCTCAAAGTTAATAGCCTATATTTCAGAATTCAGAACACGATTTATATCAAGATACTTTATATATTTTAAGGGGGTCACCGTTTTGGTTGTATCTTTCTCTCCTTTTCTCTCTTTCCCTGGCTTTTATTCATTCGGCCCCATTCAGCCAACTGTTTTAAGACGTTTATCCCCATCCAGGTGTCGATTTCTTCCTGGCGAGCGATAGCGAGCCATCTCGCCTTAACCTCAACAGTCCATCGGCCTCACCTTAAGCACAATACTAATGCGAAACGCTAGTCTTGCACACTTCCACCAACATTAGGTAACCCCTTCAGTACCGGTGCCGTCCTTTTATCTTTATTCTGGCTGCTATTAGGCGCTTTTTTTCAGTTTAAGAAGCAATTAACAGGCTTCGAACTATCTCACTTAACCCTTTTTACCACCACAGATCCTTCTTAAACTGCACAAAATCGTCTAAATATAGCTAGAATAAAATACAAAAAGTCGTCGTCCGCACAGAAGGGGTTAAAAGAGAAAGTCATAATTTCACCGTGCAACTATAAACCAACCGGTGGTATCTTTGTTTATCTTCATGGTATCTTTGTTTATCTTCATGGTATCTTTGTTTATCTTCATGGTATCTTTGTTTATCTTCATGGTATCTTTGTTTAACTTCATGGTATCTTTGTTTATCTTCATGGTATCTTTGTTTATCTTCATGGTATCTTTGTTTATCTTCATGGTATCTTTGTTTATCTTCATGGTATCTTTGTTTATCGTCATGGTATCTTTGTTTATCTTCATGGTATCTTTGTTTATCTTCATGGTATCTTTGTTTATCGTCATGGTATCTTTGTTTATCTTCATGGTATCTTTGTTTAACTTCATGGTATCTTTGTTTATCTTCACGGTATCTTTGTTTATCTTAATGGTATCTTTGTTTATCGTCATGGTATCTTTGTTTAACTTCATGGTATCTTTGTTTATCTTCATGGTATCTTTGTTTAACTTCATGGTATCTTTGTTTAACTTCATGGTATCTTTGTTTATCTTCACGGTATCTTTGTTTATCTTAATGGTATCTTTGTTTATCGTCATGGTATCTTTGTTTAACTTCATGGTATCTTTGTTTTACTTCATGGTATCTTTGTTTATCTTCATGGTATCTTTGTTTATCTTCATGGTATCTTTGTTTATCTTCATGGTATCTTTGTTTAACTTCATGGTATCTTTGTTTAACTTCATGGTATCTTTGTTTAACTTCACGGTATCTTTGTTTATCTTCATGGTATCTTTGTTTAACTTCACACCTTTTTATAATATGGGTCCCAGGTTATATGTCTTGGTAGCGGTTCCTTACCCCGGCGGCTTATTCCGGATTGGTGAAGTTGTGTGCATGGTGAGAAGTGCCTGCTTGTGGAATAATGGTTGGAATGGTTGTGGTAATGTGTGGAAATTTGTAACTTCAATAATATAGGTCTTATTTCATTTTAGACTCCACCAACCTCGTAAAGGGAGGTTTTTAGTGTGTTCCCTAGACTTCCATCAAGCTTAACATTACAGCCCCTAGACCACCTTTCAAGATAAATTTGTACATTTTTCGGTAGACAAATTTCCCGGCCGAAGGCCGGTTCCTCTTAAATTACAGGCTCGCTATCGCTCGCCAGGAAAAAATCGACACCTAAATGGCACGAAAAGTCTTAAAATTGACAGAAATGGGGCGAAAGTTCTTAAAATCGCCAAACTAATGGGGCGAACGTCTTATAATATCAAAAGCAATAGGGCTAACCATGAGGGAGAAAGGGATCAAGAAAAAAATCCCTCAAGTGGAAATCTCCCCTTAAGTAGTAACCCCTTCAATATACGATTTCACTATTTTACTTTTATTCTGGTGAACACTGGACGATTTTAGGCAGCTCAGGAAGGACCTCTGGAAATAAAAGGGGTACACATGATCTCTGTTAAGGGGAGGTTTTTAGTTTGTTCCCTACGTTTTCATCAAGCTTAAAATTACACCCCCTAGACCCCCTTTCAAGATAAATTTGTACATCTTTCGGTAGAAAAATGTCCCGGCCGGAGGCCGGTTGCTCTTAAATTACAGGCTCGCTATCGCTCGCCAGGAAAAAATCGACACCTTAATGGCACGAAAGGTCTTAAAATTGACAGAAATGGGGCAAAATGTCTTAAAATGTCAAAACTACTAGGGGGAACGTCTTAAAATCTCAAAAGCAATGGGGCTAAACATGAGGGAGAAAGAGGTTCAGAAAAAATCCTCCAGGTGGAAATCTCCCCCTTAACCCTTTGACTCCCACATATATTTCCTGAACCAAATAAAATTGTCTAATGAGAGCCAAAAAATTGTGTCATGGTATTCTGAAAGGGTTAGGATGCCTGAATAATTTATGTCCGCTGTGTTGAAGTTTACATAAATTAGATATATTTTTGTTTTTTAATCAAGAACTTCAACTTGCGTAGTTTCCAAAATGGCTGATCCTTACCAAAGACGAGTTGTGGTTGTACTTTCACCATCAGCCCCTTGTATGATACCGACTTCCTCTCTCTCTCTCTCTCTCTCTCTCTCTCTCTCTCTCTCTCTCTCTCTCTCTCTCTCTCTCTCTCTCTCTCTCTCTCTCTCTCTCTCTCTCTCTCTCTCATACCATTTCTTTATTTGAATCCATCGATGGGTTGTGTATTTCATCGGAATTGATGTTTTCTTTAATCCATTTCCTCCATGTGTCCATGGACCTTTTTGTTTTATCTGTGTTTTTCCTTCCTCCGTTCATTGTCTCTTTAAAAAAAAAAAAAAATTGTTGTTAGTGGATTATATATTTAAACATTTTACGGAAAATAATGCTTAATATAATTTGTACATCGCAGGTTAGAAGTTGAAAGTATATTGGTAAGTATTGCGTTTTAGTTTATTATAAAATTGAAAACTTAATCAAAGCAATGAAGTCTATGGGGGTACCGCACCACATTTCCCTGTTTGTTCGCTACAAAATCTTCGTAGTAGCTAAGTAATCAACTACAGTAGTCTAGGTGTTGACATTGCAATTTACCGTGAGCTGAAACTCACACACGCACGCACGCACGCACGCACGCACGCACACACACACACACACACACACACACACACACACAACGACACACACACACACACACACACACACACACACACACACACACACACTTGACAATTGATAGATTGTTCTATCAGACAATCACCTAGGCCTAGTACAGGGGTCAGCAACCTGCGGTTCTGTCAGGACACTTGTGTGGCTCCAGAAGCTTCTGAAATAATAATTATTAATTCAAAACGAAGACATAATTATATCACATTCAAGGCAACATTAGATTATTTTTATTCAACTTCGAAAAGAGCTATAGGCATCAATCGTTATGATTTCGATAAATGTGAGACATATCTTTCCTAAGCTTTGTGAATACAAGTTAATTTAATAATATCACTATCATTTGTTTTGTTCAGAAGTAGGGTATATTCCCTTATTTTTGAAGAACTGGTATATTCCCATATATCTGAAAACACTGTATATTTCGGAATTTTCGGTATATGATACCAATTTTGTTGTATTGCGGCTCCGACAGTACCACATTTTGGGGAACTTTAAAAATGGGCTTGTAGGAAGTAGGAGGTATTTTGGTTAATTTTAAATGCATTATACTTCCTCAAAATTGCGACAAACATACAAAGAGCTATTATAATACGTGGCGTGTAATAGGAGTGTTCATAAATACGCACAATGTAATCAATTCATGTGATACAAATTACTTTAAAGGGGGTGACCTGTTTTGTTTTATTTCTGTCCTTTTCTCTCTTTCTCTGGCTTGTATCCATTCGGCCCCATTCAGCCAACTATTTTAAGACGTTTATCCCCATCTAGGTGTCGATTTCTTCCTGGCGAGCGATAGCGAGCCAGCATTATATGAAGAAATCCGGCTTCGCGAGACATTTTTCTATCGAAAAATTTACAAATTTAGCCTGCTGTCAAACAAAAATAAAAAATATGCTGGCTAAATTGACACCTGGATGGGGATAAACGTCTTAAAACAGTAGGCTGAATGGGGCCAAATGGATACAAGCCAGAGAAAGATAGAAAAGGACAGAACAAAAACAGGTCACCCCCCTTAAATGGGGCACAGGTGTATGTCAAACCTACTCAAAAGTTTTAATTTTGCTAAACGCTGCCATCCAAGATCACCAGGTAGAAACAGTAAGAATTGTAAATGACATTGATGGGTCCTGGTAATATTTGAGTATAAGGCTCCTTCTGTGAGAGCGCCTATTTGTAGAAAGTTGGCTATACCGGTATAGAAGCTGTAACTTGGTGGCATTAAGGGGAGAATTCCACTTGAGGGATTTTTTTCTTGACCCCTTTCTCCCTCGTGTTTAGTCCCATTGCTTTTGAGATTTCAAGACGTTCGCCCTATTAGTTTGGCGATTTTAAGAACTTTCGACCCATTTCTGTCAATGTTAAGACCTTTCGTGCCAATTAGGTGTCTGTTTTCCTGGCGAGCGATAGCGAGCCTGTAATTTAAGAGGAACCGGCCTTCGGCCGGGACATTTTTCTACCGAAAAATTTACACATTATTCTTGAAAGGGGTTCTAGGGGGTGTAATTTTAAGCTTGACGGAAGTCTAGAGAACAAACTAAAAACCTCCCCTTAACGTCTTCGGCATTATTGGTAAGCTCAATATTTTCGAGAGTAGGCCTATCTTTTACATTTTAGGTTTTCTTGTGTGTACAATCGTGGTTAGAAATACTTGAATACAGCTATGATGAAAAATTAACCTGTGAACATTAATTAGTGCAAGTAAGTTTCTCATAATCAGTCAACTTTTCAAAATGTTACGTCATTGATTCTTATTTGTGCCTCCAAATAGTTTATAGACATTCCTGACCACGGGTGTTTAATAATTGATAAATGTGTGTGTCGGTATGAGTGAAGCAGTGAACTTTGTGTGGATTGAGGTGAAGTTGGTGAAGCAGTGAGGGTCGAAGGACTGGTTGGCGGTGTGTATGTATGTGTGAAGGAAGGTTGTGAGGGTGGCGAGTGGTGCAGACTAGTACCAAACATACGTAAACTTACACACTATAAGTCATTTTCTGCTTAACCCTTTGAGTACCAGCGTCGTGTTATATTTTAATCTAGTTATATTTAGACGATATTTTGCAGCTTAGGAAGGATCTGTGGTAGTTAAAAGGGTTGGTTGAGATAGTATGAAGTGTTTTTTTATTCCTAAGCTGAATATAATCGTCTAACAGTTGCCAGAATATGATTAAAAGGAAGTCCCTGGTACTGAACGGGTTAACTGTATTAGTAATCCGGAAACAATGTTGGCGTTTGTGACTTATTACCGCGTTGTTGACATGTGACATAGAAAGAAATAGAAAGTATGCAGTGTATTTGTTTACGCACTAAGAATGTCTAAACTTGTAAAT
The DNA here is from genome assembly GCA_032716605.1 of Paralithodes platypus. Lineage (NCBI taxonomy): Eukaryota > Metazoa > Arthropoda > Malacostraca > Decapoda > Lithodidae > Paralithodes > Paralithodes platypus. The sequence continues at coordinate 7,635,101 of CM064564.1, read as the reverse complement.
CTAATTTGTAATTTTTTTTTAAATAGGAAACTTACTTCACGTACCTTAGCCATTGTGTTCTATAAAAACGTCCCAAAATTGTAACCATAGCAATCATAGATTTTTTTTTTTTTTTAAGGACAGTTACGAGTGTTTTGCATGTTCTAAAATCTAAGTATTCTACTCACATGCTTAAATGTGTGATAGAACATTACCTGCGGAAACTCCGAATAAGGGAAATCCCCCCCCCCCCCCCCCTCACAGAGCTCTTCCACCATTATTCTGTTATTTTCCTTTGGGAACCGAATTTTCTTTGTGTTGCCTTATTGAGGAAGCCCTACTTGTGCACGTATGCGCCCCCAGGTTAGGTGAGGTTGTCATGTTAGGTTAATGCATGTGAGTCGGCAAGACACTCGTGGATTAACAAACCTAGAGAAAGTTTACCCCCGCCGCCGCCATGGTTGTTGACTGTCTACTTCGGAAAATGTTCCTATATAATTTATGTAACTCACCGTATAATTGGTAGCATTCAAGGAGACTACTGCAGGACTCTTCTTCTTCTTACCTCTGTCCGGGTATAGGCTATCCTAGTGTTTACTACCCTATACCCCTTTGAAAGGACATTAGCCTAACCTAACAACCTTACCTAACCTAACCTAGTATTATAGGTGGGGGCTGCCACCCCCGCTTTGACTTAGATTTTTGGTGTATTTGTTTGTGAAGTGGGTATTTTTCAATTTGTTGATAACGAAAATCCTCCATGCGGACTATATGGAGAAAATATGGCGAATCTATTGGTGCCTATTTTCCCTAATAAATTGTTTCTCATAACGTCGCACTAGTGTCCTTGAATATTATCGTATAATTAAACTACCAACATAAAATTTTACAAACAAGCATACAAAAATAGGCTATGTTGCGCATTTGAAACAAACACACCAGCACTTGCTTTTGGTTCAATATCACAATCATAATATAGTAACAGAGATCGACCATTCTCCGCCATATTGGTGCTTTGTGGTGTCATCTCTTTACACTCGTATAATTATTTCCATATCCATAATATACATTCGGCATTACTGTTGCAGGATATATTGTTAATCTTTGGATATAAATTCTACATGATCAGTACTAGAATAATACCCCGTTGTGTGATAATGACGGCGCCAAAATGGCCTCCAAAGAAAGGATGGCCGATTATATTTTACCACAGGAACTCTAGGTCAACATAAGTAGCCTACGTACAAACTTATCATTAATTAGTTTTGTTTTAATTGCATGACAAGGAGGTACACATACAATTAAACATAATTGGGTGGAAGACATTATGGTTATATTCAACGACACTAGTGCAGCGTTATGAGAAACAATTTATTAGGGAAAATAGGTACCAATAGATTCTCCATATAGTCCTCATAGAGGATTTTCGTTATCAACAAATTGAAAAATACCCATTTTACAGACAAATACACCAAAAATCTAAGTCAAAGCGGGGGTGTGGGGGCGGCAACCCCCACCTATAATACTAGGATAGGTTAGGTAAGGTTGTTAGGTTAGGCTAATGTCCTTTCAAAGGGGTATAGGCTAGTAAACACTAGGATAGCCTATACCCGGTCAGAGGCAAGAAGAAGAAGAAGAAGAAGAAGAGTCCTTGAATGCTACCATATATTTCTTTAATGCGGATTTTCAAAACATGTTTCAATTTTTAGCCTTAGAATAACATAAAAAGCAAATACCCAACCTATCCTTTCCCAAAGATTATCTTATCTCAGTATACTTAGGGAAGGTTATGTTAGGTTTTGAGGTTATTCTAAAGCTAGAATATTAAATACAAATTCCGATTATAATTTTTTTTAGAAATGTTCTTCCACAACATTATGTATTATTTTGATATATAGGCTATGTGTATTCTGAAAGTTTAGGATGCAAATAATCTGTAATAACGAATAGGCCTAGACTGCCCTAGAGTGTATTGAAAATACCAATTGTATGCAGCTTAGGAAGGCTCTCTAGCAATCACAGGGGTAAGAACGATCTCAAATAACCCTCAAAACTCCCACATTGTCTTCCCAAACTGGTTCAAATCGTCTAATGATGGAAAACTAAAATGAAAGAATGTGTCATGGTATACCGAAAGGGTTAACAGGGAAATATTTGTGGTGGGTGACTTTATTAATATACTGTACCATACAGTAGTTACAGGATATCAGAGAGAGAGAGAAAGAGAGGGTGGGAGGGGTCATTTTGCGAAGGGAGTGTGGTTAAATTTGACCACTAGCAAGTTTCAGGCTATAAGGAAGTTGGAGCTGTGAACATAGATAACAAACAAAAATGCAATAATAGTGTAGGGTTTTAATGGCTAGAAAGTATAGTGAATTTGATTACAATTGTAGTCTATCTATATGTTGTGAAACTACAACTGTATTTAAGCTAGTAGCCTATTTCTGTTAAATATTGATGCTTATAGCTCCAACTTCCTTATAGCCTGAAACTCGCAAGTGGTCAAATTAGTGATCAATTGAGAGTTTGAAAGAGAAACGACATGTAGAATAATAGAACTTTACATTTACAGTATATAGTTACCTATAATAATAGCCTATACAGGTACTTGTGTTTATTTTGTTTAGGGGGAGATCTCCACTTGAGGGAATATTTGTTTGACCCCTTTCTCCCTCATGTTTAGCCCCATTGCTTTTCTAGTTTTAAGACGTTCGCCCCATTATTTTGACGATTTTCAGAACTTTTGACCCATTTCTGTCAATTTTAAGACCTTTCGTGCCATTTAGGGGTCGATTTTATCCTGGCGAGCGACAGCGAGCCTGTAATTTAAGAGGAACCGGCTTTCAGCCGGGAAATTTTTCTACCGAAAAATGTACAAATTTATCTTGAAAGGAGCTCAAGGGGGTGTAATCTTAAGCTTGATGGATATCTAGAGACCAAACTAAAAACCTCCCCTTAATGATGATAGACCTAAGAAACTAGCCAGAGTATTTGGAACTTCATAGACAGTAAAGTTATCCTTATCCTACAGTCTCCTATAGTTCTTCTTTCTCCTTACTCTATCTTATTATCTCTTCCTCCTCCTCATCTCTTTCTTCCTACCCCTCCTTACCTCTGCTTTCTTTCTGTCCTTCCCTTTCTTTCATGTAATACTGTATATCAAAAATATCTGAGATACTGGAGTAGGCTACATCAATTAATTACCCAAATAAAATTATCTTTAAAATTGCGAGAATAGATATTGATTTTAAGTTATTATAAGAGGAAATCTTTCTTTTATATTTTCAGTACTGTATATTAAACACTTATTTTAACCAGGTGGTTATAATAATAATAATAATAATAATAATAATAATTCTTTATTCCAGACACAGAAGATAAATACAGTACAGTATAAATACAGTACGACCTAATACTGTACCAAGGGGAATTTTCCATATTAAGAAAGTGGGAGCTTGAAGAGTGCTGGTACACAAACAAACAAACAAGCTACTGTATTTATTTATAGGTAGAGGTTAGTTGTGTAATTGACCACTTGCGAGTGTCGTTCTATAAGGAAGTTGGAGTTGTGGACGTCGATGTTATTCAGAATTACATGCTAAGATGCGGTCGTAGTACATTTTAAAATATTTAAAATCATAATCAACATGCTTTCTATCCATCAGATTAATACATATTGATTTTTTTCTTTTATATAGATGTTTACGGTTCCAACTTCCTTATAGCTTGAAACTCGCAAGTGGTTAATTGTTGTTACTATCTGTTGGTGGCACCATATATGGTATTAAGGTATATAATGGTGTCACTATTTTGATACTATTACAGTACTGTACTATATATATGCTGTAGTGTTACATTGATATTAACAGTGTGTATTTTGTGTTTCAGGAGTATGCGGTCGAGCAGTGTTGAGGAGGTGGGGGGTCATGGCCCGGGCGACCCCTGGGAGGTGTTCACTGCCCTGGCCATCCTGGTGGTTGAGGGCCGCACCCCGGGGGGAGAGCGGGGCTACCACGCAGGGCCCCACTGTCCGCTACCACATCAGCTGCTGCACAAACATTCATGTGATACCAATGCTCATACGGTGAGCAACGTTAAACACAGATCTACAATAACCAAAACATAATCACCATAGCCAACACTACCATTCTAATATTACTAGAGACCTGAAGCCACACTTACCAGACCGCCTTAATACTCCGTTACGGGCACTAGAGTCAACACTGCATTAAAGTCACTATCTGTCCAATAAATCACTATACCCTGGTTCTTTTCAACTGATGATAAATTGCAAAGTTGCCATCCAGCTTTCTTGGTTATTTTGAAGATTTTGTGAAATTTGGTGCTAATTCTATAAACTTAGTCTAAATATGATGCAGAGACAAGGTAGTTTCAGATTTTTCCATTAGGTATCGAAGATTTAGCTGCTAAGGGATTCAATTTACTGTCAGATGAAATGAAACAGAGTACAGTATAGTATAGTATATACCTTCATAAGTAACACTACCATTCTAATAATTATCACTAAATACAGTACCCGGTACTTGAAACTGCACTCAACTCACTGCTCTACATCTTAGGCTATTCTCACTACTCTTTTACTCACTTGAGTACTGTTTTCTACTTTACCTGTAAGTCGCAACACTGTTCTTCAAAATTGATACTATGGATTGTCTAAAAACAAACCTTACTAATGTTGTCCAGATTAATGGTGAACAAATACTAATTTAATGGTTTTCAATTTCAAAGTTTGATTATTATATATATGTAATTTGAACCCATACTATACTTATTAGTGCTGTATATGATGGTACTTCAGTATAGACCAGCATGTGTTTTTATTCAGGGTATGCATTTCACATTGCCATGAAAAAGCATTTTTTGGGGTTGGGTGACCTAAACCAGTAGATTTCAAGTTGTACAATTTCAAAGAATACTGTAGTGTTATGTTTATATGAGATAGATTAGATTTGGTTAGGACTTTTGTATTATCTGGATTTAATAAAAAAAATCTAAATATTATGTGGTTCTAATGTATTGCAGTGTGTAGCGGCAGGTGCGTTGATGCGTCAGCTGCGGGTGATGTGGGGTGTTGGTGTGGGTGTTACGTTGGAGGTGTTGGTGGCCCCAGAGTGTGAGCATGGAGCCGCCCTTGCCACCACCCTTGATACCACCACCGCACCCTCACACAACCTCAAGCTCATCGAACAGTGGAACTTCACCATCTATGATCGCAGGTACAATACTACCACACCAAATATAGATAATGCAGCGTACAGGTACCAGTGTACCACTGAATGATACGTAGGTGTTAGATGTTGCAAAGTTGTCAACGATAACTGAACATTACTTGCCCCATGGCAACCATACTATACTGTAGGAAACCAGGAGAATAATCTTGGTATTCTATCCCAGAGCAGGGCAGAGCTCTTTCCCTGAGGGGGGATTTAGTAGTAATATACAGGTAGTCAAATATATTTAGTGGAATATCATATTTTAAGTTGTGTATGGCCAACAGTAAAGATGTGTAGTTTTATAGAAATGTGTCTGTTATTTTTTACTTTAAAATATGTTAACTAGCTTTGGAAATTAAAATAAGTTTGAGACCTAGCCAGTATGGTAGTAGGTTAGTACGGAGTGGTTAAACCTTTATATTATTAATTTCCATAATTATTAATAATCTTATTAGATTATTAATCACCACACTGCTTTACTACTGTTCAAGAAATGTTTCAACAGTTTATTTGAGCGCTACACATAAAACAATGGACTAACTATTGGCTGATTCTCTTGCCTGCAGACTTCCGGAGGCCAGCGCCAACGGATGGTCCCTGATGGCAGCGGTACGATCGTTCCTACACTTCTCACAGCTGTCGGCCTGGTTGAGTGTGTCCGGGGGGCGGCGACCCCCCAATGTGCTCTACCGTCTGGCCGTCACCTCACCCGTCTTCTGCTCTAAGTTCACCCAGGATGCAGAGCAACATGTCTTCCCACTCACCTACATGGGCCAGGACACTTCCATAAGGGTCAGTGACATTACAATATTTTCAGTATGATCATGTCTTTTTTTTTGACTGACATAAAGCAATTTGTATTTGCATGAGGCTAGAATTATCATATACAGTAGTTTAGCAACTTTTTAATTGGCCAACACTTAAGGATTTTTAATCAATAGAGGAATGACCTCTCAGTCAAGAGGTAAAATTATTTGGCAATGCATATAGAGATGAAAATCATGAATTAATGGATTCTGTAATTTGTTTTATTGGTGCTTGTCTTCTCATTAAAGGTCAATCGACACTGCTCTTCATGGAAATATAAAATAATTTATATGGTTGAATAAACATATCACCATGGTTACAGGTTGCAGTGCGGTCACTTCCTAGGAGTGAGAAGGTTCCTGTGGTGTTGTGTCCGGAGCCGCATGATAAAGACCAGAGTGCCGATGTGACCATGGGTGACCCATTGGGACCCTCTTGCTCCCAGAATAAGACTGAAATTGGCAGGTACGTACAGTTAGTTGCATTGGTACTGTTTGAAAAGGGAATATGAGCCTACAAATTGATCGTAGAAAGATAGTGTACACATTTTTATTTTGAGAACATGCTGTATGAGTAGTTTGTTGATAGCTATTTAAGCTTAATAATAATTGTTATCCTCAAATGTTACAAAAAACTTGCAAAGAGGTATTGTAAAATTTTATTTTAAGTCTTAAATATTATCCAGGCTACGGTACCCTAATATTCTGTATATGTTTTTATTTTTCAGATGTGATGAAGACCTGCGAAGAAGTGTCATGAAGGCAAAACTAGCGGAAAAACCCCGAGTTCGCAGCGAATCTCCCGACACCCAGCTCGGTGAATCTCTCCTGGACCCTCCACACTCGTTGACCCGCTTCCCCCGCCGCTACCAGTCACCCTCACGCTCTGGCTCTCCATCCCTAGAAACCCCTGAACATCTGATCTGCCGCCACCGCCCCCCAGCACCACAACACAACAAACCTCCTGACATCAGCCTCATGGTTGGCCCAGCACCCACTTCACACCCGTTTTCTTGGACTCAGGCACGCTACCCTCTCACCCCCATTCCGCCTCCTGCCACACTTGACAATATCTGTTCATCCAGCGCTGAAGCTCTACACCATCAACAACTGCAGCAGAATCCATACCGATTTGACTTTCCAAGTTCCTATCAAGAGCTCCGCCGACCCCAACTTGTTTACAATCGACCTCAGATGTGCTGGCCGCAAGTTCAGCCTGTGATACATCAAAAACCACAACACATATCTCTCCATACTCAGCAAACACCTCTCTCTCTCAACCCTGGTAATTATGAGGGCCAACAGAAGCCGGGGGCTCCAGTCCAGGTATCTCCGCGTGGAGGAAAGTACCAGCATTACCCGGAATACCAGGTACCAGACTATCGTGAGCGGCACCTTCCGCTTGGAGAGTACGCAGAACCAGCCGCTGTCTTTAAGGATCACAAGTGTTCAGAGGATTTCAGTGAACCGGGGCCCTCCTGGATGAGCAAAGGAAGAGAACGAAATTTAAGCAGCAGTGCCAGTGAGAGCTTCAGAGGTCACGGGTTAAAGCGACCTGGTGAATATCCCACTGACGAGGAGTATTATCACGAATTCCAAACATGTAAAAGAGATATTTTCCAGAAACATCTTGCAGCTTTCGAACCCTCACTTGGTAGCTCTGATGTAAGAAGTGAACAATGTAGTACTCGACTCAAGCAATATGTTGCTAAGCAGAGTGAACCGACACAGGAAAAAATGGAACTTCCTACAGTTCTAGACGATGAGCTTAGGCCTTGTTGCTCATACACTGGCAAACATCTCTGCTCAAGTCTAGAAGATCTTACTGAAATTTGCAGCCAGGATGATGCAAAATTGCAGCTTCATTCAAAGGTACTGTACAGTACAATGTTCTGTTAACAGTGTAATTTGTATTCTTTTATTATGTAGTTTAACCAGACTCTCAAGTCATAATTGTTTGGTAATTGATACAGCTTGTTATTTATATATTTACATAGTCCCCCCCCCCCCCCCCAGGGGTGGCATAGTATTGTAATGAATGTGTGTCCCGTTCTGAGTGTGTAAGTTAGACACATCATAGTAGTGATGATTATGGTGATGGTGACCTGTAGTGATGATTATGGTAGTGATGGTGGTGATTAAGTAGGAGTGGCATAGTACAGTACTGAAATGACTTGTGTGTGGATGGGATGGGACTCGTTAGCCTTGGTCGGCAACCCATCCAGGGGAGACGACTTTATAAAAAAATCTGGGTGGATGGGACTCGTCAGCCTTGGTCGGCAACCTGTCTAGGTAAGTAAGCCTGATATAAATCTGTACTGCTTACCAAAAGGTGAAGCAGGTTAGTGGATGGACTAGCCGAACACCACTGTAGAAAAATAGTGCTAAAAAGATACGTAGAGGGCCCCGGGGTTGGACGGACCCTATATTGAGTGGTCAATCCTATAAGGCCTTCATTAAACTGGCACAGACCCTATATTGAGTGGTCAATCCTATAAGGCCTTCATTAAACTGGCATGGGTTGTCCCTCTTACAGGGGATAGGTCCTCTTGGGGGCCTTCTGTGTATGGCCACCCTCATTAAGGGGAGTAAGGTGTCCGACAATAGATAGATAGATAGATAGATAGATAGATAGATAGTTAGTGTGTGTGTGTGATGATGATGGTGATTATAGTAGTAGTAATGATGGTGGTGGTGATTGTGTGATAGTGGTGGTGTATGATTACTTTGAAATCATGATATAATATATAAAGTTTGCATTTTGAGACTTTGAGGTATGCATGTATGTATGTATGTATGTATGTATATACTCAGGCACATAGCCCAAACAGAAACAACATTTAAAGTTCCTATTCTCAGGGTCCGGGACCACTTTCGCGTTCCCTCGCCCATTTCTCTGTCTCCTCGAGTAGGAGAATTATACAAGGGGAGGAGGATTCCTAGCCCCCTAACTTATACAGTACATGTATTATGGTGGTGATTTTGGTAGTACAGTAGTGGTGATTGTGATAGTAGTAGTGATGATGACGAGTAGTGATGGTGGTGATAGTAGTAGTGATAGTAATGATGGTGACTATAGTATTGTTGATGGTGACAGTAGTAGTGATAAAGGTCATGGAATTAGTGATGATGGTGATAGTAGTAGTATGTATATACTCATGCACATACCCCATAGCTGGGGGTGATGGTAGTAGTGATAGTGAAAATACAGTAGTAGTGATGGTGGTGATAGTAGAAGGGATGATGGTGGCAATAGCACTGATGATGGCGACAGCACGGCAGGGGCAAAGTCTGCCATCGATTACCTTGTTTGTTAATCTGTTTATCTACCAAAGTATTGTAGTCTTTAAAATTACTGCTATTATCACGCACATACATGGTAAATCTTATTGTCAATCTCTTTACTGTGTTCTTCACAAAAGTATAACACAGTACTGTACAGTAATATTATTTTTACAATTTTTGATCCAAGTATTCCATAATTGACACATTCAGCTTTAATGAATGATCTGTATGTAAATACTCAGGCACATACCCCATTGCTGGGGGTGGCCGACACGAGATGGAGCCTGAACAGAAACAATATTATTTTTAAATTCTCAGGATCTGGGACCACTTTCGCGTTCCCTCGCCATTTCTCTGTCTCATTGAGTAGGAGAATTTTACAAGGGGAGGATGATTCCTAGCCCCCTGATCTGCTACCTCTTAATATTTTGTTATAGGTTATCTGTATTTAACTATACACCTATTAACTCTATATCCTGTATTCCTTTAGGATCTGAAGCATGAATTGAAGCAACGAGGTAGTGTCAGTCCGAGCCACTTGTTCCGCAACAAGTTCAACTTTGAGCTGACCCCAAAGGAGACCCTGGAGATCCTGCGAGTGCTGCGGCAACCTACGCCCGTCCCACCACTTCGCATGGACCGACACAGAAGCCAGCCAGAAACAGAATTCAGAAGCCAACGAGAAGTCAAATCCCTTGTTGAAAATAGCTCCCTTAGTAAATCTTGGGGAGAAAAGGAGTGTGATAAGTTCTTTAGAGACAGAGGAATGGAGCTTGATGCTAGATTCTGGAGAGAGGACACCAGTGAGGCTCTGTACAGATCTAGAAGAGAAATTCTGCAAGCGAGTCAAATGGATAGGAATTGGGATGAAAGACTCGACACTCCATGCTCCGATTGCAAAGATATCTGGGACTCTAAAGCTTCCACTTTATTCGGGTGTCAAGAACAGAAGAGTGACCGGTGCCATAGTGACCTATTGGGCAGAGGCTTGGTGCAAGAGTTGCCCTCTAGTCCAGAAAACCTTTTTCTTAAAGCCATCAACCGTAGTGGCGAAAAGCAATGTGATATTTCTAGATGTAAGACTTTGATTAATAGTGATGAAGGCTACAGGACCAGAGTTTGTAATGATATAAAAAGTGACACTATAGACAGAAAGAATCCAAACACCTTCAGTGAAAGTGATAGATATGTTACAAAAGATACTAGCCAACATTCTACGGGAAGATATGTTACAAAAGATACGAGCCAATACTGTGCAGCATCAGGTTCAGGTCAGTCTCAGTGTGTGGAGGCCAAAAAGATCACTCTCAAGACCAGCATCTTCACTGCCAGTAGTGAACCCACCAAGCCAGATAAGTCTCAACCTCAGAAACAGACCTCTCAAACGTTAGTCAAAAGTCCCCTCAGGTCCGTTATGTCATGCATTCAAAAAGAGTACCATAGAGTTCTTTCCGATGAGAGGGATCATTATCATGCGTTTGGTCAGTTAAAACCTGTGTTATTAGAAGGAAAAGAAATGGTAAAAAGGGCATTAAATTTTGAAAATCTAAGATCCAGTGACAATTCCTCAACAAAAACTGAAAAGCTCGTAGCCAAGTCCAACCAAGTTAAAGAAAAGGTGGCGGACGTATCTGAGCAGGCATTTAAGAAATTCAGTGCGAGAAATGTGGAGCGAGTGGTACACGATGCCCCCGAAGGCTTCATGAAGAGTTCAAGTTTGCTCAAGCACCTGATGACAAAAGTTCACTGCCAAACTCAGGACATTACTCAGGACAAGAAACAGAGACGAGTGTTGGGGGCGGAGACGGATTGGAGCGAGGTAGAAGACGTAAGCCAATTGGAACATGATGGGTCACAGGAAATCGAACCCCAAGAAGATCTGGAGTGCATGGATGAGGAGGTCGAGAAAATTTGCAACGGAAAAGGTGTGCCCATTCCGTCAGCAAGCGAGAAAGCCCAGTTCAGACGATCTCTGGACTCGGCAACAAACATGGTCTTTCATAGCAAGACCGGGTTACCCCTTACCTCTTCACCGGCACCTCTCAGAAAGGGGAAGCGCTTTGACTACGATTCCAGCCTCACCTGTGTTGCCGCCATCAAAAGGTGAGTTGTTGTCTGTTATCCCTTTCAACTGGATGATGCCTATTTGCTGTTTTATTAGAGCTACCATCAGATGATTATATTAAACTTTAAAAGAATCTGGGTAATTATTTAGAAAAGACTTGCACGCTCACGGTTACAACAGTTACGTTCGCGTCTAATTTTTTTTTTTTTTTTTTTTTTTTTTTTTTTTTTTTTTTCTAAAAAAAATTATCCCATGGCCAGCTGTTACTTTCTACCTGCTGGTAATATATATGATTATGACAATAAGTCCTGGGGTGGTGAGCCTCAACCCAAAAGCGGTCAAATTAGAAGCAAACGTAACTGTCGTAGCTGCTAGCGTACGAGCCTTTTCTGAATAATTACCAAGATCTGTTAAGAGTTTGTGTTAAAGTGAAATATATTTTAATCTTCTGATTCTTTTTGGCTCTTCCTAAGCTGAATAAAATCATCTGGCAGTAGCATTATCATCCTCTGATTGTAATTAAGGGACAAGAAAATAATAATTTACTAGTTCCAGAATATCAGATTTATATTATGTACTGTTGCCTACATCAGCTTTTTTTTCCTCTTGGTTTACATAGTTAACATCCAAGTGTAATTTTGTTATTCAACCATTTATTGATCAGATCATAGTAACTACAGGTACTGCATAATAAAGGACTGCAGTCATAATACAATTTTATACATATTACTTAGTTAAAATAGGACTTTAGAGGCTATCAACCCTTCTGGATTATTAAGCCAGTCAAGAGTAACATCAGAACTGGACCCTCTTTTCGAGAACTCCAGTCCTTTGACACATATTACTTCCACATTGTACCTACATTATATCACATTGAAAGGAAAGAGCTCCTGTAGTCAACGTATATAATCACCACAAGTTTGCATATGTATCACTACCATCTCTACCACAGTGTAGCTTGCCTGAAAAAAATGTAATGCCTCCAGACAACTGTGTCCATACAGCTTTATAGCCTACTTCCACTAGTTACTCTCCTATTGTACCGGTATCTTGGTTTTCACACAAATGATGATCATCTCCCAGTTCACATACACTATACTGTATATATGTTGTTTCCTCTATTAATTATACAGACTTTTTACATTTTATTTTGTTTTGAATTTTCCCCACTTCAAATCATTATTATATAGGCCTACCTTAGTATAATACCGGTATGTGAATATATCTTAGTTGATGTAACCTGTCTGTTGCTGTGTTGGTTCATTTTCTTCCAGCCATATGAGGGCTTTTACCCAGTTGACAAATCATTTGTATAATTATTATTGGTTCATTTTCTAAGTTCTCTGTTTGGGTACGGTATATCTTTAATATAGCGATGTAGTGTAGATTTCAATTATCTAAGTATGTTTCATATATTTAGCTAGTCCTAGTTCATCTTGATAAACATTATTACTTTCAGTATAATTATGCTATCTAAGCTCATTCTGCCCTCCTGTGCATTTTCTTCGCTTTTATATATTTTTCTCCTCTCCAGCACTTAATGTAGAGTACCGTACTAGAGCAGCTCCTAGGTACAGAAATCTCCTGTACCGCTAATTTATATTTTGCTTGCAGATGGCTGTTTTCTGAAAACATTATGTTCAAAGTTTGTGCAAAAGAAGATTGTAGGCTATATCTGAAGTCTACAGCTGAACTCTCTGATCTCTCTTCTTGAACACTTCCCCTCTTATTTTTACTTTGATGATTACCATTTATAGCTCTCGTTCTCTTTGATTGAATACACTGCTATCTCAGTTGCAGAAAATCATTAAAAAGTGCCTTGGTCATCTGATGTCCACTCTCTTTACTGCATATCCCTCTGTAGCATCCCTGCTAAGTCTTCTAACTCTGATATCCCTCTTCAGGATCTTTTCCCAGATCTTTCCATGTCAACTGACTTCCCTCTTTTTCTCCATTTTCATACTTTTAACATGTTACCAAATCATCCTCATCCACTCTCTCTGCATGTCCAAATCACCACGGTCTTCCTGTAAATTATCACCTTGTTGATGCCCTCTATACTTAGCTGCTTTTTCAACTCTACTCTTGCTGGTTCCCTTCTCATGTTGACGATCTGTCCATACTCATTTCAGTAAACTCAAGTCTCTGGCTAACTTCCTCTTTAACTGCTCAAGTCTCGCTATTATATAACCGCACTCATGAAGTATACAGCTTACCCCTAGTGCAAATGGATAGATCCCTTGTTGTCAATAGTTGTAGCCACTCTCAACTTTTTCATTTATTTCTGACTTTTGCAACAGAACTTGCCTCTGCACCACTCCCATCACTGGTCATGTCACCCAGGAACCAGAATTCATCAACACACTCCAAAGGTACATCCCCAATGTTGACTCTTTCCACCCTAGACTTGGCTGGGTGTTAATTAGAAAGAGTTTATATTGGGGACATGTCTTGGGAGCTATATTATATATAATTGGAATATATAAATATATAATATACTGTATGAACCAAATTGACATATATTTGGTATTTTAATTTCAATCAATGTTTTATTGAAGAAAATTCCCTCCTCTGATCATATGGATGATACAGATATTTGAGTATTGGCCAAATTTATTTGTAAAATTTACCACCTCACAAACAATAGGTTAAATGGTTATAGAAAACTGTGTTGTTATAACTGACATGTTCACCAAAAAACTTGTAGATCGACATCGTTCCACTGCAGCGCCCTGTATACGTTGGATAGTGAGGAGGATGAGGAAGGGTACGGCCTGGAGTTAGTGAACCACACCACCACTACTGCCACCGCCCGCACCACCCAACTCTCCACCTCTGCCCCCGCCACAGTCACCTGCTCCAACCTGCTAGGCAGCTTTGAGGAGTGTGTGCTCAACGGTCGCCTGGAGCCTGTGTCCACTGTGCAGGGCTTCACCGCTGAGATCGCCGCCTCAGGGGCCTTCTGTCCCAAGCGCACCACCAAGCCCGTCACTGTCTTTTTCTACACGCTTTGTGATAATGACCAGATCTCATCTCCATATATGGTACGATAAACTATTGTATTATGATTTTTCTTCTACTGTACATACTTTATGGTAATGACTTTATCTCATGCCCTTAGAATTAGTTGATTATAATGTTTATTGTATCATTACATAATGTACTTTACTATAAGAATGAAATATTATTCCTATGAGGTTATAACAGATAGAAAATATGTTATGTTATCGTTAACTTTTATATATTTAACTATACTGTAGTACTGTTTACAGATGTGGAATATAATATTTGAATGTATAATACTGTACAGTATATGTTTTCATATAGTTTACTTTTCATGATCTCAATACTGTATTACAGGGTCATATCAACCTGGGGAAGAAGGGGTATCATGTGCCAAATAAGGGAACCGTGCAGGTGACGCTTTTCAACCCCCACGGGACGGTGGTGAAGATGTTTGTGGTGATGTACGACCTCTCAGACATGCCAGCCAACTCCCGCACCTTCGTAAGGCAGCGCACCCTCAACATGCCAGTCGGGGCCAGTGACACCGACCCCAACGCTCACCAGTGGCTTCGCTACCTCATACATCTCAGGTATCTTTAATAACACTAAGATACATAAAAACACATAATCTACCCACCTTGAGAGCCCTGTGGGAAAGCCCGATCTCGGCCATGGCCTTCCTTAGGGACTCGGGGCTGTTCGGCCAGGCAGCCTAGGGAACGACAACAACAACACTAAGATTAACATTGCATTCAAGTCATCACCTGTCCTCTAAATCATAAGTATTAATTCATAAACACCATGTATAATAATTAGTAAGTTACAGTTGCTAAGAAATGAACCTGGAACAAGTGGTGGTAATTAGTGACAGGATATAATGCTCTCACAGGTTTACATACAGTATGGTTTGAAGGTGACTGTGGTTTGAAGTGGGTATGACCATTACTCTTATTAATATTATACATTAGCCTGTTATTATGATAAAAAACACACTCTCCACAGCATTTGTCCGAGGTTCATGTCTTGGCAACTGTACAATATTGAAAACCGTTTGTACTTTTCATTTTATGCCAAACTTTAGCATAGATTTGTTGTCATTATTTGGATTCTTATTAATTTTTTGTTCTTTTGTTTTTTCAGGTTTGTCAGTTCAAAATCCGGCAAGATCTACCTCCATACGGACATCCGCATGTTGATATTCCGCAAAAGTGACGCGGACGCTGCAACGCTGCACAAGACCAATGTTCCCTACGAGTTGCGCTCCTTCACTCACGGCCCCACCAACCCTAAGTTCTCTCCAAGAAAATGAGATCCACATCCATTTTATTAACCCTTTCATTCAGAGGACTCATTTTTACTCTAATCTAGCTACCTCCAGAAAATGTGATTAAATTCAGGAGGGATTTTTTGGGGTTAGAAGGTTCTTTGAAATGGTCTTTAACCTTTTAAATGTTAGTGGTCCTTCTAAGTTTAACAAAATAGTTTAGAGATAGTTAGAATAAACAAAAATGGGTGTTATCTGATAAAAATGGTTAAGAAATTATTTTTGGGTACATCTTTACAAAACAAATTGTGGAATCCTGAGGGCCTATAATTTGTTGATGGTACTGCTGGAGGCACACTATAACGGCATTGTGGTAGAAGTGTCAGTATTCGGTCTAGGGATGTTCAGACTGGCACTGGTTTGAGTTCGCCAATTATAATTGAACAAAGGGACACACAAAGAGCGGCACCCATATTGCTACTCTTGGAAACTGGAACATATGCTGTTGGCTGGAAAAAATCCTTTCTAGTGGCACTTATTCCTAAGTTTTATTGAACTAACAAGACTGTTGTCTATCTCGTTCCTGTAGTCGCTTCTGAATCCATGTCTTCAAAAATCTCCTTGTGAGAATCTTACTACCAATGTTCCTTGAGCCACATACGTATCCATCTATTCAAAATTATTGGAAAAGCAGTTTAAAGCTATTTGGCATGTTACATTTACAGTACCACTAAACCCACCAACACAAAATTATGCCATAAAAGTAATGTACAGTATTTAGTATACCCACCATAGATAGTATATTTAGTATACCCACCATAGATAGATATTTTGCCTACCGGTACTAATTAGAGCTATGCTTCTGAGCACTGTTCAGATATTACAACACATTTATGGTGCATTTATAGATTAATCATTGACAATTCATATCAGTACATTACTCCTAGAGAGGTGCACATATATCTCTGCTACAGTTAGCTATGTATACTTAAATCGGTAAATACAGTTAGCTATGTATACTTAAATCGGTAAATACAGTTAGCTATGTATACTTAAATCGGTAAATTATAGTATTCAACTAATACTATTATACCAATGAACAGGTTGAGGCTTCCAGATCTATGTGAAATACACAGTAACCATATCTGACATGCTTGGAATAGGAACCTTGTCAATAATAGTGAAGGAGATGGTTTTATGAAGCAGCAATACTTAACCCTGTGAGTAGGCTACTATGATACTTTTTTTTGCACTTTTTTTCTGGCTATTAGTAGATTATTTTTTTAGGAAGGACATGAGAGAGCCAATAGGTTAATTGAGATCGTATTAGCTATTTTTATTCTCACTGGTCCTTTCTAATCTGTAAAATTTTCTTCTGATAGCCAGAATAGAAGAAAGAAGTGTGTCATTGTATACTCACAAAGTTGAAGAAAATACTACTGTGCACGACCCAGCTTTAAGGGAGCCCACCTCGCTTTTTTTCTCTTTCTCTCCCACTCTCTTTGGATTGTATCCATTCGGCCCCATTCAGCCTACTGTTTTAAGACGTTTACCCCCATCCAGGTGTCAATATTTTCCTGGCGAGCCGTAGCGAGCCAGCATATATATATATTTTTGTTTTTACAGCAAGCTAAATTTGTAAATTTTTCAATAGAAAAATTTCTCCGGCAAAGCTGGATTTCTCCCATACAAGGCTGGTTCGCTATCGCTCGCCAGGAAGAAATCGACACCTGGATGGGGATAAACGCCTTAAAACAGTTGGTTGAATGGGGCCGAATGGATACAAGCCAGGGAAAGAGAGTAAAGGAGAGTAAGATAAAAAAAAAAGCTGGTGACCCCCCCTTAAAATAGCTTTGCAGATTTTTTAATTTGACATCGGCGGGTAAATTATATGAAGTATCGGGTATTCATAGAAGTTTTCCATTTCCTATGTCATGCTGTTCTTGAAGATTTACCCAGAACTGAAATTTCCTTTAACAAAATCAAAAGTACTTGGATTACAATAAGTGCTGGAAAAATTTAGTTAATGACGAGATTATTTTTAGTCGAGAAAGATATTAGTAACTGATAACAATGGACAGTTGGTGGTTAGATAATAGTATGTGAAATATTTTTCTTCCACTATCCCTGTTTAATAATTTTCCAAGTGATGTAACCCTATTGGATAATTTTCACATAACACATTGTTCCTGATCAGCTTGTGATTTTTTTTTTTTTTTTTTTTTTTTAACTTTGTATTGTAATATGTTTGATTGACAATATTAACCCTTTCAGTATAATGATGCTTTTTCAATATATTCTTGGTTATATTAGAAAAAATTATGGAGCTTAGGAAAAACCTCTATCAATCCGAAGGGTAAAATAGATCCCGATTAACCCTCCGACTCACACAGACCCTTTTTCAACTGAAAAAATATTATCTAATCATAGTAAAAAAGAAAAACAAAAAAATGCATCATGGTATATTGAAAAGATTGGTCATTATACTCTATACAAATTTACTTGGCAGCAAATCCTCACCCCTTAACCCCTTAAAGCTCTGACGCGTTTTAGCAGTTTATTTTGGCTATCATTAGACGATTTTATGCAACTTAGGAAGGATATGTGGGTATTAAAAGGGTAAAGACTATCGCAATGAACCCTTTGACTTCCATATACCGTTACTAATCTGAATAAAATTGTCTAATAGTAGCCAGAAAATAGAAAAAAAATGCTTATTGGAGCTTGAAAGGGTTAAGTATGATTATGAATGGCAGTGGTCACTCCATTTAGTATAATTCTTCAGTACTCTTCAGTATAATTATCTGGCTGAGTGCATGAAGGACTACTTATGTCTATTAAGGCCAATGAAGAATTGAGCTGATTTAGCCATGTCTAAAGAAATTTACTTTTATTGGTAAAAAGGGTTACATTTTGTCTTTCATTAGTAAAATTCATTCTACTATGGATGGGGAGATTGTCCTTTTTATTTTTACTAAGAAGTTCAAATATTTAACCATTTCAGCACTTTTTTTTTTGTCTATCATTCTGGCTGAAATTTGAAGATTTTAAACCGTCTGAAAGTTCAATGTTTTTCCAATAGTGTATTGAGATATTATTTACGCCTTGGAGTCCTAGAGGTAGATCATAAATTAAATTAAATCATCTAGTGGTAACCAAATTAAGTCATCATGCTGAAAGGGTGAAGCATGGTTTAACCGGGTTCCAAAGACTTTAGCTGCATTTCTAGACATTAACCCTTCTTGCACTTAGCCGGAGAATTCTGAATGAACAAGTTTCGTGTTTGGCAGTGGTTTGTTGAGTGGCCTTTGAATCGGAGTAATAATGAACTTTTATCATGTCCAAAATAGGATAGTCTAACGCTTTGGAGAACCAAGTGGAGATGGGTGGAATAAGCTACCAAGCTAATTTGAATAGGGTATAGTTTGAGTAGCGTGTATCTAGAGAAAAATATGTGGAGGCTACCAAGCTAATTTGAATAGGGTATAGTTTGAGTAGCGTGTATCTAGAGAAAAATAGGTGGGAGTCTGCATGGTAGGTGCCTGTTGACCACAAATGTGATAAAATGGGTTCCCAGACAACTCAGCCAGGAAACCATTTGAACCAAGAGATCTTAACCAAGGCCAACAAAACAAGTGTCATTTTGAAGTCTAGCCTAACTTAAGGGGAGATGGGCCAGTTTTCTGGACCACTTTCTCCCTCATCTTTAGCCCCATTAGTTTTCAGATGTTAAGATGTTTGCCCCATTAGTTAGTTGATTTTAAGACCTTTCGCCCCATTTCTTCATCAATAATTAACCTTTCATGCTATTTAGGTGTCAATATTTTCCCTGGCGAACGATAGTGAGCCTGTAATGTTGGAAGAATCGGCCTTCGGCCGGGAAATTTTTCTACTGAAAAATGTACAAATTAATCTAGAAGGGGGATCTAATGGATGTTTTATTTTAAATTTGATGGAGGTCTAGGGAGGAAACTAGAAAAATAATGAATACATGCAAAAATGGGCCAAAAAGTGAACCATAACTATACTGGGTGATGGCACTGGTTTTAATCTACTGGTTAAAATGGTCTACTGGTCGAGGTGTCCGGTAGCCGATATAATGTCTATTATATATATATTATATGAATGATAATATGCTGATCTCAGTATTGTCTATAGAATAATGTATATTATATAAAGTCTGGATTTGTCTTGTGATATCTTTGCTTTTTTTTATTTCAGTTGATGAATGCTTACAACAAATACTCAGATGAGTCTAGCATTGTATTTCTATATTCATATTAGTGTCGAGTTTAAATATACAGTATACCGGTATATAAACATGAAGGAATACAGTAGAGTAATACAATTTAACTTAGTGTTATTATCTATTTCATTCAATAATTTTCCCTTCAATCATGAAGCCTTCCATTAACAATTGTGAGCTGACTATTCATTTACATGTTCATTACAAGGAAATTAATTATTATGAAATCTTGAAAGAGAGCATCAATGAAATATAGAAATATTTGCTTAGAATCTTGTAATTATTACTTAAAACACTTGAATGATTCAGTGATATTCAAAATCTTAAACCTTTCTTATTTTTTCTTTTATTTCTTTCTGTTCCAATTTTAATCTTCCTATAATTTGGAATACAGTAATTTGTTTTCAGTATTAGCGCAACTAATTACTTAGTGTTTTGGAGCAGTAGAATTTATTTTTCAATGCATTAAATAATGATTGTGTTCATGGTGCGTGATGTTATGTTGGACACTCCACATAGCTGAAGTATTGAACAGGAAATTCAGGAGTAAATATGTATAATATTTTTTACATTTCCTGTAATGTATAGGTCTAAAATATATTCTTGATGTTTTTTATGATTTAATTGCATACATTATTATTAAGATATCTTAAACGATTCACAGGTTAGTAATATTTTGGCCCGTATTCATAGACAAACTTAATTATTGTTGCTGGTCATTACTAAAGCCATCGCCAGTTAGTATATGCCAGTTATTTTAATTGCAAATGAGAAGTACTGGAACATCATTACAGTAGGCTACCCTCATTGCATTTACAACAACTAAAGTCTATTTGATTCCAGCTGATAGTGAACTGAATCCCTTAGCAGCGAATTTCCCTATACTTGGGGAGATATCCACTTGAGGGATTATTTTCTTGGCCCCTTTCTCCCTCATGTTTAGCCCCATTGCCTTTGAGATTTTAAGACGTTTGCCCCCATTATTTTGGCGATTTTAAGAACTTTCACCCCATTTCTGTCAATTTTAAGACCATTTGTGCCATTTAGGTGTCGATTTTATCCTGGCGAGCGATAGCGAGCCTGTAATTTAAGAGGAACCGGCCTTTGGCCGGGACATTTTTCTACCGAAAAATGTACAAATTTATCTTGAAAGGGACTCAAGGGGGTGTAATCTTAAGCTTGATGGATATCTAGAGACCAAACTAAAAACCTCCCCTTAATATGAAACTATGAAACTATACTGTATATATCTAAGTCATATTACTGACTAGTTTTCATAATGAACAACAAATTTCTCTACAAAATCTTCGTATTAACTGAGTAATGAAGATTGGGACATGGCAATTTACCCTCAGCTGAAATAAAATAGACTATATTGTATCATATTGACTGCCTAGGTATATATGTATAGCTAAACTACAGTATAGTACTTACCAATGACAGTGTGGGGGTTTGTCTAGGTACAGTATATGGGCCTTGGTTCTACAGAGAATTTGTTTACTTTTGATTGGATTAATTTGCATGCGGTTTTCTAAATTAAGGAACATTTTCATGGGACTGGCATCATTGTCAGACCTTACAAGGACTACAAACATTTAAATCACTGATTTCATGAACTTTGGTAGGTGTAGTTATTCAGTTTCTGCAGTTCAGAGCAAGGCAGCTGTCTTTAATTATTTATTTAAAGTAAATTATTGAGGAAGAATAGTTACCATTCTTTCAATATACATCAATATACAATATGCAAATCAAAATTTTTAGTATTATTTGTGTTACACTATGTAATTGTAGGTCCCAAAGAAGGTAGAAAAGTTTTCTTTGTTATCTGTCTTTATGATTCTTGTATTTGATTATTCTGTAATGCTTCCAGTGCCTGGAAGTGGAAAATAATATAAAAATTATATATCAAATATAATATAGCTAAGTCTCTTAATTTTTCAAGAGATGCAGACATTATTGTAAATTGAATAATTTACATAGTCCTTAATAATATTCTTTAAATCTACAACTTTGAAAGTGTGGCCAATGGCCTAATCAAACTGTTTCCCCTGTGGTGGTGGTCTAAAGTACCGGTATCTTGACACTTTAACCGTTAATTCTTGTGAACTAAGTCAGAAGCATTTGGTCCGTTCCTTAGGGTTGTAATGTATCTTTGGTTTGATTCACAATCAAAAATATGTAAAAACCCTTGGCTCTTAATGTTTATTGGTAGCCCAATTTATTGAAGAGATACTACTCTAAATGTGAAGGTCCAGTTGAAATGAATGTCTGGAAATATGAATATAACTAAAGTTTTTGAGTTTGTACTTGGGTAAAACCAATAACTGTACTGGCCATAATCGGGAAAAATAGACCCATGCAAGCCTGGACTAGATTTAAGATCAGATTATTGGAAGGTGGAGCTAATGAAACACCTTTTTTAAACAGTGTTGTAATACTGTACTTGCACTTAGGTTGTAGGACGATAATTGTATGTTGGATTATGCATGTGACATTATGTTGGATATGAGGTGTTCAGAGTTCTAAGGTTCATCCTTATGAATATCACGGCCCAGTAGACTGTATGACAAATTGTTCTTTCGTTTGTTCCGAGCTCTGAGGGCCAATTCCCGAGCATATACAAATATTTTCCATGCTTCTTTATTAATCATAAACTTTCAAATAGTAAGCTTTAAGTGGTAAGATTGACTCTTTACTGATGTGAGGACTTACTTTATCAAATATAATGAATTAAATAATGGGAGACCTAGATACCAACATTTTAATTTCCAGTTAAAGGGCTTATGGGTACCGTACCATATTTTCTGCCTCATAAGACTCGCCATCTTTTATGACGCTCCCCTAGTCTCATGGAAAAATAGCAGTTTAATTTGCCATTGAAGACGGTGGGCTACTTTCAGAAGTATTTTGAAGAGAAAAGAGTATGTTATATTTGGCTTGAATTATGGTTGTGTCCTACAACTCTGAACTTCTCATATGTGAGATGCCTTGAGTGGAAGTGTGTCCCTGTAAAGATATATTATGTGCTGGTGCTGAGTTAAAGAAATTTATGATTTGAGAAATAGTCATCACATTATTTGTGGTGTTTCTGAGTGATTGTATAGTAGTACTTATAAACATTCAATATTTATTAATACATACAAATGTACATATAACAAAGGCTGTTTATATATTAGAGATAGAAAGACTTAGATGAGTTCCTAATCCCTGTGGTATTGATTAGTGTCCTAATATGATTTGATAAATTTTGGTATCCCTATAATATATTTTGAAACCTTTCCTGATTCCCAGCACTAGAATTAACATTTTTGTTGTATGACCTTCATTCTCCTCTAATATTAACTGAGAAGGATTAAGATAAATCTGCATTAAGCCACAAATTTATTTTATAGCGACAGTAGTTCTTTCATCCTTGATTAAAGTCTAAATCATCATCATCTATTTGATACCTTGCTTCCAAAGGAAGCACCTCAAAAGGGATGGCCTTGGCAGAATCTAACTCCAGGCTCCCAGACATTCCCCCACCACCCCACTCCACAGTATCATTTCCACTATCTAACTATCTATCTATATACTCAGGCACATACCCCACAGCTGGGGGTGGCCGACTCGAGACCGAGCCCAAAAAGGGACAACACAACACAACACAAAAAACAAAACCCAAATTCACACACAATCTAGGTCATCAAGGAGAAGACCCAGAAACCCAGACCCATTTGGGGTCTCCAGCAAGATTCCAAGGTCCCAGACCTCCCGGAGAGGTTCCGGACTCAGCAGGCACCCACGCAGCGAAGCTATAGCACCACAAGCCTGCCCACCTCGCATTCAGGCGGACCCTTCATATATACCGGCTCCCCGGGCCAGGCACCTGACGGACTATTATCTAGTCCAACGGGCGCCTGACCCCCTCTCCCAAATGATTGCATTTTCATTCATCTATTCACTAGTGTTCTCCATTCATTCCTATCTATTCCTGATCTATAGTCATTCCTCTTATCTTCCAATGCTTGTACTACACATTTTCTCCATTTCCATTTCCACTAAGTGGATTAATACCATTAGCACTGAAGGAGCAGACCCAAAGCAGTCTCTCTCCTGTATTGCAATTTTACCATTGTTTTGGTATTTTCTTTACTCCCGGCTGGAAGCATGCCAGTGTTCTGAAGATAGTAACCAGTTGTCCACAGCTACAAAAGCTGATTGCACCACCAAAGTGGCGGGTGGTGGGGTCGCTGCATCCCTACACCAAATACGAAATTGGATTTTTTTTAAAGTTAGTGTAGGCTGTGTAGTGCTTGTGGTTTTATGTAAGAAATCAAGAGGGTGTGTAACTTGAGATCAAACTAGACTTGCTCTTTGTTTAACTGAGGCACAGAGAAATTAATGGCAAAGGACACCAAGTGGTGAAACAAGATGTCTAGCAATCCATATACTTCACCTAAGGCTCTCCCTGGGAGTATTTCCCTGAACAACTGGTGCCTACATCCTCCTCCCATTAAAGTCTAAATACCACAATAAACTTGAGTACGCTATTGTTTAATCAGGATTAACTTAATCTCTCCCATCTCTAATATATAAACAGGATTATACTTGAATTATATTACTATTATATAAGAGACACACAGACAGTACTGTAAGAGGACAGTTGGCACAAACCAAGTTGCATTAAGGGAGTATCACACAAGCCTTTTTTGTTCTCTACTTTCATCAGCAACTTCTGGGGTGGCAACTTATGAGTTCAAGTTTTATAAGAATTGTCACCTATATAAATATACATTCAGCTTAGTTTCCAATACCAATGCAAATTATTAAACAAAAAAAAAAAAAAAAATTGCTGAGGATATTTGGGTTATTGAAAATTGTTGATGAACACTTGATTGTGATACCCCCTTTAGTCAGACCATTATTATCAGAAAATGTATGAAAACCTGTGTAATGCAGTCAACATTTTGTTCAACTGTTATTCAAGAGACGTGATAGTTAAGGAAATGTATTCATGTCGGTCAGTTTTATCCTATTTTAAAATATGTTTATGTATAGAAAGAAAGTTAGCATTCAACGCAAGTCATGACAATTAAATCACAAAGGAAGGTAAATAGTATTTGCTACTAGCAAGATGAATGTGATTTACTTCAAATACAGTACTTTTAGTGTTCTTCAAATTAGATAGAATACACATGAATAGGATGCATAGTGGATGATTATTTAATTGAAGACAGAAAACATAATTATAATAGTCATGCTTTATAGAAAATTGTAAAGGATATCTGTGTTGAAGTTGTCCCCTTGACATTACTGCATATCCTGACCAATGCCCAGCGTGCCTACCATTACCCAGTAAGACTATCGGTCGTGTGTGCAGACGGTTAGGCTTGGATTGTAGACTATGATGTACAACCTAAAGCTAAGTTCGGGTCTCTCTCTCTTTCTCTCCCATTTTCAGCATTTTTCCCACTCGCTCTCGTTCTCTCTCTCTCTCTCTCTCTCTCTCTCTCTCTCTCTCTCTCTCTCTCTCTCTCTCTCTCTCTCTCTCTCTCCTCTCTCTCTCTCTCTCTCTCTCTCTCTCGCTCTCCTCTCTCTCTCTCTCTCTCTCTCTCTCTCTCTCTCTCTCTCTCTCTCTCTCTCTCTCTCTCTCTCTCTCTCTCTCTCTCTCTCTCTCTCTCTCTCTCTCTCTCTCTCTCTCTTTTTTCCCCAGTCGAACTAACTTTAATGGAAAAATAATATAAGGATACAATTTGAATAATGAGAGGATTCATCATTAAGTATTGCTTAATTGTCTTGAGCCCAAGGATTATTGTCTGCATATATGACTTAAAGCCGGTATCACTAGAGTGCGTTTTTCCTCAACTTTATTGTCAACACTGGCAACATACGAGGCAAACTTTTTGAAATATTCCGTCAGCTAAATTAATCCATCTTCAGTGTAGTGTCTGATACCATTGCAAAAGATCCCAGAAATGTTGCCGGATAGTTGTTGACTGTCAAAAGTTGAGGATAAAAGCTCCCATCTGATGCCCCTTTCATGTATTTCATGACGGAGGCTGAACTAGAAGCAGCATCAGGTACTTGTAAAGCTTCCTCCTCGTCTTTCCTTTCCTCAGCTTTAACTTGTAAACTGTATATATATGTACAAAGTGGATGTTGAGTATAATAGATTATATGATATAGAGTAAGGGTTCATTGCCTCATCAGTGTGTTTTATTATTTCTGCTATTTAGACGGTAGTAATTCAGGTAAATCGTAACATTAAAACTACAAGAAATGGCTGCTGATGAGTCTTTGAGCATATCTCCTAAACGGAAGTCTTTCGCAGTAGTTTTAGGTAAATCCTCACTTGTCCAGACTGAAGAGTATTGTAGCTGGAAGATGTTAGTTTTTATTACAGACTTATAGATAGTCTAAATCTATTTATATTACAGTGGGCTTAACCAACTCTGAATGTATCTCTTAATAAAAATGTAGCTCAAAATTGCATATTTTTTACACCTGTACTTTTCTGAGATTTTTTGTATCCTTATTCCCTTCAGTTTGACGACAATTGTTATACGTACTACCATATATATATATATATATATATATATATATATATATATATATATATATTAATTTATATGTATATGTATAGCCTATATACTGTATATGAGGTCCTTCCTAATTTGAACCAAATCACCTTGATGTCTTCACTTTATCTAATGATTAATAAAGAGAAGCATATGGAATGAAGGAAGAGAGAGAATATGGGAGGTGAAACAGGTCATAGACGCTTATCAACCAAACTGTTCAATATCAGCTGTTAATGTGCTTACAGAAGCCCGTGCGAAGGGACTCAGGGTAGCCAAGAAACGAGGGGTCCGGGTCGCTCATATACTGGTTTGAGTATAGCAGACATATTGCCAGAAATATGTGACTGACCTGCAGAAACTTGAGCTTATGGGCTGGTCGTGACTATCCAATATATTTGCCAGGGATTACTAAGGTTATACATATCCATTCATTTATATTGATCAGTCTGTCACATGATTCAAAGCTACATTATGTAACTATAAAGGCTGCTATTGTTGACGACCTTTAAAAGTCTTGGTCAGTCTTCTGATTACTAGTGTTAAATTTTGTAATGGTTAGCTCAAGACCCTTCTCGTCCTGAAAAGCTTTGATGGAGGACTATAGAGTACAGACATTATGCAGCAGACGGGTGGATCAAGATAACATGATTTGGGTCTGATATTGATGCTGTGCTGGTGCTTTCTTGGTGGCTGGTTCCTTTTGTGGTCAACATGTGATAAAAAGTTGTATGGAAAAATTAGTGGGAGCTTGGATGACCTGGGCCATATTGTGTGTGACAAAGGTCTTGATGGCTGAAGCAGTATGTTTTGTGGTTTATACCTGAAGTGCTTTTAGCAATAAAGATATATTTGCATTTTAGAGAGATCCCAGGGATGGGATTCACTACTCTGATTTGGCTTTTCACTCTACAAGGGTTCTGACATACTGATGAACTCTGGGGGCTAGCCACAGTACTGTGCAGTTGTATAACGCAGCTGAATATATTTTGAGACTTTCGATGAAGTATATGTTAAATGTTAAAGTCATTGGAACATAATTTACCACACTGACTATATTACTCCAGATGAGGCGTTCCAAATATCCACTATAGAGCTCTAGGTGATAAAGTAGTAGCTAGTAAAGAGATTGCCCAAATATCTCCACCTACCCGGACACGAAGCCAAGTCCTCTTGGTTGTTAGTCAAACATTGTATCGATTATCTCTACACCCCATGCCAATGTAGGCCTATACGTTATAATCATATTTTTTGGTGATCACTTCAAGATACTTTAATTCAAAATATGTATTTATGTTATCTAATAGCAATGCATAGAAGCTGCATTCTAAAGAAAGCAAAGTAAAAAAATAGAAAAAAAAACAGTGCTGTATGGGGCTGAGACGTGGGCCCACATCTGAAGGTACAAAATAAAAGAAAGTTAGATGTGATGGAGATGAGCTGCTTGAGGAGTAGGCCTATGTGTGGAGTAACCCGCAGAGACAGATTGAGGAATGAAGAGGTACGTAAGAGAGTGGGACAACAGGAACCCTTATCGTCCACAGTGGATAGAAGGGTGCTATGCAGCTGGTATGGACATGTTGAACGAATGGGAGATGAAAGGCTTACAAAAGAATATATGAGTCAGAAACGAGGGGAAATAGATTAAGAGGAACACCTCGGATGAGATGGTGTAATGAAAGCGTTGGAAGATAGAGAGATGACTGAAGAACAGGAATGAATGGAAAATGCTTGTGAATAGATGAGTGATTACGCGGTCGTAGGGAGAAGGGGTCGGGCGCCAGTTGGACTAGATAATCCATCAGGAGCCTGGCCTGGGGAGCCAGTGTAGGCTATGTTGTGTATCCTGGAAGTAAGGTGGGGGGGTACTGTATTGTGGTGTGGTTCTGCTGTGTGTCTGCCTGCTGAGACCGAAACCTCTCTGGGAGGTCTGGGACCGAGGGAGGGATGGATGCCTCTAGTGATCCTTGGTCTCTGGGTCTTCTCCTGGGTGTGAGTTTTATTTATATATTTATTAATATACTTAATTTTATTTATTTTTCTGTTCAGGCTCTGTCTTGAGTCGGCCATCCCCAGCTAAGGGGTAGCTTACGTGCCTGAGTAGGCTATATACATAGGCCTACACGGACACCATCCAGCTCTTCTGAGCTATCAGAAGAGACTGGATGACTCCGTCGTCGACACCTGCCCGGGTTGTAACACAGCACCCCATACCATTAAACACATCATAGAAGACTGCATTTCACACAAGCACTTACGCCAACAACACAATTTACACTCTTTGAGAGCTCTGTGGGAGAGCCCGACCGTGGCCATGGCCTTCCTTAACCTGACAAGCGCGATATAGACCTAGGTGCTAGGGTAGTTATTTGTGCATTTCTAGCCCTGGATTCTGACAGAATTCGTTATATTTACAATATAAACCATTATTTGTTTTCGGTATGCTTTTATTTTACATATATAATGTATATATGAACCTTCAAGAGTGCTAAAATAAGTGGGAAAAGCATTTGGGTGGTGAAAAACGAAGATATTGGCCACCCGGTCATAATCTCAGGCGAGAGAGAGACACAGGCAGCCCTCCCCTCTCGCTGTCTGGGAGTCAACTGAGACGAGCGGGGCGGTGTGTGCCGGTGTCTGGGTGTTGCATAACGATCTTTTATGCAACCCACTTGTGCTACATTATCGCGGGAGAGAAAAATAACCGATAAATGATGATAATAAGTGGATAAATAGGTGATAATTGAGGAGGGGGGGGAGGGGGGAATAAGGTGGGGAAGGAGGGGAGGGGGAGGGGTGAGAAACACATGGATGAGTACTAGAGGGGAATTATCTCACCTAGAGACAAAATCCTTTGTTTTGATAGGCCCTTTTTTTTAATGGAAGGCTTTTTTTATGGTCCTGCTTCCGTGAGGCCTATCGCGTTCCCTATAGGAAGCCTTCCGTGAGGCCTATCGCGCTTGCCGGGTTAAGGACTCGGGGCTGTTCGGCCAGGCAGCTTAGGGAACAACAACAACAACATAATTTCATAAATACTGTTAAAATACATCCATGTATATAAATTTGTTTGCCACAGCCAGGGGTTGAATTTCGAACATCAGGGTTGATAATGTTCTTAGCTTGAACCCTGGCAGGGACAAACAAAATGTCTATAGGATAGGCTACAGGTAGGCCTACGCACATGTAGGCATATCTGTGTGAATATATATTTTTTTTTTTTATATATTATAATTATAGCAATTGCTTATTAGTTTTATTGATATATTTATTTAATGTTCATAAGATTTGTAGATACCAATCGAGCAGGACGTAAATCCCAGGGGAGGCCTCATAGGCATGTGATAAGGAGTTGCTGGAACTCCTGTTTCATGTCTGGCTTCCCTCACTGTTTCTGATTGTCTCACCTACACAGAGACTAATCCAGCTAGCTCTCGCAAACACCACTTCCTCCTCCTATTAATTTCACTACACTAAACAATTAAGCACACCACACTTCTTTCCAATAGGCCTACACCCAAAAAATCTTTTAAAATAACGACTATCACTCTTGCAACTTTGGGGGAAGACACTTGTTACAGACAGATGTGCGTTTTGTCTCCTTCATGCACATAGAAAAACAAATTAGCTGGCCAAAAATCTAAAATTTACACGTGAAAGAGCGCAACCACGCACAACACAAATACAAGACAAAAAGGAGGCGCGGTCACAAAGGCTTACACTTCCCGCTTGAACTAGGACAGTGCAGTGGGACTGTGGGACGTCACTCTTGTCTCACTCCCTCAATCGTCAGCTGTTTGTGAACTGCGTGATCATTAGGCTTATCTGTTTGGTTGATTTGTTTTCCACAGGCCTTCTACTTACACCAGCAAAGACAAGTGAGTGTATCATTGGGTGTGTCTTGTCAAAATACCGGTATTACAATAGCCCTAAATGTGATTAACAATCGCTAGGGCCTACTTTGATTTTTTTAAGATTTGCAGGCATGAGGTTTCAGGTTTCAAGACTTAGGCTATGTTCTTGGGAGTTAGGGACTTGGGTGAGAATACTGTCCAATTCGGCCCATCAGCTCCTTACTAGCAAATTAGATGCTGATTTCAATAAGTCATGGGTGGGGGCAGGGGGCAAAGCCCTCCCTCAATCCAAGGCAAAACAAATGGGGGGGGTATTCTGCAGAACAACAACTCGATTATGAGATTCCTTTCTCATGGAATATTTTTTTTCGCTCATACCTTACTGATATGTGGATAGCCTAGGTGGCAATATGCGGAAATGGATGGTTAACGGCCACCTCGGCCCATTGCCAGCTCGGCCCACGTGATTGTCAACTCGGCCCATTCAGTAATACCAACTCGGCCCGGTAGCATTCAAGGAGACTACTGCAGGGCTCTTCTTCTTACCTCTGATGGGGTATTGGCTATCCTAGTGTTTACTAGCCTATACCCCTTTGAAAGGACATTAGCCTAACCTAACAACCTTACCTAACCTATCCTAGTATTATAGGTGGGGGGTGCCGCGGGCCGCCCCCACACCCCCGCTTTGACTTAGATTTTTGGTGTACAATATTTGTCTGTGAAGTGGGTATTTTTCAATTTGTTGACAACGAAAATCCTCCATGCGGACTATATGGAGAAAAATATGGCGAATCTATTGGTGCCTATTTCCCCTAATAAATTGTTTCTTTTAAGGCTGATGTAGTGTCCTTGAAGATTATCCTCAGCCCACCTTATAGAACCTTTTATGTATCAATCTATCAAAAGTGTTCGAGATCTTGTTCTTGTTGATGTCTAAGGGTGAAGGTGAAGATATTGAGGGATAAGCCTTTACAACGGCACCTCGTAGCTACTTACTACTATTTCCGGGATGGATGTAGTTATCGGGCGTACGGTCGTCATGTTGTGCGCTCGCAGTTACGTTCCCATCTATTTCGACGCTATATTTTCTGCTATTTGCCCCCTGTCATTACTATATGAATACTAGGTTAGGTTGTTTAGTTAGGCTAATGTATTTTTTATATCCAAAGGCAGTCAAAATAGACGGGAACATGATGGGAAAGGTCCGACGCCACTACGTGTAGTGTAAACAAGGCTGGCGGTACGCCCGCACTTAACATTCTTGTCCTATTTCCTAAGACGCGAAGTGTTTGAGATGCTTCAAAATCTACAACAATCTGCTTCACCGACAGTTCACCAGAAATGGGAGCAAGACGTTTCGCAGCAAGTGACAGTTCGCCTTACCGCGGCGAACGAGCCCGGACGATAATTGGAACTGCGGCGAACCGTCCCACACCAGCTACCAAATCAAGATGCTTAACTTTAACCCCTTCAGACTCATATGACGCAGAGGTTGCCAGATTAGCAATAAGAAATAGAGTTCTCTCACTCTTATAATTACCTCTCCAAAATTAGTTTTCTGCCCACAGCTAACTCAAAGATAACTGCAGAGGTTGAAGTAACTAAACTAAAGGTTTGTAAATACCCCTGATGGTAATAAAGGCTTAAAGTATCCCTAATAGGCTCAAAATTGCGTCATATGTCGGAGAGAGTTAATACCGCTAGTGTCGTGGGAAAGTAGCTAAATTGACACTGACCAACACAGGTTTATTATTATTATTTTTGTATTAATATTGTTATGCCAGGTTTTTACTGGGGCTGATTGGTTTGAATAAGTGGATTCTTCCTAACTGGAGAAGTAGAAATCTTTTGACCACAGACACAGAAAGTAATAGTATTTCTTAATAAACTGAATAAAATAGTCTAATAGTTGCCAGAACATAATATACTGGACGGGTTAATATCAGCTAGCCAAAAATATAAGTATATGATAGCCTATATAATTACCACTAAACCCAGTAGGCTACACTACACCAATTTAGGAATTTGACCAATTGCGAGTTTCAGGCTATAAGGAAGTTGAAGCTGTAGACAGATTGTAAACAGAAATGCAATAATAATGTAGGTTTCTGATGGCTAAAGGGTATAGCCTATGTTGAATTTGATTCTATGTATATATAAATGAACTTCAACCGTATTTAAGCTGGTAATCCTGCTAAATATCGATGTCTACAACTCCAACTTCCTTATAGAACGAAACTCGCAAGTGGTCAATTGAGACAAATATACGCTAGACTGACATTAGGAATGCGCTAGAATGTATCATAGATAGTATACACATAATAATGCGCTAGAATGTATCATAGATAGTATACAAATAATAATGTGCTAGAATGTATCATAGATATTAGGCTATACAAATAATAATAATGTTACAAATGAACATATAAATCATAACACACAAAGATGATAAAGTCTCAAATCAGAAGACAAAGTCCCGAATTAAATAGGCCTACAAAGCTCACGAGGAAGTCCCGGGACTCGAACCTGGGATAACTCACACAGAAACTAAAACTTGCCAGCACCACGAGACCCC
Organism: Paralithodes platypus; assembly: GCA_032716605.1. Lineage (NCBI taxonomy): Eukaryota > Metazoa > Arthropoda > Malacostraca > Decapoda > Lithodidae > Paralithodes > Paralithodes platypus. The sequence goes on along the minus strand of CM064564.1, from coordinate 7,602,230 downwards.
TAGACATAGATTGTTTTATAATGGGAGACAGAAAAAACGTCGTCCAATTTGAGAGTAATATGTATGTAACATTAATAGGCCTACATATAGAAATGAGTGATATTTTGATAACGTTTTCCTGTCCCCCATGGGCCATTGCTAGCCTAAGTCTTTCTTAATAAACTGAATCAAATGGTCTAATAGTTGCCAGAACATAATATACTGGACGGGTTAATGTCAGCTAGCCAAAAAAATTATTATATGATATATAATTACCACTAAACCCAGTACACTACACCAATTAGGAAATCTTGTGTAAAATTATGGTAGAGACAAATATACTCAACACTGACATTAGGAATGCGATGCGATGGTGTTGAGGGATAGCCTTAAGGAATGCACTAGAATGTATCATAGATAGTACCGGTACGGTAATACCTGCATAATTACACTATACAAACAATATCGCTTAGTATCTTAATTTTGTATTGGAATACAAAATATAAATATATTTACTAAGAAAGTTAAAACAAAAAATTATTCAGAATAAAAGGTGTGGAAGAACTGAATGCATAATCGTATTTTGGATGGTGAACTAAAAAGCCTGCTTACCGGTACCGGTCCATATTTTAAAAGTCATCAGTATTGGTAGGGAACACTGCTGTAAGACAAGTGACAAAAGCTGGAGTTTATAGGCCTATCCTATTGTAGTTGTTGTTCCCTAAGCTGCTGCGAATTGTCTCATTGCAGTTAAACGAATCTGCTGCGAACCGTCTCATTCATTTGCTGCGAACAGGCATAACCGAACCTGAGGCGAAATGTCACTTGCTGCGAAACGTCTCGACCCCACCAGAAACTAACTCAATCGCTTATTAATTCATTATAGAAAGACCATTACTGGACTGACAATCAGCCTTTCACTAACTCTCGTAATCTGAAGCACACTTTCCGCCAACTCTTCAGCCACCAGAACACCCACTCCTCCTTTCGCTTTATCAGTCTCCACCCTCTTCCAGTAGATCCTATATCTTTTCTTTCTTCCAACAATCCACTGTACCCCAGGCCCTTTCCAGAGTGTTTCCTGGGCACAGCAGACGTCCACTCGCCTCCTCTCACACATCTCAGCCACTTCATTTGCACGCAGATTCAAACTGCCAACATTCACACTAGCACTAATTTCTGACAGTCCTTGGTATAAAACAACACTATACAGTATATCAAATAAATAATAAAATATATACGGTGTGAGTTTGGTCAAGCCGATCACATTGACCAAAAAAAATGGTTTTCTACTTTGAAAGTGACTTACATCTAGAGTAAATAAATAATTAATAATGAAAGAATGATAGCTAAAGAACTACAACAGCCATACCAGGAAAATGAACTGGGAATAATAGGAGATTATTATTTATTCAGATAAGAAAATCTAGAAGAGAAAAGGGAGATTTGATATAAGATGTGGAAGAAGAGAGAAATAATAATTAAAAGTTTGACATCTAATTAAGAAAGATTAAAATCATTGAATGTAAACTAGGAAATATCAAGTAAACTTAAATCTTCCGGGAACTGCCGTTGCTAAGGCGTTCTGCCCCTTGGAGACGACATCCGACATAGTGTTTTAAAATCGTTGGCTAATGGTGAAAACACTTCTTTTGGGGATTGTAACTAATTTCAACTAGTATACAGTATAATGATAAAGCCTACCTAAAACCATAATAAGAAACATGGTAAAATTAGTGGTAGTTTCGGTAATATTGTCCGAAACTACTGTACCAATAATTTTCCCATGTTTTTTTTTTTTTAGCTTTAGGTAGTACAGTATTTATCATTATACCCTAGTTGAAATTAGTTACAATATCCGGAAAAAGTTTTTCACCATTAGCCAACGATTTTAAAACACTCCTCATTCTTAACACCAATAACCCCCAAATGAAATTAACCCGTCCAGCCCCGGCTAGTTTTGTAATGTTTGTTCACCAGAACCCGGCCGGTTTTCAAAAAATTGTTTTATTCCAGAAACAATAGCGAATGGGTTAGGAATGAAGGAAAAACCGCTCAAAAAGCTTAAAGAATGGTCCTACAGAGCCCCCGAAAACGTATTTTACAAGAGTAAAAAATTGAAGGCAATTACCCCAAAAAAACAGGTTATTGCGCGCTCACGCGCACGTACGTGGACTGAGAGTTTTCAACCATCGGCACGGTTGCGTGGGATACGTACACAGTTCCCATACAAATCTGAGCCCTCTTGAGTGGCTACACCTGAGGTTACGGTCGGCGCAATTAGGGTGACGCGCCAGGCGTGTCTCTGGGGCTGTGCGTTACATACATCGCCGACGCGTCAGGCGCGTTGCTGGGGCTGTACGGGTTAATGAAAGCATACGATCCTCCCAGGATACCATATAGAGAGCATCATGATATTGAAAGGTAAACTGTTCTTTCTCTCTCTAAGGTGTTAGGGGTGTTGATGTGGCATGTCGGGGAGTTGAAGCTGAGAGCAGACCATAAAGGATGTCTCTACCTCAAAATTATCGACAAGTGGCCATGATGGGAGCCACTTCTTCTCCAGGATCTACAAGTAAGTTGCAAGATATTTTAATTGTGCTACTAGTGATCTTGACAGTGAATGAAGAAGGGTTGATGTTTAAGGAATGAAGAGTAAAGTTATAATTGTAAAGGGAGTGTTAACCAACCTAGTGGGTTTGAGATTGTAGAATGGTAATGAGCATGACCTAGGGAGTGTTGAAGGATAGTTTGTGTGATCTGGGCTGTTCACAGGGTAAAGGTATCCCTGCGTGATGCCCACAAGGGAGAGCGCTAATGTTGCGTTAACACGAAGGTTCCCAAGTGGACAGTCACCCTAGTCAAGGCCTTGGGTCAGCCAAACTTTGACTGTGCAAGTAGAAAGAGCTATAAGTCCATCCAACCCACCATCACCTTCCTCTAAGGTAACGGTAACAACTTGCAGTGTTATGATAAGCCTTTAATGCCTTGAGCAGATTTGTGGATTTGGAGAAATCATACAATAGTGGATTCTGAGGGCCTATGGGATCATGTTGACATTAATTTAATTTGAGGGTGTTTGGGGCTGCGAGTGAAAATAATTAATTAAGAGTACAAAAGGGATTTGCTTATGGCAGAACCTATGATACTTAAGAATTTACTGTAATTTTAGAGACACTGTATATACTCGAGTACAAGTCGACTTTGAAAGACTTTTTTTTTTAAGGTCATAAAGTAGGGGTCGCCTTATACACGGATAATGATTTTAAGTGATTGAAATTTTTGGTGATACCAAGCACCATAATCGTTCATAACTACATTTACCTTGTGCATTGAACATATTAAGGTCTCCATACATCTGTGTTATTGAAAACTCACCAGCTGCAGCATCACCCCCATTAGCACACACACACACACACACACTTTACTTTTGAAATATCTTTGTTTCAGGCCATTATTTATCATACTGTACATAGGAGTCTGCAATTACTGATGGATAAACTTGCTCTTTACATTTTTTATCGTTATAGAGTGAATGAGAAGTACTCTAATTGTTTATTTGTATGAACTGTATATACATAGTTCGGTGCAAATAAATACAAAAATATAGAGATAGTCACCATTGCAGACGATCGTCACTAAAGGCTGTTCAATTGTCTACACACAGTAGGTATTTAGCAATACAGTACTGATAATATGGGTGGATGGGACTCGTTAGCCTTGGTCGGCAACTCATCTAGGGGAGACAACCTTATACAAATCCGGGTGGATGGGACTCATCAGCCTTGGTTGGCAACCTGTCTAGGGGAGTAAACCTGATACAAATCCGTACTGCTTACCTAAGGGTAAGGCAGGTTAGTGGATGGATTAGCCGAACACCACTGTAGAAAAATAGTGCTAACAAGATACACAGAGGGCCTCGGAGTCAGACGGATCCTAAATTGAGTGGTCAATCCTGTAAGTCCTTTACTAAACTGGCTCGGGTTGTCCCTCTCACAGGGAATAGGTCCACTTGGGGGCATTCTGTGTATGGCCACCCTCGTAAGGGGAGTAAGGCGTCCGGCAATAGATAGATAGATAGTACTGATAATGTATAACCATTTTAGTACACTACATTGCTCAGTGATCAATTCCACATCAATCCCAGTGACTAGTTATATTGGTAGAAACTAGGTGTTGGAAAGAACATAAGGATAATCAGAAAATAAAAATAGGGAGGAGGTCTTTACCATTGTAACAGCCAGTATCAGCTGACAAAAAACTTGTGATGCTACCTATAGTCTAAGTTTTCTTGCAAGGTAGCTTGTAATGTTCAGTTGATACAAATATTCAGTGTTTTAATATCATTTCAATTGCAAAGGACTTGTAAGGGGTATCAATAAACTGAATTACCATTAGGCCTAGCCCTAGAGGTGAGTTGTATACCCTAACTGATGCAGGACAAATACTGTACAACAATATGCGGTAGGCTATTTATCTTTACATGGTGTATTTATTTCACATCTCTGGTTTTAGGGGTCGACTTGTGTTCGAGAGAAATAAATTTACATGTTTCTTTGGCACAAACTCGGGGGTCGACTTATACACAAAGAGCTTTATATTTGAGTATATACGGTAGCTTTTAAGATTATATAGAGTATAAAATAAGTATGTGATGTGAGCACTATTGAATCAACTGATGTGGAAAGTGGGGCAGATAGCAGCATATATCAACTTTTAATAGTACAGTACTGTATTAGAATAATTCATAAGAATGTTTTGGCGCAAATGTAAAAGTATGTGATAAACTGATGAAGCATATCAAGAGATCCACAAGACAAGTGTGACATTGCACAGAAGAAAGAGGAATGGTATCGGTTTAAAAGCTACTCTTGTTTTTTATGGGTATGCCTCGGTCACATGATAGCCACATTCCATGCTGCACAATCACCTGTAGTGTCCCTGTCAAGTCCCCTAACTCTGAGAGACAGTGAGAAGTACCGGTATGGCTGTACAGAGATGCATTATGATAGCCTGGGAGCCTGGGAAGTTCTTTGTGTAAAGGATTGCATCAGCTTTCACTATCCCAAGGAGGGGTGGTTCATGTTTGATTTAGATTTGAAATAGTTTTACAGTAGTTAATTAAATTGCATGGTTAACCTGTATTGTCTGTATGCTTGTGCATTACTGTATGTATTAATATATACATATACCTGTACAGTAATAGTGACATTATAATAAGTATATATACATATACCTGTACAGTAATAGTGACATTATAATAAGTAAAGTTTTTTAAAATATTTTGTCTATGACCATGCATTTAGTATTTTATCTGCTTATCCTTTTCTAAAGTATTGTACTTTACCATACTGTAGAGTGGAGCTATTTTGGACAGCCAAATGCTCCTCTTCTCTACTTTGTGTTGCCAAGTTAGTATTTCTGTTGTATATTGTATATGCAGTACTGTACTTGAGAACATTTTAGTCTAGATACAACAATACAGTGAGCTCTGGAATAATGTTAATGATTTATTTTGAGCTCTTACTACTCTCCAGAAAATGCAGTAATGTATGTTATTTTCTCTACAATATTTAGATCACAATGTTAAAGCCCTACCGGTTATCTACTAAATTTCCATCACCCCTTTTTGCCCCTTTTCTTAAAAAATCCTTCCATATCTATCTATCATTAGACACCTTGATTCCGAAGAGGATAGCCACAATTTTTTTTTTTTTTTTTTTTTTTTTTTTTTTTTTTTTATTAAGAGACAATGAACGGAGGAAGGAAAAACACAGACAAAACAAAAAGGTCCATGTGCCTAAAGGCATCCTCCATTCATAAAATGTTTGTAACAACTGGATTTAAACATTTGTAGATTGTAAGTTTGTGGAAAGCAATTCGAGGGAAGTGAATTCCAAAGAGTAGTAGCTCTGGGGATAAATGAATTCTGATAAGCAGAAGTTCTGCATTGTGGAGGAGAAAGTGTAAATTCATGGGCTCTCTCAGCTGCCCTAGTTCTACGGGGAAAGATGTGGAGAGGCGGCACAATTGAAGCAAGTTCCTCGGAACAATTGCTGTGAAAATATCTGTAGAATAATGCAAGGGATGCAACGTTTAGATCTATCTATTGCCGGATGCCTTACTCCCCTTACAAGGGTGGCCATACACAGAATGCCCCCAAGCGGACCTACTCCCTGTGAGAGGGACAACCCGAGCCAGTTTAGTGAAGGACTCACAGGATTGACCACTCAATTCAGGATCCGTCCGACTCCGAGGCCCTCTGTGTATCTTGTTAGCACTATTTTTCTACAGTGGTGTTCGGCTAATCCATCCACTAACCTGCCTTACCCTTAGGTAAGCAGTACGGATTTGTATCAGGTTTACTCCCCTAGACAGGTTGCCAACCAAGGCTGACGAGTCCCATCCACCCGGATTTGTATAAGGTTGTCTCCCCTAGATAAGTTGCCGACCAAGGCTAACGAGTCCCATCCACCACAAATGAATCGCCTCCTTATATTAAGGCAGTTTGTTCAATTCTTTACTGTAGCTTGTTTTCGGGGGAGGGTTACTAGCTCATCCACTCTAATTATAAAAACATGTTAACATTTCCAAGTAGGCCTTGGCACTGAAAGTCACTGGGTAGTTGGCTGTGGATTGTCCATTACTCACACTTCACCACACCTTTCACAATCTAGTGACGGACACTGTATGATGCTTAGCTTTGCTCATTATCCTTTATATGAATGTAAATTATGCTCTGTAATAATACCTTCGAGAAATGTTATGAAGCATGTGGTCTTCTTGTGGTTGAAAGGCCTACAGCAGTCTCATCCAGTGCCCCTTGAGGGTCCACCTTACATCCATGCATGGCTCAGCCTGTGTGTGTCCCATGACTATTTTCCAGGGGCAGAGTTCCTGCTTATGACGTCAGAGGCAGTGTATTGGTGATATGGTGTTTCCATAGTATCATGTTATATTATTTTGGCATTAGACCTTATTCCAACTCAAAACTTAAATATCATCATCATCATCATCTTCGACGGCTTGCTTCCTCCTGAGACACCCCCGTTAGAGGATGGCCACTACTTTGTCCAGACATGCTTCCTTTGCCTATGCCACAATACCCCAGTTTTTCCTTAATATATGTTTCTTAATTCTGTCTGTATATTACTTGGAGGGAAAGAGATGGGCACAAACTCAATTCAGTGTAGCGTCTGCCACTGCTGGGTACACCAAGGGAAGAAACGCTGCACTAAAATATAGGGACCTCTATTGAGGAAGAAATACAAAGTTGAGCCATTTTTATGCATATTATGCAAGGGTGAGCTTATATGTTCAATCACCGGCTCGAGAGTGTTAACTTTGGCAATGAGTCACGGGAGATGAACAAGTTTTGCCACTTGGGAGATACCATCTCTGCCAGTGTGGGGCCAAGGCCGCCACTATTAAATGCGGCTGGGGAAACTTCAGAGAACTGCTGCTATAATTGACTCCCTCTCCCCTTGAAGGGAAAGGTATATGCTTCATGTGTTAGAAGCAGAATAACATATGCTTCAGAAACGTAGCCTGTTAAAGTGGATGATCTCAACAGAATCGAACATAACGAGATGAGAATGTGAGATGGATGTGTGGGGCCAAACTGCAAAATAGGATACTTAGTGAGGAGCTGAGGAGACTGTTAGCTATCAAGAGTATCAGTAATGAGTGATGAGAAGGATTGGACATGGTGAGAGGTTGGATGAACTAAGTTAGGTGAAAACTGAAAAGACGCGAGTCAGAGGGAGCTACACCAATGGGGCAGACCAAGAAAGACGGGATAAGACCTTGTGGGCTGATCTTGAATTATAAAACCTGACAGGTGAGGTCGCTCTGAAGAGGGCTGCCTGGAGTGCTGCCATTTGGGTGTGAGACTGGAACCGCACTTCATGTGCAGCACTCTGTCTTTAAATTTATGTGTGTGTGCACGTGTATGTGTGTCTATCTATTTACTCAGGCACATTTTTTATTTTATTTTTTAAATATACCTGGGGGTGGCTGATTCGAGACAAAGCCCGAACAGGGACAACACAAATAAATAAATACAAATTCACACACATCTAGGTCACCCAGGAGAAGACCCAGAGACCCAGGCATACTAATTCAGTAATTATCTGATGTCTATTACAATATTTCTGGATTCATAACTAGCCAAAATACTTACCACAAAATTACCTCATTAATACTGAAAATACAGCTTTATTTATACATTTCAACTTTATTCCTTTTACAGTACAGTAATTATCTAAATGGCAATAGCTATACAGTAATATCGAACATCTTCTGTCAACCACATTAGGATGGAAACTGCTCAGCAGTTTAACATATTATTCAAGGGCCCACTGTACTATCCAATTTAGACTCTTTATGGTGTGAATTGCATAATATGCGCGTTCACAAAAGTCACATTTCCGACAAATGTCTGACTGGCTGAATTGATGGCTAGGTGTGTGTCATAGCAACAGTCCAAATTTTGCCTGAGCCTATCAGTGTCATGTACAGTATAAGCCTTACTATTTTTACTTGTTATGATTTGAATGACTTAACTGAGCAATATACAGTAAGCATTGAATGGGCTGAAATAACACCTGTGCCTCATTTCAACCTGTGTATCACACAACTTAAACACTATATCCGCATCTGTGAACACGCCTATTGCACCCTGTCAGAATATCCCAACCATGTTGTCATCTTGCCAGCTTACGCCTCCCATTGACTACGTGCCTGTCTGTTCTTATAGATGTTTCCATGCCAGCAACACCAGTCATGAGCAACATCCTCAAAGGTTAGTTGCTCTTGCTACTGTTATTTGGTTCTCTGATTAACAATATTTTCTGTTTCATAAGATACACTTTTACCTTCAAATTTCTTAATCACAGCACAATTTTTATACTTTATGCTAAAGCCACAGGATCTTACCTGACTTAGGAAGAACCACTAGGAATGAAAGGGGGATACAAAATATCTAAACAAGCTTAACAAGTTCTTAAGTTAAATAAAATATTTTAAAGGTAGCTTGTATGAAGCATAAATTGGCATCATCTGATTAAAATGGTTAAAAGTAGCCCTGCACCCTCAACAGCTAAAGTAGCAGCTATTTATTTCCTTGATTCATTTCCATATTGTTGAGGGTACGACTTATATGAAGGATAGTCTTATATGGCAGAAAATATTGTAATCTTTAAACTCGAATAATAACTTCCATATTTCATTCTAGCCACTGACTCCACTATTTTTATCCAGTTTAGAAGGAGCTTTTATCAGAGTCAAAGTGTTAGAGCACCAGCTCAATTAACTCTTTGAATCCCTGAAGTCCTTTCTAAGCTATATACAATTTATGGATGTAGCTAGGATGAAATGAGAAGTTGAAATGGTTAAAGAAGCAAGTGGACCATTCTATTTTCATTGCTACGAAGTTGCATGTATCATCAGTATGGTTTGTTAAAAAAGAATCATTGCCCTAGTTAAAATGAACCCGTAAATTATGTATGGCACTTTGTGATGGTAGGTTACTTTGAGCAAGTTAGGTAGAAATACCGAGAGAAGAAAATAAGAATCTTATCAGTCCACCCGTGCCATTTAAAATCCTTTCTGTTTCTACTTGTTGATCTACGAAGGTCTTGTTGAGTAAATTTAAGGTTTGAATGGATTTGAACTTAAATAAGCACCTGTGCCTTAATCTATGCCATTTGACTTGAACTTATTCAGTGTAATAATTTTTGTTAGTAAAGTACTTTCTATTATTTTAACTAGGACAATGATAATGTAGAAGCAAATTCCTACAGCAAATACATGGTAAGCTTATGCTGTACTGTATAAGGCTATGCTGCCCCCCTCCCCTCTCCCAGGGGCTTGAGTATGGCTTAATGAGTATTTACCTGGTTTGAGTATACTGTACATTATACAGCCTTGACTTACTTATTAGCATGATGCAAGGAACTGTGACCTTATTGCAAGCTATTCGATAGGGTCAGAGGGTAGCAGTGTCGGTAATTAGTATTATCATATGTTACAAGTACTGTAGTATATTTCCATTACTTGTGATGCAGCATAGTGTGAAGAGTCTCTAAGTTAAGACACTAGATTTGGCAACAAGATTCACTTTTCCGGTGACATAAACCCTTCAGTCCATTCTCTCTTTTTCTCTCCCAAGCCACCACCACCACTTCCACCTCCTCCACCTCCTCTGGGAATGGAGGTTCAGGAAGCTCTAAAGGTAATAGTCACTTGAGGTTTCCCACTAGAATCCCAGCAACCTCATGTACCATGTATACTGTATTCATGTACTGTACCATGTATTGATCTTGTTTTTTAGGGGGGTAGACTAACCAATTAGTATGCAGAATATATACTGTATATAAACTACAAAATATATTTTGGAGTTGGATTAAATGAACTTAGTGTCAAAATATACTATAGGTAAGGTACATTGTGGTGACATATTATTAACCCTGCATGGCTGGGTGATGTAATTTCTCTTTTGCCTTGAGTGGCTGAGAAGAGGCTTACCCACACAGCTTAAGTGTGCAGTTGAGGGAAGTTTTCCCTGACAATCTCTTGTGACTTTCATGCTAACTAGGCATCCCCTATGCTTTGATGATTATAATTATATTATAATGTAAAACTTGCAAAATAAACAAACCAAAACACGGATGACACACTATATAGACACAAACTTATCAAAATCGCAATGTGGAAATAACGCTGTAGTAAAATATAATTATGAAATACAAGAACATGCGGTACACTCCCTTAATTGACAGGGCTAGGGCATGCCCTTGTTACAAGGACTTTGCTGGACATTTGCCATGAATAGCTAGACCTGAGTGTCCAAACTCTTGACATCTAGCAATGGCATGGGGTGGGATCGAACTGTTGACCCTTTAATGAGCAGTGAGACATGCTACCAACCATGCCATGGCCACGGCAGCATGATCAACTCCTCGTCATACGAAGATGAAGATAGCTACAGATGAGTTTTTGATGGATAGGTCTATCTGGAGTATGAATGTCATCATGAACTATTTAACTTTTTATTCTATTCCTGTCTTTAAGAGGGAAAAATTGTTAAAATTACAAAACAAAAATCCCACCATGCAGGGGTTGTTGTTGATGTTCCCCAGGCTGCCTGGCCGAACAGCCCCAAGGCCCCGAGAAAGGCCAAGGCCATAACCGAGCGCCCCCACAGAACCCTCCCTGCCTACCACAATAAAGCCTGGGTGAACGAAGCCACTCCATGGCGGGGAGCTGAGGAGGGTGCGGAAACGCCCGGGAAACCAAAGCCCCACCCAGGGCCCTAAGCCTCTCAGCAATTATGAAGAGAAAGTTGAGGGGCAAAGGAAACATGTGACGCTTTGGCTTCCAATCTTGGTACATTGGGAGGTCAATCACGGAAGAGACGCCGTCACTTGAGATCTAGAAAATATATAAGTAAAAGGAACAGTCAGAGTAAGCTATGTGTATGGCAGAGATTGCTCAGTTCTCACTCTGATAGACCAGCCCATCACCACTCCCCCATGCAGGGGTTTGTCTAATTACTTAAAAAATTTGTGTGTTTTTTATTATTTTTTTATTATTAGTATTATTTTATCAACTTCCCGTAAAAATAGGACTAACACATACAGATTGGCTAGTCTACCCTATGTGTCAACCTGAGGACAAGGCTTTTTAGCAATTTTAAATTTCAGCAAGGACCCAAAGTTTATTGCAGACTAACAGGTGACAATAGGCACTGCAGTGATGCACACAGGCCACAGGTTGGCTGAATCCACTTGATTTTGGGGGGTACCCCATGTAGCACTGCACAGTAATAGGTAATATTTGAGGGCTTATGCTTGGCTGTGCTTTGCTGCGGCACTCATCTCTGTGTCTTTGCCCTTTGAAGACTGGTCGGTGAGTTACTCAGTCTGGTACATAAGATGACTACTCATTATCCAGGTTACCGCAGTTTACCTCCCTAAGTGAGACAATAATAATGTCTGTTTACTCAAGGTTCTTATTTACTACTAGATGAATAGGGGCACCAGATGTGAGGATACTTCCCATGTATCATGTTCTGCTCAAGAATCAAACTCTATTCTCCCTGTTGTGAGCCAATGCATTACTAGTGTATTGGAAACGGGGTGTTATTTTAGCATGTCGGTGGACTTATGGTAAAATACTGATGCGAATTACAGCATCAATTGAATCCAAATCATATCCCTGCTTAGTTATACCTTACAATGGAATTAAAACCTCTTATCTTCTGTTGATTAGTCCAGTGCTATACAAACTCACCCACTTCCTTTTTTCCCATTCTTTTTATTTCTTTTCATTTCTTTTCATAGATGCTTGCTCTTGACACACTTTCATTTATCAATGCTCGGTTTTATATGTAGTCTATTCATCATGACAAGTCTAGAAATCCTGACCCCATAATCTCTCATTACTCATAAAGTAGCTGACATTTCCACCATTTGGGAAGAGGTAAACAGAAAATAGGTATGAAGATTTATAACACATTTGGTCCAGTTCTCCCTGAGTTACAAGAAGCTAAATGTCACATGAATAGACTCTTAAGCAAGGTCAAGAAACCTTTGACGGACCCAGACCGAGGACTGGGGTCTATCCCTTAGTCTGTATTTTGCTGACCAGTAGTTCTCAACCAGTACCAGCTCGACCAATACTGTTAAGTCAGGTTAAGATTTATATAATGGTACTGGTTGAGATCTACTGGTTGAAATGGGTTGGTAGTTAAGCTATCTATGAACCATATCCTATTGGTAGGCTATTAGGTAAATTTAACCCACAAAATCCGAAAGGCCTCATATGATCTCGATCGCTGTGTCTGGGGCCCTTTTGGTACAGGCAACTTTCATAATTCAGTATCTACTGATTGAGACCACCTAGAGCAGTAAATTTTTTTGCAAATTGTAGAACTTTTTGTTGTCTATAGAATGCTGTTGAGATGACATCGCTGCGAAGTGTGGTTGCCGTGTTATGATATTTTTAGCCGCACATTTTGCCTCATATGAGGCCTCCCGGATTCCTGCCAAATTTTTTTTTTTTTTACTATTATGAGGCCTCCCGGATTCTGAGGGTTAAGGAGCTTGGTTGCAAGAGTTTACTCTTTTGAAGTTTCCAACCTAAGATATTGAAGGCATGATTGAAAATACAGGAGACTATAGGTTTGATCCCCGACGGGATTAGAGATAACCTAATACAGTATTTATAAAGTGACCCTGCAATCAATGACATACCCTACTGCCAATAATCATATTTGCCGCTCTGAGAAGCCCTTTATAGGGACCAACCGTCCACCATAAATATTGAACCAAATAATAAACATTTTAGGCGGCAGATTGATTTACCTATGGAACGTCGTATGAATCGGATACCACTATGAAAATGAAAATAAAAAATAAATAACTGAAGAATTATTTAGCTTCTGTAGTGCGCTTCCTAATGTATGAGGGTGCAAAGGCGTCGGTATGTGTGGAGAATGAGCAGAGCGAGTTCTTTGATCTGAATGTTGGGTTGAAACAAGGGTGTTTGATGTCCCCATGGTTGTTTAATACAGTATATATATGGATGGAGTCATGAAAGAAATACAAGGAAGAACAGTGGATGTCGGTGTACCGCTGATAAAGGAGGGAAACGAGTGGAAGCTACCTGTACTGCTGTTTGCCGATGATGCAGTTCTGATAAGCGATAGTGAATGGGAGTTGCAGGGTCTGGTAAATATGTTTGGAACTGTGTGTGAAAAACGGAATCTGAAGGTAACTGGGGAAGAGCAAGGTTATGGTCTTTGAAAGGGGTGCAGCCACAGAGTATGAGGTGAGGTTGAATGGTCTGGCTATGGAGAATGTCAGCTCATTTATGTATTTGGGCAGTGTGCTGAGTACGGATGGGAGTATGGATGAAGACGTGCGGGATAGGGTGCAACAGGGGAAGAGGGTTGTAGGAATGCTGAAAGCAGTAACAAGAAATAGGATGGTCAGCATGGAAGTAATGAAGCCCTTGCATGACAGTATGGTAATCCCGACATTGACTTACGGGAGCGAAGCATGGACGTTGGTGGAGATACTCTGACTCAAGTGGAAATGAGTTACTTGAGAAGTACATGCGGAGTTACATGGAGGGATAGCCAGACGAATGAGGAAGTACGAGAGAGGTGTGGTGTGGATGTAGATGTGCTGGAAAGTGTGAAAAGGAACACCTTGAGATGGTTTGGTCATATGGAACGGATCGGAAGCGAGAGAATGACTAAGATAGTGTACGAAAGCGAGGTGTAAGATAGTGTACGAGAGCGAGGTGGAAGGATGGAGTGAAGGCGGTGCTGGATGGGAGGAGGGGTGTCGACTGACTGGGGACAGAGGTGCATGGGGGCATTTCGTTCGTGGCCACACCTTCGGGGATCACAGCGTCTGGCAATAGATAGATAGAATGCGCTTCACTTCCATCACTTGTTTACCCAGCCAACCCGTACTTTCCTCGTGGCTAACACGGTCTTCCTGCTATCTCACGGCAAGAAATGGAAGAATGGGAAGGGGATGGCGGGAGGGTTCATTTTGTCATTGATTCTGGGGTCACTATATAAATATTAGGTTTTCTCATCCCTCCATCAATGACATACTGCCGAATACTAAGATTAGAGGCGTGACATTCCTAGGTGATAAAATGGAATGGGATTTTTCATGAGCTATGACCTGCTTCAATCACAAATACTTTTGCACTTTTGTAGATGTTTAGGTGACAATCACCACGGTCGATCTGGGGATCCGCTGCTAATGAGCTCGTCCTGGAATCTTTACGACTCTGAATCTTACGATTCTTTACAGGACTGACCATGCCATTTTTATCGGCACTAGCTCAGAGAAGAGTGTAGAGAGGGGAGAAGGGGTGTTGGAGAGAGAGGAAGGTGTTGGAGTGGCTTTGTTATGTGTGTTTAGTCTGTATACATCGTCAGGATGTCCCCTGACTGGGACCAAGCATGTGAAACATGCTAGGACGCACTACCGCACCCACTAAATGTCCGCCGTGGCAGGGATTCAATCCCGGGTCTTTCAGATTCACACGCGAGCGTGCTCACCACTTGACCACCACAGCTCCTATAATAATTCTTCAGTTACTTTATATTTATTTTCATAGTGGCATCTGATTCATATGACATTCCATAGGTAAATTAATCATACCGCCTATGATTATTATTTGGTTCAGTTTTTGTAGTGGACGGTTGGTCCCTAGAAAGGGCTTCCCTGAGCAGCAAGAGTACCAAATATGATATTAGCAGTCCGTCATTGATGGACGAGTCACTGTTAAATATGCTGGGGTCTTTGGTTCGAGGGGGGACTTTTGGGACCTCCCCTGTTTCACCCCTTAGTTTGGCGATAATAAGATGCTTCATCCCATTCAGGTGTCAATTTTTTTTGTGTGAGTGATAGCGAGCCTGTAACTAGAAATTGGCTTTCAGCCAGAACATTTTTCTATCGAAGAATGTAAAAATTTAGCTTGAATGGAGTGTGGGTGGGCATGTGTTAGTTTGAAGGAAGTTTGGGAAGGTTGTTTTGTTAACCTTGGGGATAATCTAAAATTCATTCCTCGAAAATGGCTGGATCAAGCAAAATCCTCAATAATCATTAATTAAAATATCCTAATACTGTTACTCACAAGAGGTTGGATCAGATCATGTTAACTAACCAAGTCACCCAATTTGTAACTACTGCGTATATTACAAAAAATAGAGTTCAGCATTCCATCTTGAATATGGATTATGGACTGTCACTATACAGTAGTTGCACTTTGTTATGGTTAGAGCGTGTAAGTTCTGTATATGATATCCTAGGTTCGAATCCTGAGAGAATCACATGCTTCGTTAATTTCATTAGGAGTGTTATTGGTGTTAACCCGTACTGGACCAGCGACGGACGTTGGCCGTTAGTAAAAAAAATCACTCACCAGTACCATCGACGGACGACGTACGTTCGTAATATGCGGTCCTTGTAACTGCCAGTATCGTACGGTACCTGGTACCATGACTTGTACGCACTGCTCTGAGGCATTGGCAACACTTCTCAGCTTGGTTCCAAGCTTCCACTGGCTAGCTGGGTCAGTGCTCCTCCAAGTTTTGAGGTGGGAGGGTTTTCTCTCTTGTCTTTGAAGCTGAATTATCCTATTCTTTCCACAGTTTATCAGTTCTCTCTATTTATTGTAAAGTACAAAACAATGTTTACAATAAGATGCCTCTGCATCTTATTGTAAGCTTATTATTTTGTTTTTTCCCTGTAAAATTACTGTATAAAAATTATCTTATTTTTTCAGTTTTGTGTATAATTTATCTCCCCATTATTAATTTATTTTTTGTACGTCTCTGTAGAACGTCTGTCGAAGAGTACCAATGCCTCATCATCCTCGTCATCGCCCAAAGGGGTGGGAGAGGCCAACACACCAAGCCCCTTCTCCACCCCTGTCCATGGCAATCCAGCATTTACCCCACAGAAGATGGCAACCGGCAAGAGCGCAGTCACTAAGGTAAAAATTATTTAAGGGATTAGAATTAATTCATGTACAGTACTTATTTAACCAACTCGTCATTATTAGTAGTTACATTTGAGCATCCTAATCACAAACTGTCTTGATAGCCTAGTGCTTATTGTGCGGAATTTTGGTGCGAGTATCCTAGGTTCGAGTCCTTTGGAGTACCACATGTATTAATTACTTTCATTGATTTCATTAGTTAGGTTTATTTGTAAATTAATTGGTGAGTTGGTAAAAACAAATAAGAAATTATGATAGTTGACTATATTCACAATACATGATTATTTGATTGTTCACAGAAATATTTAAATTTAATTGTGTTCCTTTGATCAACTTGTTTATGTTGTACTTTTTTGTAGTGTTAAGCTGAGTACTATTCAAGATAACCAGCTTAACTCACGTTGCCCGGCGAGGTTTGTATTTTCACGCCACCCTAAATCGAGGGAGTTTTCGTCAATTTTGTGATGTTTACGTATTCATATTTCCGCAATGAATTGGTGGGTAAATTATATATCAAGATGCAGCACTTACGGATAGCTTGAGAATGGTGAAGACTAGAACACTACACTAAAGTGGTTCTTGTTTAACCCCTCAAACCCGGTTGGGCTCTGAGGCACCCATAACAAACGCGGCCCGCGGACCCCGGAAGGGCTCTGAGGCTCCGGCAGCTTGAAAGCCTGTAAGCTTGTTTTGAAAGGCGTCCGTCCGACGCATATAAACACAGCCGGTTGGCCCGACGCCGCGCACCTCCGAACACAAGAAGGAGAGGCGTAGTTTGTTCTTGTGTGGCTGTATGTTGTCGTTTCAGTAGTGAAAAGTGGCTAATATGGCTGACATCGCCACAAAGTTCTCTCCACGGAAATTGTCATCACAACTGAACCAGTTGACTTAGAGAGCTCTACTCAATGCCATTCTTCAGGTACGAAATACATCTACGCTTGGGGATGCGCGGGAATGCGGAAGCAGTCAAAATCACAAAGATACGGTAGCCTAGGCGAGACGTTTTTTTGGTCAAATCCCCCGGGTTTCGGGGAATATTTATAGAATACATAGCCGAGGCTGGAGGGTTAATAGGGATAATAAGAGCGTAGTTTTGGCACATATCCGAGTAAATCAACGTACAGTATAGTCATTTTGTCTACTTCACTTATTCATATCTCCGTAATCCGCATTGAAATGGCCTAACTTAGGTAAATTATATATCAGAATGCAACACTTATGATTATCTTGAGAATGATCAAGACTAGAACACTTTACACCAAGTGATTCTTGTTTAACCCGTACAGCCCCAGCGATGCGTCTGACGCGTCGGCGATGTATGTAACGCACAGCCCCAGCGACGCGTCTGACGAGTCACCCTAATTGCTCCGACCGTAACCTCAGGTGTAGCCACTCGAGAGGGCTCAGATTTGTATGGGAACTGTGTACGTATCCCACGCAACCGTGCCGATGGTTGAAAACTCTCAAAGTCCACGTGCGTGCGCGTGAGCGCGCAATAACCTGGTTTTTTGGGGTAATTGCCTTCAATTTTTTACTCTTGTAAAATACGTTTTCGGGGGCTCTGTAGGACCATTCTTTAAGCTTTTTGAGCGGTTTTTCGTGGTTTTTCCTTCATTCCTAACCCATTCGCTATTGTTTCTGGAATAAAACCATTTTTTGAAAACCGGCCGGGTTCTGGTGAACAAACAATACAAAACTAGCCGGGGCTCCACGGGTTAATAGTGAAAATAAAACGATAGGTTTGAATGTTCAGCCGGTATTATTGTCATACGACTTCAGCTTGTAAACACTCGTGCAAGTATTGACTATTGATTTAAAAAAAATCTTGATTATTATTGATTATATTATGTAAGGGGCAGGACGCTAGGAATCCTCCTCATCCTGTGATGGTGATGATGCAGTTTTTACCACCATACACTCCCTGCTGAATAGCAAGGCTAGGGTGGGTGCCCTGATGAATCAGGGACTTGGTGAATAGTTGCCACAGATTTCTAGACCGCACCGTTCACCAACAGCACTGACGTCTGCCAATAACTCACTGGCTGGGCCGAGGCTCGAACCGTCAACCTCACGGTTAGCAGGCGAACGCTCTACCAATCGATCTACGGCCTGTGGCACAAAAATTCACCTATTAGACGAGACAGAAAGGGGCGAGGGAATGTGAAAGTGGTTCAGGACCCTAAGAATTGGAACTTTAAATGTTGTTTCTGTTCGGGCTCTGTCTCGAGTTGGCCACCCCCAGCTATGGGGTATTTTGCCCGAGTATACAGTACTGTACATACATATTCATTATTATTATATTTTGTTCGCCCTTGTAACCATTCTTATGGCACTGTACACTGCTTGCGTCCATGGGTTCAGACACTATTGAAATGTATTGATCGTCTGTGCTTACAGTGTTACCAGATAACCAAGCACAGCTGAGTGGGGTTTGTTTACGTTCCAGGTTCAGCCCACCTGACACACTAACCTAAAGATTTTAAAGAGCGTTTGGTGCGCAGGTGGCCATCCGGGCTATGCGGAGGCCGTCTGGGCTCCATGGGTTAAAATAGAATCCTTATATTCTGTTTTTGTTTCAACAGCCTAGCATTGAAGGTCGCATGCCAAAACCTCCCAAAGCTCCCGACAAGCCCCTGATGCCCTACATGAGATACTCCCGCAAGGTTAGTTTTCCCAATAGTCTTTGTATATTATTGTTGTGTTGGCATTGCCTGGAGTGTTGTTTTTAAAGTTATGTTGGTAAATCCTTTTGTAACCATACTAAATTGTCAGTGGGTAAATTTTGATCATATTGCTACTTCAGTTTAGCTAATTTTAGATACAGAATATGACAGAAATGAGGATGGCGAGATGAATGAGTAGTGCTTCACTGAGAGAGAGAGAGAGAGAGAGAGAGAGAGAGAGAGAGAGTGAGAGAGAGTGAGAGTGTGAGTGAGTGAGTGAGTGAGTGAGTGAGTGAGTGAGTGAGTGAGTATTAGAAATATTGGTGAGGTAATGGATACTGGTAGATTGCAAAAGTATAGACATGTTGAGAGAATAGAGGAGGATAATTGGGTGAGAATAGTAATTAGCATGAATGTGGCAGATTGTGTGTGTAGGGGTAAACTGAGGAGGAATTGGGGGGTTATTATAGAAAGGTCTCCAGGTCAGTGATTTGAGAGATGGAACTAACTTGTGACACATGGAGGTTGCTATCAGGTGAAAGCTACATACTGTACATTAACATGGATATGGGTATTTATAAGCTTTCAGATATTTGTGGATAGACATAGCAGCAAATGGGGACCACGGGTGCAAAGTTAACCATAGGATAGGAGAGGAATAAAAAACCTTGGGGGGGGGGGGGGCCTTGTTGTCTTGAGGAATGTGTGGTGAAATGGAACTTTGTTGACACCGGCAAAGATGGGTGTGTTTGAAGATGTATAAGACCAACACTACTGTATGGATGCAAAGTATGGGCTCTGAATACTGGATAGTGTAAGAGGATGGAAGTATTTGACGATAATAAGTGATACAGTATTAGATGGTATGACAGGGTGAGCATGGCGAAGCGTGAAAGATATGTGGAGATAAGCACATTTTACTGGAGAGAGCATGTTTGGACTTTGGGCATATGGAGAGGTTAATTGCAGAGAGAATGACATCTACAAAGCAGAGGTGGAGGGTGTAAGAAAGAAAGAAGACCAAGAGAAATTGGAGAAGTGGTAAAAGACACTTTGCTGAGCATCCAGGAGGGTGATTGGTGTGCAAAGAGAGAGATAATTTTGTAGTGAAGTGGTATATGGGGCCGGATAACGCACTAGGCAATGCCACATATTAAGAGGCTCGTGAAGAAGTCGGAGCAAGCCATAATTGGGACCCGATTGCAAATATATTTATAGCTTGGTCTGGGTCATTGCTATTCAAAGTGATAAAAATATATGAATGTTATTGGAAGTGTGTCAATGTTCTTTTTGTTTTGTTCTTAATTTTTCCCTATTATTTATATACATTTTATGTTTTATCTTTATTTTATTATATTTGTTTACCTTGCCCAGGCAAGAAGCGGCAATTCATTTATTACAAAAAAAAAAACTGTAAATAAAAAATAAATGCAAGATAATCTATGCAAGTTTAGATTAATTGAATTAGAGTTTGAACATTTTGCTTGGTCTTACTAAAATGATTGAATACTTTGACTAAAAGCAGCATCACATGAGCACTTTTTCCCACAACTGTAATCAACATTTTGGTCTTATTTCCAATTATTTCATGGGTGGTGAAGGAAAAATTAGGGGGAAAGCATTTTTATAATTACTTTGTATAATTTTGTGTCATTAACTTCCCATTTGATCAATTTGTTTAACCCCTCCAATCCCAGAGACGACTATAGTCGTCAGTAGATAAGCAACTCCCCAGTCCCAGCGACGGATATAGTCGTCAGTAATGTACTTTCCTTGTAACTGCCTGTACAACCCTGTACTTTTTGTTTTCAGCTTATATAAGACCCACTGAAGGGTGAGAGAGTCAGTCTTGCCTCATCTCTTGAGGTGGAAAGGTGGTCTCCTGCCATTTTGGTCACATTGCTTGGGACTGGGGGGTACTTTTATTACTGTATCCTACGGTACGGAACGGGTTAATATGGCAAGATTATTAGTTAGTTATGTAGAGCAGATTAACCAGACCACTGAGCTCCATACGGAACTCTCATAGGTCTGTGAGAGTACGTTAATATATGTACAACTGGTTTGCCTGGGAAAGAAACTCACTCATATAGTGGTGTACCTTCTATTTGGTGGTTTTGTGTTTTTTTATTTCATAATATTGTTTGCTAGGCCTTCAGTATTAAAATATTAAACTTGAAAACAAACTCAAAAGTTACTGTTAAAATTAATATAACTAACTTATTAAAATTAAAAACTATCGAAACGACAACACAAACACGCTAAACAAAATCTATGTGTGGAAAAGTGCTTTTAAATTTATCGGAAATTAAACAATAAAAATAACAAACATATAATATCCACATATCTGTACACCACTAAACGAGACGGTAGGTTGGTTTCCCACGAACGAAGTTGACAATAATCTCGATCACTGACCTCTTCATAACTCAAAAGGGACTAGAGCTAACTGGCTGTAAATATCCACACCTATTACCTGGTGAACTCTTCCCAAATGAGAGGAATTTCAGCTCGACTGCTATAATTATTTTTTAGTTAAAATGTAAAACTTGCAAACTAAACAAACCAAAATTGGGACAAGGACAATATAAAGTCAAATTAAATTATCAAAATCGCTATGTGGAAACAACGTTTACTAAAATGAAAATTATTAAATAAAAGAACAATTAAATTATTAAATTAAAAGAACAATTAAATTATTAAAATTATTAAATAAAAGAAGTTATAAGAAGTTAAGGGGTCAATATTATTGTTAAGTTCGTTGGCACTACCTATAGTGTATCGAGGCTAACTAGTACGAAGTGCAATCAGGAATCGTAATCAAAATATGTATAGGCAGATGCAAATTGAGCTTAGTGAAAGAGAAGTAGCTACTGATAATATTCTCTAAGAACAGTGTCATCGGGTAAGTGCTTGTGAGCTAGAAATGCTTAATTGACCCCAATTAATTAAAGCTATAATGAACTTGTATTTATTGTACAAATAAAAACAAATAAGTTACAAAAGTAATAATTAATACTTATTTCCTATTGATTTTGATAAGTTTGGCTTTATATTGTTCGGTTTTCTGGCTTGGTTTGTTTGCTTTTCAAGTTTTACATTATATTTATGAGTTGGTAGGATATTTATTTTTTTAACCCTTTTCGCGTACATAAGGACGCGATTGCGTCCTTACAGGGATACTTTAAAACCGTTCTGACCATCAGGGGTGTTTAGAACCTTTAGTTTAATTAATTCAACTTCTGCAGATGTCTTTGAGAGAGTTGTGGGCAGAAAACTAATTTTGGAGAGGTAATTATGAGACTTCTATTTCGGAATACTAAATGGCAACCCCGGACCTGAAAGGGTTCATTCCACCACATAAGATAATCACTGATTGAATGTAGACTAAACAACTTTCTCTGTTTATTAATAAAATAGATAGCTGGGAAACATGACATATACAGTATAGGATAAATGATAAAACGAGAATATGTGAAGAAGGAGTATGGCTTATACAGCAGGTCGTTATAGTGCCCATTTTGGTATGCTGTTTGGATGGGATCCGAAATGTTGTGGTTATAAGAATTCAGCCTCAAATGCTTCTTTTTACTGGTAATAGAACATTTTGGATGCTAAACCTTCGAATTATAATGTAAAACTTGCAAAATAAACAAACCAAAACAGGGACGACACAATAATGCTTTAGCAAAATATAATTTTGAAATAAAAGAAAACAAAACCACCACATAGGGTGTACACTGTACTGGACATCACTACATGAGCAAGTTAATCTGTTTCCCAAGCAAATTAATCGTACATACCAACGCACTCTCGTCATGTTCAAGAAATTAGTCAATTTGGGAAGTTCAGGACGTTCTGATAAATTTTACTATATTCTGTATGAATAAAGAAACTACAATTTATGTCAAAATGTTTCTATTAAAGTAAAGTAGCAATTGACAAGATATTAACAATAATACAAAATACTGTACGTACAACACTCACTAACGATAAGAGAAAGTTCACTACTAGTTTATGCATTAAACTTTTTTTATAAGAATTCTGTTGCCCAAATTAATCTATCTTCACTCTACAGTAGCTTCCACTACAAATGCAAAATAGATCGCAGAGATATTGTCAGAAAAATGTTGAGCATCGAATATTGATGTGTGATACCCGCCTTACATGAGCATCACTATTTCTCCCCTTGCTGCAGGTGTGGGATCAAGTGAAGGCTGCCAACACTGAACTCAAGCTGTGGGAGATTGGTAGAATAATTGGCTCCATGTGGCGAGAACTGGCAGAGGCCGACAAACAGGACTTTGTTGATGAGTACGAATCCGAGAAGGTAAGCATCTACAGTCCTATCTAGCCTCTTCTCTTGCTGCTTCTTTTATATTATATATTTTTGTTTTATATATTTATTTACTCTTTCATTGCGGGACCCGTTCTGGAACGTTCTGGCAATTTAAAGCAATTTACAGGTCCTTAACCCTTGGAATCCGGGAGGCCTCATATGAGGCAAAATGTGCGGCTAAAAAGTCGCCGATATAATCATCAGAACTCGGCAACCACGCTACGTAGCGATGTTATCTCAACGGCAGTCTACAGACAAGAAAACGTTCTACAATTTGCAAAAACAAATTACTGCTCTAGGTGGTCTCAATCAGTAGCTACTGAATTATGAAGTTTGAAAATACCAAACTTCATATGAGGCCCCCAGATCCCAAGGGTTAAAGCCTGTGGAGACGTGGGAGTGCGGCAGGCCCCCGTCCGCTCTCCAGCACGGCGGCTGAAGCACTGAGGGGCGACAGCCATATCTCGCGAGACCTATGCAGCGCTGCCAAAGGCAAATGTAGCACGAAATTGCTCATTATTAGCGAATATTTGCCAATGTCTATGCCAGCGCTGCGGGTGAACCTCGCGTGCTACGAAGCTCGTTCTGATTTCATTTTGAAGCATTTTCTTCTAGTTTTTGGCTGAATACATTTAATTTCATTCAGACACTTGCTTAATCATTCAGGAGTGCCTGAATGAACGCTAGTATTGCGGAAATATGCCCGCAGCGTGTTAGTATTTATTATTTTGATTTATTTTTATTTATTTTTGGTATGTGTAATAATAATTTTGGAGTAAGGGGTCGGGCGCAAGTTCGACTAGATAATAGTCCATCAGGCGCCTGGCCCGGGGAGACGGTTAATATGAAGGGTGTGCCTGGAAGTGTGGTGGGAGGGCTTGTGGCTTTGGCTCCGCTGCATGTCTGCCTGCCGAGATCGGAACCTCTCCGGGTGGTCAGGGGCCGGGGGAGTGCTGGAGCGACCTTGGTAACCCTGGTCTCTGGGTCTTCTCCTGGGTGACCTGGATGTGTGTGAGTTTGTGTTTTTTATCTGTGTTTATTTTTTGTTTTATGTTGTTTTTGTGTTTTCCCTGTTCTTGCTCTGTCTTGAGTCGGCTACCCCCAAAATGGGGATTGGGCCTGAGCATATAGATAGATAGATAGATAGATAGATGTGTAATAATTTAATGTTTAACCCCTCAGACCCGGTTGGGCTCTGAGAAACCCAAAACAAACACCCCCCGTAGGGCTCTGAGGCACCGGCAGCTTGAAAGCCTGTAAGCTTGTTTTGAATGGCGTCCGTCCGACGCATGTAAACAACAGCAGGCTGGACCAACGCCGCGCATCGAGGCGTCCTTGTTTGTGTGTGGCTGTGTGTTATTGTTAAGTAGTGAAAAGTAGTGATAAGTGGCTGATATCGCCACAAAGTTCTCTCCACGGAAATTGTCATCACAACTGAACCAGTTGACTTGGAGAGCTCTACTCAACGCCATTCTACAGGTACGAAACACATCTACGCTTGGGGATATGCGGAAGCAGTCAAAATAACAAAGATACGGTAGCCTAGGCGAGACGTTTTTACGGCCAAAACCCCCGGGTTTCGAGGATATATTATAGAAAGCGTAGCCGAGGCTGGAGGGTTAAAGTACCTTCTACTGTACTATAGTCAATATATTATTACTGAAGGATTAATCCCGTCAGCCAATCAAAAGGCGGGATTAAGTCGGGTGTACCAGCAAGTTTAAGCTACTCTCACACTCTATAATTTTCTTATACTTTTGGTTCTATTTTACAGGTTGATTATGAAAAGGCACTGAAATTGTATCACGCTTCTCCGAGCTACCAAGCGTATTTGAATGCCAAGACCAAGGGTGAGTACTATGGTTTATGTGTGTGCTACATTACCTCTTTATAAATCTATTTTGCATACAGAATTATGGAGGAGTTACACAAGTATTTTTTTTCACAATTTTTATCCGCAACTCATATAATTTGGCAGCTTCTGAAAAATGCTATGAGGAATTATGTATTATAATAATCTAGTTGCCAGCATCAGTGTAAAATTTCTCAGAATGTCAAAATATAGTTGTGGATGAAAAGTTGCCAGATTGGTTCCATTGTGTTAATTTGCCTTATATCTGTGAATCAAACTATTGATGTCTCTACAGTACAACACAGATTTATACATACCGTACATACTAGTTTAATGACAGTTTTGTCCACAGAGAATGTGGTTACAGAACTTACAATCTCACGTCCTAAATGGCATCTTTCTAGGCGGCTCTGTCAAGTTCTTTACTGTATTTTGAGATCGGACCGGAGTACCCGAGCCCACGTCATTCTAGGTCCACCCCTACACGCAGCTCCCCCCACGTTCACAGTCCGGCATTTCTTCACCCAGCTCGGATCATCCATCCTCTCGTTGTGTCCAAACCATCCAAGTCGGCTCGTGCGCATCACTTCACTGAAACACCTAATACCCAGATGCCGTCTTAATTCCTCGCTTGATACCCCGCCTCTAAGATTAACCCCACACATCCATCTCACCATTCTCTTTTCATTCCGTTCCATTCTATTGATATCCTCCGCTTTAACCAGCCACATCTGCAAGGCATAGGTCATCGCGCTCCTAACACACAAGGTATACACTTTCCCTTTAAAGTAGGGTGGAAGCCCTCTCATGGTCAGGAGTGGCAACAGCTCTCTAAACTTTCCCCAGCCACTTCTGACTCTAGCAATGGAGCCAGCTTCAGCGCCACCTCCGGCGGAAACTGTATTGCCCAGGTAGCAGAACTTATTCTCACACTCTAGCGTTACACTGTCGAAATCAACACTGACAGGCGGGTCATTTAACACAAGATCTCCCTTGCACACTGCACATTCAAAGTCTATAATTTTTTTCAAAGGTCCTCTAGCTCCACTACATCTCTTCTGTACCCAGACGCAACATTGAATCGAGTTACTTCCCACCCGCATACTGCGCATGGATAGTCGCCGCTTCTTTCCATAGTTCCACGCCCTACTCCACTAATCATGACCTTTGTTTTATCTATGTTAACTCTTAGACCCTTGTTTGCCATGCCCTCTCTCCATCTTTTAAACTTTGCCTCTGCTTCCTGCGCACTATCTGCGATAAGAACCAGATCATCTGCATATAGCAGCTCCCATGGGAGTCATGTCCTAAAGTCCCTTGACAAAGCCTCCAGGACCAAAACAAACAGTAATAGGCTCAGCACTGAACCTGGGTGAACTCCAACCTTCACTGGGAACTCTTCGCTCAGGCCCCCATTCACTCTTAACTGCTGTCCGTGACCCCTCATACATTCTCATTATCACATGCACCAGCCACTCCTCCACTCCGAGCTTTCTCATAGCCCACTACAGGTACATTACTTCCCTGGGCACCCGGTCAAAGGCCTTCTCCAGATCTACAAAAACTAGGTATAACTCCCTGTTTTTATCTAAGAACCTCTCTTGCATTTGCCTAAGAAAAAAGATAGCATCAGTTATGCCACATCCCGTAATAAATCCAAACTGCATGTCGCTGATGGCAACACTTTCCCTGATCATGCATTCAAAGACCCTTATACTGACTTTCATGACTTGATCGAGCTGGTGATGGTGATGATTGGTGATGGGCTGGTCTATCAGAATGAGAACTGAGCGATCTCTGCCATACCCATAGCTTACTCTGACTGTTCCTTTTACTTATATATCTTCTAGATCTCGAGTGACGGCGTCTCTTCCGTGGATTGACCTCCCAATCTACCAAGATTGGAAGCCAAAGCGTCACATTTTTCTCTTGCCCCTCAACTTTCTCTTCATAATTGCTGAGGGGCACAGGGCCCTGGGTGGGGCTTTGGTTTCCCGGGCGTTTCCGCACCCTCCTCAGCTCCCCGCCATGGAGTGGCTTCGGTCACCCAGGCTTTATTGTGGTCGGCAGGGAGGGTTCTGTGGGGGCGCTCTGTTATGGCCTTGGCCGTGCTCGGGGCCTTGGGGCTGTTCGGCCAGGCAGCTTGGGGAACAACAACAACAACAACAACTTGATCGAGCATTTTCAAGCCCCTATAATTTCCCCTGTCTAAGGAGTCACTTTTGCCTTTGTATATATTTACTATCACACTTTTCTGCCATGCATCAGGAATTTTTTCCTCCTTTATGATAGCATTAATCAGCTCCATGACCAATTTTACCCCAATATCTCCAGCTGCCTTTAGCATCTATGATCTCAGCAACAATGCCGGAGAAACTAAAATATGCAACATATCATTATCAATATAGTATTATAGATTATCAAAAGTTTTGTTGGATAAATGACCATCGGCAGTTATAGGAGAAGGTTTGATAAAAAGTACCATAATGGCCTATTCTGGCTGAGAGATAGCATAAATTATATTGATTCATATCAATGATCTCCTATCTATCACTCATAATGCAATACATTCCTATGCAGATGACTCAACACTCCACAGTTCCTTCACATTTAGCAGTTCTTCCCCCCCTCCCTCCTCCTACCATGCCCCTTGACGAGGTTGTGGGGGCTTCAGGGCTGACGACTGGAGCTTTTGTCGTCGGCTTGACTAATTTTGCGTAGTTTTCATTCCTCTTTCTATGTTTTTCCCCTTCTGTTCTTATTCTGTTTAATTCGGTTATCCTTCGGGCAGCCTATATCACATGCCTCCCTAGCCTGGTTAGGTTGTAGGCTCCTCACCTGATTTGTGCCGAGCTGACTCGATTCCTCTATGTAGTGCATTTTGTCCAACTGGCACATGACCCTCTCTCCCAAACGACTAAGTACATACAATTTTTTAACTGATAGAATCATTCGGACTCCCACATAATTTTTAATTATTCCCTCCTCCTCTAGTATTGATATCTGTGGTGTATCGTTGAATGCCAACCTAAGCTGGACACCTCATGTTAGATCCATTGCTGAAAATGCCTCTAAAATACTGGGACTACTGTATAGATCAGAAGAATTCTACTCAGACAAGTAGTTAGCCATTATATATACAAGTCATATGCGTTCTCAGATGGAATACTGTTCGCCCTTATGGATTGATGTGGAGTGGTTGCATTGAGGCAGTTGGACAAAATTCACAATAAAATTATTAGATTAATCAATATCCCTGCAATTACACAGGACCTTCCTTCATTATTCATACAAAGATATGCTCAATCCCTTGCATTATTCTACATACTGTATATTTTCACGGCAATATCGGCAAATTTTCTGAGGAACTTACTTTATTGTGCCAATTCTCCACATCTTTTCCCGCAGTACTAGGGCCCATGAATTTAGTCTCTCCTCAACAATGTAGAACTTCCACTTATCAAACTTCATTTATACCCAGAACTACTATTCTCTGAAATTCAATTCCTTGGAGTTGCTTCTCACAAACTTAGTACAGTACCTACAACAGTTTAAATCCAGTTGTTACAAACATTTTATTAATGCTCTTAATAAATTTCCTCCAATTTCATAAATCCTTAGCACCTTCCACATTGCTTCTCAATCCACACAATTGTTAGTTGTAGGGTGTTGTAGGTAAGTTGTTGATTGTAGATTCAGCATCTCTGGATTGTAGGTTGTAGGGCCACCACCAGCTTATAACTACAGTAATAACCTTATAGTATGGGTTCCAGTAAAAAGCACTAGTAGAGATGACCACTTTATTCTTCAAGGAAATGTAACGTGATTGTATTGTAACTTCTCTAGGTAAATGTAACGTGATTGTATTGTAACTTCTCTAGGTAAATGTAAATGTAACGTGATTGTATTGTAACTTCTCTAGGTAAATGTAAATGTAACGTGATTGTATTGTAACTTCTCTAGGTAAATGTAACGTGATTGTATTGTAACTTCTCTAGGTAAATGTAACGTGATTGTATTGTAACTTCTCTAGGTAAATGTAACGTGATTGTATTGTAACTTCTCTAGGTAAATGTCGCAGAGCCAACTTAGGATTATCGTTTATGGTCTATCCAAGTCTCATTTCTATTCCTCAATCTTGGCCCCCTACCAAAAGTGCCATACCCTATATAGGGTTGGAGGACTGTCATTGGTTAATGTATTCAGAGGTGACCAATAGCAGGATAGTGTAAACATGAAAACAACCAATGAATATGAGAGGAGGCGTGGTTAGCATTATGATGACTCGGCTCGTAAAGTAATTGATATATAGGGTATAGTACTCTGGTGCAAATTGCTTAGTAGGCTAGGTCAAAGGTCATAAAGTACTGTAATTGATATATACTGTAGGGTATTGGACTCTGATGCAAATTGCTTAGTAGGCTAGGTCAAAGGGTTAAAAGGGTTCTTAGTGGTGAGGCCCTGGCTGAGGTGACTATAGTTATGTAAGAGTAATTAGGTAATGCAATAATGACATGTTACACGATCATACGCTTTTTTCAAATCCATAAAAAACCCAAATTTCTCTTTCTCAAAATACTTCTCGCATATTACATAGCTTAAAAATACTTTAAATCATGCGCGACACGTACAACAACACACACACACACACACACTGATGGCTATGTATGTAGATAGCTGATGGCTACCTAAGCCTTCGGGCGAGACGGTACCGTCTATAGTAAGAATGGTACCATACAGATCCACCCTAAGCCTTCGTTTCCGATGTCGCCAATTGGCTAAAATACAGACTACACACACATCCACAGCCATTCCAACAGTACATAAAACACTTAACATGCATTTCACGCAATACATTCCCAGTTAAGGAGGCGCGATAATAATGAGCTTAGCTCGCATTGCGTGGATTCCCCTTGACGAACAAGTAACTGAGTAACTGTCAGTCGGCTAACTTGTGCTTGCGCCCAAGGCAATCGATTGATGATTTTCTGTAGTCTGAATCGATACATGAAAGCAGTGGACAGTGACTTAGGAATGCTTACAGTGAAGAAATAAATCACTAATCAATAATAATCCATAATCAATGGCAACGAGGCATTGGAGATGGTGGACAACTTTTGCTACTTGGGTGATACTATCTCTGCCGGTGGTGGGGCTGAGGCCGCCACTATAGCCAGAATAAGATGCGGCTGGGGAAGGTTTAGATAACTTTTGCCACCACTCACCATGAGAATACTCCCTCTCCCCTTGAAAGGAAAGGTATACGCTTCATACGTTAGAAGCGCAATGACATATGCTTCAGAAACGTGGCCTGTCAAAGCGGATGATATCAACAGAATGAAACGCAATGAAATGAGAATGGTGAGATGTGTGGTGCCAAACTGCAAGATAGGATATCAAGTGAGGAGCTAAGGAGAAGGTTAGGTATCAAAAGTATTAATGATGTGATGCGTACTAGCAGGCTTGGATGGTTTGGACACATGGAGAGGATGGATGAACAAAGTTGGGTGAAACGATGCAGGTCCTTGAATGTGTAGGGAGCTGCACCTAGGGGCGGACCAAGAAAGACGTGGGCTCGGACTTTGCGGTCTGATCTTAAATCAAAGAACCTGACAAGTGAGGCAGCTCTTAACATGGTTGCCTGGAACGCCGCCATTAAGACATGAGACCAGAACCGCATTTTGTGTGGAGCACTCGATCTTTAAATTTGTGTATGTACAGTATGTATGTATAACGAGAGTAAGCAAGCTGAAACCGTAGGCGCCGGTCTGGCTGCCGCACATGCAAACATTTCCTGGTCACGGGACCAAATCACCACATATATTTTTCACCACAAACAAGAACCACAAGGTGTGTAATGTCTTCATCATTTGCAAGATAACAGCGAGGCTGCCTCCTGATGTATCTAACCTAGGTATCACCATCCGACGTCATCTCCTTAGTTAACCCTTTCAGTATATCATAATACTGTACATTCTTTCATTTTACTCTGGTTATTAATAGATAATTTTGTTATCTGTTAAAGTCAAAGGAATAGAGATCCATCCTAACTTATATAAAATCATCTATTGTTAGCAAGAAAGAATTGAAAAGGCACCATGATACTGATGGGGTTAATCCCCACGCCTGGTGATCATTAAAAGGGGCGAGAAAATGCGAAAGTGGTCCCGGACCCTTTAAATGTTTCTGTTTGGGCTCTGTCTCGAGTCGGCCACCCCCAGCTATGGGGTATGTGTCTGAGTATATACTGTACTGTACATACATACATAGTCATTTTACTTACTTAACCCTTCCTCCCCGGGCTGTCTTACCCAATGACGGTCGCCCCTACCCGGGCGAAATGGCTGAAAAACGTCTAGGCCTAGGCTACCGTATTTATGTTTATTTTCACTGCTAGAACTTTCCCACTCATCTATAATCGTAGTGCGGTTTTCAATCTGTATTTTGGCATTGAGTAGAGCTCTGTAAGTCAACTGGTTCAGTTGTGATGATGATTTCAGTGGAGCCAATATTGAAGAGATGTTGCCAATATGGGGGCTTTTCAGACACTAATTTCGTCATGACGTCAGAACAATAACATTGAGGAGTCTTCTTCTTGTTTTCGGAGGTGCGGTGACGAACGCTTGGGTTTGTTGACATACGTCGTACGCACGGCGTTCAGACCAAGCTTAATTAGGCTATTAAGCTCATGCCTTAGATAAGGCATACCGGGTAGCGGCCCTTCTTTCGTGCTCTCCTTACCTAAGGCAGACCGGGTAGGAAGGGTTAAAAGAGCGCTCATTCTTCATATGAATTCGCTAGCGCTTGAAAAAAAATAAAATAAAAAATAGAACCATGGTTTTAACATATTTACAACATAATTTACATACAGTATCTCCCTCTAATTCTTCCATAGACGGTGTGCACCCATAGACACACTGGTTTCTACATTCATGTTTGTAATTAATTATCTTACTCCATTCTCTTAACCTGTCCATTTCATCTCTATCTATCAGTTTGCACTACCTTACCAATATTACTAACACCAATTCTTCCTTTTGTAAATTGGCCAGCCCTGTGAGAGTCTTGTTCTAGACTCAGTGGTCTGGTTAAACAAACTATTAATTCATTCATTCATTCCTTTTGTAAATGCTCCGGCAGGCACGACGGCTACTGAAGAGAAAGAGGTCGCGGAGCGTACACCCACCACCACCACCACCACCACCACCAAACTTGATCGCCGCATTGACATTCAGCCAGCCGAGGATGAAGATGGTTAGTGGCAGTATTTCTAGAGTACTCATAGTGTTGTACAATCTTAGTAAGAATAATCTTTTTATATGAAAAGTGTCAAATCTGTATACCCCATATTTCTCCTACAAAGGGATATACAGTATTTCACCCTATTAATGTTAATTATTTATTATTTTTGCAGTTTACCTGTTTATTCATAAAATAACATGATTTATTTGATCATTATTTGGGAGCAGAGTAATGGGACCCGATATTAATATTGTATGGGTATACTAAGTTAATGTGGGGGCAGTACTTGCAGGTAAAATTTTGCTAGGAAATAACAACAAACTGCATCTGGGGTGAACCTACACTATTTGCCAAATGTCATCAGCATTTCAGTAGTACAATCATTAGGATATTCTTAGCATTAGTAAATGTTATGAAAAGATAATAAAAGTTAAATACAAGCTTTACAGAGGGCAATCTGCCAGTCGCTTGGTTGGAGCAACGTAATGCGTTTTGTTCATCTTATGAACAAGTTGTGACGGGACCGTTAAAACACATGTACTGTATAGTTAAAAGAGCATAATTATGTATTATTTCAGACCAAGATGACGGCCTAGGTGTGAAGCACGTGTCTCACTCTCGCTACAACCGCAACCACCGCCTCATCAACGAGATCTTCCTGGAGACAGTGGTGCCCGATGTGCGGTCTGTGGTCACCAGTCAGCGACTCAATGTTTTGCGGCGCCAGGTTCAGTCTCTTACTATGCACCAGGTAACTTTATACACCAGACGAGCATACATTTATGCTACAAGCCCCTCCTCAAGAATTTGAACCTGTGCTTTTTTTTTTCTATTTTACATGCCCCTCAAGAGTTGTATTTTGTATTTATTATTATTATTATTATTATTATTATTATTATTATTATTATTATTATTATTTTTTTTTTTTACAATCCCCTCTCTGAGAATTTGAACCTATGCTCTCTCTTGCAGGTTTGATTACTTGAGAAGTAGCTTGTACTGTACAGCACATTTTTTGTTTTTGTGTATTGAAAATATAAATCATAATGCATATACTGTACTGTAATACTGTGTACAGTCGACCCTCGCATGGGCGGACCCCAGTTGACCGGAGTTCGGTTTGTGCGGACCCAACAGCCGATGCGGACAAGTCCCCAAAAGACCGGACATATCGGGCAAAAGACCGTTAATTTAAAAGTTGTCCGGTATTTGGCGGGTCGGGCGGTGACACGGGCAGGCAATTTCCCGCTGAAATCGTCGAAATACGATAATGTAACCATAAGTACTATATATCTCTTATAAACTTACCTTAATTCTTTATAATATTTCATAATAAACTTATATAAAACTAGTTATAAGTTCAAATGAAAAATCAGTGTACCGGTACCTACCGAAACTTGCGTGTGTTATTGTTCCCTAAGCTGCCTGGCCGAAAAGCCCAGAGTCCCTGAGGAAGGCCATGGCCATGATCGGGCTTTCCCACAGAGCTCTCATTGAGTGTAGATTGTGTTGTTGGCGTAAGTGGTTGTGTGAAATGCAGTCTTCTATGATGTGTTTAATGGTATGGGGTGCTGTGTTACATCCCGGGCAGGCGCCGACAACGGAGTCATCCAGTCTCTTTTGATAGCTCAGGAGAGCTGGATGGTGTCTGCATCTCAGCCTGGCCAGGTGGACTGTCCTCGCGAGGAAGGGAGGATTCGGAAGGATGGATTTCGGGAGGTCGTGCATGCAGCTGCGTGTTGTCTGTGAGTGAGTGGATGGATCGGTGAGAGATATGAGTATGGATGTGCTTCTGGAAGTTGGTTCGGGGTGGGCAGGGAGGGAGAGAGGACAATAATTGTGTGTGATACCGTGTGCTGGGTGTTGTTTTGATATTTCTTGGTGTCTGTGGGTGTGTTGCCATGTAGTTTAGTGGGTGGTCTTGGTTCGTGGAGGCTGCTGCCAGGAATTGAGTGCCTCTCATGTCCAGATGGTCTTTGACTTTGAGGATTTTGGTTTCTTGATGTAGGTGATCTGTGGGTGCAGTAGCTGTGCAGCCTGTAATGATCTTCAGGGCTTTGTTTTGAATAGTCTGTAAGGTCTTATGATGTGTTTCAGCTAGGTTAGAAGCCCAGGCTGGGCTTGCGTATTCCATCACTGATCTTATGTATTGTTTATATACTGTGGTGGTAGTTTCTTTGTTGTGTCCAAATTTTGTGTGAGCAAGTGACCTGAGGGCGTTAAGTCTGGGTGTCAGTTTCTTTTTAATGTTTGTGGTGTGCTGTTTGAATGTCATATGAGTATCATATGTTACTCGTAGGATTTTGGGTGTATGTGTTAGGGGTGTGTTGTTTATGGTGAGTTGAGGGATGTATTCGTGTTCTCCTGTCCAACTTGTGATCAGGGTTGCGGTGGATTTTGGCTGGCGCTAGATTAAGTCTGTTTGTAGTGCACCAGCCATGTAGTGTGTTGAGATAGGGTTGAAGGAGATCTGTTGCTCTTTTTGGGTCATTGTGTGTGCATGTGAGTGTTATGTCATCTGCATAGGAGGCTAAGTTTATTTGGGGCGTATTGGGTGTAGTTATATCGTGCATGTACAGATTGAAGAGTGCGGGCGATAGGACGGATCCTTGTGGGACTCCGTTTGGAAAGTTTCTGATTTTAGATGACTGACCGGCAAAAGATACGTGTGCACATCTGCCTGCTAGGAAGTTGGCCAGCCACCTTTTTGTGTTGTGCATGTTTGTGTTGTAGGTTTTGTTTGTTAGGTTGTGGCGGGGGATGGCATCGAAGGCTTTACTAATGTCGAGTGTGGCTAATAGTGATCTGTGTGGTGGTCTAGCTGAGTTGATGCCGTCGAAAGCTCTTTGTGTAAGGTCTGTGAGAAGAGTGTTTGTGGAGTGCAGTGGCCTAAAGCCATGTTGTGTTGGAGCTAGGGGTAGGTCAGGTGTAATTAGTTGTAATACTAGGCATTCCATGACTGGAGGGGGAGCAAAGGAGTGTGATGGGGCGGTGCGAGGAGGGTAGCGTGGGGTCTTTGTTGGGTTTGGGGAATGTGATGATGATACCATGCTTCCAAATGTCTGGTATTGTGTTGTGTGAATAGCTGTAGTTTGATATGTTAGTGAGTGCTTGTATGCCTTGTGGTCCCAGGTGTCTGAGGTGTATGTTGCTTATGTTGTCTAGGCCACAGGCGGGTGAGTGCTTGAGATTGTTGATGATATGCTTTGTCTGGTGATTGGTGAAGGGTGTATAGTCAGGGTCTGTGGGGAATTGTCTCTTACGTCGGATGACACGTCGGTCGTCTTTGTGAGGTTTTAGGTGGCTGACATGTGAGAAGTGATTGATGAGAGTGTTTGCTTGTTGTTTACATGAAGGAGTAGTCTGTTATTGTGATTGCAGCATGTGATTGTGTTATGTTGCTGTTGGAAAGTGTGATGCTGTTTAGTGTTTTGTAGAGTTTTTTGGGGTTTGTTTTGTGATCAAGTGTTTGTAGGAAGTTATTCCAATTTAGTTTTTGTTGTTCTTGTATTTTGTTGTTAGTTTGGGTGTTGAGTGCTTGAATTTGTTGTGTGATGTCTTGTGTGTGGGGTGCTGGGGAGTGTTTCAGTATGTCGCATTGTCTGATGAGGTTTTGCATTTCTGGTGTGAAGTTGGGGTTGTGTCTTTTTCTGTTACCTCTTGGAATGTGTTTCTTGTCAGCATTTTGGATAGTTTTATTGAGTATGTGTACAGCATTGTTGATGTTAGTGATGGGTGTACTGTTTAGAGTTGTGAAGTGTTGTTCTGTCTCATTTGTGAATGCTTCCCAGTTAGCTCTTTTATAATTGGTGTATGTGTGTTTGTGGCTAGCTGGGGTGAGTCTGGTTTTGGTGGTGATAATGATCGGGAGGTGGTCAGAGCCTAAGGTTCTGACCACCCTCCAGGATGTTGTGGGGGCGAGTTCTGGGGAGCAAAAGGTGATGTCTGGAGATGATGGGTTATAGAGGGCATGGTCAGGAATATGGGTACTGTATGTTGATGGATGTCGTTAAGGATGATGAGGTTATCGGTTTGGTTTTGTAGTACCAGCCCTCTGTCTGTGTCGGGGTTGTCGACAAACCAGGCCGACGTCTTGGCGTTGAAGTCACCACCCAGGATGATGTGTGGGGTGTTTGTGATGTATTGTAAGTGTGGTCTGTATTAATTTGGTACTGTAGGGGATGTTTGGGGAGGGATGTATGTGTTTATGATGGTTATGTTGGAGCTGTTGCCAGTGCGTATTTTAATTGACTGTATTTCTGTTGTGTTATCATTTGGGGGGAGGAGGGATTTGGTTTGTACACTGGTTACTATGTATGATATTTCTTTGTGTACCAGGGTGATGAGTCCACCGCCCCCGCCGACAGCCCGGTCTTGTCTGATGGTGGTGAAATTATGAAATGTGGGTGTTTTTTGTGTTGTGCGGAGTTTTGTTTCTTGTAAGATGGCAATGTGTATGTTGTGTTGTTTGATGAAGTGTGAGAGTTCGTGTTTCTTTGTGTTGATGCCATCTATGTTCAGTTGAAGAATGTTAATGTTATGTGCACGATGTATGTTGGGTGCTGCTGCACGAGGAGGGGGTGGGGGTGATGGGGGGGGTGGGGATAGGGGTGAGGGAGGGGCTGGGGGTTGGGATGGGTGAGGTGGGGGTGGGGATTGGGGAGCAGGAGATGGGGGTTGGAATGGATTAGGATGGGGTGTGGTGTGTTGAGTTGAGGATGTGGATGGTATGGGAAGGTTAGGTGGGTTAGGGAGGAGAGGTGGATGGGTTTTAGGGGGGGAAGTGGATGATATGGGAAGGTTAGGGGGGTTGGGGAGGAGAGGTGGACGGGTTTTAGGTGAGGGATTTGACTTGGAGAGGGAGGGGCATGAGGAACAGGTCCAGGTGTTTGTGTAGTGTTTCTTGGAGGCAAGTGTTGTGCAGGTGAAGTGGGTCCAGTTCCCGCATGAATTGCAGAGAACTGAACCCTTAGTATGGCGACTCGAAGTGATGGGTTTTGAGCAAGTTGGACATATGTATGTGTACGTGGGTCCTGGGTTGCTCTCAATGTCTCCGGCTAGAAGAAGTCTTCGAGAAATGACAGCCGGAGAGTCATTTCTCGGTGTAGGAAAAACTGTGTGATGTGTGAGAGGTGTGGAAATTCCCGGTGCGACCGAAGCCGCTCCAAGGACCCGTGCCCCCAGGGAGGGGGCAGGGGATGGTTGTGACGGTTTGGCTCCCGAAACTGCTCCCCGCGGCCGGCATCCGGTTTTCCTCCACTGGTCATTGATTTTGTCTTCGGCCGTGGAGGGTCGGCAGCCTCGAGAGGTGGCCCCACGGCGTAGACGCCGCCACATCAGGACCTGTGTTATTGTTATCTACTGTGTTATTGTTATGTCGGATTGTGTGTGTGTGTGTGTTTGTTCTTTTCTTGTGTGGCTATGTCGGCCGTATCAGTAGGGAGTCTAAAAACTAGAGTTATTTATGTAGGCAACAAAATGTTATTATAATTAGGCCTATGCTCTATGGAATTTAATTGAATTTTACAAAATAATATTTAGTGTTTTCAACACTAGATTTGTTTTAGCAGAGAACACAATAACAAAGTTTAATGGATTTTTCTTTGGCTTTTAGCCTGCTATTATAAATATTATTTGGTAAAATTAAATTAAATTCCATAGAGTATAATTATAATAAAATTTTGTTGCCTACATAAATAACTCTGGTTTTTAGACTCCCTACTGATATGGCCGACATAGCCACACAAGAAAAGAACACACACACACACACACACACAAACCGACATAACGATAACACACGCGTGTTTCGGTAGGTACCGGTACACTGATTTTTCATTTGAACTTATAACTCGTTTTATATAAGTTTATTATGAAATATTATAAAGAATTAAGGTAAGTATATAAGAGATATATAGTACTTATGGTTACATTATCGTATTTCCACGATTTCGGCGGGAAATTGCCTACCCATGTCACCATATTGCTAACATCGCCTGGAAACTCTCCACGGAAATCGTCATCACAACTGAACCAGTTGACTTGAGAGCTCTACTCTATGCCAGTCTACAGATTGGAAACAGCAGTACGTTTAGAGATGCGTGGAAATTTTCTAGCTGTTAAAATAACAAAGATAAGGGTAGCCTATTAAATACGATTTTCGGCCATATCGCCCGGAGCTCACCAACGTCCTTAGGATGGAGAGCCCGTGCGTGGCCGAAAAACGTATTTAATAGGCTACATTCTAAATCACGTAAGTCTCATGTTAAATATCTGTTGTCCAATTTATTGTTTAATGGATAGGTATAGGCCATAATGGCCATCCAAATCTTGCGTGGGCCCAGCAATGTCATTAAAATTCTTACTGTTTCTACTTGATCTTAAATAGCCTTGTTGAGCAAATATAAACTCTTAAGGGGGGACACCGGATTTGTTTTATCTTTCTCTCCTTTTCTCTCTTTTCTCTCTTTTCCTGGCTTGTATCCATTCAGCCCCATTCAGCCAACTGTTTTAAGACTTTTATCCCCATCCAGGTGTCGATTTCATCCTGGCGAGCGATAGCGAGCCAGCATTGTATGGAGGAATCCGGCTTCGCCGGAGAAATTTTTCTATCGAAAAATGTACAAATTTAGCTTGTCAAAACAAAAATATATATATGCTGGCTCGCTACCGCTCGCCAGGAAAATATTGACACCTGGATGGGGGTAAACATCTTAAAACAGTAGGCTGAATGAGGCAGAATGGATACTAGCCAGAGAAAGAGAGAAAAGGAGAGAAAGATTAAACAAATCCGGTGTCCCCCCTTAAATGAGCTCAATAAGCACCTATGCCTCATTTCAAGCCACTTATCACATGACTCGGACACCATGTCTGCATCTGTGAGTGTGCCTATTTACGTGAACAGTACCTGTATATTTACTTTTATTTTAGCCATTTTTGTATGTTAATTACTGACTACTATGGGTTTCAGAGGCCGTGTGGCATCGTTTTGGGGGAATAACTTATTAACAAACAGTTCGATCAGTATGATATTTTGTCATGAGGTTAAAGTCACACCTGAATGACTAGGAAACGGACAAGGCTACCGTGAGGTACCTGTGAAAATCACCAAACCATTATTGCTCTTCCATCAAAGGCGGTCGTTATCACTCGCCACCCAACCCTACTATCGCCTTTACAGTCAGTTCATCTGTCACTATCGAATAGAAATATACAAAAATAATTTGTTATTATTGTATAGGCCTACTGTATTTCTATTTGATAGTGACAGATAACCTGACTGTAAAGGCGATAGTAGGGTTGGTTGGTAGGTGATAACAACCGTGTTTGATGGAAGAGCAATAATGGTTTGGTGGTTTTCATAGGTACGTCACGGTAGCCTTGTCCGTTTCCTAGTCATTCAGGTGTGACTTTAACCTCATGACACAGGGACAAGTGGCTTAAATCTCCACTTTTGGTAATGCACAATATTGACAAAAATTGGGGGACGGTATGAAACAAGCTGTAGCAAAATATCATACTGATCCAACTGTTTGTTAATAAGTTATTCCCCAAAAAACGATGCCACACGGCCTCTGAAACCCATAGTAGTTATGTGGGATCTAGTGTAACTGGGTTAGCTCTCTGTAGTTACCAGTTATCTTCTCTGTGCTGCATTGCCAGGTCCACTCTTTCACCATACATCAGGTCAGCATATGATAACTACTTATCATATTTTAATTTTAATTATACTGTACCCCTTGTACAGTCAGGTCTCAATATACGTGGTTAATTTGTATCGTGTACGTGCAGTGTATATCAAAACCGTGTACAGTATTAGAAATAACAGGCCTTATGGGAATTAATTCAATTCGTTCCAGCCATTTTTCCAAAGTCCAATATTTGAACCTTTAGCCTACCTTAAGCCGACAGTATACCACTAACAAAAACTTATTTGCGTGTCAGGTAGGCAATAATAGCATCAATAAGAACAGGTTTGGACCGGCTACTGACCTATTTGCGTGTCAGGCACGCAATATCCTGCAACATAAACAAACCACACCCTAACGACCCCTTCCCCCCAAGCTATCTAATGTATCTATCTCCTGTATCTAATTCTCTCCCTTATTAATGGACAGAATGATTTATTGTTTGATATTTTTTTATCACAGTTTAGTTTCTAATGCCATGGAATTAAATAGAACAATTAAAATGTAAAACTTGCAAACTAAACAAACCAAAATTGGGACAAGGACAATATAAAGTCAAATTAAATTATCAAAATCGCTATGTGGAAACAACGCTTACTAAAATGAAAATTATTAAATAAAAGAACACAATCCACCACATAGGGTGTACATTACTACATGAGCAAGTTAATCTGTTTCCCAAGCAAACTAATCGCACATATAACAACGCACTATCGTCACGTTAAAGGAAGTAGTCAAGTTTGGGAAGTCCGGGACGTTCTGGCAAATTTTACTAAACTCTGCATGAATAAAGAAACTACATGTTAAA
Source organism: Paralithodes platypus (assembly GCA_032716605.1). Classification (NCBI taxonomy): domain Eukaryota; kingdom Metazoa; phylum Arthropoda; class Malacostraca; order Decapoda; family Lithodidae; genus Paralithodes; species Paralithodes platypus. The sequence goes on along the minus strand of CM064564.1, from coordinate 7,561,129 downwards.
TGTCAAAATATTATTTAAAATCAAATTTGCAACATGACAAGACATTAACAATAGTACAAAATACAAATATTGATAAGATATCTATACTATTACAAAATAATATATAAAATACAGTACAGCATTCACTAACGATAGTGCTATCGGGTAGGTACCTGTAAGCATAGCATGCCTCAAGTGACTCCTATCAATAACTACCCTACAAATAACCTACATTTATAGCACAAATAAACTAAGGAAATCGCAAAAGTAAGCAATTGATACTATCGACAATGAATACATATAATATAAAGACAAATAATTGCAAAATATGAAGTAACAACAGATTTAAACAAAGAGTACTCTTTTAACAAGAACAATAAATTTAAAAAATCATCAATATTAATATTAATAATAATAATAATAATAATAGAAAAAGAAAAAAAGATAAACAATAAATACAGACAAAAAGTAAGCAGAGGTTATACAAGAAACTTCAAGTTAAAAATGCTTGATTAAAATTATTGATGTCAAATTTTAGAATACAGTCACAATAATTGACCCTAAAAAGATTAAATTTATGGAGCAATTTACTTGCCTCAAAACCTCTGTCCACTAAGAGTCTGTATAGTAACCTAGCTCTAGCCCAAAAGTCATCTACTTTAGTGCAGATTTTACAAAATCTTATTAATTGGGAATAAAAACAATTATAAGTTATTTTACTATCGATATTACTACTAGGGAAAGGAAAGTTTATTACGTTAAAATTAAAATCATCAACTTTGTGATATACTTTAAGTATGCACTGTTCATTAACAATCTCTATATTTATATCAAGAAAATTTTCAACTTTATAATTTACGTTACATTGTGTGAGGGGAATAGAATTAGGGTAAATAAGTTTAGCAACTTGATTAAAATTTAACAAATTGCAAACAAGAATATCATCAATATATCTACTATTATTACTTAACAGTTTAGCAAGTGCTAATTTTTCTGGAATTTTATTTTTCTTGCTACTGTCAACTAAGTCTTTTATATATTTAAATTCTAAAGCAAGCAAGAATAAGTCTGCAATTAAAGGGCTAGCATTTCCACCCATAGGAATTCCTAATATTTGTTTGAAAATGTACGGCCCGAATCTAACATAAGTATTGAAAAGGAGGAATTTAAGGGCATCTTTAAGTTTAGTTCTATCAAAATATACAGAACTAGTGGGAGTAGAGCTAAGTGATGCATTATTAAAATATGTATAAACATTTATGAAATAATTACCATTCCAACGAACCTGTCAAAGTGCAAATCTATAATAAAGCAAAGCTCTGAATATACTAAATCTAAAGGCAAATTGGTATACAAAGTTGAAAAGTCGAAGCTATGTACCGAGGTAACTTTCGGCATGGTATTTATTTTATCAATAACTTCTAACGAATTGTCAACACTCCAATAATAGTTAATGCCAGTTCTTTTCATGATGGTATTACAATATCTTTTATGAGTATTTTTAATGTATTTTAAGCAATTTACGACTTGTTCTGATAGAGTTTTAGTGGTAGCAAATTTTGCTCCGGCAATAAAGCTATATTTATAAGGTCTTTTATGAAATTTAGGTAACCTGTATAATTTTGCAATGCACTTGTTCTTATCAGAAAGTTTAATATCAAATGTTATATTTTTCTTGGTATGTTCATCGATTAAGTTATCAATATTCAGATTATTTTGAATTTCATAAACAGAATTACCGCAAATATTTTTACGTAATATGTTACCCTTAATACCTAATTCTTTTTTCATATTTTCAAGATAACACACACCAAGAAACATCAAAACAACACCTAGCACTCGTTATCATACACAAATACTGTCTTCACTCCCACCTTGCCCACCCCAAGCCAGCCTCCAGAAGCATATCCATACTCAAATCACCCACCGATCCACCATTACACCCGCATATATTTTGGCGGGTGCCTGAAATAGGGAAGCTATCCCCCTGCCAAAGTTGGCTTTCTAGGGCCTTTCCTAGCTGATGCTGAGAGGATTGGGTTCTAGTCATGTGGTGATGGGCTGGTCTATCAGAGTGAAAGTTGAGTGTTCTCTGCCATACCCATAGCTTACTCCGACTGTTCCTTTTACTTATATATTTTCTAGATCTCAAGTGGCGGCATCTCTTCCGTGGATTGACCTCCCTACTGCCAACCTCGAGGTTGGCAGACTGGGAGCCAAAGCGTCACATTTTCATTTTCCCCTCAACATTCCCTTCATAATTGCTGAGGGGCATGGAGCCTTGGGTGGGGCTTTGGTGTCCCGGGTGTTTCCACACCCTCCTCGGCTCCTTGTCTGGGAGCGGCTTCGGTCACCTGGGCTTTCTTAGTGGTAAGCAGGGAAGGTTCTGTGGGAGCGCTTGGTTATGGCCTTGGCCTTGCTTGGGACCTTGGGGCTGTTCGGTCAGACAGCCTTGGGAACAACATCAATAATAGTTATGACAAACGAGTACAAAATAAATTTATACCCCATCTTCTCTGAAGGCTAAACGAAGGTGTTGATGACTTATCGTTTCAGAAAATTAATTGTCATATATTTGCGCACACGCATCAATCGCATGGACCTAACAACCTTTCTCTCTATCTGTCTATCTATCTCCTGTATCTAATTACCTTTCTTATTGTTTGATATTTTTATAATCACTGTTTAGTTTGTAATGCCATGGAATTGAAAAGAATAATATCCTACCATTACAATAATATAAACAAATAACTAACGGCCTCTGTTTTCTAAAGGGTCACCGAGGTTATGATGTTTTTGGTTTGTTTTCGCCCGCAATGTAAGTGTATATAAAAAATATTTCTGTGTTGTGGCCGACCTTGGAATTTTTGGGGTTACCGTGTCCAAATGAATCTGTTTACTGTACAGTATGTGAAACGCGTGTATATCGAGACCTGACTGTACAGTACTATAAATTTACTTAGGAATTCACAGTGATCAGGCAACACCCCTCTGTATTAAATTTGTTAGGTAATCTCATCCACTACATATACTATCAATCCGGAATACACATACAGTACAAAGTATGTCTTAATGCATATTACATCCATATTACACTACTGTGTAGATTGGTAGCAAGTTTGTACTGTTTAATAGAAGTCTGTGTTATAGGTCCCATATACAGTACTGTATTTACTCATTTAATGCAAGAATATATTCCTCTCTGAAACACATCACAACACCCTACAGACAATACAATACAAAGCCCTCAAAATAATCACTGGCTGCGCAGCTACCACGCCTACAGACCACCTACACCAGGAAACCATTGAAGTCCTCAAAATCAAGGATCACATTAATATGAGAGGCACACAATTTCTCTCTGCAGCCTCCACAAACCAACACCACCCACTACACTACATGGCAGAGAACATCCACACACACCAAGAAACATCAAAACAACACCTAGCACTCATTATCATACACAAATACTGTCTTCACTCCCCCCTTGCCAACCCCAAGCCAGCCTCCAGCAGCATATCCATACTCAAATCACCCACCGACCCATCCAGTCACTCAAAGACAACACTCAGCTACATGCACGGCCCTATGAAGTTCATCCCTCAGATACCCTCCTTTAACGTGAGGACAGAGTCCACCTGGCTAGGCTGCGATGTGGGCACCATCTAGCCCTTCTGAGTTTTAAGAAGAGGCTGGATGACTCCGTCCAGGACACCTGTCCGGTACCATCGTTCAGACATTTACCTCAGTCTCTGTAACTTGAGACTTTGTCCGAAGGGTTGAGACATAACATCGGTCTCTATAAATTGAACTTTTGCCTCGGTCTTGCAGGTTTTGTCCGAAGGGTTGAGATAAACTCTGGACCAGGTACCTAGTTCAGAATCCTCGAGTTTCCATATATCTGTTCTCTGAGAGGGAGTGTACTGTGTATACAGTATATGGAGACGTACAGTAAGACTAAAACCACCGTACATCTTATGGATCATTTGTTTTTTTATGTACAGTATATCTATGTGTTTGTATGTGATGAGAATTATTTTAATTATTATATTTTTACAGAAAAAGCTAGAAGCAGAGCTACAACAAATAGAAGACAAATTTGAATCCAAGAAAAGAAAGTTTTTGGAGGCAGGGGATAACTTTCAACTTGAATTGAAAAAGGTCAAGGTAAATATTATGTCTCAGATTCTGTTTGTATACCAATTTGCCTTTAGATTTAGTATTTTCAGAACTTTGCTTATTAGAGGTAGACACGGCTTTTGTGTGGTGATCTCAGCCATGGTGTCAATCTGGGACAGTTTGGTAAGACTGGAATTAATATAAGAAGGAATGTAGGAAAATTTACATGAAAGTACATGTTCTTATTTTATCACTTCCAAAGACATCATAAAAACAGTAAAGCATTACTTATACTTTGTTTAATAATAATTATGATGATGTATTTTTTACCACCATGCACTCCTTGCTCAAGAGCAGGGCTAGGGTAAGTGCCCTGATGTTTCAGGGACTTCAGTAGACATTTGCAACAGATTGCTAGACCGTGCTGTTCACCAACAGCACTGTCGTCTGCCAATAATGCACACTGGCCGGCCCAAGCTTCGAACCGTCGACCTCTTGGTTTGCAGACGAGTGCTCTACCAACCACTCTATGGCCTGTGACTTTGTTTAATAATAATGACCAAAAAAGGGACTGGTTCTGAATATTTATACAATTAGTCTTCAAACTAAGGATTTTTCTTTGACAAATTATATTTTGCACAGGCCATGGCACCTAAACTTGACGAGGTCTCCTTCGCGGCACTGGTGGAACGTCAGAAGGAGGTGGTGAGGCGCGAGGCAGAGGAGAGGCACCGCACTGCCCAGGGTCTGCCCCCCAAACCCCCAGACAGTGATGGCGATGATGATGGTCGGGAGGAAGGTAGTGAAGCGAGCGGTCCAGCACCACATAATACTGCTACATTCGTTCAGGCCACTCCACCACTGTCACAGGTTAGTATGGTATATTAAGTGAGTGAGTTAAAATGTAAAACTTGCAAACTAAACAAACCAAAATTGGGACAAGGACAATATAAAGTCAAATTAAATTATCAAAATCGCTATGTGGAAACAACGTTTACTAAAATGAAAATTATTAAATAAAAGAACACAATCCACCACATAGGGTGTACATTACTACATGAGCAAGTTAATCTGTTTCCCAAGCAAACTAATCGCACATATAACAACGCACTATCGTCACGTTAAAGGAAGTAGTCAAGTTTGGGAAGTCCGGGACGTTCTGGCAAATTTTACTAAACTCTGCATGAATAAAGAAACTATATGTTAAATGTCAAAATATTATTTAAAATCAAATTTGCAACATGACAAGACATTAAAATAGTACAAAATACAAATATTGATAGGATATCTATACTATTACAAAATAATATATAAAATACAGTACAGCACTCACTAACGATAGTGCTATCGGGTAGGTACCTGTAAGCATAGCATGCCTCAAGTGACCCCTATCAATAACTACCCTACAAATAACCTACATTTATAGCACAAATAAACTAAGGAAATCGCAAAAGTAAGCAATTGATACTATCGACAATGAATACATATAATATAAAGACAAATAATTACAAAATATGAAGTAACAACAGATTTAAACGAAGAGTACTCTTTTAACAAGAACAATAAATTTAAAAAATCATCAATATTAATATTAATAATAATAGAAAAAGATAAACAATAAATACAGACAAAAAGTAAGCAGAGGTTATACAAGAAACTTCAAGTTAAAAATGCTTGATTAAAATTATTGATGTCAAATTTTAGAATACAGTCACAATAATTGACCCTAAAAAGATTAAATTTATGGAACAATTTACTTGCCTCAAAACCTCTGTCTCTGTGAGAGACTAGCACCACAAAATACTGCTACATTGATTCAGGCCAACCTGCCACCATCACAGGTTAGAATACTGAGAGAGAAAGGCGCACAGACTGATTGACGGACGGACTGACTGACTGACTGAAAGAAAGAATTTACTATCTAAGCCCAACCTAGCCTAGTTTAGCTAATCTTTGCTTCATATATCAAGTTACTAATGTTTACTTACGTTACTTTTTTTCCAGGATGCCAGTGAATCGGGTGGAGATGGGGAGAGCAGCAAGGCGGTGGGTGAGCTAGCGCGCCGTCTCTCCTAACCTCTTCAAAGTTTGTCTGGTGGTAGCTAAGAGAGGATTTAGCGAAGACTAGCCAATTTGTATGCTATATCATTAAAAAAATACTATACCCACCATGAATGAGTGTGTTGGGTTTGCGTCTTGACACCTTAATATAGCCGCTGGAAAATTAAGAAAACATAACGAATGTTGACGGATTCTGTGGGATGAAGACGAACCAAAACTAGCTATTTTTTAAGGGCTAGAGTGAGGGGTGCCTTTTGACCAAAGACAGAGCCACTTGGAAGTGTTTTTTTCATGTTTTCTCCATATGGGATGGGGCGGTTTTGCTGGGCAGGTTTTATCATTGTGGTGTCATTTTCCAAGCTGGTCGGTGTGGTGCGCTGGTTGTTATGATTGCATTGGGAGTATTGTAATAATTGTTCCAGTGCTTTTCATTACAATTGTGGTGGATGGCGGGGGGTCGTGTTGGTTGGTTGGAAGTGCGGGGTGGATGCGGTTGCCGTCGGCGATGCTGCAGTTTGGCTAGGGGCATAATTAATTCATTCAAGAAATGCGTCGAGTAAGATTAATGTATTTAGTGTCAAATTATACTTTAACCCAATCAGTGTCTAGCGAAGTTATTTTCTCCCGAGCCTTAGGGTAATTTCTTATGTTGAGTTATAGACTGTATATAAATGAAGAGGTGAAGATATAATAGTAATTGTAAAATAAATAATATTTCACCTGAGACCTAAGCTGGATTCATGGCCAGTAAAGTGCTGTTTTTACATAGACGAGGGAGTGTGGAGGGTTGAGGTTTTGTGGTTTGAGAGAATGGAGTTCGATAGGAAGGTTGTGTTTTGGTGAGTTTCATTCACATGCAGTGGTATTGAAAAGAATGTGACTAAGCTCATGACTTTTCATAGCTCCTATGTTGTTTGTTCATGCCAGCGGGATGGTGTAATGGTTTGAGTGTTTAAGATCTGTATGTGGTAACCCAGGTTCGAATACCGGGTGGATCATACGGTATGCTTTCATTACCGGTAATTTTTATTGGGAGGTGTTTGGTGTTGCGAGTGAGATTAATAAATTAGATTATATCAACAAGGTTACTGTGTCATTAACGCTGTTTGGGTTAACTATTGTACACTTTTATATTAAATTCATCCATCGAACTTCTCATTTTAGTTATTTTGAATACTAATAGAACCACCACATACAAATTGGCTAGTCTAGTCTACAGGAGTGCATTTTCTTGGAACTTTTAATAGTCAAATTTATTCTGGCAATATTGTGGAACTATTTTGGACCGTTACTGGCAAGTGTATTATTACAGATGGCACAGTTTTTACAATAGTTTATTCACAAGCTGCCAGGCCAAAGTTGTCAGTAAAAGTTGAGGGAAAAAGAGCTTGAAGACCTATGACTATTTCACATCATATTTTGGTTGTCATTGGAAATTTTTTGCAGTTTAACCCACGAAATCCGGGGGGCCTCGTATGATCTCGATCGCTGTGTCCGGGTCCCTTTTGGTACAGGCAAACTTCATAATTCAGTAGCTCACCTAGAGCAGTCAATTTTTTTGCAAATTGTAGAACTTTTTGTTGTTTGTAGAATGCCGTTGAGATGACATTGCTACGACGCTTGGTTGCTGTGTTATGATGATTTTAGCGGCAATTTTTAGTCGCGCATTTTGCCTCATATTTGCCTCCCGGATTCCTGCCATTTTTTTTTTTTTTTTTTTTTCCCCCTCGTATGAGGCCTCCCAGATTCCGAGGGTTAAGAAGGAAGCAAAGGGGTTAAAATTATACCTTCCACGAGTTCTTCCAGAGCTTCACAATATTGTCTAATGATACCAAAATATATGAAAGAATTGTGTCATTGTGTACTGAAGGGTTAATATGGAGTTAATAAAGACCAAGTTGCCAGTAACTGAGATACAGTAGTTTCAACCTTTTAAGTCAGAGATGTGATATCCTTCCTAAGCTGAATATAATGATAAAACTATATGGTAATATAATATAATAGTTATCATCTGATTGAAAAGGTTAAACACAAACTTTGATGTCCCTAGCCTATAATTATGTGGACAGAGATAACAAAAATATAACATATAATTTCTCTGTCATCTAACCATTTACTGTAGTTCTGTTAAAAAAATGGAAGCAATTGGTAAACTTAAGATTGATAAATGGAGGAATACAATATATCATGGTGAGCTTATTGATTTAGGCATAGAAGACTACAAAGCCAATCCAAACCTATGGTGCTCACAAAGTAGGTGGCAGTGATCACAAGAGGTTAGCCGTCAACTCTTGGACCACTTCACTTATTACCCCCACATGTTTGTGCTCATGTACACACACATACACTGAATTTTGTCAGTGATCCACAGTTTGTTTTTTGTTTGATTGAAAGGTCTACAATAGATCGTTTGGCAGTGCTACATGAGGAGAGGGAGGGTGGGAAGGAGTTGAGAGCTATTTCAGTGAAAGTGGTGTTGGGTGGGAGGAGGGGCACCAACTGACGGATGACAGGTTATTGATTGGTGACCATCCCCTTGGTGTTGGAGAAGGCATCTAGTGATAGACAGATATATAGATACTGGAGGGGATCACTACATAGTATGATACCATTGCTTAGCCTGTGCACCCCATGACAGTTCTCCAGGGGACAGTCTAAGGGGAGATGATAAATTTTTTGGTAATTTTTTTTCATTTATTTATATTTTTAGTTTCCTCCCTAGACCTCCATCAAGCTTAAAGAAACAACCCCAGGATTCCCCTTCAAGATATATTTGTACATTTTTCGGTAGAACAATGTCCTGGCCAAAGACCGGTTCCTCCTAATTACAGGCTCGCTATTGCTCACCAGGAATAAAATCGACACTTAAATGACACACAAACTCTTAATATTGACAAAGAAAAGGGGTGAAAGGTCTTAAAAGCGCCAAACTAATGGGCCGAACGTCTTATAATCTGACTAATGGGGCTAAGCATGAGGGGGAAGGATCTCCAGAAAAAAATAAACTCCCTAGAATACTCTACACCATGAAGTAAGGGTTGTTGTTATTGTTGTTGGTGTTGTTGTTGTTCCCCAAGCTGTCTGGCCAAACAGCCCCAAAGCCCCGAGCAAGGCCATGGCCATAACAGAGCGCCCCCACAGAACCCTCCCTGCCGACCACAATAAAGCCTGGAGTGACCCAAGCCACTCCATGGCGGGGAGCTGAAGAGGGAGCGGAAACGCCCGGGAAACCAAAGCCCCACCCAGGGCCCTGTGCCCCTCAGCAATTATAAAGAGAAAGTTGAGGGGCCAAGGAAAAATGTGACTCTTTGGCTTCCAATCTTGGTAGATTGGGAGGTCAATCCACGGAAGTGACGCCGTCACTTGAGATCTAGAAAATATATAAGTAAAAGGAACAGTCAGAGTAAGCTATGGGTATGGCAGAGATCGCTCAGTTCTCACTCTGATATACCAGCCCATCACCACATGACTAGAACCCAATCCTCTCAGCATCAGCTAGGATGCCTAGAAAGCCGCCTTTGGCGGGGGGATAGCTCCCCTATTTCAACCCCTTTCGGGGTTGGGCACCCGTTCTGAAGTAAGGGTTGATGTGGTTAACTATTGGTACCGTTAACTAATATTGTGGCATTACTTACACCGGATGCCTTAAACCTATTAGTCATGGCCATTTTATTGTTTCATAATTCTTAGCCCATTTTCACCTATAATAAAGGGATACAGTCAAGCTAAGTAGCTTTGATGAAGTATGGTATCAATACTTTAAATAGACACCAACAACTTCGCTTTAGCTTTTTTCATCTTCCTTTATTGATGAAGTGAATATACGGTTATGGGCTATTTTGTGGGGTTGAAAATTTAGATGCCATTTTGTGTAATATATCGTCACCCTGCTGACGGGAGTTAAGGCTAACAGGTCCCATCAACCCTGGTATAACCACACTGAGAAAGGGAAAGATAGATGATCATCTTACAGTTACAAAGAGAAAGAGAGGAAGAAGTAATTATATGGAGTAACAGAAAGGAAGAAATGAGTAAAGTAAGAAAAGAAAAGAGTATATGGAGGAATGAGTCAAGCAGGAAGTGAAGTGATTTTATTTTATGGAGGAACGAAAACCAAGGAATGAGTAAAGTAGGAAAACATACTCAACACTATTATATCTGTGATTTTTTAATGTGGATAAGCTGTTTTGTTCTTTGTTATGTATTACCTGATATGTACTGTATAAGCACTGATGAGTCTACTTTTCCAGCATTTTAAAAAAGTACTGTAGATAGAATAACTCCAAATAACATTTACCTTGATATAGTTGAAGCCTCAAATATTGTAATTTAGTATTTAAGAAGCTTTAATTTACCATATTAATTTGTTATATCTTGTCAGGAGAATAATACTTGTTTCTATTGTTTACTGTTTCATTAAATGGAAGTTTAATTATTACTTTAATGTGAATAAACCTAATTACTTCTGTAAGAAGGCCTAAACCTTGGAAAGGTGACCGTGAACACTGAACAGTGCCCCAGCAATGTGTGTATTATACTGTGTTCGCTGAAGGGTGGAGTAGTGACCCTATAGTTAACACCCAGGCCCCGGACATTTAAATATTCCGGCCACCGCCCACCCGGGCATATTTGCATGCAATTGCCTTGTTTATTTATCTTGTAGCTTCATGCATGCCTAACAAACAATATTATCAAATATCATGATCACATACCTTCATTCAGCTTAAGAATGGTAAAAAACCTATGGCTCTACATTGCTTTATTTCTCGCGAGAGCCTTAAGCAACATTCCACTCATCGAGCGTGCGTGTGTATATTCGTGTACTGTACATACATAATACATACATAAATTTAATGACCGAGTGCTCCACACAGCGTGCGATTCCAGTCTCATGTCTTAATGGCAGCCCCATCCAGAGCTCCCTTACTTGTCCGGTTTCTTTATTCAAGTCGGACATTAAGGCCTGATCTCACATCTTTCTTGGTCTGCCCCTTGGTGCAGCTCTCCCCACGTTGTAAATAGCCAATGAAATTCCTTGAATTTAGCCTTCTTGCCGCCACTGACAAAGTCTATGGCAAAACTATGGGCCCCCCCAGGCAGAAGACATCCTGGTGGTGGAATGACAAGGTTGAAAATGCAACAAAGGAGAAAAGAAGATTTTTTCAAAGCATGGAAGAAAGGAGGCAGCAGGGAGGAATATTTGGCAGCTAAGCGAACTTCTAAAAAAAGATCTATACAAGGCAAAGAAAATCACACAGGACCTGGTCATAGACCAAGTGACTAATGCAGAAAATCCCAATGAGATCTTCAATTTAGCTAGGCGAGTTAAGGATGACAATAGAGATGTAGGAGAACAGTGTGTCAGGAATGATAATGGGAGAATTGTGTACACTGAAAAAATAAATTAAAATGTAAAACTTGCAAACTAAACAAACTAGAGATGCTTGGAAGTTACACTACGATAGATTCATCTCATCACATACTGTCCTGGAGGCACTGTCTAGAGATTTTAGATCCGGACTCCCGTGGGAACTGCTTTATGCAGACTATTTGTCTCATGTCTCTTTTCTCTCTCTCCTCTCCCTCAATATTGGCAACTTCAGTCTCTCCAATCTTTCCTCATATGGCAGGTCTCTAAGGCTAGCTATCATCTTAGTGGCAACTCTCTGAACTCTTTCCAGCTTTGCAATATTTGTTATGAGGTGTGGAGACCACACCACTGCAGCATACTCCAATCTTGGTCAAATTATTGTCTCTATTATTTTTGCTAACATTTATTTATTTAAATAATTTAAAGCTATTTTATTGAATACTGTAGGCTCAACCACCTTTAACTGTACTCCCTACAAGGAAGAAGTCAAAGTACACTCACGCATACTAAAAGCTGCTCAGGGATGGGTCCTTCCTTCCCCTCCTCCACCCTGGGCAGATAGAAGGGGGGAGTCGGGTCCAAGTCTACCCCACTTTCCACCTTCCTCCTCTAGCTACCAGTTAGTGATTGGCGACACTTGTTCTCATGTCTTGTAAATTTTAGCTAAACCATCATTGCACATGCTTACAATGGCCAACATTTAAAATTTATTAGGAATTTATTAAATTTAATTGTACATTACAGTATTTTCAAATTGAGTCCATGCAAACAATGTGGGTTACACGAATCTCGGCTGTAGTGGTCTTCTGCATCATTCTCTCTCTCTCTCTCTCACACACTTTCTACGACGAAGATTTCATGTGATTTGAATATAATAATACTGTAATTAAATCCAATCTCATACACTGTTAAGGAAACATATTCACCATCATTGCCATACACATCAACGTGCCCTCTACGATATACTTCAAGGTTCTCAAATAACTTACTATAATTAGACTTTTTTCAACATAAAAGGAAGGGCAAAAGCCAAAGATTGGCTGGAGTAGTGTTGCGACTGTTTATCGTTTATCATTTCATTGTTTCTCCCATTTATTCAATAGTATACACACAGTACTATAAACGATCTATGTTAAATTCTATGTGGCCTATGCTCTCAGTTTTCAATCAATTAATGTGGAACTTTATATAATTTATGATCTAAGTCGATGTTATCTTACAGTAAGGTTTAAATATTGATCCCCTGAGTAGCAGTACTCACCTTCTCACTCCCCCTCCCTTGTCTCTGTCTGTGATCCCAGCTTCTCAGCTCTACAAACCCCCAACTAAAGATTAGGTTTAATAGACAGGTTTACCATCAACTCTCCTCTATGTGTATCGAATGCAGGCAATATTCATCGCACACTCTAATGAAGGGAAATATACCCTATTCAGACCCATTAAATCTTGGTCGTGTGATATGAGAGTGAGAGTGAGAATGTGCGAGTTAGAGTTACAAGGAATAGTAGTATCTAGAAGACCTTGCGGTCCACTCCGGGGAGATACGCGAAGTGGAAGATTGTTTAGTGCACTATGCTCATTAGAGTGTGCAAAATACTATCGACTATCTTCTTGAACTGCTCAACTGGGGAAAGTTTGTTACAGGTAGAACAGATCTAATATGTGAACAAATTTCCACAAAAAATACTAGTGCTGAACTGTTTCAATTCTAACTTCCAGCCATGGTTGCACGTTGTATTTATTTTGAGGCTTAACATTTTGCTATAATTCACACTGTCAAACCCATTATGTATACAAACTTCAATAAGCTAGGATAGAATTTAAACTGCCTCATGACCTTTAACCCTTGGAATCCGGGAGGCCTCATATAAGGCAAAATGCGCGGCTATAAATCGCCGCTATAATCATCAGAACTCGGCAACCACGCATTGTAGTAACGTCATCTCTACGGCATTCTACAGACAACAAAAAGTTCTACAATTTGCAAAAACGTTGACTGCTCTAGGTGGTCTCAATCAGTAGCTACTGAATTATGAAGTTTGACTATACCAAAATTCATATGAGGCCCCCCGGATCCCATGGGTTAAGGCACTTAAGTTTCGAGAACACAAGTAGATTGCTGAACTCTTAAAACGTCCTTTGGCACATTCGGGTGCAATCCTGCGAAGCATTGATGATCCTTTGCGTCTTGAGGAGCCAGGAGCCGTCCAGCAGTCTTCTTTTTCTGATCGGTCCTTTTCTTACATGGCTCCTAGGTTGTATAACAAATTGTCGCTATCATTGAGACAGTTGAACTCTGCCAAATATTTTAAGGGACAGCTTAAGACCTTTCTCTTCCAGAAAAGTTATGACTTTGCGAGTGGTACAGTAGCAAATTATTACAGGCTTTAGCTGCTGCCATTTCCATGGTTGCAGCTTATATATACAGTATGTACACTCGACCAAAAAACAATCTTTACACTGGTGAGCTGTATAGAATCTTGTGTGAACGGAATGAACCGGGTGAAGCATACGTCTGTGAGATATTATCACAAGATTTTGATCAACTTCCAGAATGTTGTTGTTGTTGCTGTTCCCCAGGCTGCCTGGCCGAACAGCCCCAAGGCCCCGAGTAAGACCAAGGCCATAACCGAGCGCCCCCACAGAACCCTCCCTGCCTACCACAATAAAGCCTGGGTGACCGAAGCCACTCCATGGCGGGGTGCTGAGGAGGGTGCGGAAACGCCCGGGAAACCAAAGCCCCACCCAGGGCCCTGTGCCTCTCAGCAATTATGAAGAGAAAGTTGAGGGGCAAAGGAAAAATGTGACGCTTTGGCTTCCAATCTTCGTAGATTGGGAGGTCAATCCACGGAAGAGACGCCGTCACTTGAGATTTAGAAAATATATAAGTAAAAGGAACAGTCAGATTAAGCTATGGGTATGGCAGAGATCGCTCAGTTCTCACTCTGATAGACCAGCCCATCACCACATCCAGAATGTTTAGAGCGTTAGTGTAAAGATTGTTTTTGGTCGAGTGTACGCCACATTTCTCTTAATTGTGGTGTAATGCTTGCCAAGCGCTAGTGAATTCCTCCGGAAGAACTGGTGCTTTTGAGAAATAAAATATCAGATTAGTATTATTTTTACCACAAGACCTTGGAGACCTCAAGACATCTTCAAGAGGAAACTTGACCAGTGGCTTAGTAGAAAAACTGTACCTGACTGCCCATTAATACTAGACTACTGAGACTCCAACCACAACACCCTCATGCAAATCACCCAATAGGCAGGAGAAAAGGAGCAGCCAGAAGATAGTGGAGGCCAACTTCAGCCGCATTGTTAACTGGCAGAATTAACAAAAGTAAGTAGCAAAAGTATAATCCATATGAGTGTAGTAGTAGAGAGGTTTTCCATAGAATAGCCGCAGCTTGGTTTGCTATAAAGCATGAAAACCATAAGCTTTAGGAAACTGGGAAGGGGAATGGCACTATTAAGCCATCACCTGAAATGACAGCTTTGCTAAGTATTATTTGTTTTTATATGTTTTTCCTGTGTAAATGGAGGTGGCAAAAGGCAAAGCTGCCTGTAACAAGTGTCTCCCTCAAAGCTGAAAGAGTAAGTCACTATTTTAAAAAAAAAAATTCTTTGTTGGTGTGCTGGAAAAAAGTGTAGTGTAGTTAAATGAATAAGAGGAGATTTAGTGAGAGCTAGCTGGATTACTCTGTGTAGGTGAGAGAAAACAAACTGTATGGGAAGATAGACAAATTAAACAGGAGTTCCAGCAACTCCTTATCACATGCCTTTGAGGCCTCCCCTGGGTATTGCTCTGCTCAATTGGTGTCTACAATCTCCTCAATGTGCATGGGTGTAAAAGAGCAACTATTAAGACAATCATTGCAGCAATTAACAAATATATTTCCCAGGTGTATCAGGGATATCAAGGTCTCGTTTAGTTTGCATCTTATTCTGGGTTGGTGACCTGCTCATTATACATCTTCTTGCTCTGTTTCATAGGTTTGGTAAGAGAGCAAGGATTGCTGAACTCTCTAGGTGCCTCAAAAGGGTTGCACAATTAGGCTGTGGCCATGCAAGGGTAGTAGTAGTAGTAGTAGTAGTAGTAGTAGTAGTAGACGTTCCCTAGGCTGCCTGGCCGAGACCGGGTATTCTCACAAGCCTCTCAAGGAGTTTATATTGTGTTGTTTGCGTAATTAGTTGTGTGTTATGCAATCTTCCATAATGTGTTTGATAGTATGCAGTGTTGTGTTATAGCCTGGGCAGAGTCATCCAGCCTCTTCTGATAACTCAGAAGAGCTGTATGGTGCTCACATCGAAGCCTAGCCAGGTGGACTCTGTCCTCACAGGAAAGGAGGGTTTCTGAGTGATGGATGTAGCCGAGTGTTGTCTTTGAGTGATTGGATGGATCGGTGGGTGATTCAAGTATACAGTAGATATATTTCTGGAGGCTGGCTTGGGGTAGGCGAGGGGAGAGTGATGACATTTGTGTAAGATAATTTGTGCTAGGTTTTGTTTTAATGTTTCTTGGTGTGTCTGGATGTTCTGTCATGTAGTGTAGTGGGTGGTGTTGGTTTGTGGAGATTGTGGTGAGAATTTGTGTGCCTCTCATATCAAGGTGATCCTTAATTTTTAAGACTTTGGTTTCCTGGTGTAGGTGTGGTAGCTGTGCAGCCAGTGATTATTTTTGAGGGCTTTGTTCTTTTATAGCCTGTAGGGTGTTGTGATGTGTTTCAGTGAGGTTAGAAGCCCAAGCAGGGCTAGCATATTCCATCACTGAACGTATATATTGTTTGTATACTGTAGTTGTAGTTTCTAAGTTATGTTCTAGTATTGTATGGGCAAGTGACTTTAGGGCATTTAGTCTTTGTGTAAGTTTTTTTTTTATGCTTGCAATATGTTGTTTAACCTCTGAAGTGCGCATGGGGGTAATTGGAAACGTCCCCCTGTGCTGACGTATTTGAGGTGTTTCCGTCACTAAAATATTCATTGTGCCATTAATAGCATTAATACTTATCCATATGCGCCTATTATGGGTTGATTATAAAGGTATTAACCTGAAACAACAATAAAACGAGTGAAAACAGCGTTTGGATGGGCTAAAATCGGAGATATAGCCCGCGAGTTGTATAATGTATGGGTGAGGCAATCTGCTTTCCCGCCAATTTCCCCCAAGGCCACTGAGACACAGTCGATCGATACTCTCTCTCTCTCTCTTGCACTCGCTTGCTATCAGTGATGACCACACCCTCCAATCGGATTTCTAATGTTAGCACGAAAATATACCTCAGAATAAGGGAATAACAGGGAAAATAGGTGATAACTGAAGGAGAGGAGGAAAGTGGGGAAGGAGGGGAGGTAGAGGACTGAGATTTTGCATGGCCCAGGGGCCAAAAAAAAAAAAATTTTTTTTTTTTTTTTTTTTCGATGTCAAAAGTTGATTTTTTTTTTCTCTGACTCTTAAGAGTCTCCCCGCAGTGCGCCGGGGGAACTCTTAAGAGTCTCCCCGCAGCTCCCGGGTTAAAAGACATTGATGTATTGTATGTTACACCAAGGATTTTGTTTGTGTGTGTGTGCAGCTGCAAAACGGCTAACGGGTTGGATTCTGCGTACATTTAAAACACGCGGTAAATTGCCTATGATAACGCTCTTCAAATCTCTAGTGCTACGGCGGCTTGAATACTGTAACGTATTAACATCCCCATACAAAGCAGGCGAAATAAACTATCTAGAGAGTGTACAAAGGAATTTCACCTCTCATATAAACTCGGTTAAGCATTTACATAAGCATCCGGGTGGATGGGACTCGTTAGCCTTGGTCGGCAACCCATCTAGGGGAGACAACCTTGTACAAATCCGGGTGGATGGGACTCGTCAGCCTTGGTCGGCAACCTGTCTAGGGGAGTAAACCTTATACAAATCCGTACTGCTCACCTAAGGGTGAAGCAGGTTAGTGGATGGACTAGCCACGCACCACTGTAGAAAAATAGTGCTAAAAATATACATAGAATGCCTCGGAGTTAGATGGACCCTAAGTTGAGTGGTCAATCCTGTAAGTCCTTCAGTAAACTGGCACGGATTGTCCTCCTCACAGGGGTTAGGTCTGCTTGGGGGCGTTTTGTGTGTGGCCACCCTCGTAAAGAGGAGTAAGGCGTCCGGCAATAGATAGATAGAAGCATTTACACTATTGGGAGCATTTAAAATCACTGAAACTGTACTCGTTGGAGCGTAGAAGAGAACGTTACCTAATAATATACACATGGAAAATCGCAGAG
Organism: Paralithodes platypus; assembly: GCA_032716605.1. Classification (NCBI taxonomy): domain Eukaryota; kingdom Metazoa; phylum Arthropoda; class Malacostraca; order Decapoda; family Lithodidae; genus Paralithodes; species Paralithodes platypus. The sequence continues at coordinate 7,543,333 of CM064564.1, read as the reverse complement.
GGTTTAGTACCAAACCTACATACCCCGATAGTCATGAAATTCAGTGATAGAAGAGGCTGGGAATGCGGTATCCCCCGGATGAAAAACCCGGGTGTTATTGGCTCTCTGCGAGAGGGTTGGTTATCACACAGAGCAAGGGTTTAAGAGTCTATATTAACAAAACCAAGGTTATGCATTGTAGATTGAGACGAGGCAATGTGGAAACGAGCGGTGCATACCCATGTGCAGTGTGTGGAAAGGGTGTGGGCGTTAACGCGATTCAATGTAGCATCTGTCGACGCTGGGTGCACCATGGGAATAAGCGCTGTAGTAGAATAAAGGGACCCCTGCCGAAGGATAAGTCAGAAATAGAGAAATGTGAGTGCGTAGTGTGCAAAGGCGAGCTTGTGTTAAGTGATGATCCTGTGCCTCTGGATTTTGGAAGTGAGTCATTGGAGCTGGTGAACAAGTTTTGTTACCTAGGAGATACCATCTCTGCCAGTGGTGGGGCCGAGGCTGACACTGTTGCTAGAATTAGATGTGGCTGGGGGAAGTTCAGAGAATTGCTGCCAATCCTGACCATGAAAAGAATGCCTCTCCCCCTGAAGGGAAAGGTGTATGCCTCATGTGTTAGAAGTGCAATGACGTATGCCTCAGAAACATGGGCCGTTAAAGTAGAGGATGTCAACAGAATGGAACGTAATGAGATAAGAATGGTGAGATGGATGTGTGGGGCCAGGCTACAGGATAGAATAACAAATGTTGAGCTGAGGAGACGTTTAGGTATAAAGAGTATTAGCGAGGTGATGCGTACAAGTAGACTGGGATGGTATGGACATGTGGAGAGAATGGATGAACAAAATTGGGTGAAAAAATGCAGGTCTGTGATTGTGGAGGGAGCTGCACCAAGGGGTGGACCGAGGAAGACCTGGTATCGGACTATACGTGCCGATCTCAAATCCAACAACTTGACAAGTGAAGCAGCCCTTAACAGGGTTGCCTGGAACGCCGCCATTTGGACAAGAGACTGAAACTGCACGTATGTGTGGAACACTCAGTCTTAAAATATTATGTATGTATGCCCACGTCTCTTCAACAAACTCCCACGGCGAGTAAGAGACATGAGGGGCGTCTCGTTAGACAACTTCAAGAGAGCCCTCGATGTCGAACTGCAAAAAGTGCCAGACGAGCCCATCTTCGCAGGGGAGCGTGCTGCCCCTTCGAACAATCTGCTGCACCAAATCACAACCCAGAACAAGGGGCGACAATACAACCTTAGGTGACCTTAGGTAGGTAAGGTGAGGTGAGGGATACGGCGGTGTTCTGCTGTCCAGTTTGTGAGAAGGGTCACTGTAGATTTGGCTGGGGCTTTTTGGAGTCTGTTTGTGGTGAACCAGTCGCGTAGTGTCTGGAGGTACAGTTGAAGGAGTTGTGCTGCTGTGTTTGCGTCTCAGTATGTACATGTGTGTTGTGTCGTCTGCGTAAGAGGCCGTGTGTATCTGGGGTGTGTGGGGTATGGGTAGGTCAAGCATGTATAGGTTGAAGAGTGTTGATGACAAAACAGATCCCTAAGGGACTCTGTAAAATTTCTGGTGTTCGATAACTACCTGCTAGATAGTTTGCCAGCCATCTTTCTGTGTTGTGCATGTCAGTGTTGAGAATTTTATTTGCAAGGTTGTGGTGGAGAATGGCATCAAAAGCTTTACTACTATTGTCATTTGTATTGAGAAGTGTTGTGCGTGCTGGCCTAGCTGAATTGATGCCATCAAAATATTTTTTTTTGAGATCTGCTAGGAAGGATGTTTGTGAAGTGTAGTTTCCTAGAGTCGTGTTGTGATGTAGCTAGGGGAATGTGAAGTGTGGTTAGTTTGAGTATAAGGCATTCAGTAACTTTTGAGGGGATGTAGTTTGATATGTTGGTGAGGGCTTGAATGCCTTGTGGTCTAAGGTGTATGTTACTGTACTTGTATTGTCTGGGCCACAGGAGTTTCTTTCAAATTTAGTCAAGGAACAAAGAATATGCCCCATGTATCCTGTATGGCATCCAAGGCCACTATAGAAGGGGATGGCAAAATTTCGCACAAACCTATACAGTAGTCTTGTTATGCACTTTCTTGTAGCACTGGCAAGCTTGGTGTGATGCAGGCTTCCCTGTACTATAAGGTAACTTTACTGAGTCTTGCTGAGTAAGAGGTACAATGTCAGTTTCATGTTCCAGGCAGCCCTGTGCTGGGTTGCTTCACTTGTCAGGTTTTGAGATCAAATAGTAGAATCAGATCCCACATCTTTCTAGGTCTACCCATCCATACAGCTTCCTCCACACTCATAAACTTGCATCTTTTCACCTAATTTTGTTCATCTTCTCCACATGTGCAAATCAACCAAGCCTGCTCGCATGCATCTCTTAGTTGATACTCACTCGTCTTTTATTTTGTGCTCGTTCATCCAGAGGGATTCACTACCGCTCTGAACACCTCATAACCATGGTTCATTAACCCAGAGGGTACGTAACTAAATAATGTCTGGTGACTCCAGGTTCCTAGGTCCTGCTAGGTTAATAGAGGCACAGGGTTGTAGGAGACTGCCGAACCATTTTGTCCAGGAATCAAACCAGAGTCCTTTCAGTTGTGAGCCAAACGCACTAACCAATACGACACAAATCATCCTACTGTGTACCGAGATAGTAAAAATCGGTAAAGGATCAATAAAACACATATTGAGAAATCAATTCTTATGCAAAGTTTTCTAGATACAGTACACTGATGACAATTACCAGTATAGTGAATATACACTATTAAAAAGGCATGACATATAAGGCTATGGGCTGCTTACTCTATAAATGGGGAGGGATTAGCCTGTACTGTAGTACTAGATATAATCTTGCTAATACTTATGTAAAATTATTTACATAATAAAATAATACCATTCTATGTTGAAAATAGCTTCTGAAGAGCTTTTGTTAAAGATCAACAATTGTATTAAACATTAGTCTGTTTATCTGTATTATATGATTGCTAACTGGATGAAAATCTCTAGGACCAGAATAGTATGATTAAAGCTTTCTCACTATAACAACACTTAAGCCGTTGTCACACGAGTGCTTCTTCTGGCAATTTTGGATAGAGCAGTTTTCTCTCACAATACTTTGGGGCTCTTTCGCATTGGAATCGGCAACTTGACTGAAGGTTGAGTATGTTAGATGGCTGAATTCTGAAGTTGCCAGACCACAGGTGCCTACAGAAATTGACAGAAAAAGTGTTTGTGTGACACCGCCTTTAGGCATTAAGTTGTACTGTATAAAAATATTAACTTTCAGTGAAATTAGCAGTACAGCAGCAAGGCTAGTTTTTCCTATTTGTTGAAAATACATATTGAAGTGTTTGTAAGTATAGATAGGAGAATAAGAAAGTGCACCAATATTAATCTTAGATCTAATAGAAATGATTGTTGTTTACATTTGTTAGTGCAGTAAAATGGACTAACTTAAGATAGGGAAGTATACTCTGGACATTAGTAGACAAAATATAAGGAGTCAAAATTATGTGAAAATGGTTCATTATTACGGAAAAAACACTACATACACATTTGTTTTTCCACAATATCGAGCGTATATTCCCATACCTGTAGGATTTTGACATTTCATCAAGATATATAAAATTACCTCTGTCTAAGTTATCCCATTGTAATGGTACTTCCTACTGTGTACCATATTTCACCTTATTTACTCCTTCAATCAGATGACATAACAAATTTCTGGTATTTTAACTACTGCACCTCTAGATGATTATATTCAGCTTATGAAGGATATGCCCAAGTTAGAGGGTTACGGGAGAAGACTTAACCCCTTTGATTCCAAGAGGTCTTTCCTATTCTGAGTAAAATCATCTGGCAATAGCACTAATCATTATCATGATGATTCCAAGAGGTCTTTCCTATTCTGAGTAAAATCATCTGGCAATAGCACTAATAAAGTACCAAATTGTCGATGGATAGAACGAGTCAAAACTAAGGAACAGAGCACTGATTTGTATGTAAACCTGACTTGCAAGGTTCTATGACAGCATATAATTATATTCTAAATTATCTAATATATTTTGGACAAGTATCCCTCCCTTTATGACAGGGTTGCATAGTTACTTGATTATTATATTAGATTAAAACCGGCATATTGTATATAATTTAATGTTATCACCAACACATCAATTAACTTACAAATACACCTAATTATTGGAAATTAATCAAACAATGAATACATGTGGTACTCCATTGATTCGAACCTAGGATACTCGCACCTAAATTCCGCGCACTAAGCATTACGCTATCAAGACAAATCCCAAATCCCTCAAAATTGTCTAGTTATAATGCCACAATGGCAAGGTTAATACCATACGAAGAAAGGCCTTTATTCTATCAATGTTTCGCTTAACAGCTTCACCGGTAATCTTATCGCCCAGAAGCTTTGAATCATCCTCTAATGTTTTTTCTCTAACCATTTCTCACACTGTATGTCTGTTGTTGTGCATATATATATATATATATATATATATATTAAACTGTACCACATTATCAACAGGTGGTAAGGTGGTGCTGGAGCGGGGGCCCCAAATATCTACTTAATTGCAGTTCAGGATTCCCCTCTATTATTCCACTACCAAGAGTGTCACCTCCATGCGTGTATGTATCCAAGCCTGTTTAATATAACCTGATTTGTTTGTGGATATTAACTAGATTCTCTGCTAACATCAGTTTCTCATCTTCTTAACCCTTTCACGCACTGCAGGACGTGATTGCAACCTAACAGGGATACTTTAAACCTTTGTGACCATCAGGGGTGTTTAGAAACCTTTAGTTTAATTACTTCAACCTCTGCAGTTGTCTTTGAGCGAGTTGTGGGCAGAAAACTAATTTTTGGAGGTAATTAAGAGATTAACACCTTAAGAGCGGGTGGTGGAGTATATTTCACTGTGCCGCCCAGCGGGTTTTTTTTTTTACCATAAATGGGGTTGTTTCCGTGCTCTTTTTCATGCATAAACAAGACCCAGAGCGTAATACAAGTATGTATCCCTGAATGGGCGTAAATTGAGCTTTCCAATGACACCCGATACATCCTTCTACAATCACTGGTTGTCTTGCAACGATCGTGCAACCGAAGGGCAAAATCGCTAAAATACGGTAATTTCTTCATATAATTACGTATGTAGCGAGGGAGTGAGGGTGGATGTAAGTGGAGTACATCTCAGTCGGTCCACAGCGGCCTTTTTTGAGGTAACCCAGGCTCCTCCCGTCGCTCGTCTCTCTCTCTCTCAGAGCCAATATTGCGCCAAAATTGCACACAGACTTAAGTCGGGCCCCGCCACATAGTCCAAATTTTTCGATACAGACTTAAGTCGGGCCCCGATACACAAGGGTTAAGAGAATTCTATTGATGAATACTAAACAGCAACCCCCGGAACTGGAAGGTATTAACCTAGGAATTGACCATAAGAGGATTAAATGTTTGGCTGGAATTTTATTACAGCTGTCAGAGTTAAAGATCAATTCAATATTGTAAATGTTTTATATATAAATGGAGGTAGGTAAAATAAGTAAACACTCTGGAGACATCTGATTGAAGGGGTTAACTTGCCTGATAAACTAGATTGTAATATGACCATGCACAATTACAGAAGGTTGATGGATTGTTAGATATATTAACAGTTTTTTTCTGTGTTATATATACAGTAGTATATAATGTTGATATACAGTATAACATAACCTTAATTACTTTATAAAATAGTACAAAAGGACCAAACATAACATGTAATAATAATATAAAACAATATGGATATTAGTATAAAAACAATTCCAGAATTAAATGAGCCAATAATACTGAGCTATACATGTAAATTAAGTAATGCATAAACATTGTGATGGTCAATTAAAAAACCATTACCACAAAAACAAAAAATCAACTATCACTTAGATATGTTACTGAAACTCATATTTCATAGTACCGGTTATATACAGGGTGTTTAAAAACTACCGGTACATCATTAAAATTACAGGGAACAAAAAATAAATGCTTATAAATAAGCAATGTCCTATATTGTAGGCTACCATTAATGAAATATATGTTTTAATATTCATGTAAGGAGAGCAATGGGATACAATAGTAACATTTGATGAATTACATAATGAAAATATAATATTGCATCGCTATGAAAGCCTCACAGACCTTCATTCCCTACTACTTAAGCCAACAATAAAAGGAAAACGTCATAGAGTACCTCCTTGTAACACTACGTCTGTCCGATGGTGGAAGGGGATGTAGCTTCCTGTTTTTGTGTTTATACTGGTTTGATGGTGTGTGTATGTGTATTTGTGTGTGTTGGGTGGTTGGGAAGTACAGTAGTAGAATTGTGTTAGGACAATTGTCGCCTATTTTCGTCCATGGTATGGGCTTGGATTCATTTAATTTTTAAAAATGTCTATAATTATTGGTACATAATAGCTTATTTATATGTTTTTACTTCTTGTTCCCTGTATAGTACAGCCTGTAATTTTGATGTAGTTTTTAAACACCCTTTATATTATAAGAGTTATGTAGAGCAGATTAACCAGACCACTGAGCTCCATACGGAACTCTCATAGGTCATTATAAGAGTGCACATAGACAATTACAATACTGCAATTCACTTTCCATTTTAAATTTTGTGTTTAGTTGCCTAAGACAATGCACAGTGGCATACAAAAGTCTGGACTCACCCTTTCTAATCAGCTCTAACTTCTCATATACAGCCTAAATCAATAGTTTGCCAAAACCTTGATGATATATGTGAAACCTAAAGGGGCACATTTACTAGATGCTGCTCATCATCATCATTATCATCTCTCCTGTTTCCCTCTGGGAAACCCCTGCTAAAGGATGGCCATGACATAAATGCCTCCAGTTTACTCTGTCAAGACATGCTTCCTTTGCCCGTGCCACAATGCCCCTTCCACTACGTGGAAGTTTGTCCTGAATATATTATTCCAGTTTCTTTTGCTGCTATGTGAACCAAAATAATGTGTGAAACAAAATAGTAATGGTCACAGGCTATATATTAAAACACATGAGGATTGCCAAGGAAAAGTAGATAGGAACTTAAAGTTTCATAGTTTGCGAGCACGGTTCTTAACAAACTATTGATTTTAACTACACATAGACATAAATTGAAAGGCTCCACTATTAACCCTCCCAGGTTTGGAACTGCAAATAGCATATTCAGGAATGCACGGATATGTGAGGAGCGTATTGGATACTTTAGAAATCAATTGACTGAAAACAGAATGCTGTACTTAAATTGCATTCTATCTATCAACAATTTTGGTACTTTATTAGTGCTATTGCCAATGGTTTAAGACATCTAGGAATCAAAGGAGTAAAGTCTTCTACAGTAAACCTCTAACTTGTGCATATTCTTCATAAGCTGAAAATCAATGTAAAGTATAACATTTTGGTTACGAATGCATAATTATTATTCGCCAAGTACCAATTTTTATTTTATTCATATAATATTATGAGGAAGTACATGAGGAAGTACATGAACGAAGGTGGTGCTGGTTGGGGGGAGGGGCGTCGACTGACTGGGGACAGAGGTGCATGGGGGCGGTTCGTTCGTGGCCACCCCTTCGGGGATCACGGCGTCAGGCAATAGATAGATAGATAGATAGATAGAATATTAAACAACTATTGATGTAAATGAATTCTGGAATGATTGAAAACTGCTTCTAATTTCATAAAAGCTTATAGCGAAATTATGTTGATGTAAACTCGCAAAAACGATGAAATATTTTATATACTGTACTGTATATTGATTTTTAATGCGATAAATACTCTTATTTTATTTTTTCCAGTTTCATAATAGTATGGGTCTTGCTCTATCTTGACATGTATAATACATTGAATGTAGAGGCAATTATCGTGGGTTAAAACAGTGATAACATATGTGTAGCGTCTCGCGGTAGTGCAAGTAGCGCTTGACAGTGAACGGTAGTGGTAATAAGTTTAGAAGAAACGTAACTGAGCGTGAGAGTTAAATCTTTCAGTAAAATGGTCTTCAATATATTTTCACTAACATTACACAATCACCTGATATATTCAAGATAGAAAAGGCCTCTCATAGTTAATTAAAATATTTGCTAGCTAGCTAGACGCCGTAATTCCCGTGAAGGGGTGTCCATTAACATTAGGCGTTTGTCACGAATTGCTAGGTCAAGTTGCCCGGGCTTGACATCTACCAATAACATTTTGATAGAGCGGGTTTGACCTCCCGACCCTTTGATCAGCAGCTGACGCTCAATATAAAGACAAAAGAACTTAAGAAAATAACTATGTTGAAATAATGCATTGAAGACTTAGCAAATTAATAATATGAAATAAAAAACAAAATCACCACATAGAATGTAAAGAATGTTAAGAAATAGCAGTATTTCTTGAATAACATTGATTTTTAAATGTGTTACAAGAAAAAAAAATATTATAAATATTAATAGTCTCACTTGCTTAACTCTTTCACGCACAAGACGCGATTTGCGCCCTTTCGGGATAGCACTATCGTTAGCGAGTGCTTTATGTTTTTTGTACTATTGTTTATATCTTGTCAAATTGCAAATTTAGTTTGATATAAAATTTGGTATAAAATGTAGTTACTTTATTCAAACAGAATTTAGTCAAATTTACCAGAATGTCCCGGACTTCCCATATTGACTAATTCCTTGAACCTGGCAATAGTGCGTTGTTATATGTGCGATTAGTTTGCTTGGGAACCAGATTAACTTGCTCGTGTAGTGATGTACACCCTATGTGGTGGATTGTGTTCTTTTCATTCAAAATTTTATTTTATTAAGCGTAATTTCTACATAGCGATTTTAATCAGTTATTTTTGCATTTATCTTGTGTCATTCCAGTTTTGGTTTGTTTATTTTGCAAGTTTTACAATTTGATACTTAAAAGCCTTTGTGACCATCAGGCGTGTTTAGAAACCTTTAGTTTAGTTACTTCAACCTCTGCAGTTGTCTTTGAGTGAGCTGTGGGCAGAAAAGTAATTTTGGAGAGGTAATTATGAGCTTGAGAGAACTCTATTTCTGAATGCTAAACGGCAACCCCCGAGTCCACAGGATAGCGAGAGGGTTAAGTTGGAGTGAAGTGGTATATGGAACGGGATAACGCAATAGGCAATGGCACAGACTTGGCTTGTATGAAGTGGTAAATCATAATGTGGGCCTGATTGTGGAGCCCTTTATATCTTGTGCTGGGTTATTGTTTTTCCAAACTGTAAGAGAGAGTGAGCACTACAATGTGGGTGAAGCTGCATGAATGTCCTTTTTTTCAATTTCCCTTTTTTTTTCTTGGTGTCTTGTGCTTCTGTGGGTCATCTTGCTAAGACGGGACGCACATACATACATACAAGTTTAAAGACCGCTTCATCCACAGAAAGCATGGTTTTTAGTCTCCTGTAGTACAGTAAAATAAAGACTTGCCACAACACAGCCCCATCAGATCATCACAGTGGCCGATGTTGGTACAGCGCTAACAGTGTATAAGCAAGACTTAACAAAGTCCCCCTGAAGCACTTGCACCACACCAGCCTTAACCGTGCTACAATAAGGAAGTAACAAGAAATCACCGTAACTGCTACAGAGGCTGACTGCACCATCGAAGTGGCATAACTAAAGTATATTGTATTAAAAAGAAAAACATCTTCGTCAAGGGTTTAAATATTGCAGACTTTTGTGTATGACGATGGCACACTTTAGGAGATAAGAAATAGATGAACATCTGCACTCCACAAGGCCTCAGAAAAACTTTAACCAGTTTGGCTATTGGAAGACTTCTATGTTCAACCCAAAAAGCAGCCCAAATCAGCCAAAACTTTGGTGACAATATTTGAAATTGTATATATTCATATTTATTCACCAACCCACCAATTAATTTACCAATAAACCTAATTTATTAAATCAATGAAACTAATGAATATACTGTATGTGGTACTCCAATGACTCGAACCTAGGATACTCCCACCGAAATTTGGCGCACTAATCATTACGCAATCAAGACAGTTAAAGGTTTATGCACAAGCCTACGACATATTAAATTAATGCCTCTTATCCACAGAACCTTTAGTGCACAGGAAGTAAGTGACCATGTCTTAATTTATAGTGGTTTATATTTTAGTGTAGGTAAATGTGTCTCATGATGCCTTATAAATCAGTAAACAAAAAAATAATATAATTTAAAATGTAAAACTTGCAAACTAAACAAACCAAAATTTGGACAAAGACAATATAAAGGCAAAATAACTTCTCAAAATCGCTATGTGGAAACAATAAATATACAAGTGATTCAGCCCAAAACTCAGATATGTTCAGGAATATTCAGGAAAATGTCTTTATTAACAATAGCTGAAATTGTAGAGCTTTTCCATGACTTTTGTGTTTGACTGTACAGTCAATCTTAATACTGTAATTGCACTCTCGAAAGTAGTGGCTGATAGTGGATTATACATGATTATCAAAAACTTAACTACTGTACAGTATATTGTTATTGAATGTTATTGTATAAGTTAGTTAATAATGTTTGGAACTAGGGTAGACTAGCTCATTTGCATGCAGTGGTCCAAGTAACACACAATACAATAAATAATTAATAATAAATAATAATCTATATATATCTATAAACTCTGACACATACCCCCCTTTTTTTTATTGGGGGTGGCCGACTCAAGACAGAACCACAGACTCACCCAAAATGAGTTAAGGTGCATTAAAATATGTCAAAATATACCTTAACTATTCTATATTTTGATACTAAATTTATTAGTCTAACTATGAAAATCTTGTGGGAAGTGCTTTCATCAATTTGAGTATACTGTATACAGTAGGCTACTGAGGCACATACCCCACTACTACCGATAATTGGGCCACTGGCTAGTCTACCTTATGTAACATTTAAGGGGGCCCACTTCATTTTTTTTTCTCTCTCCCCCTCTGGTTTGTATCCATTCGGCCCAATTCAGCCTACTGTTTCAAGACGTTTACCCCAATCCAGGTGTCTATTTTTTCCTGGAGAGTGGTAGCGAGCCAGCATATTATTTAAAATGCTTTTGACAGCTGGCTAAATTTGTACATTTTTCGATAGAAAAATGTCTCCGGCGAAGCCGGATTTCTCAATACAATGCTGGCTCGCTATCGCTCGCCAGGAAGAAATCGGCACCTGGATGGGGATATACGTCTTAAAACAGTTGGCTGAATGAAGCCGAATGGATACAAGCCAGAGAAGGAGAGAAAAAAATGCAGGCCACCCCCCTTAACCCCTTCACCACCATTACGTAATTTTCATCATATTCAAGTTACCATTAGACGATTTTCTTTAGTTTCTAATCTACATATACGACTCAAATGGGTAAATATGATCTCCATAAACCCTCTTCGTAACATACGTCCTTCTTAAACTGCTTACAGTCATCTAATTTTAGCCAGAATCAAAGGTAAAAAGACGTCATGGTGCTGAAGGGCTACATGATAATAAAGACAATGTTAAAAACTAAATGTAATCATTAATGCAGTGGCAACTTGTAGTTTTATTTAGAGCTATTCAAGGGGATTTGAAACCAATCTTGAGCTTCCTCAGATTAAATATACTGGAATTCTTCATACAGTATAGATATATTTACATCCTGAATAGCAGACTAAGTAAAGCCACATTTTGATCAATTTTCTTTCTATTAATGCTAACTTAATATTAATGTGCAGTATAAACATGAAAATAAGTGAAGAGTGCCTATACAGTGTAATCACAAACTCCAGACCACTGAAACACTCATTATTTTATTCAATATATTTTTGAAAAATAATAGAGGGTATATTTTTCTTCTTCTGGAAAGCTACAGTACTGACTGCATGATGACACTATTTTCATATTTTGGCAATCATGAGACAATTTAAAGCCGCTTAAGGATATGCGGAAGTCAAACTGTTCATAAGTTATTTTATCCTTTGATTCATAAATATTTTCTTCATAAACTGAGTAAAATTGTCAAACCTTAGCCTGAATCAAATGTATCGGATAGCCGCCCATATTCTTAGACAAACTCTACCATTGCCGGTGGTAATTACTATAGTTTTGTAAATCTAGCCAATCAATATTATACAGTCTAGCCTCCTATAACACAAATGTTTACAACGCGATCATCCTTTAACACGAGGTGGGGGGGGGGTCCCGAGTGCCCAAAACCTCTTTAGTGCGATTTTCGATCAATGCGAGTAGCCAAAAATAATAAATCTTACATTTATTCTGTTGATTGTGGCCATGATTTTGTAGATTCAAATATTTTCCAACTAATTTCTCTTATTATTTATTCATATTTTGATATATTCTAGGAACTAATATATTCTAGGTCTTTCCTAGGACCGATCGGTCACGTTTATTTACCGCCACGTTATACGCGATCGCATAGTGTGAATTTCATGTACAGTAGTGCGAGGGTCGGATTGACCCCTTACAATCATCGTTTTCTTAATTAGTTTTAAGGTAAGTGATGTCTTTTAATATTTTGTAATGGTTTAATGATATCTGGTAGGTAATATAGGTGTTTATTTAGCAAGAAATATGGAAAAAGGGGCAAAGTTGGGGGCGCAGACGCATATAGAATTAAAGTCAGGTCTCTATATACGCGATTAATTCGTACCGTGTACGTACCGTTTATATCAAAACCATGTTTTAGAAATAACAGGCCTTATGGGAATTAATTAATTCGTTCCAGCCACTTTCTCAAAGTACCTCTTTTGGCCTACGTTCAGCCGACTTATATTACATTACTGTATACTGTACCACCAACATCATATATGACTTAACATATAATATGTTAAGCATCAATAAGAACTGTTTTGGAGCTGTTGCTGACCATTTGTGTGGATAGATGTGTTGACGTTCAGTAGATATCCCCGCCGCTGTACTCCCTACCCACACCCTGCCCCAACCCCGTTACTGTGATGAAGTTGATAAGCCTTGTGCTACAACTCGCACATCGGACCCTCCAGGTTCCCCAGCATGTTTATCGTCCTCATCAAAACCAGAGAACAGAGAAATATTGTCCATCATATCATTATCATCATCAGACTGGTTGTCACTGTCGAAGGCGCTCCCTCCCTCCCCCTCCCTTTCTTATGGTTCAATAGACCAGAAAGTAGAGAAGTTATGACCCTTTTGAGAATGCAAAACTATTGAACAAACTTAAAAGTGTATGTTATTTGGTCTCTATATAATCTGTTTATCATTTCCGATATGATGGAATTAAAGAAAATATTTTTCCACCACCTCTTAATCAGCAAAAATTACACAAATGTAAATTAAAAACACGTTACAATATTTCCCTATCATTTTGTGTAGACACACTTTCAAGGCGAAAATATACCATGGGAAAAAAATAAAATAAATAAAAGGCAAATCTTCCAACGGTCTGAAGCTCAGCGCCTATCTCGAGAATATGAGGGAATATCTTTTGTTGACTGTTTCTTATTTATCTATGTGCTGGAAGGATATTATATTTTTCAATTCCATCGCATTAGAAATTATTCATAGATTACAATAAGTCCAAATAAGACGTAGTTATGTTATGTATAAGGGAGATAGATAGATGCATTAGATAGATAGAGTTGCTAGGTACAAGCGATCGATAAAATACGAACATATATGACAGACTTATATGTCTGAAAAGATAAAGGAGAAATTTGTATTGACTCTTTTTCATTTTATTATTTGTGTGTTGAAAGGATAATATTTTTTTCAATTTCAATTGCCGAGGTCGGAACCTCTCCGAGTGGTCGGGGGCCGGGGGAGTGCTGGAGGAACCTTGGTGACCCTGGTCCCTGGGTTTTCTCCTGGGTGACCTAGATGTGTGTGAATTTGTGTTTTGTCTGTGTGTGTTCGTAGTTCTATCTTGTGTTTTCCCTGTTCTTGCTCTGTCTTGAGTCGGGCCCCCCCCCCCCCCAAAAAAAAGGGAAAAATTAAAAGAAAAAAATATATAGGAAAAGTGGGGATTGGGCCTGAGTAGATAGATAAAAATGATTCATAGATTAAAGAAAGACCAAATAAGACCTAGTTATATTATGTATAAGGGAGATATTCATTAGATAAATAGACAGGCATTTGATGCATAAATAAAAAAATTAATCATTTATATATGCCTAGGCTTGGGCCGCCACCCGTGTATGATCCCGACTTTGGAACTTTTGGGGTTACCGTGTCCATAAAGCATATGTATATCAAGACTATCTCCATATAACGTGTTATTCCTATAATGCGAATTCCTTGTGCACGACGGGCTCTGCCGCCCATATAGTCGGGTTATAGAAGGATGGACTGTACACCTCAGTAGTTATTCTAATTGCAATGAAAGTACTGTACAGTAATAATGTTACAGTTCTTCTCATTGCAATTACAGTAACTAGCATGTCATAATGAGTAGATAGGATTAAATATATTATAGCAATTACACTGACTATGAAAGGTTTGTTTAGGATTATGGGTCCTAGTTTCTTGAAAATAAACCAGTCACTGTGCACAACCATGATGCAGATTTTCAAAGTATAAGCATGATACTCGTAAATTTGCGAGAAGAAAGATTAAACAATACAAATGTGTCATGTAGTACAATCAAAATCATTATTTCGCAAAAACCTTTGACAATTTTTCTGAAACCTAGAAAAAGTGACATTAACTTGACATGTCCAAGACAGGAAACAAATAGTACTAGTAACAGGCTATTGCAACATGTGAGGACTGTCAAGGAAAAGAGAAAGTAACTTGAAATTACTGTACACAGTTTATGAACAATAGTTTTGGCAAACCTTGATTTTGACTGTACATTGTAACCTAATTGTTGACTAGCTCTAATATGCTAATTCTTTCCAATAAATATTTGTGAAGTTCAGAACGGTACATATAAATATGAAGTACATGTGTTGTACTTTCTGATATTTTATTGCATTATGTACAAATTTCTTGTCATGAAATTAGAACTATCTTCACTGTCATGATCAATGATGAAAGTTACTTCAGTGAATTAAACAAACAGTAGCAACAATACCACTTAAAAAGACAATATGACATTAACATAGACATGAAAACAAGGGACACAAACACAATACCACAGTAGTTAATTATTTCATATTTGCTTCATAACTCCAAAGGAAATCCATAAAAAAAAATTGAACACACCAAGCTGTTAATTCTAAAATTTGACATTTATCCTACAAACCATTAAGTCCTTACATGAATAATGTACATTACGCTAAATATTTTGGCTCGTTTCTTTTTATTAGTCGTTTGTCTGTGAATAATTTGTATTCTTACTTAAAGGTTTGTCTCGTTTGTGGGATGCATTTCTATCCAAGTTAATACACAACCATGAAATCTATAAATCATTACAGATAATACATAAATCTTAACTAATCACAAAGGAAGTGACTCT
Organism: Paralithodes platypus; assembly: GCA_032716605.1. Taxonomy (NCBI): domain Eukaryota; kingdom Metazoa; phylum Arthropoda; class Malacostraca; order Decapoda; family Lithodidae; genus Paralithodes; species Paralithodes platypus. Next base: position 7,527,863 of record CM064564.1, on the reverse strand, counting down.
TCCTGTTGACAGGTGTAACATCTCCCACTTAATATTAACTGAGCTTCTAAATATGAACAAAACACTATGGGCCATTTCTTCAGTCAAGTGTTTAGGGGCTTGCTCCTACAAATCAAATTTGGGCGTCTGATATATTAATACTATTAATGCATCATTTATAACTGATTCATTTGCAAATATCTCACTTAATCTTTTGTGAATAATAATAAAGTATTTGAACTATCTATATACTATTAAAATCAAGAAAATATTTCATATAACTTGTATTTTTGTCATTCCTAAAACAAAAATATGCTAGAAAACAATGGCCCATAGTAGCAACTGACACATTTATTCAGCAACACCATCATACATAACACAATGCTGTACGATACACATTTTACAGAAATATCTGAACACAGAGACAAATATATGAAAAGGAAGAGATTATTAACAATAATACACAGCAGCACTGTACATAAAACACAGTACAGTATATTTGATGGACCTATTCTTGCTCTGTCTTGAGGTTCCCCCCCCCATTTTTTGTTTTGTTTTATAAAACTATAGTACAGGTAATTACCACCGACAGCGGTGAGGTTATCTAGGAATACGAACCTATGGGCTAAACCAAGATATCTTGGATCAAAATTAAAATAGAATATGTAACACTGTTCTTTTCATAACCCAGAGAGAGTAGGGTAGACTCATACATGGTGGTCCAATAAAAAAAAAACACGAATCAGTTAGAGTAGCAGAATGCAGTAAAGATAAAATCATATACAGTGTACTGTATTATTATATATTGTAAATCTTAATCTTATATCCTTTCACTATAATTATATGCACTGTGCTGCGTATAGTTTCATATTATGTGAACACTTGCATAGGCCTTTCCATAATAATCTGCAACAATAAATGAAGAAAGGGGAATGCTGCATACTAGAATCAACATAGATGAGTAATATACAATAAGACTTATAAGAGTGGTTATGATAAACACTTATTAGCTATATGTATTATTGATCCCCTACTCCAGCTGCTTTACCTAACAAATAATGGTGGATTTGTAGAATGATTATAGAGCGAGTAAATTTTTGTTATAGTATACAGACTGCAGCTGAGAAAAGATATAAGGGATTTACCATTCTAGAGGGTATAACAATAATGTGCCTAACTTCAGGATATATTTATATAGGTTATGTTAAGCATAAAATATTCTATGATTAAATTTCCAGTTCTCACTATGAACAGAGCTCAGTTTGAAGTCTATTTGAAGTTCATTCGTCTATAAATTAGGCTACCATAGCACAGTTGCAATGTATGTACAATGCCTCTACTTCCCTCGATATCCGTCTATTCCTTTATATCCACCATGGAACTTACGCTTACAGCAGGTTTGCACATATTTATCCTTTCGTCCTACACATAATATTACTGCTCCTGTTGTTCTACGCCAACACACTCTTGAGTCTTGACTATATCAGTCATAAGCCACCTCATGTTTCAATTTACTGTATACAGATGGCTCCAAAGTTTCCTCAGGTGTCGGATATGCTGCAGAATCCCCATTGAGCACATATTGATCTCACTCCCTACTCAGGTTAAGATTTTTACAGCAGTGTGTGCTATACAAGCTGCAATTGACATAATTTACAACTCTTCTCCACCTTCATGTTTTGTTATCTACAGTGATTCACGGAGTGCACTAGATGCACTTCAGTGGTACAACCCGCGCAATAAAGTTGTAACGCAACTCCAACAGTCCTTCCATACACTATACAACCATGGATTCAGGTTTGCTGGGTGCCTGCCCATATTGATATGGGCATCTCCCCTGTGGGAGGTCTTTTGGGGAATTCGGTGGTCTGGTTAAACTAGCTTAAAGAAAAAAAAAAAATTCTACCATGAGAGTCAGGTGGAGCTAAAGCAAGTCCATTAGTAGTACAAGGTAATACTAGACCAAAATCTAGCTCGGTTAATAATGAGAATTGGCCATAATATTGTAGAATTTGTATTTGCCTAGAATAACCTAAACAAATACATCCTGAGTTTAGCACACTATATTTTGGGACACCCTGTATATAGGGAGATTTCACAATCTTTCAATTCAGTTCATTGCGGGAACCCCAAAGGACTGTTCTTGTGTAGCATGATGTTCAAGGGATTGGTTTGATTTGATAGACTTGGTGATTGGTCAGTTCAACTCTCAGATAATTCAACCCCTTGCCATATACTGTATAGGTTAAGTTGGATTAGGTTTGGTTGGATGGATTCAGTTAGGTTAGTTTATGATAGGGAAAATTATTTCAGGGTAAGTAAGATAAGTTAGCTTAGGCAAGGTTATGAGGTTGGGATGAATTGACTGGGTGTCAAGTTGCATCCACTGCTAAAAGTATATATACTGTACATAGTAAAACCTCTCTTTCAAACTAAACTGGGGTAGAACTTGTCCAGAATTGTGTTTTTTCCGGAAGTGTGAAACACCTCGGTCTTTTGGACTTCTACGTCTCTAACTGGTGTGATAGTCGAAACTGGATGTTAAGTGTCCGGATTCCAGACATTTACCTCGGGCAGTATTTCACACTTTGTCCAAAATGCAAGGTAAACCACATGACAGCTACTGAAAAAACTTGACATCATTCTCCCTATAGTGACATTGTATTAATAGCATTAATATAAATATCCAACTTAAAGCATTTCCTTCTGTTTCATAGCAAATTAGAAATATTGTGAACAATAAATTTGATAATATTTTACCATCAACAGGATTAAACTTGTTAAGAGTATTGCACATTAGTGAACATTCATGAACAAAAACTAAATCTAATTCCATTACACAATAACTACACCAAAAATATGGTGATACACATATGAAATAGAACACAGACATAATCCATAATACTATATGACCAAGTTGTTGCAAGTGACTAATGAACAGATGTCTGGAGACTGACATTTGAGCATACAGTGTACAGTCACACAAAAAATTTATGTCCCTACTTCACGACTTCAGCTATATTTTCCTTGATATACGAAAATACTACAGTAAAACCCAGCCCAACCGGACTAATCGGGGGGGAAACCCTGACCGGATCTGCCAAAAATCTGGATCTGGCGGGGTCCGAATAGGTCCCATACGAACCGGACACTACCGGATGTCAGAGATAATTATGTCCGGTTCTCTAACTCGGAATACTCCGGATGTCAGAGATAATTTTGTCTGGATTGCTAACTTTGTACTGTCCAGTACCTGCCTAATCTAAATAAACTGGATCTGAAAAAGAAAATTAGTGTAATGTACATAAGAACATATCCCTTCCATACCTAACTCATCAACTGCAACTGCAGCAACTGCAGGTGGAGGTGGAGGCTACGAGAGCCACCCTGGCACCCGTCTCGACAGCCTTCTCACGAGCCACACCAGCCTTCTCTCCACTCTTCTCTCAACTCTCCGCTTCCTTGGAAGTCATCACAACATCACTATCTATCTTGGTGGGGCAGGCGAGTAGAAATAATAGCACAAACACGGGAATAATGTCCAGATCGGTGCAGGACGCTTGGGGCGGACCACCTGACTGGACGTAAACAATACTTTTGGCGCGAATAGAAACTTGCCCACAATGCTGTTCGGTCCGAACTCGTGGTTTTTCCCCCTGCCATTCGGCCTTGTCTGAATGGCTTGGGCATATGTCTGAATATAAAGGTTGTAGCTGTCCGAATAAACCCCCTGCCATTCGGCCTTGTCCGAATGGCTTGGGCATATGTCCGAACCCGAATGCCTGTCCAAAAGTCTTGGGTTTCCGGATGGGCGGGGTTTTACTGTACCGGTACTACAATACTCAACCATACCCCAAATGGATTACTAGATCTTTAAAATTTGTCTATGAAAAACTGACCAAAGCTTGAATATAAAGGCTCTGTTCATGTATAATAACTTTATCTTTTCCTTACTCGATTGGAGGGAGTTGCACAGAGGGGTAGACCTAGTATCAGGTTTTACAATCTGCTCTTAAGTTTAAAAACTTGATAAGTGAGGTAGGGCCTAGCCAAGAATAGGACTTTCTGGAATTCCAATATTAAGACAATAGACTGAAACTGGATCATTCAGTCTTGTAACAATAATCAAAATTGATATGAAGTAAGGACACAACTTTTTAATACGACTGTACTGTAAAGTGGAAGAGACAATACTGTACCAGTGGATTTTGGATGGAGATTATTAGCAGTTCTCTTACATTACTAAAGATAGGGCTAAGTCTAGAAGAACACTCATGCAAGACATAAGTTATAAAGAAGACTAGAGAAAAGAGAAGTTGTGGAATAAATGTTGTGTTGCTGCGGACAATAATATCACTAAAGTATTATTGGAGCACCGTTCTCTCTGTCTCAGGGGACATTTTCTATTGACTTATCATCATCCTTTGCAGCAGGAAACCCCTGCTTAAAGGATGGCCATGGCAGAAACGCCTATTGACGAGAATATGTTATTTTTATAAGATAGGAATAATGGAGAAGTAATAGAAGCGTTTGAATGCTAATAGGATACTGCCAGAAACTACCATGATTTGAATGTTTCAGGTCTAAATATAATTTAAACAAATACCGGTACTCTGCAATATCATAATCCGCAACTTCACATTTCTCATAAGTTCTGAGGTATAGCAAGTATGATTTTAGTTCACTTTATACACACAAATGACCAGGCAACTGTGAAGATACAGTAGTTACAAATGTACATCCTTTATCACAAGTTCTCTAGGTACGTTACCAAAAATTTCATATTACCGTACCATATCAAAATACATTTTACTCCTTAACCCATTCTCTGTCAAAGTGACACAGCAGTAACAATCATTTGCTATATACTCATACGTAACACATTTGTGACATAAGCATTTTGCACTCCTAAGGGTGCAGGTACACATGCTCTCAAACACTGCCTGAAACATAGTTACAAACATGTTCATATTTTCATGGTATTTTTCTTAACAATGGAGCTTCAAACATGTAAGCCAGCATGTTCCCAGCAGTGTTTTGAACATATATTTGGAGCAGGTGTGTCTGCAACCTTACTATTAATTTGTAGGATTGTAGTAAATGGTATGTATTAAAATACATATACTGTACTGTTACTAACAGTAAATAAGTTAAGTAATCATAATCTGACCTCCGGTATAATAGTTTAGCATGCTTCAAGTTTCACAACCAAATTACACGCCTGGTCTTGGATTCATTAACGTTACCATCCGATCAATCTTACTATTACCATTTACCACCACACTGATGGGCTGGTCTATCAGAGTGAGAGCTGAGCGTTCTCTGCCATACCCATAGCTTACTCTGACTGTTCCTTTTACTTATACATCTTCTAGATCTCAAGTGACGGCGTCTTTTCCGTGGATTGCCCTCCCTACTGCCAACCTAGAAGTTGGCAGATTGGGAGCCAAAGCGTCACATTTTTCCCTTGCTCCTCGACTTTCCCTTCATAATTGCTGAGGGGCACAGGGCCTTGGGTGGGGTTTTGGTTTCCTGGGCGTTTCCGCACCCTCCTCAGCTCCCTGCCTTGGAGTGGCTTCGGTCACCCGGGCTTTGTTAGCGGTAAGCAGGGAGGGTTTTGTGGGGGCGCTCGTTTATGGCCTTGGCCTTGCTCGAGACCTTGGGGCTGTTCGGCCAGACAGCCTGGGGAACAACAACAACAACAACAACCACCACCACCACCACACTAACAATATCATAAATTCAATATTAATTAATAAAATACCACAGATATGGTATTTAAGCTCTTTGTAAGGGCCTAATTATTATTGGAGAAGTTTTGATAAAGATAAATTTGAGTTACCAGTATTATTGACTTAGCTAACTATCATGGTGGTAAAAACATTGATGAATCCAGACTGAGCTGTGACAATTACAGTACCTGTACAAGCAGCTTTGTTATTATGTTCCCACATTAAAATCAGTAGGAATATAAACTATATGGGTGTGTATAGATATACACCCATTTATTACAATCTACCAGTTACAATACCTTACCATAAAATTGTGATTTTTAAAAATATATAGTGTATAAAAGTTGAACATTTTACGGCAACAAAATGCATTTTCTCCATTATCAATTCATATTTTGTTTACATCTACATAAAATGTACAGGCAAAACCACATCATTGCAGTATAAAATACATATACGCCTATAAGAATATTATGCAATAATTGTCTTACGATTTTGGACAGACATACTAAATATATTTACTGGTTGTCATTCAGTGGTCATCATTCATACTCTACATTGAACTTTTTTAACTCCATTCTGTCAATGTTACAATTATGTAGTACCAGTAGGAATAATGATTCAATATGAACTGAAATTAAAGATGTGTTGTATCCTAATAGCACTGGTAATTACCATACCATATAATATAACAAAAGCAAATGTAACACCAAATAATCACATAATTTGTCACAGCACAAGAACACAACGGTGGTTCTTGCCATTTGGCAACCTGGGTTTTTGGGAATTAATCACACTTAAAAAAAAAAAAAAAAAAAAAAAAAAAAATCTCTGAAGAAAGTAATACCCATGGCACCCAAAATCACAGACAAGGCTGCTTCAGTTATCAGTTAGCTACCATACTTAACAACCAGTCAAAGTGCATACTAACTTATGGTACAAAGAATTATTTGCAGGTTTCATCAACATTCATGTAAAGTGTGGCTAACAAACTGCATGAATTATTTCTTGTAATCTACATGACCACGCACAATGTAGACACAGTTGAGCCAGACTTTACATGATTTTTTTGTGTAGAAACACTGACAGAGTGACAATCTACTTTTGGCATATCAAAAGCAGGCTTTGAGGGCAATTCTGAGAGACCTGATGCGGATAATTCACAGGTTAAGCTTTTGGAACTTCCCAGTTTCTTATGATCTATAGGTTTATTATTCTTAATCCGAAGACTTCTTGATAATCTGTCGAAATTCAGATAATTCTTACCATTTCCAGCAGATTCGTTATTTTGTCCAGGCACAACAGGTAGTTCCTCTTTTAGATCTCCTTGGTAAGATATTCTTTTTACTGTTTCAAGTTTATCAGGACTGACTTCATTGATGTGAGACTTGACACTGCTCAATGCTCTCGGGGTATTGGCTACAGATTTGTCTTTGTCACTCACAGACTGAGATTTAGGAGCAAGCCCAATGGTCTCAGACTCATCGAAAGGGTGAATGACGATGAAGTTTCTTTTGATTGTACCGTCAATAACCATATTTCTTTTGCCAACTCTTTTACCATTGGTTTCATCATCTTTTTTGGTTGATGGTTTGTTGACTTGTGGGTTTACAACTTCAGGGTTTGCCGGTGCTACATTAAATGTGAATAGTCTCTTTCTCTCCTTTCCCTTTTTAGAATGCAAAGAAGAAGAACTCTTACTTTTCTCTCGCCTAAGAGAAAAGGAAAAGAATTTGGATTCCTTTTCCCTAGAGGTGGGTGAAGCAGATCTAGTTCCATTGAAGAGTTCTTGTGCCTCATTTGATGGTAAGGCTGGATAAGATTTGGGCTCTTTGCTATTGATTTTGGCCTTTGGGATACGAGGCGATTTCATAGGGCTTCTTTTAGGTGGAGTAGGACTCCTTAATGGCAAACGACGGAGTGCATTTTGTTTTCCTGGTTCATCTACTGTAGAGTAATCATCTGGCTTGTCACTAATCTGAGGTTCATTCTCTTCTTTCAATGAGACACTTACATCTGAGGACTCACCAAGACTCGATCTTTTGTCATTCTCTCTCACCAATTGTGATAGGGGCTGGACTATTGACTGGTCGGCTGCCGCTTCATGACTGATACTTTGGGCTCTTGGTAATGTGAGTGTGGTATCCTTAGAAGGTTCTTTTGGACACTGAGGCACTTCCTGTACTGATCCAATAGGGGAATCACAGTTAAATGTTGTTCTTGTGAGAGGGGGAGAACCTGCATCAATGAACACTACATCATCGTCATCGTCAGATTTCATCACATCATTGGCAGTGAGGCTTCTCTCTCTTGTCACAGTGTACACTTTAGGGAAGGCCTCTTCTGTTGGAGGAATGGTTGCAGTCTCAACAATTTTAAGTTCAATAAATTTGTAGTCATCAGGAGAGCTTGGTGAAACTTTTTCAGACTGGTTTACAAAGAGATTTGTCGTTTCTTCCTGAACTGCCAAATGATCTTTTAATTCTGTTTTTTGAAGATATTCTCTAAGGACTGCTTCATGATCTATGTCAGAAGTTGTCAACAGTATTTTATTTTCGTTGATTACCGGTACCTCTTCTGGTTTACTGGCGAATTCTATGTTATTACGTAATGAGATGGTGTTGACACTTTCACACAAGGCAGTTTCTTTCAAGCTGGTAATTCTGTAAGAACTCTGATTGTTTTCAGTATCATCAGATTTGGCATCAATGACAGCTTTGTCTATTTTCAAGGTCTCTGATGGAGCACTGTCAACTGTATCTTTGGGTCTTCTAGAAATTCCCTTCTTATCTAGAAGTACCTCACTCCCACCTCTCTTAGCCAATTCAATCATCTGCTGTTCAATACCATATTTGCTTGCTTCCTCTTTAATATTGGCCATTTTCTTCCCTTCTTCTTTAGAGTTGTCTGTGTGATGCTGTAGAGGGAGGTCATAGTGGCTGAAGCTCTTCTTGTTGTCCCCATCCTTCCCAGGCTGGTCATCATAGCCCAGGTCTTGGATCTGTGATGACGGGCTGATGCTTCCTGTGTCCACCGTGATCGACTGGTCCTCATCCAAGGTGGAAATCTCATCTATTCCTATCCTTCTCCGCCCGGACTCGTAGTCTTCATCATCGCTCTCACTCTCCTCCTCCCCCTCACGCCCTTTAGCCTCCACCAAGGCATAGTCACTCCTGGATGACCTACCTTTCAGCGAGGACACCTGCTCTGCTACCATTGCCAGTCCACCGTTTGAGCTGCGGGAGCGGCGTATGACAATGGGGGTGTTGCCATACTGACTGACCGTGGAGGAACGCCGGGACCCAAACGTGAGGTAGTTTCGGGGGCCATCCTCCTGGGATTCCTGTTACCATCAATAAGAATAAAGATGATAATAAAAATACCTATATATACTAAAAATAAAAAATAAAATTATTATAATAGTGCAGTACAAGTAACTACTGTAATGAAGTCAGTTTTGTCTGTAAGATGTCCTTTCTAAACTATAAAAATATGATCCAATGATAGCCAGAATAAAGGGAAGCAAGGCATCATAATACCGAAAGGGTTGGTTATTTATTTTATTAATGACGTCGGTTTCATTCCCTACAAATTTCTCACCTTAAAAAGTGCGAGAGAGGTGTCTCTATATCGCTTCTTTATGCCGGGTCCGTCCTCAGGATAGCAAAAGTTGCGAGCCTCCTCCAATAAGTTCTGTATCTTCTCTTCAGTAGACAAGTTGTCCACCATTTTTACCAAGTTCCATCATACTGAAGCACTGAAAGTATATATCAAAGATTTATTTACCTAGTGTAAGATCAAGCAAGGTATAATAAGTAACTCATACAGTACATACATTTATAGAATAACAATAAAACTAGGTAGGCTATATACCATATATACAGTTTATATAATTATATACTGTATATATATATATATATGGGGAAAGCACCAGGAATAGATGGAGTATGTGGGGAAATGTTGAGGTATGGTGGTGAGATAGTGATTGAATAGGTATGGAAAATGTGCAAACTAGCATGGGAGAAAGGGAGTGCACCCAATGACTGGAAGACTGGCATAATAGTCCCCCTATATAAGGGGAAAGAGGAGTGTGTGGTAACCACCGAGGAATATGTCTTTTAAGCGTAGTAGGGAAGGTGTACAGTAGGGTAGTGATTGAGAGAGCGAGAGTGAGAACGGAGAAATGGATAGGCGACGAGCAGAGAGGTTTTAGGAAGGGAAGATGATGTGTAGATCAGATTTTTACCCTGAATTGTGTTGTGGAGAAATATCTGAAGAAGCAACAAAAGGTGTATGTTGCCTTTATGGACTTGGAGAAGGCCTATGACAGAGTGGATAGAGAATGTATGTGGAAAGTACTTAGAATATACGGAGTAGATGGCAAGTTGCTGAAAGCAGTGAAGAGCATGTTTTTTTTTTTTTTTTTTTTTTCTATATTCCAACTACTCCCTCTCGGGCATAGGCTGAGAGCCTGTACATTCCACCGCTCAACACGGTGAAGCCCGTGAGGTCTTGTTCCAGTCTGGGGAGTGAGACATGTGAAGCATCCATTCATGGCTCGAAGCAGCTCCATCTCTGAAGCGGCTGGTTGCTTCGTTCAAGTGCTTCACTGTCTCGCCATCCAGACTCAGACCCTCACTCTCAGAACGCCACCTATTGAGCTGTGAACTCACTAGGCATTGTCCCCATGTAACATATTTTGAATATGGGAATATTCATACAGTGCTATTTAATCAGGGAACAATGAGGGTATTTTTTTGGCATTTCAGTGGGCTTTGTGGTAATGCAATGATACAGCACAAATTCAATGAGGGTGCAAAGGTGTATATATGGATGGAGTCATGAAATAAATACTAGGAAGAGCAGTGGATGTTGGTGTATCGCTGTAAAGGGAGGGAAATGAGTGGAAGCTGCCTATACTGCTGTTTGCGGATGATACAGTTCTGATGAGCGATAATGAATGGGAGTTGCAGGGTCTGGTAAATGAGTTTGGAACAGTGCGCAAAAAACGGAATTTGAAGGTAAATGCAGGGAAGAGCAAAGTTATGGTCTTCGAAAGGGGTGAAATGAAGTTGAACGGTCAGGTTATGGAGATCGTCAGCTCTTTTACGTATCTGGGCAGTGTGTTGAGTAAAGATGGGACTATGGATGAAGAAGTGCGGGAGAGGGTTGTAGGAACATTGAAAGCAGTAACAAGAAATAGGGTGGTCAGTATGGAAGTGAAGAAGTCCTTGCATGACAGTGTGGTAATCCTGACACTAACGTACGGAAGCGAAGCATGGACGTTCGGGAAGAGACTCGGACCAAGAGTGAGAGCGGTGGAAATGAGTTACTTGAGAAGTGCGTGCGGAGTTACATGGAGGGATAGACAGACGAATGAGGAAGTAAGAACGAGGTGTGGTGTGCAGGTAGATGTGCTGGAAAGTGTGAAAAGGAACAACTTGAGATGGTTCGGCCATATGGAACGTATGGAAAGCGAGAGAATGACTAAGAGGGTGTACGAGAGCGAGGTGGAAGGACAGAGGGGGAGAGGTGCACCGAAGGAGAGGTGGAAGGATGGAGTGAGGAAGTATATGGATGAAGGCGGTGCTGGTTGGGAGGAGGTGCATGGGGGCAGTTCGTTCGTGGCTACCCCTTCGGGGATCATGGCGTCAGGCAATAGATAGATAGATAGAAGGACTTGGCTTTCGTAGGACACACTGCCACGGCAACTGGTTATTGCCAAATAGAGCTTATTTTGGTAAGATCCTGTGTAGCAGGGAGAACTGTTTTTCAGTTGCCTATTTACTAAGAAACATTGAACAATATCATTAACCTAACCTAACCAAAAGCAAACCTAACCTAGTATATTAGTGGACTATTTATGAATGTAAAATGTAAAAATATACTGTAACATTACCAAATTATTGAGATATATGTAGAGGTCTCCCCGCTACACAGGATTGTACCCTTATTTTTGCCATTTTCTTCGCTTTAACCCTCCATTTTCCCTGACCTTCATAACCCTCCCCACCTGGGGGGGGGGGGGGGGGTGTTAGCCTATAGATTGTTGAATAATAGGTAAATACTAATTTCCTGCAGTCCTTGCTGTAAAACAACACTGTACCAGTATATCAAAGGAAAAATTGTGAAAATAATAAATAAAAGTAGGCCTACTGTGGGTTTCAGAGGCCGTGTGGCATCGTTTTTCGGGAATAACTTATTAACAAACAGTTGGATCAGTATGATATTTTGACACAGCTTTTTTCACACAGTCCCCTAATTTTTGTCAATATAGTGCATTACCAAAAGTGTAGATATAAGCCACTTGTCCCTGTGTCATGAGGTTAAAGTCGCACATTAATGACTAAGAAACAGACAAGGATACCGTGGCTTACCTGTGAGAACCACCAAACCATTATTGCTCCTCCATCAAACTCGGTAGTTATCAGCCACCACCACTATTATCGCCTTTAAATTCAAGTAATCTGTCAATATCAAGTATAAATCTACAAAAATACATGCGGTTTGTATATTTATCCTTGATATTGACAGATAACTTGAATTTAAAGGCGATAATAGGGTTGGGTGGTGGCTGATAACTACAGTACCGGTACCGTGTTTGATGGAGGAGCAATAATGGTTTGGTGGTTCTCACAGGTAAGCCACGGTAGCCTTGTCCGTTTCTTCGTCATTAATGTGCGACTTTAACCTCATGACACAGGGACAAGTGGCTTATTTCTACACTTTTGGTAATGCACTATACAGTGTATTGACAAAAATTAGGGGACGGTGTGGAAAAAAAGCTGTGTCAAGCTGTGTCAAAATATACTGATCCAACTGTTTGTTAATAAGTTATTCCCAAAAAACGATGCCACACGGCCTCTGAAACCCCTAGTAAATGGTAAAACTCTTGGCTGTCACAAGGTAAAAATTTACCAAATAGTAGGTACTCATTACTGAAACTACCAATAATTTGTTCTCAATATGTGAAGGCTAGCCTAATGTAGAATAATGATGTTGCAAAGATCATATAAAAGTCGGTTTCAACCACCAGAAATACATTTTATGTGCACTATATAAAGCATTGTAAAAAAACACTCTCCCTGACCCTATTGACGACGGTAAAACTCTTATTAACCCTTCCCGCCCGGGCATTTTAAAATGATATCGCGGCAGATGGCCAGGAGCCCGGGTGTCATTTTAAAATCCGTAAGCTTGAAAGCCTATTAACACCTTAAGAGCGGGTGGAGGAGTATATTTGATGTGCCGCCCAGCGTTTTTTTTTACCGTAAACGAGCTTGTTTCCGTGCTCGTTTTCATGCATAAACAAGAGCCAGAGCGTAATACAAGTATGCATCCCTGAAAGGGCGTTAATTCAGCTTTCCAATGACACCAGAACCATCCTTCTACGATGGCTGGTTGTCTTGCAACGATCGTGCAACCGAAGGGCAAAATCGGTAAAATACCGTAATTTTCTTACATTATTACGTGTGAAACGAGTGAGAGAGGGTGGAGTACAAAGGAGTACAGCTCAGTAGCTCCACGGCCACCGTGGTGAGCGGTCATGAGGTAACCTACGCTCCTCCCACTGCTCCGCTTTCTCTCAGAGCACATTACGTGCTCAAAATTGCACTCGACAATAGCCGGGACCCGCCACATAGGCCACATTTATTTAACTCGACAATAGCTGGGTGCCGCCAGTTAAGTGTTAAAGATGTGTGGGAATTCTCTAGCAGTTAAAATAACAAAGATACGGGTAGCCTATTAACCCTTGGGATCCGGAGGGCCTCATATGAAGTTTGGTATTTTCAAACTTCATAATTCAGTAGCTACTGATTGAGACCACCTAGAGCAGTCATTTTTTTGGCAAATTATAGAACGTTTTCTTGTCTGTAGACTGCCGTTGAGATGACATCGCTACGTTGCGTGGTTGCCGAGTTCTGATGATTATATCGGCGACTTTTTAGCCGCGCATTTTGCCTCATATGAGGCCTCCCGGATTCGAAGGGTTACACATTTTTCGGCTAGATCGCCCGGATCTCAATAATGTCCTTAGGATAGCGAGCCCGGGCGGGAAGGGTTAATCCCCTGACTGTCAATTTAAAAATAGATGCTGATTTCAATAAGGCATGGTGGGGTGAGGGAGGGCAAAGTCCCCCCCCCCTCAACCCATCCTAGGCTATGCAGTATACTAAGGAAAAAATAAAAGTAGTTTATTTGGTAAAATTCAAGACAGCTAGAGCCGCCTTATTTACCAAGTTTTCTGTACAGTATATTTTTTTTAAGGAATATAGTGTTTTATTGTTGTTTTTCATGGTTGGAGTGGAGGATTTGCATTAACTTACCCATTATTCATTAATCTGAAGATACGACGTCAAATGGCGCCATTTATTGGGTGAATCGCGCTTTTACAGTAGGAAAGGGAAATTGTGGGGTTAATTGGATACACGATGGGTTGAGGGGGGCCGTTGCCCCCCCCTCACTCCCCCTTGATTTATTGTAATCCTCATATATGTAGATCAGTAAGGGGGCAAAAACAGGTTGCCGGTAGCCTATTTCGTTTTAGTGAGTAACGCTCACGCCATTTATTGGGTGAATCGCACCCACCCCATCGTTCAAAAAAAGAAGGAGAGTCAAATCGAAGGATTCATTGTGCGCAATGCTTTGTTTACGGTCGGGACTTATTATGTTGGTGCTATTTTTCGATGTAGGCCTAGGCCTAATCGGGTTTTTTCAAGTCTATCTATCTATCTATTGCCTGAGGCCGTGATCCCCGAAGGGGTGGCCACGAACGAACCGCCCCCATGCACCTCTGTCCCCAGTCAGTCGACGCCCCTCCCCCCAACCAGCACCGCCTTCGTTCATGTACTTCCTCACTCCATCCTTCCACCTCTCATTCGGTCTACCTCTCCCTCTCTGTACCTCCACCTCGCTCTCGTACACCCTCTTAGTCATTCTCTCGCTTTCCATACGTTCCATATGGCCGAACCATCTCAAGTTGTTCCTTTTCACACTTTCCAGCACATCTACCTCCACACCACACCTCCTTCTTACTTCCTCATTAGTCTGTCTATCCCTCCATGTAACTCCGCACGCACTCCTTAAGTAATTAATTTCCACTGCTCTCACTCTTGGTCTGAGTCTCTCAACCAACGTCCATGCTTCGCTTCCGTAAGTCAGTGTCGGGATTACCACACCGTCATGCAAGGACTTCTTCACTTCCATACTGACCACCCTATTTCTTGTTACTGCTTTTAGCGTTCCTACAACCCTCTTCCCCTGTTGTACCCTCTCCCGCACTTCTTCATCCATAGTCCCATCTTTACTCAACACACTGCCCAGATAGGCCTACTTAAAAGAGTTGACGATCTCCATAGCCTGACCGTTCAGCTTCACCTCACACTCTGTGACTTCACCCCTTTCGAAGACCATAACCTTGCTCTTCCCCGCATTTACCTTCAAATTCCGTTTTTCGCACACTGTTCCAAACTCATTTACCAGACCCTGCAACTCCCATTCATTATCAATTCACTCATCAGAACTGTATCATCCGCAAACAGCACTATAGGTAGCTTCCACTCAATTCCCTCCTTTTTCAGCGATACACCAACATCCACTGCTCTTGATAGTATTTCTTTCATGACTCCATCCATATATACAGTAAACAACCACGGGGACATCACACACCCCTGTTTCAAACCAACATTCAGGTCAAAGAACTCGCTCTGCTCATTCTCCACACGTACTGCCGCCTTTGCACCCTCATACATGCTCTTCACTGCTTTCAGCAACTTGCCCTCTAGGCCTACTCCGTATATTCTAAGTACTTTCCACAAACCTTCTCTATCCTGTTTTTTCAAGTGTCAATAACAAAATTCCTGGTCAAATTGGATTTTAGGTCACGTACCGTATGTGTTTTTTTTTATTATAATCCTTTTTATCATCAGTTTCTTCATTGATTAGTGTGTTTTAAGGTGTTTTTCCTTCTGGAAATTCATATTTACCCATTATTTTGCAATATTAAAACATGCCCCCTAAAACCATATTTTGTCATTACCCTAACCTAACAACCTAGTCCTAACCTAACCTGGGGGCTGCCGCCCCCAGACCCCACAGGGTTAGTATTGATATAGAATATGACAAAATACTAAAACTACGGTAACAAAATTAAAAATATTAGTTCTCAGCTGATCCAAGATGGCCACCATCACCCTTATTTAACCCACAAAGTCTAAGGAAAAATAATTTAATATGCAGCAGTAAAGACATATATTGTGGTGACTAATACTCTATGACAAAGCTATAGTATACATTTAGAACATTATATCCCATACGTGACCTAAAATCCAGTTTGTCCAAATTCCTCCATGCGGACCATAGGCTAATGAGAAAAATATGGCGAGTCTATAGGCCTAGCCTAGGTCCATATTTTCCCTAATAGTCCTAGGCTAAATTACTTATTTCTAATATGCTAGGGTGGCGAAAGAGGTCTTGAATATTATAGTTTATTTTTACTCTGAAAATTACATAGGTAGGCTAGCTAGCCTATTCTCCAATTTAATCTCCAAATAGCCTAGGCCTATCAAAATTCTTCAAGAAGTCTTGGTAAATAAGCCACACAGCGGCACAACTGATCTTAAGTGGTACCCATTCATGATACCCCCACAATGAAGAATGTCACTGAGGTTGTGTCAACAGAAAAGTAGCCTAGGCCTAATGACAAATCAGACAATAAAGTGGCACTATCCTTCTAGGCTACTGCTCTACACCTATAGCCTACTACTGGAACAACATCCACTACATATCCCAGCCAATGAATCAACATATTTACAACTCTATGTCTTCGGATGTAAATAACCTTCACTAAGCTTGTAGATTAATCCACTTGCAAGGAACGAAGACGGAAAACTCCAGATTGATCACACGCAGTAGAAATTATCAATCAGTCTTCACCCTCTATCACTCCCTCAACGTTCATATCTCGACTGCTGGTGTAATGGCTGTTTGTGAATCCCTGCCTGGCTTTCTGGGGCTTAATGGCTGGTGTGTACTGATAGGTGTCCGGAAGTTATATAGGCCTATCCCTTCTGTGTGGCGTGTTGCAGCCTTTCGCCCCCCCTAGGTCGTCTGCCGCTGTACTAATAATAAACGCCTCAAACTTTTCCAAAACACTATTCCAACCCCCTGTTGAGGGAACTGAACCTTTTTTATACCTAACCAAATGTCCATATTGTGGTATTGGATTCTTTATTGTGATGCTGAAATGTCTCCGGAAGGTTAAGAGTAGGGAGGTTCATTATCGTAAACAAATATGGTACCAGTGACAGTGGTGGGTGGTAGTGGAAGTTGTAATCTGAGAAGTTTTGAGGCAGGCAGAGAGGATAGACAGTGAGGTATAGAGGGCGAGATTTAACACCCAGGTAGAGAGGGGGTCGCTGCCCCCACGGGAGAGACGTTGGACATGTTCTGTAGGGGGGGAATTATTGGGGTGGAACTAGGGTGACTTGCTGGGAATCGCTTGTCACTTCCCTCCCAAGGTTCCTGTCGGTTAATAATGTTTGGAGTTGTGCTAATCTCTTGTGCTTATCCTTCATATTAATATACATTTAAATTAAGGTATTTGCCACAATGCCATTAGTCCTATGTATTATAGCCTATGTGTAGTTACTAGTTAGGCTACATTGTAGAAATTACTAATGGTGACAGACTAGGCTAGGCCAAGACATTTATGAAATCTTATGGTAGTTGGTAGGCCTATGATGATGGATTTTTTAATACCCTGCTCTCCCTTGATTCACATTGCTAGGGTAGTAGGGTGTGTCCTTGTTACAAGGACTTTAACCGGACATTTGATGGTAGACTAGGCCGAGGATTAAGGTTATTATGGTAGGATTGTTAAAAACTCATTACTGTATAGCCTAGCCTAGTCTAACATTATCCTTAAATTATTAATAGGCCTACATGAACTCATTGAACTAAAAATAGTTCCTTAGGCTATCTGTTTTGTTATACCGGGTAGGTTAATTAACCTTTTGACTACGGTCTGATCAGGAGGTCAGAAGTGTGGGAAGCCATGAAAAGAGTGAATTTGGGGAAAGCACCAGGAACAGATGGAGTGTGTGGGGAAATGTTGAGGTATGGTGGTGAGATAGTGATAGAATGGGTATGGAAAATGTGCAAACTAGCATGGGAGAAGGGGAGTGCACCCGATGACTGGAAGACTGGCATAATAGTCCCCCTATATAAGGGCAAAGGGGAAAGAGGAGTGTGTGGTAACCACCGAGGAATATGTCT
The DNA here is from genome assembly GCA_032716605.1 of Paralithodes platypus. Taxonomy (NCBI): domain Eukaryota; kingdom Metazoa; phylum Arthropoda; class Malacostraca; order Decapoda; family Lithodidae; genus Paralithodes; species Paralithodes platypus. Next base: position 7,509,876 of record CM064564.1, on the reverse strand, counting down.
TCTAAGCGTAGTAGGGAAGGTATACAGTAGGGTAGTAATTCACTTGCTTGTTCGTCAAGGGGAATCCACGCAATGCGAGCTAAGCTCATTATTATCGCGCCTCCTTAACTGGGAATGTAATGCGTGAAATGCATGTTAAGTGTTTATGTATCGTTGGAATGGCTGTGGATGTGTGTGTAGTCTGTATTTTAACCAATTGGCGACATCTGGAAACGAAGGCTTAGGGTTAATCTGTACGGTACCAGTCTCGCCTGAAGGCTTAGGTTGACCTGTAGCTTAGGTTGACCAGTACGATACCCATCTCACCTTGTAACCGATCACCAACCCCAGATGGGACGTCACAACTTCGTCCACTTATACCAGGTTCCTATTTATACTGCTAGGTGAACAGAGGCTACACCGTTAGGAGACTTGCCCAAATGCCTCTTCCCCGCCCGGGTCTCGAACCCGGGACCTTCTGGTTGTGAGCCAGACGCGCTATCAGTTACGCCACGGGGAGGTGATTGAGAGAGTGAGAGTGAGAACGGAGAAATGGATAAGCGACGAGCAGGGAGGTTTTAGGAAGGGAAGAGGATGTGTAGATCAGATTTTTACCTTGAATTGTGTTGTGGAAAAGTATCTGGAGAAGAAACAAAAGGTGTATGTTGCCTTTATGGACTTGGAGAAGGCCTATGACAGAGTGGATAGAGAAGGTTTGTGGAAAGTACTTAGAATATATGGAGTAGAGGGCAAGTTGCTGAAAGCAGTGAAGAGCATGTATGAGGGTGCAAAGGCGGCAGTACGTGTGGAGAGTGAGCAGAGTGAGTTCTTTGACCTGAATGTTGGTTTGAAACAGGGGTGTGTGATGTCCCCGTGGTTGTTTACTGTATATATATGGATGGAGTCGTGAAAGAAATACTATCAAGAGCAGTGGATGTTGGTGTATCGCTGAAAAGGGAGGGAATTGAGTGGAAGCTACCTATACTGCTGTTTGCGGATGATACAGTTCTGATGAGTGATAATGAATGGGAGTTGCAGGGTCTGGTAAATGAGTTTGGAACAGTGTGCGAAAAACGGAATTTGAAGGTAAATCGGGGAAGAGCAAGGTTATGGTCTTCGAAAGGGGTGAAGTCACAGAGTGTGAGGTGAAGTTGACGGTCAGGCTATGGAGATCGTCAACTCTTTGAAGTATCTGGGCAGCGTGTTGAGTAAAGATGGGACTATGGATGAAGAAGTGCGGGAGAGGGTACAACAGGGGAAGAGGGTTGTAGGAACGCTAAAAGCAGTAACAAGAAATAGGGTGGTCAGTATGGAAGTGAAGAAGTCCTTACATGACAGTGTGGTAATCCCGATACTGACTTACGGAAGCGAAGCATGGACGTTGGTTGAGAGACTCAGACCAAGAGTGAGAGCAGAGCAGTGGAAATGAATTACTTAAGGAGTGCGTGTGGAGTTACATGGAGGGATAGACAGACTAATGAGGAAGTAAGAAGGAGGTGTGGTGTGGAGGTACCGTAGATCTGCTGGAAAGTGTGAAAAGGAACAACTTGAGATGGTTCGGCCATATGGAACGTATGGAAAGCGAGAGAATGACTAAGAGGGTGTACGAGAGCGAGGTGGAGGGACAGAGAGGGAGAGGTAGACCGAATGAGAGGTGGAAGGATGGAGTGAGGAAGTACATGAACGAAGTCGGTGCTGGTTGGGGGGAGGGGCGTCGACTGACTGGGGGCGGTTCGTTCGTGGCCACCCCTTCGCGGATCACGGCGTCAGGCAATAGATAGATAGACTACGGTAGGCATTTCCTGAAAGTATAAAAATCTTCTACAGTTGCTCAAAATACAAGAAATGACGGAATATTTATACTGAAGGAATTACAAAAGTTACTTTTAAGCCTCCTGATATGACACTTATTTCCTAATATGAACAAAGTCGTCTTACATTAGCCAAATTGTAAGGTAAAAGGTGTCATCCGTTCTGAGAGGGATAAGTTAGATTAAGTTATGTAGGCTATGTCCTTGGCTTTGCTCAGGACCTTGGGGCTGCTCGGTCAGACAGCCTGGGGAACAGCAATAACCAGATTAGCCACTACCCACAACTTAACACTTACACTTACACTTAGTTTACACTTAGTTGTATTCCGTCCGTTAGTGACTCAGTTGAGCTGGGGCTCCACTGCGACCAGGCAGCTCCCTTTCTTCCACTCTCCATTCCAGAAGTCGGTTGGAGTTGGTGCTGGGGTATCCTGGTGTTGGTGGCCGGTCCGGTATTTTGGCCAGCCACATGTCCAAGTGTTTCTTGAAGGTGTCTGGAGACACCCCGGTCATGTTCCTGAGAGGGGCTGGTATACAGTTGAACAGTCTGGTTCCATTGTATGTAAAGCTGTGATGGATCAGGGATTTGATTTTTTGTGTTGATCCCGGCGTAGTCCTCACATAGCACAGCCTCCCTCGCCTTTGGTGCCGAGTCTCTTGGATGTTTGGATTTGGTACCTTTTTTTCCAAAATTTTCCAGACGTAGATGATGATGTATCTCTCCCTACGTCTTTGAAGTGAGTACAGCTGCAGCTCCTTAAGTCTCTCCCAGTAGTTAAAGTGTTGAAACCCATGGATTTTACTGGTGAATGTCCTCTGGGTGGCTTCAATTTCTGTTATTTCTCCTACTTTTTGGGGAGACCAGAGCTGAGAGCAGTACTCCAGTCGTGGTAGGACCAGTGACTTCCACAGTGTTAACATACACCTCTCATTTCTTGTGTGGAAGGTTCTCAGGATCCAGCCTGCTATTTGTTTTGCTGTTGTTGTGGCTTTGGTAATATGCTGGGAAAAAGTAGGGAACACATTTAGACCTAGGCCTATTCGAACTTTCGAAGGATGCAGATTGCTGAACCCAAGAAACTGGCCATGGCTATATTTATACATGTATACATACATACATAAATTTAAGGCGCGAGTGCTCCACACGAAGTGCAGTTCCAGTCTCACGTCCTAATGGTGGTGCTCCAGGCAGCCCTGTCCAGAGCTGATGGCTAATGGAGTAAAATCAAATGGGGCCCATGTACCCAGAGGCATATGCTATTGCATAATGGTATTTTCATTTGCCTAACTCCTTGGAAGTGATAAAAAAAAAACTCGGCAAGGATGTACCGTAGTATTCGGGCGTACCGCCCGCCTTCTTTACACTACGCGGACTCTCACGATCATTTTCCCATCTATTTTGACTGCCGTGGGATACAACTATATGTTGAGGGCTCACCCCCCCCCCCCCATGAGTTATAATATGTCATCATCATATATATTGCCAGCAGGGGACAAATGACTGAAAAAATAGCCGTCAAAATAGATGGGAACTTAACCGTGAGCGATTGTCCTATGTGAACATGACGACCGTAATAATAATAATACTATGTCCTTCCTAAAAACCTCCAGGCCTGGTCCAAGAACAAAGTTGAAAATTCAAATCTGAAACCGTGGGCTATATTCAGTACAACATCTATGCCTATCAGAATCAGGATTAACGTACATACAATGCAATACTCTGATCAGTATGGGTGGGTAGGGAAAATTATGAATTTAGAGACTATCTCCAAGGGATCTCTTCATGTTAATGTGGTGGAGCCATGGGCACTCGAACAGGCAATAATCATCTCCCCCCCAAATGGGATAATCTACTAACTGTACTGTTTTATATATATATATATATATATATACCGGTATATATATATATATATATATATATATATATATATATATATATATATATATATATATACTGTATATATATAGTCTGTATATATATATATATATATATACTGTATATGTATATGCTGTATATATATATATATTTCCTTCCCTTATCAGGAGTATGCCAACATCCACTGCTCTTCCTTGAAATATACAGTAGCTATATTGTTATCTGTGCTGTATATGCTGTATTGTTTTCCTTACTTTAAATTGGATTACCTTTTGTTTCTACTGTAGATTGAGGTGTAGCAGTATGGGAAGCCTTCAATCTGATATAGGAGAATTGGCTCATCACCTGAAGCAGGAGAGACTTTTCCTTGAGGCTGAGAAATACCAAATACAGATACTAAATGAAAAGGTGAGAGAGGTTGCAATGTACAATCATAATTAATAGGTCTCTAAAAAAAAAAAATCTCATTACTATACTGTATATGTAATTTTATATTACTAAAACTGTCCTTTGATTGTCCATTGTAAATTTTAAAATCTGTTACAAGTAAAGTAGGCCTATAATACTTTGTTTCACAGTATAGAAATGTACAGTTAATATCTATCTTTATAATTTTCACGCATTTTATCATCAAGGTTTTCGGCGAACTATTGATTTTGGCTCTACATACATCCAACTTCAAAAGTTCTACGACAAGCTTTGAGGAAATATGTAAATTTTGGAGAGAATTGCATAAAGCAGACGATCATGAAATAGATAATATAAACTAAAACTTAAATGCTGACAGGAAACAAAAGAGGACTGTCTATAGATAAAGTGCTTTGCCTTTAGTTAGCAGTAAAATAAGAACCTGGAGGTAGCAGATTTGTGACGTCTCATCTGTGGAGGTGAGCTGTGGTTATCTGGATAATATGCAGTAGCCCTGTATACTGTACTAGGCTGGGTTAGGCAACATTTCCACCACAGGCTCCAAAGGGCAATAATAAAGAGATGATTGCCACAGCTACAGTTAGTGCAGCCTAGCATAAGCCCCCTAACTTTGCCTTCACATTTCATAGTTTATCAACAAGGTAGTCGGTGAATTATTAATTTTATCCAGTTTTACAATTTATTATCAAAAGCTGTGTCCTATGTCTATCATATCTATTGTACTTTAGTTAACTTTAGTAAAGACATAAAGAGATATAACTGCCAATTAGTTAGAAGTATTCTCTCTATATATCAGTCTGTCTTAAAGATATCCCAGGGGGTAAGGGGACCTTCATCTATGGTGTGGGAAAAGAGTGTGCCCCACTCATCCTACTATTTTTTTTTTTTTTTATAATCGTAGTTTAACCAGACCACTGCGCTACAACACGCAACTCTTATAGGGCTGGCCACTCATCCTACTGCGTATCATACAATGCGACTAATAGTTGAGATGGCGGTAGACTTTTGGACCAACAACCATTACTGGACTATACTGTATAATAAAGCCTTGCTATTGGCACTGCTGAGGCTGGTGAGGAGCAGATAGGTACCACAGGGAACCCTTAGTCTTACCTGGGCGGTGTTTGGCGCCACGTCAGAGTTAGCCACAGTGTTTACTTGGTGGGGCAGCGTTGTGGCAGTACAGTACTTCATTGTTGTATAGCCCAAGTTGCCTATGCCTATTGGCGGTATACGGTATAATGGCACTGAATGTTACCCCCCCCCCCCCCCAGGATCTATCGCCTTGGGGCCGACTAGCCCCAGACTGACTCTCCCCACCTAACAGTATAGGGGCCTGAACCTATTAGTAGAACTCCAGGAGGCTGCTCTGTCATTAGGTGTATAACACCAAACTAGCCGTAGTGTTTTGTATGCTCATGGTTTGTGTCCCTGCCGTTGGTTTTGGTGGGGTGTATCGGGGCCACTGGATCCTACCCCTTGTAATCCTTGGATAATAGTGCTGGGAACGGCCTCTGTGGCAGTCTGGAGCTGGTGTCCTGGGGATAGTAATTTTTCCTTGCCAGCTTCTCTTACCGGATGGATTAACTCATTGGTTGTTTTCCCCACTAAAAGGAATAAGAGATTATAGATTTTTTAGGTGCTACATCTTGATTATTCAACAATGAAAGTTTGGTATTTGTTTTATGTACCATACTGTACTATATTGTACACCAGCTCCTCAAGAAAGGCATGAGTTTCTGGTCTCAATGTGAAGCAGGGTGTCAAACCTGAACATTTTAGTCTTACTACTGGAATAATTATGAGAAGAAATACACACAAATTTACTTGAAATTACATTGTTTTGGCCATTTTTATCACTAGTAATATGGAATATGAACTGCATAATCTTAAATTTGTATACATAGACTATGATAACAACATTTAAAAAGAGAGGCTGTGGGTAGAATGTAGAGTTCGGGCGTACCGCCAGCCTAGTGTACACTACGCGGACCGGCGTCAGGACACTTGCCCCCCCCCCCCCCCCATTACATATTGTCATCATCATATATATTGCCAGCAGGGGGCAATAACCGAAAAAAATAGACGCGAACTTAACCATGGCGATCGACAAATGTAAACATGACAGCGGCGGCGGGGGGGGGGGGGGGGGGCGTGGGGATTGTCGGACGTTTGCAATCATGTTCCCATCTATTTTGAATGCCATTGGATACAATAATACCCCCCCTCACCCCACCAATGACATATTGTCATCATCATATATATTGCCAGCAGGGGGCAAATAACCGAAAAAAAATCGCTGTCAAAATAGACGCGAAGTTAACCGCGGCGATCGCCCCATGTATACAATGACGACCGTACGCCCGGAATCTATATCCATCCCGAGGCTGTTTTAGAATTAGTTATAATGTTTTTCGTCAGCCTGATGTGGAGGCCTGTGCTCTACGAAGCCCTCTTGTACTGTATATTATTTGTTTGTGGTGCAGGTACGCAAGACAATAGAGCGAGCCTACCACGCCTCCTGGGTACGCGGTGAGCAACAGAGGAACTACGATGACCTGGTCTTGCGGCCCCACACCTCACCGCCAGCATGCTGCCAGCGAGCCAACCTACTCAACCAGCTCAAGTTCGTCGACGGGTACAAAGTCCTCGGATTCAACGTGAGTTTTAGTGAGACAACTGTGGTACAGTAGCTAACTTGTTTGACTCCCCACCTTCTACTCTAAAAGTTAGATATAAAGTTATGGTAGTTAATATCTAGAGTGGTTTACTCTTCAGTGTCAGTAGTGTAGACGGAAAGTACCTCAAGTAAGTAACGCTATCTACAGTACCGGGTATAGTGTACCGTCAACTGGGGCGAATTCGGACTTTACGTTAATTAAAAGTTAATTAAATTAATAAATAGGTAACGAATAAACATATTAGAATTATGTTTTCACTAAATTGTTCGAAATGCTTTTTATCTAACTTTCTTGCTTAAATAGTTTTAAATATATAATGTGATAGGCCTATGTACCGATTACAATTTTTTTTTTTTAAATCGTAACATCGGCAAACTTTCTTTGGCAGACATGTTGATGAGTAGATGCAGGAAAGTCTACGGTGCCAAGATGTACTTTCGTAATTAGTGTGAAAGTACAAAATAATTAATTGGCATTATCTTGTATATTATTCCCGTAATTGGGTATTGAATTATTTATTTTAAAAATTTCTGTAAAAATGAGGTGAAATCGGACAGGATGAAAATTAATTAAATACGGTAAATAATATTATTTAATCTAACTTTAGCTATAACCTGTCAGATTCGGATACTGAGTGTAATTGGGTTTATAGTTGTCATTACACGTGGTATTTCTGCATTATGTCACAATATGTCACAATGACAAAATTCAAAATAAAGCTATTAGATTAATCAATAACCCTGCAATCACACAGGACCTTCCTACATTATCCATACGAAGAAACGTTGCATCCCTTGCATTATTCTACAGATATTTTCACAGCAATTGTTCCGAGGAACTTGCTTCAATTGTGCCGCCTCTCCACATCTTTCCCCGTAGAACTAGGGCAGCTGAGAGCGCCCATGAATTTACACTTTCTCCTCCACAATGCAGAACTTCTGCTTATGAGAATTCATTTATCCCCAGAGCTACTACTCTTTGGAATTCACTTCCCTCGAATTGCTTTCCACAAACTTACAATCTACAAATGTTTAAATCCAGTTGTTACAAACATTTTATGAATGGAGGATGCCTTTAGGCACATGGACCTTTTTGTTTTATCTGTGTTTTTCCTTCCTCCGTTCATTGTCTCTTAAAAAAAAAAAAAAAAAAAAAACTTATTTATACATTATTAGGGTCATACTGCTACCCAGAGTATAGGTCAATAAATCCAGATATGTCCGAAATTGCCCCAAAAGAGTCGTATCTTACGATATGGTGTTTATGGTCTTTAAATTTTCAGGGAGTGTGATGAGACCCCTTTAAAATGTTCAAAGATGTCCGAAGTGACCCCTGAAAGGTCCGAATCTAGACTGGGATCACTGGTTAGTCCTATGAATGTATTTTAAATCCATGTCCGAATTCAGGCTAGGTGTCCGAAATTGCCCCAAATCGTGTCCGAATTCGGACACCTTTATAATATTTATAATAAATATATGCAATGTATTTTAATTTCTTTGATGCTATGATTGTATACCCCAATGTACCAGCTACACATACAATACTTAAGATCCTACATTGAAATAAAAACACGACTACATGCTACGAAAATACGCAAAAATCGTCCGAATTCGCCCCGGTTGACGGTACTGCAGTGTGTTTGAGTTTATATATAGTATGTTCAGTACCTTGTGCATTTCTAATTATTCATAGTATGGTGACCTGTTCTCTATTATCAAAAAGTTTGTATGCAGTACAGGTACTGTATATTAATCCCGGTGGATCATATATACTTTAATTAATTTCATTGGGGGTGTGGTGGTGAGATTAATAAAAATAATATTATTAGTAGGTTTAGGGATATTTCTTCGAGAGGCCGGTCTATATGATCTGTGCCCCATGAATATTCTTTCCTCTCACTTAAACAGTAGGCTACCATAGTGCGGTTGGGAATATGAACATGATTAGATTAATATCCAGTATTCGAGAATGGATAATAAGTCGTAGGCGTGTGCATAAACCTTTAACCGTCCTGGTGGTGTAATGGTTAAGGTGGCAAAAATATGTGTGTGATAACCCGGGTTCGAATCCCGGTGGATCATATATACTTTAATTAATTTCATTGGGGGTGTGGTGGTGAGATTAATAAAAATAATATTATGCTGAGTAACATGTAAGATGCACCTCCAATATTTTATATTGTCGGAAATAGATCTCATAGTGAAAGAGTTTAAAGTTACCAAGAATAACTCCTTTTGGAAAATTATTCTTTGTTTCCTTATATTCTGGCTAATGCTAGATAATTTTATTTTATTTCCAGGAGTCTTATGGTGACCTTTTCTCTAGAATTGGAGAGTTTGTTTATATCTATACAAATATGTCTTGATTTCTTGTATGCTGGCAAAGAATATACTGTAGTCTATTTATTATGGCGAGTATTTGGTATTGAAGTTATCTTACAGTTTCTTACAGTAGATCCTCTGGAAAAAGGCAAACTATGCCTGTGTATTCAGCTCAGTAGCAGTACTTGCACTGCTGCGGTCGTTCACGGTGTTGGCGGCGGCGGTAGCAGATGCAACATTTTTACTATTCTGTATTTTTGTTTTATAATCAAACTTCAAATCTTGTCTTCCCCATGCTTTATCAAGATTACTTTCAAACTCCCTTATTGATTCGGAATCGACTACATACTGGGGCAGTGCGTTCCACTCATTTACCACTCTATCACAAAATTAGTTCTTTGCCTTCTCAAGCCTATTTCTTTCTTTGTAAATTTTCTTAGAGTGTCCTCTCGTTCTTGTTCCCTCCCGCATCAAGAAGATACCTTCACACACATCCTCATCGTACTTTCCTGACACTATCTTAAAAGTCTCTATCATATCCCCTCTCTTTCTCCTATATGCCAGTGTCGGAAGCCCCAGTGTCCTCAACCTCTGCTCATAGCCTGCGTTCTTCAACGTTGGTACCAGCTTGCTAGCTCTCCTCTGCACTTTCTCCACTGCTTCTATATCCTTTACCATATATGGAGCCCACACCTGGTTCGCATATTCCAGGTGCGGCCTAACCAGCGCTGTATAGAGATTCCTGAAGATTTCTTCGTCAAGTGACACAAATGTCCTCCTTATCAGCCCTACAATTCTATTGGCTTTGTTTATCTTTTCCGCTAAATGTTCTGAGAAATTTAACTTATTGTCTATCACTACTCCTATATCCTTTTCTGCATTCACTTCCTCCATCGCTTCATACATACTGTATCCTACCTTGTCTATCTTGCTGGTCCCAATCCGCATGTACAGTACTTGCATGTACTATGAACACTATCCTCTTTTTACCCAAGTATGGTAGGTTTTTAGGTATTAATGTGTTAATAGAGGTCAGGGGTCAGAATTTATAGTTATTATAATATAATGAACAGACTATTGATGATTTTACTACATTTTCAGGAGTCGTTGTATGGTGACCTGTTCTCCAGTATCCGCGAGAATCCCCGCCTGATAGCACGATGTCTGGAGGTGGGGGAGAGCCAGAGCCAGGAGGCGATGCAGATGGCAGCACGGACCGTCTTCTCTTCCATATACGGCAACTGTCTGCTCCCTGACGACGAAACTTATGTTCTTAATTTGTTGAAGTAAGTTGTATTTTGGTTATCTTCTATGTATGGCAAGTTCGTGATTAAAGTACAGTACCCGGTACATGTTATCCTTTTTTTACTTGTATATAAGGATGTGAGCACTATAGCAAATCACAGCCTAGCATAAGCCCCTAACTTTTGTTTTACTATTGTTGTCTTTTATCTTATTAAATCTTACTTGGAAGGAGCAGGATCGAGTTAGGAGTTATTTAATTTTGTAAAGTGTGACAGGTTGTGTGTTTGTAATTTGTCCAGCGAATGCCTCACCTTATCCGTACCCCTCTGCCAGAAACCTGATGGAACTCCAGCTGGCTACCTCTGAGACGCCCCGACGGCTGCTGCGCCATGGGTCTTGTGCCTTCAGTCAGATCTACCGTGCCTACGTCGACTCACTCCCACAAGCAAAGGTACAGGTCCCCATTAAGCCCATTCCCTGTTGCCTTTTGGTGCAGCTCCCTTCACGTTCATGGACTCGCATCTTTTCACCCAGCTTAGTTTATCCATCCTCTCCAAATGTCCAAACCATCCAACCCTGCTACTACAGTATCCAATTTCATCACTGATACTCTTGATACCTAACCGTCTCCTCAGCTCTTCACTAGGTATCCTCTCTTGCATTTTGGCACCATTCTCTTCTCATTACGTTCCATTTTGTTAATATCATCCGCTTTGACAGGCCACGTTTCAGAAGCGTATGTCATTGTTTTTCTAGCACATGAAGCGTACACTTTTCCCTTCAACGGGAGAGGGAGTATTCTCCTATAAAGTAGTGGCAACAGTTCTTTGAACTTTCCCCAGCTGCATCTTATTCTGGCTATAGTGGCAGCCTTGGCCCCACCACCGGCAGAGATGGTATCTCCCAAGTAACAAAACTTGTCCACCATCTCCAGTGCATCAAGTCAAAGTTAAAACTCGAGCCGGTCATTGAACGCAAGCTCACCTTTGCATAATATGCATACAAATTTCTTGACTTCGGACTTCTTCCTCGGTAGAGGTCCTTTTATTGTAGTGCAGCATTTTTTCTTGTGGTCTACCCAGCAGCGGCTTTCTGCATCGGCCTACTGCACATGGGTATATACCACTGTTTTCTACCTTTCCAAGTCCTAATCTACTGTGTAAAACCTTGGTTTTATTTATATTAACACTTAAGCCTTTACTTGCCGTGCCCTCTCTCCATCTTCTGAACTTGGCCTCGGCATCCCGCACACTTATCTGCAATAAGTACTAGGTTATATGTGTTTGGCAGATCCCAGGGGAGTTCAGCTCTGAAAACCTCCAGAACCATAACAAGGAGGAGAGAGCATAACGCAGATAAATATTCATAAAAATCAGAAAAGGTTCAGGAAAATGTTCAATATGTAATAAGCAATATTACTTAGCATAACAAAAATAAAAGTGATTTAACCCAAGCAGTGCAGGGGACGTGTATTTCCTGCACTAAAAAGATACTCCCGGAGTGACAAGACTTCACCAGAGTTACCAGATACCACCAGGCTAGCCAAGCTCAGTTCTGTACAAGCTATCCAAGCAAGTGCATGCCTCTTTAAGCACTCATAGTTTGACCCTGGACTCAAACACTTAAGCACCTTCAATTCATATCGTCACTGTGACGGGCCACATAACAGTTACGTTCATCAGGTTGGTGTCTTCGTATAGCCCAGAATACGAGCTTTCATTGACACTTTTTTATTTTTCCCTGAACCCTTCATATCACAGAGTTATAGCGAGTTGAAAAATATAACAAAAAACATGATAATCACTTATAATCACTTATAATCACTTATAGCGTGACCCTGCACTGTCACGCATAAACCCCGTCACTTCATGTAGTTGCTGTGACGGCCATTTAAATAGCAACTATGAACATCAGGTTGGCGTCTACGTACAGCCCAGAATCCGAACTTTCGTTTACACTACCTGTATATATTTTTCCTGTAACCCTTTGTTTCATGGAGTTATAGTGAGTTGAAAACAATGAAAAATGCTGTATTATGCCCGCTCTGTAAGGATTATGTCGCCTTGAAAGTATTCGGACAGATTGTTTTGCTGGGAAGGGTGGTGGCTGGAGCACTCCATCAGCTTCAAAAGAGTTGTAAGAAACTTACCCCTTGTATTCTTGATGGCTGCTCTAATTAGATTAACTTGCTCATGCAGTAATGTACACCCTATGTGGTGGATTGTGTTCTTTTATTTATAAATTATTATTTTACTTAAGCGTTGCTTCCACATAGCGATTTTGATTAGTTGTTTTGTCTTTTTACTTTCCACATAGCGATTTTGATTAGTTGTTTTGTCTTTTTACTGTGTTCGTATAAGTTTTGGTTTGTTTATTTTGCAAGTTTTACATTATAATTTTATGTAATATATTTTTTTCTCCATAGTTGTTATTATTATTATTTTTTATTTTTTTCTATGTGTATGAAGGAGACAAAAGGCAGGTTGCCTGTAACGAGTGTTTCTTCCAGAGCCGAAAGAATGACAGGGCCGAATGCAAGGGATGTTGGGGTCAAAATGCCTGGACACACAAAGTTTATAGCAGTTTAAGTCATAGGATGAAGGAAAGATTGATTGAGGGAAAGAGTTCCAGAGTGTAGAAAGAGATTGTAGGGAACTGGAGGAAGTGAGTTGATTAGACTAAATGCTTTGAACTCTACTCTTTCGAGAAGTGCGGTATGGGTGGAGCCTCCCCACACATGCGAACAATACTAAATACAGGGGCGCACTGTGCCCCTATACAGAGCAAGAAGCTCTGCGGGGGTGAAGAACCCATGGAGACGATTGACCACACCTAACTTTTGGGAAGCCGTTTTAGCAAAAGTGGTAATATGATCTTTCCAAGAAAGGTCGGATGAAAAAGATATACCTTGAATATTGAGAGAAGATGAAAGGTTAATTGTGTATTGTTGAAGAATACTTGATAGTCGTGCAGAAGATTGCGATGAAGAGATAGAGGGAGAAATTGGGTCTTGGAGGCGTTGAAAGTAACAAGATTTTCTCTGCCCCAATCAGAAATAATTGATAGTTCGGAAGGTAGGCGCTCTATGGCCCTATTATGTTAGTTTTGGAGTGATATCTTTCTTATTTTCTTATTTTAGATTTTCTTGATGGCGGCTCTACACCAACCAATCATGATGGAGGACAAGATATTGACCCGGTCAAGGCTGCCTTAGCTTCCCTGCATAGGTTTGGCAAGGAGGGCAGCTGTCTTTCTTTCCTTAGATACTCTTAGCCATGTCAGTGTAATGGAGGTAAAACAGAGAGTGTGTGAAGGAAGGAAAGTTTTCGGAGCAATGGGAAGTATGTGGAAGACGAGAAATCTCGGAATGAAAGTAAAAAGTGCAATGTATCAAGGAATTGTTGTGCCAACAGTGATGTATGGGGCTGAGACATGGGCTCTGAAGAAAAAGGAGAGAAGAAAGCTGGATGTGATGGAGATGAGCTGCTTGAGGAGTATGTGTGGAGTTACTCGTAGAGACGGATTGAGGAATGAAGAGATACGTAGGAGAGTGGGGCAGCAGGAACATTTATCAGCCAGAGTGGACAGAAGGGTGCTGAGCTGGTATGGTCATGTTGAACGAATGGGAGATGAAAGGCTTACAAAGAGAATATATGAGTCAGATAGAAGGGCAGGAAGACCCCATTGAGATGGAGAGACTGTGTAAGACAAGTTTTGGATGATAGAGGAATGACTATAGATCAGGCAAAAGAAGTGGTAATAAACAGTAATGAATGGAGAATACTTGTGAATAGTTGAGTGAACACGTGGTCATTTGGGGGAAGGGGTAGGGCGCAAGTTGGACTAGATAATAGTCCATCAGGCGCCTGGCCCGGGGAGACGATTAATATGAAGGGTGCGCCTGGAAGTGTGGTGGGCGGGCTTGTGGCTTTGGCTCCGCTACATGTCTGCCTGCCAAGATCGGAGCCTCTCCGGGTGGTCGGGGGCCGGGGGAGTGCTGGAGCGGCCTTGGTGACTCTGGTCTCTGGGTATTCTCCTGGGTGACCTAGATGTGTGTGAATTTTGTGTTTTGTCTGCGTTTGTTCGCTGTTTTGTCTTGTGTTTTGTGTTTTCCTGTTCTTGCTCTGTCTTGAGTCGGCCACCCCCAAGAAAAAAAAAAAAAAAAAAAAAAAAAAAAAAAAAAAGGAGGAAAATAAAATAAAAAAATAGGAAAAGTGGGGATTGGGCCTGAGCATATAGATAGAATAGATAGATGTCAGTGTGATGAGGGCAATTTGTTTGATATTTTAGCTATTATTATACAAGTTTATGCATACTATTAACATCATCATTATAAAAGGTTTACTGTCAATTCTAACAGTTATGTTTTTTTATTTTTTACCCCCCTTAGGTATTCTTGACGGCAGCTTTACACCAGCCAATCATGCAGTTGTTGATGGAGGATGAGCTATTCCTAGACATTGATCCGGCCAAGGCTGCTGTCCGCTTTCCTGCCGAGGAGAGACTGCGAAGGTTTGGCAAGGAGGGTACCCCAGAATATAACGCCTCCCTGGCCAAGTACCGCGCCTGGACTATCGCCAAGCTCGTGAAAATTACTGAAAGGTGATAATCTTCTTGGACTGTAACTTTTACTATCTGTGTCTTGAACACTTGATCAGACCGTTTTTAAAGTTCCTGAAAATCCTCTTTTATCAGTCCTTTAGCTGTGAGATCAGTTCCCAAGACCTAAATAAATAATAATCTATTATGACATTCATCATTGGCAGATCTGTATGATATCTATCTATCTATTGCCGGACGCCTTACTCCCCTTAATGGGGGTGGCCATACATAAAATGCCCCCAAGCAGACCTATCCCCTGTAAGAGGAATGATCTATTCCAGTTTACAGACCACTCAATTTAAGGTCTGTCCGACTCAGAGGCCTTTTACGTATTTTGTTAGCACTATTTATCTACAGTGGTGTACGGCTAATCCATCCACTAATCTGCTTGACCCTAAGGTAAGCAGTACGGATTTGTATAAGGTTTACTCCCCTAGACAGGTTGCCGACCAAGGCTGACGAGTCTCATCCACCCGGAATGTATGATATAATGTACAGTCATAAAAAATAGAGAAAATTAACAGCAACTTATAATTGAAATTGACTGCAGTCTGATGAACATCTGATTTTAAGCAAATATTTACCTTGTTAAGCAAACCATAAAGAAACTAGAATTGCAAGGGATTTAAGTTCACTTACTACTAGTTTCTATAAAAATAAACAACATGAAATACTTGTGATTGAAGTTGCTAGGTATTGTCAACAGTTGATAGGTTGCTCCATATATTGCACTAATTCAATAGCGCTCACATTACGTAAATATTTCAAAGATTCCAATATTTATAATCTTCCTTTACAGTGTATTCCACAGTAAATTATCTCTTAAAAATATGTTACAGGTTCCTGGACAGCATCAAGGAGGCCATGAACTGCTTCCCCCCACAGCTGTCGTGGCTGGTGCGTGTACTTTATGATGTGTTGCTGACAGCCAAGCGAACAGACACCCGGGAAGTCAGCACTATCTGTGTGGACGTGGTCTTTGTCTTCTTCCTGTGTCCGGCGTTGGTCACTCCAGAGCCACACGGGATCTGTGACGCTCCCATCTCTCATATCTCCAGGTTCAATCTTATTCAGGTACAGTGATTTGTTACCATTTATTAAGCTTACCTTGTTTACCATGAAATCTGTTATACTCATATTTATCCTGATTTAATATTTTACAGGTAAACTCATATCTTGAATTAATTTGTAAAAAAAAAACAAAAAAACATACAGTACTTATATGTTTTAACATTCATTACATCAGCCACCTAAACCCTCACCTTGACAACCGACGTGTCATTCGACGTAAGAGACAATTCCCCATAGACCTCGACTATGCACCCTTCACTAAAAGTCAGACAAAGCACATCATCAACAACCTCAAGCATTCATCTGCCTGCGGCCCATACAATATAAATAAAATACACCTTAAACACCTGGGACCACAAGGCATTCAAGCACTCACCCATATTTCAAACTACAGCTATTCACACAACATAATAATTGGGCGGGTGCCCAACCCCGAAAAGGGTTGAAATAGGGGAGCTATCCCCCCGCCAAAGGCGGCTTTCTAGGGCCTTTCCTAGCTGATGCTGAGAGGATTGGGTTCTAGTCATGTGGTGATGGGCTGGTCTATCAGAGTGAGAACTGAGCGAGCTCTGCCATACCCATAGCTTACTCTGACTGTTCCTTTTACTTATATATTTTCTAGATCTCAAGTGACGGCGTCTCTTGCGTGGATTGACCTCCTAATCTACCAAGATTGGAAGCCAAAGCGTCACATCTTTCCTTTGCCCCTCAACTTTCTCTTCATGGTTGCTGAGGGGCACAGGGCCCTGGGTGGGGCTTTGGTTTCCCGGGCGTTTCCGCACCCTCCTCAGCTCCCCGCCGTGGAGTGGCTTCGGTCACCCAGGCTTTATTGTGGTCGGCGGGAAGGGTTCTGTGGGGGCGCTCGGTTGTGGCCTTGGCCTTGCTCGGGGCCTTGGGGCTGTTCGGCCAGGCAGCTTGGGGAAAAACAACAACAACAACAACAACATAATACCCAACAACTAGCACCCATCCAGCTCTTCTGAACTTTGTCTAACTGTGATTAATTGAATGGCTTCAGAATCTATATGAGAATGTGATGAATGCCAACCTCAAATTTTCACCAGCCTTTCTCAGAGTCGGGACTGTTCAGCCAGGCAGTCTAGGAAACAACAACATTCATCACATTCTCTAATTGATTCTGAAGCCATTAAATTAATCACAGTTAGACAAAGTCTACCAAGGCAGTTAGGTAGAGGCTTTTAGAAGGATCACAACAACAAACTGCACATAAATGTTGCACATAAATGTAAAGAACTGTATGGTACCCAAAGTAGCCTGGTTCTTGCAGAAAAGCCTTGTCTACTTCTAACCAGATGATACTTCAAATTCAGTATGAAAAACATGACCAGGATCATGAGTGGGAGTATATTGTAGAATGATCAGTAATCCCTTACTATTAAAATTAAGTATTAATTATTATCTTAAAATCTATGATCAATAATTGGATTATAATTGGATCTATATGGCTTTGTGTTGCCATTGGCACTTTGCTTTCTCTTAAGACAATTTCATGTAGGTAAAGTTTTCCGGAACTATTGCAGTACAGTATATACATAAAATGTTTTGGACTAATATTTGAAAGCTTATTTTAGAATAAGTATAGGCCTATTGTTTGTTCTCAGGTTGCCCAGATTATGCAGGCACTTGCAATGAGCAGATGGGAGTCTCCAGATCCTCGCCAGTCCGACCTATACTCCCAGTTTGACAAAGAGGTTGGTAGAATACCAGGTGGTGCTGCATTGTGGTTACCCAGAGGTAGACATTAGATGGTATTTTATGAGCAGTATTATTTGTATTTTGTCTAGCCTGCGTACTAGCAGGCTTGGATGGTTTGAACATGTGGAGAGGAAGGATGAACCAAATTGGGTGAAAAGATACAAGTCCATGTAAATTTAGGGTGCTGCACCAAGGGGTAGACCAAGAAAGATGTGATATCAGACATTACTGGCTGATCTTGAATTTAAAAACCTAACAAGTGAGGCAGCTCTCAACAGGGCTTCCTGGAGCCCTGCCATTAGGACGTGAGACCGGAACAGCACTTCGTGTGGAGCACTCGGTCTTTAAGCCTCCTCGCCCGGCTGGACTCCATAGCTCCATATTGAGTTTGCCCTGTACTGCCCGGTTGGCCTACTTAGCTCCAGCCTCCATTGCATTATTTCATGGCTTAAAACCGCACTAGAGAAAGTTTTGTTGTCTTAGTAAAAGCACATAGCAGGTCAGTCAGATGACTTGCATGCATGCAAGCCTAACAAAAGCTTGTATTGATTTTCCTTAGTCACAAATGATGCCTGAAAGTAGTCAATAGTGACTTAGTAATGGTTACAATGGTGAAATAAATCAGTACCGGTATTCAATAATCAATATAATCAATATTAATACATAATACATAATCAATAATCAATTGTTGAACGAATGTAAATAGACCTTAGCCATGGCCGCCGATACTGCATCGCCACATTCAAACAGTTCTCAGTAGCAACCCAAAACACTCAGTTTTATTTGCCACCTCCCACAATAACCGCTTAATGTATAGCGTTGTAGTCTTTAGCCTACCCATCACAAGATAATACTGAGTATTGCCTCTGGTATGTATCTAACCTAGGTTAGGCCATTTATTTGCAGAGGGAAAGGTGTATGCCTCATGTGTTAGAAGTGCAATGACGTATGCCTCAGAAACATGGGCCGTTAAAGTAGAGGATGTCAACAGAATGGAGCGTAATGAGATGAGAATGGTGAGATGGATGTGTGGGGCCAGGCTACAGGATAGAATAACAAATGTTGAGCTGAGGAGACGTTTAGGTATAAAGAGTATTAGCGAGGTGATGCGTACAAGTAGACTGGGATGGTATGGACATGTGGAGAGAATGGATGAACAAAATTGGGTGAAAAAATGCAGGTCTGTGATGTGGAGGGAGCTGCACCAAGGGGTGGACCGAGGAAGACCTGGGATCGGACTATACGCGCCGATCTCAAATCCAAGAACTTGACAAGTGAAGCAGCCCTTAACAGGGTTGCCTGGAATGCCGCCATTAGGACAAGAGACTGAAACTGCACTTATGTGTGGAACACTCAGTCTTAAAATTTTATGTATGTATGTATGTAGATATAGGTATCTGTAAATGACGAAACTCAAGAATTTACACTGTTCTAGGCTTGCGGCGGCCATAACTGACATACATATTTTCACAATAAATACTGAACCACTTTCTTACAGTTTCTTACAGTAGATCCTCTGGAAAAAGGCAAACTATGCCTGTGTATCCAGCTCAGTACCAGTACTTGCACTGCTGCGGTCGTTCACGGTGTTGGCGGCGGCGGTAGCAGACGCAACATTTTTACTATTCTGTATTTTTGTTTTATAATCAAACTTCAAATCTTGTCTTCCCCATGCTTTATCAAGATTACTTTCAAACTCCCTTATTGATTCGGAATCGACTACATACTGGGGCAGTGCGTTCCACTCATTTACCACTCTATCACTTTATCCACTTGGTCTAGAGACTTCTAGTCTTCACCCATCGCAAGATAACAACGAGTACTACCTCTGGATATATATATAATCTAGGTTAGGCCATTCTTTAGCGTATTTATAAGCCCGCCGAAATCCCGAGAATTTGATGAGTCACCCAGATCCAGCGCTGGCGGGAAGGTTTAAATGGCCGTTCGGCGAGGGTTAAACTAATTTTATATTATTTATTTATTTTCCTAAATCTTCAGTGTGTTATTTCCACATAGTTATTTTGATAAGTTCTTAAATCTTTATATTATGCAGTTTCCTGTTATGGTTTGTTTGTTTTGCAAGTTTTACATTTTAATTATGTATGTACAGCATGTAACATCACCTATTTGGTTAGTAATTTTTTTTATTTTTTTTTTTTTTTATTTTTTATTTTTTTTCCTGTCTTAACCTCGGGACTGTAGGCTGTTCAGTAGCCTGTAACTCTTACGAGGCCCCAAGATTATCGATTGAAGCTTCGAGATGTTGGGTGCTTCATGTGTGTCTCACTAGATGAGATGGTCACAGTGGATCTTCAAGGTGTTGGTTGCTTCCTTTCTGCCACACTGGATGGCGAAACCTTTTTCGTACACGTTAATTGGTTTGGAGAGAGCAGCTTTACGGTCGTTCACGGCATCTTCGAATATGGTTGGGCATCTTCTATGCTATGGATTGGTGACGATATAGGGGATATTTTCTTGACATATCTGTGTAGCGAGGATATTTGTAGAGCAGCATGAACGATCAGATCACCTCAGAAAAACCCTTGACGTTTGGCGTGGACTCAATCTGAGGTCGAGCTCGTCCCTATAGTAGTATCTTCATCCTTATAGCAACATTTTATCAGTTCTATTCATTCTATTGTCAGACAATTTTAACCATTATAAGTTAAGAATTTTCTTACATACTCATTGGGTGACCATTCTTTATCCAATGACCTACTTATTTCTCCCCATTGAAGTAACATTTTAAAAATAACTTTGTACAATCGTTTGCACTAGTAGGTTGTACAAAAATGTCTAATGAATTTGAGGCAATGAACATTGAGAGAAACACTGAATTGGGGAATATGGCTAGAGTGAATATTTTAAATTGTTACATCAGCATCATTGTTTATCAAAAATTGTACAATCTACCACTGCAGGCTATTGTACATCAAAATTCAAATCCAACCTATATCATGTCTTCAGTCAGTTACTGGTGCTCAATTTGTAGGAAACTACAAAATGTATAAACAAATAAATACATAAATATCCACTTTTAATCTCTATTTCCACTGAAAGACATAATTCTGTATCCTATCATGCAATGGTGTCTCCTCAGGTGATCTCAAGCGTGGTTGAGAGCATCTTAGAGGGGGGTGGTACTGAAGCTCCACCGCCGGGAACCTCTTGCCTCAACAACCCTCTGAATACCCTGGTCCGGGCCTCTTGCCTTATCCCGGAGCCACGTCTTCAGGCCTTCCTCACTTTTCTTCACACAGTAAGTCCTATTTATGTTATGGTTATAAAGCCCCTCATTCCTGGGCTATTGATAATATGATAGACATCACTCCGAGAAAATACCAGACTCTTGCCGCAAGGCAAGTCCAGGCTCTCAGTGTGGGGAGTCTTTTCGTAAGAGCACTAATGGTGTGCAGTATACACTGGCCGAGTCATGCATGCATGGATGTTGGCCTTTACATTTTTAAAGTACAGTACAGTATATACAGGATGGTACTGCACTCTGGGTGTCAAACTGGGGGCTATTTTAACAGTGGCCCCTCCATCAATGACGTACTGCCAATATTTATATTTGGCGCCTTGTGGCTTAGGGAAGCCCTTTTTAGGGACCATCCACCACAAAACAATCCAAATATTAACATCATATGCGGCATGATTAATTTACCTATGGGATGTCATATTAATCGGATGTCGCTATGAAAAGATAAAATACAAATACAGGTAATTAAGAATAATATCAAGGAGTGATAAGCAAGGACGCAGGTGTGGAAATAGAGATATAACAGAGCATGTGAAGGAAGGAAAATTCGGAACAATAGGAAGTACTCCGACTGGCTCAGTTGATAGCATGCCTGCTTCCCATCTTGCAGGTCTCGCGTTCAATCCCTGCTCAGATTGAAAAGTTTTTCTGAGATATAGCCGGCGGTTACCGTCTCCCCATGAGCATTGGGGATGGGTAATGGTCTCTGGTTGATTAATGAAGTGTCAAGCGCTTGAGAATCCTCTAAGGAGGAGATACGGACGCAATATAAGTAACCAGACGATTATTGATTATTGTGGAAGGTGAGAAATCAGTGAATGAAAGTTAAAAGTGCAATGTATCAAGGGATAGTTATACCAACAGTGATATATGTGTCTGAGACATGGGCTCTGAAGGCACAAGAAAGAAGAAAGCTGGATGTGATGGAGATAATTGCTGGAGGAGTATACAGTATGTAGTGTGACGTATAGAGAAGCGCATTACAGAAGCTTTCTTTATTTATATTTTATCATTTCATAGTGGCATCCGATTCATGTGACATCCCATAGGTAAGTTAATCATGCTGCCTATGATGTTAGTATTTTGATTGTTTTGTGGCTGACAGAGGTCCTTAGAAAGGGCTTCCCTCAGCGGCAAGGCGCTAAATATGAATATTGGCAGTATGTCATTGATTCCGGGGTCTCTTTATAAATATTAGGTTTTCTCCCATCCCTTTGGGGATCAAACATATAATTTGGTTTTAAGATTGGAATGAATAGGAGACGGAATACAGAAAAATATACATAAGTTGACTATACAAGCTCTCATGTGATTCCCCTTTGCTAGAATGAAATTACAAACATTGAGGAATACAGGTACATTACCGTATATCATATGTTTAGGTTCTGGTCGAGCTGCCTGAGGAAGATGTGATACGTAAGGACCTGGAGGCAGCCATAGGTCGGGTCAGGCCTTCCCATCTCTCCCCCGCCCCCTCCACCTCTACTCCCGCACCAGCTGCCCCCTCCACACCCACCACTTCCAAGAGGAACCTATTGGGAAGGGTCAAGAGCAACAGGTGATTTATCTTATTGTGTATACAGTAGCTATATACAGTATTATCTTTAGGTCTTGTACACTACCTATATCTTAATCTTTGTGTACACTATCTATATCTACTTAGGAGAACCTACTAGGCCGGGTCACAAGCAAGAAGATATTTATCCTACTGTCTATAGCTGTGTATTCATCTTAACCCTTGGGATCTGGGGGCCTCATATGAAGTTTGGTATTTTCAAACTTCATAATTCAGTAGCTACTGATTGAGACCACCTAGAGCAGTACATTTTTTTGCAAATTGTAGAACGTTTTCTTGTCTGTAGACTGCCGTTGAGATGACATCGCTACGTTACGTAGTTGCCGAGTTCTGATGATTATATCGGCGACTTTTTAGCCGCGCATTTTGCCTCATATGAGGCCTCCCGGATTCCAAGGGTTAAATTAATGTTTTGTACAGTATCTGTATATACTAAGGAGAACCAACTAGGTCAGATTAGAGCAATAGCTGTTTTATCTTACCGTCTATAACTCTCTGACTAGCTTTAAGTTTTATGATGTATCCATCTATAAATATTCAATATCTTGTGCTCTATTTTTCTACTGTTCTGATAAAAAATAAACTAGCCTATGTCTGCTCTAACTACCTATTCATACTCATTTTTATTTGTCAAGCTATATCTTGTTAAGTTTTATGTTCCGGTAACCCTTTCCATTAGATCAGATATAATAATGATGGAAAGAGAATATGTAAGCCACTTAAAAGTAATTCAATAGGAAACCGGTCTAATCTTCTCTCTACAGAATCAAAATCAGGAAGTTCTTTTACAGGAAATTTATCTAACTCTCTCTCCATAAAATAAAGCAAATCGGGAAGTTGTTTTACAGGAATATTATTTCAACAGAATCAAAACTGGGAAGAGTGCAAGTGAAGGCAGCGGTGACTCCGACTCTGTGGGGTCGCTACAAGAGTCAGGGGGAGGAGGGGGAGGGGGAGGCGGCAGTACATCCCACCTGTCTGGACCCAGTGGCAGTAGCACAGAGGAAGGAGAGAGCTCACCACCGCCCCTCGACTACGACACTGTTTTGGTCATCTCACTCACCACCTCTGGGCCGCCGGAGTTCCCGGGGCTCATGTCTGAGGAGAAAGTATTGTCTACCGTCCAGGTAATTTGGACAACAAACAGTGTATGGGCTGATGCCCCAAAGTTTTCGAATTGGGATGATTTGAGAGGTCAAGTTTTAACACCTTATTGGTGGCCTAGGCGGCCTATTTGACCGTACTGCACAGCGGGGGGTTTTTACCCTAAATAGAATTGTTTACGTGATAATTTTCATGCCTAAATAAGACCCAGAGCGTAAAACAAGTATCTATCCCTGAAAGGGCGTAAACAGAGCTTTCCAATGACACCCGAACCATCCTTGTACGACCACTGGTTCTCTTGCAACGATCGTGCAACACGAGTGCAAAAACCCTATAATTAGGTAATTTCCTTACATAATTCCCTGTGTAGCAAGTGAGGGAGGGGGGAAGAAGGTGGGATACAGTTCAGTTGGTCCATGGTGGTCGTGCGGTGAGGTCATAGGGTTACTACGCTCGTCCCACCGCTCAGCTCTCTCTCTCAGCAACATTACGTGCTGAAAATGGCGGTCGACATATGTTATGCACCGCCACATAGTCCATATTTATTTCACTCGACATAAGTTGCGCGCCGCCAGTTAAGGGTTAAGTATAGACTCAAATATATATATAATTATTGATAAAGGTATCGCCTTAAATTTATATCTCCTCAACAATTCAAATAATGTCTTGCAGACTATACTATGAATTATACCAATTTGCAATATGTGTTTTGAATGCCCCTAGATAAATACTACCAATGTGCAATATCTGTGTACAGGCGAACAAGCCAACGTCCCGTGTGCGTATGAACGTGGAGGAGGATGAGGGTGAGGGAGGAGGTGGGGAGGCGACCACTGAGAAGCGCACACGGTTCTCTCTCTCCCACGACGAGGGCTCCATCGGCAACACCTCCGACAACTTGGAGGCCATCAGTGAGGCTGCTAGTAACCATAGTGTTGCTTCCAGTCTGGATGATGTGGAGCAGGTGTGTCATTATTATTGTATAGCTGCCAGCCTGGATGTGCCCAAGCTTACATGTATTTGTTAGATATTCTATATTTTATTTATTTCACCACAATACTTGATATATATATATACAGTATATATATACTATATACTGCATATGTATACAGTATATTCGTAGTAGTTTCCAGTGGTGGGCGTGGGCGCGCCGATTTGGCGCTCTGCGCTCTGCGATCCGGTGCGCACTACCAATATAGAGGAGCGCGGAGCGAGGAGCGGCTAAAATCTGAACTCGGAGTGCAGGCGGGGAGCGCAGCTTGAATTTTGCGCTCCTTTCTGGCGCTCCGGAAAAAAAAATTCCTGTCAACAACAGGTTCAAGAACGTCATTATCGTGTACAGTCATCGTACGGTGTTACTCACGGTGTTAGTGAACTGTGATACAGTGATACTATGATAGTGACAGACTGACAGTGTTACAGTTGTTAACTTGTTACTGACTTTTTTTGGCTTTTGCTAACGCTAAGTAAACCTTACGGGCAAGTTACGGCTTACGAAGGGGCCTATTTTAATAAATTATTAATGATATCATCATATCAATCATATCATATTATGATATTAAATTATTAATCGTTTAATCATGTAATCAACTAATCATGTTGACGTTATTATATTGTTAGGCTTGTTAGCTTGATAAGTTTAACTGTTTAAGTTTCTCAGTTTGGACAGTTTCTGTAATTCTTTATGTCATATCATAGATATCAATGGACAGTCACAATATCACAATGATATCAATCATATCATTCATATCATTGATATGACATAAAGAATTACTGAAACTGAGAAAGTGAGAAACTTAAACTTCAGAAAGACACCATGACGAGGTTTTTTGAATTTTTTGAATGTTTTGAATTTAATGAAGTGAAAGACAAAGGATTGTATTAATTTAGGTAAATAATTAAATAACTTCTAGAAGCTGTTTTTTACTTTTTTTTTATAATATACCTATTTTTGGGAGCGCAGAGCGGGAAGCGCATCGGGTCGGCTGACCAAAGGAGCGCATGAGCGGCTGCCGCATTACCTTATGTCTGAGGAGCGCTGGCGCATTACCGGTCCCACCGGAGCGCGCCCACCACTGGTAGTTTCTCCGCCAGGGTATCAAGTCGCATATATTTTGACCTTTATTGCGAAATTTTGGATGTACAGTAAAAGTCCTTTAATCCGACGACCGATAATTCGAATCTCCCAATAGTCCGAATTTTTCAATTTGAGGCCAAATCCGAATTCACCCGATGGTCCGAATTTCAAGAAGTCCCAAAGTCCCCTTTTTGAGGCATTAGTCCACTCAAATGACACATAATGGAGCACACACATATCATATGTTCATGAATTCACTTTAAAAGTTTACCATTGTCATTGTAGCCTATTACCTACTTCAAAACATTCAGATTAATGGTCAAAGGAAGCTACTGATATAAACGTAAACACCACATCGTCTGCTAGAGAGTTTGTTTTGCTCTTGAACGCATCCTTGGGACGCTCCGATGCGCTACTGGCTTGCACCGCATTTTCTGCAAGCGCATTCAGTCTTGAGCTTGAAAACGCACCTTTGGACGTTCCGATACGCTACTATTTATAGTTCAGTGATCGGAGCATCCCAAGGGTGCTTTCAAGACAACAAGACAAGGGTGCTTTCAATACAATATAATATAACAGAGCACGTCACAAAAGGAAAATTACAAGAACCTCTCAGGGAAGTGCCGTTGTTAAGGCATTACTTCCCGAACCACATCTGATCTGATCTTCAAGAGCAAGACAAACTCGCTAGTAGACGATGCGGACATATGGTGTTTACGTTTATATCAGCAGATTCCTTTGACCATTAATTTGAATGTTTTGAAGTAGGTAATAGGCTACAATGACAATGGTAAACTTTTGAAGTGATTTCATGAACATATGATATGTGTGTGTGTCATTTGGGTGGCCTAATGCCTCAATGTTTTCGTCAGGCCATTAATACACAGGTTCATAGGGGTAAAGTCCGATAATCCGAAAAATCCACTAATCCGAACGAGGGCCGGTCCGCTGCCCTTCGGATTAACGGAAGTTTACTGTATGTACATCCATCTTCAGGCATGTACTGTATATCAATCCTAACTAAAAGAAAGTACAGTACACACATAATATTATTTTTGTCTAAACGTAGGATAATTTTATTAGACTAATTGTAAACTTACCAATATAAGTACTGTATGTATAACATTAAACATCCACCAACTAGATCCGCTAGCGATATATATTGAGAGCTCCACTATATTTACTTGAACACATTTTCTGACTATAAAATATAACTAGTCTACTGAGACCCATATTACATAATTTCATTAACGTATTACGTAAATTATTTGTGAAAATAGTAAATAGTAAAACATATACCGACCACATGTATCATATATTTATTAATTCCACTCTCAAGACCAAACACCTCCCAATGAAATTAATGAAAGCATATTAATGGTAAAGAACCAGCCAGCGTAGGCGGAGGAATGCGTTTTACTGAGTACCCCTTTATTATCAATAGTTACTCACGTTATTAATATCATATAAATTTCACTTTTTCTTAGGAGGATCAGCCTGATAACATGTCAGACATGGTATCAGCTAATGTTTCCGGGCGAGGGACTCCTAACGTCTCCGGGCGCGACACTCCGTCCTCCCAGGTGACGGAGGGAGAGGAGACCGGACTTAGGAGTGGGGAGGAGAACCAGCCCCCACCCCCTAATGTCCCCATCACCGTGCCCAAGCCTGCCAGGGCTGACATTGAGGAAAAATTTGGCAGGTTTGAGATAAAGCCTCTGATCGGTGGTGACGAGACCATATCCCTGGTGTCAGATACATGGAGTACCGATGTCTTGGCCAGTGACTCCGAGACCATTGAAGCAGCTGATAGAGCAGATCGTGAGAACCAGTTTCATGAACAGTTATTTAATCGACATCTGGCTGAATTGGATCGGATGCAGGGAGACTTCCTGAGTGGAGACGCAGCTGGGGAGACCTTTGAAACAGCCTCCGAAGCGTGGAGCACAGATGTTTTGGCCTCGGACTCTGAGCGGATGACCGAGTTTGACACGGATGATGCTCAGAGTGTGGCCCGATCGGATGACACCGGGCGATCAGAGGTAGAGGTAGAGCTAGGGGGAGGCGGAGGTGACCATTTACTGCGACCTGAGCTACACCAAGAGGACAATGTGACCCCCAGAGCACACGGGTCAAGGTCACCGGTTGACGGGGCTGTGGGAGGTAGTGGGGGTGGGGGTGGTGGGATACTCAAACCCATGCCTATGAACCCTTTGGCCCTCGGTTCAGATTCCAGCAACAGTATCCCCAGTGGAATTCTCAAACCCATTCCAGTCTTGCAGAATAGAATAGGCAGACCAGCCACTCCACCTCGAGTTGAGTTTCGACCTATTCATCGAGCTGAGGATAATGAGCTGAGCATTGATAGAAGGGATACGGAAGGAGAGAGAGAAGAAGAAATATCTCAGTCAGATCAAGAAATAGCTTCAGCCACTCAGTCACTTGGACGATTAAGTCTAAATCTATCGACTCTTCCTAACAATGGCATCGTGACTGGTGAACAGCATCTTCTACTTAACAGTTTTATTGGTGAAAGTAGGAGGAATGGAAGTCTGATGGAGCTTGGGAGCAGTGGGGAGAGTGGCCACGTGGCAGTAGCAGCGCACCATAAGCTTGTGTCCAGCGACCGAGGTTCAGGTGAAGACAGCAGCCTCCACCTTAGCACCACCAGTCTAGCCTCCTCCAGTAGTTCTGGCTCGGATGTTGTGGGTGGTTCAGGGAAGCTAAGATCAGTCTCCAATGCCAGTTCTGGACCTACGACCGACTCGGTGGACACGCCTGAACCCAATGCTCTTCCACCTAGTATGGCGGCCACTGGAGCCATCCCCAAGAGCATCAGCTTTGATAAAACTGCCGAGCGTGGAGACCGAGACACGTTAGATGGGGACGCGAAGCACAAACGAGGGTTCTTCAAAAATTTCAAACTGCCTGGGTTCAAGGGACGGCGTAAACTTCCAGGAAGTCGGTCCGGCGATGAACCGATGTACATGCGTGTTGGACTAAGCAGCCAAGATGTAAATATCCGGCGAGCTCTGTCAGAAGAAAATCGACCTCCTACTATTGTAGAAACAAGTGATGATATTCTTGCTAAGTATAGAAATAAGAAGCCAGATGTTGAGACTTCAGAGCCTGACAGCAATTTGATGCCAAATCAAGGAAGTCTGTAAGTATATTGTAGTTTACAATTTAATTTTAGTATGCATTTTATACCGATGTACAGAGACCAAAGTTCCTTCTCACTTTTGCTGAGTGAATTTAAAATCAAAGCTACTAAATACTTCCACTTATTGTGGAGGGAGAGACCCTTTTTATCTTTTATAATGTAAAACTTGCAAAATAAACAAACCAAAACTGGGACGATACAAGATAAAAGCAAAAGAACTAATAAAATCGCTAGATATCTTTTGGCATCTTACAAACCTTCCCTTCTCCATAGTTCTACCAAACTTGACTACTTCCTTTAACGTGACGATAGTGCGTTGTTATATGTGCGATTGGTTTGCTTGGGAAACAGATTAACTTGCTCATGTAGTGATGTACACCCTATGTGGTGGATTGTGTTCTTTTATTTAATAATTTTCATTTTAGTAAGCGTTGTTTCCACATAGCGATTTTGATAATTTAATTTGACTTTATATTGTCCTTGTCCCAATTTTGGTTTGTTTAGTTTGCAAGTTTTACATTTTAATTGACAATAATAAATTCTTCATAAGCTGAATAATAATGGGCTGCTGGAATAACATGAAAAGGAGATTGGATTTTGGAAAAGGCTAAAGATCTACCGGTGTAATTTTTCAGTCCCGTCAACGAAATCCCAAAAACTGAAGAGGATGAGCGCCTGTATATTGACCCCAGCAACATCGAGCTGAGTTATGCCTTCACTGATGCCAAGAGGAAGCTGCGGCTTGTGCTGAGTATTGCTGACTTCTCCATATCTCCTTCACTTCCTGAGTTTGGCTCTCCTGCTGGCTCCGAGTAAGTGTTAAGGGCGAACTCCAATGATGAAAATATAATAATAGTACTGTAATAGATATTTACTATTATCATAAGTCCCAATTCTTCATATCTGCAACTTCAATAGAGCTCACATTAAGTATCTATGCTAAACTTTATAGTCTTCCATTACATGTACAATAAATTCCACAGTATCATTAACTTAAATAATATTCATATGAAGTGTCATCATTATTGTGATACAATAAGCCCCACAGTATAATAAACTCTATTAATAATAACCTTCCTTAGAGCCAACAATATGGAAGGCGACGTATTAACCTGGCTGCGGTGTCAACTAGCTGAGGCCACCAACCTACATGACCGCTCTCTTGTGGCCCAGCTGCACGAGACTCTACGCTGTGTTCACCTCTTTGATGCACAGGTTAGGCACTAACTGTATAATATATACTGTACCCTTTTGATTTTTAGGTGAGACTATATAAATCTGTATAGTGCTTAGGTTAGACTCTTTACACCTCTTCATTCTCTAGATAGGTTCGATGCTCCTTTTTCATACCTAGATTAGGCTATAATATACTCTACAGTATATATATACCGGTATACAGTCAATCTTTCGCTTAAGCGAGATTATGGGCAACACAAGGCCTCGCGTAACTTGAATTAGCGTAATTGGAATAACATACCTCATGGCAACCTATACCGAACATGGGATTGATTACTTAAGGGCGGCACCCGCTTCTGGGTCCCAAATTTACACCGTCTATTTATGTTTCCTAGGGCAAATTTAAGTTTTTTGTACTATTGTTAATGTCTTGTCATGTTGCAAATTTGATTTTAAATAATATTTTGACATTTAACATGTAGTTTCTTTATTCATGCAGAGTTTAGTAAAATTTGCCAGAACGTCCCGGACTTCCCAAACTTGACTACTTCCTTTAACGTGACGATAGTGCGTTGTTATATGTGCGATTAGTTTGCTTGGGAAACGGATTAACTTGCTCATGTAGTAATGTACACCCTATGTGGTGGATTGTGTTCTTTTATTTAATAATTTTCATTTTAGTAAGCGTTGTTTCCACATAGCGATTTTGATAATTTAATATGACTTTATATTGTCCTTGTCCCAATTTTGGTTTGTTTAGTTTGCAAGTTTTACATTTTAATTAAATTGTATATTAACCCTTCCTAACCGGGTGTCCTTTTATAAGGACACCGTGGCAGATGGGCAGGAACCCGGGTGTCCTTACCTGGTCAGTAAGCTTGAAAGCCTATTCAGCTTGGTCTGAACGCCGTGCGTCCGACTTATGTAAACAAAGCCGATCGTTGCGTCACCGCACCTCCGAAAATAAGAAGGAGACGTCGGATCAATGTTATAGTTGTGACGTCAGACGAAATTAGTGTCTGGAAAGCTCCGATATTGTCAACATCGTATGAGAGTTCCGTATGGAGCTCAGTGGTCTGGTTAATCTGCTCTACATAACTAACTGTCAACATCGTGGAAAAATTTGCTCCACTGAAATCGTAATCACAACTGAACCAGTTGACTTACAGAGCTCTACTCAACGCCAGTCTACAGATTGAAAACCGCACTACGTTTATAGATGCGTGGGAAATTTCTAGCAGTTAAAATAACAAAGATACGGTAGCCTAGGCCTAGACGTTTTTCGGCCAGATCGCCCGGGTACCTGACACTCTCCTTAGGAGGGGGCCCCCGGGTCAGAAGGGTTAACATCCTAATAGTTCAACAAAATGGAAAATAAATAAAATGGGTGTCATAATTAACTCAAATGAAGAGTAAGAAGGCTTGATTGGCTTAAAGGGGGGTTCCGAGGCAGGTGAGGCGAATAAGGTGACTCGGCCATGGCTCGGTTCTTAATATATTTTCCATCCACAGGGATGTTTTCCTTTTGTTTCCTGGCTATAAACTGGACAAAGTACCGGTATCTTAACTGTCTTCGTGGTGCAGTGCATAGTGTGTTGATTTTCGGTGTGAGCATCCTAGGTTCGGATCCCCGGACTGCCACATGTGCCTGTTAATTTCATTAATCGATTTTAGGAGTAGAGTTGGTTGGTGGAGAGAACATAATAAATCATCTCCCGGTTTGTTGACTTACTGTACTTTGTTTATCTTTGATGAGATTGGGGTTGCATAAGTGGAGTTTTTGACGGATTTCCTTCAATTGCCATCCACGATTCGTGTAAATGGGACCACCCTCGCATAAAATGGAATCTGTCAGGTTCTGGACCCCCCCTCGTGTAAGTTGAGGATCACGCAAATGGATCACACGTAAGCGGAGGATTGACTGTATATACAGCAAGATCTCGCATCTTGATTCCAATATGGACCGAAAAAAAATTATATTTGAATGTTCGAGATGCAAAATTAACTTCTTATGGGGAAAAATACGATAAGGACCGGCGAGTCGGCAAGTAATCCACACCAAATTTGACAATGACCACCATCATCACCACCTCCACCACCTTCATCACCACAGCCAGAGCTCTGTCATTGCCTCGACACTTCACCGTCACCTTCATCGCCGCCATGACATTGGGCAAACGCCTGTTGCCCAACTTTGCGGGCGTGTTGTAGCCCGTAGGAGTGCCACCCGCGGCCGTGTGTCGAGGAGGGTATCTCTTATACGTGCCTTAGGCCCGATTCTGCCTCACATTCCAGGTCGAGGTCAAGATCGAGGGAAAGGACACCATCCGTGCCTCCTATAGGAGATCCTCAGTCTGGCGAAGAGGAGGGCATGAGTGAGGAGGAAGACGATCCAAAGCAGCAGGCTTGGAAATGGCTTGATTGAGCTGATTATGTCCCAAATGTGTACACCTTTTTGGGCGAAATGGTGGCAGGCCCAGCATTCCCAGCTTGAACAGGCGCGCCAACAGGCAGTTTTTCACCGCAAACCTGATGTCAATAATTGTTGAACAGAGTAACTGGTACAGTACAATTATTACTACATGGGTGCCAGAACACAAACCCCCACACTCCGCCCGTCTCCGGTGGAACGATGTCACTGCCTCGGAGATGTACTACTTCTTGGCCATCGTCATCCTGATCGGGGTGACGAAGAGTCTTCCATCAGGAAGTACTGGTTTTGTGACCCTCTGACCAGCACACCCATATTCGGTAAAATCATGAGCCGAAATAGATTCAGCGCCATCATGAGAAACCTTCACTTCACAGACAGTCTGAGTAGTCACAGGGCTGTAGTGGAGCAAGGGCCAGGTAGTGAAGACCCCATGGAAAAAATCAGACCTAATTTTGAATACCTGAAATTCAAGTTCGCTGCCGCCTTCAGACCGTACCAGTAGCTTGTTATTAACAAAAGTTTGGTGTTGTGGAGGGGAAACATCACCATGCATCAGTACATCCTTTCAAAACTTCATCGGCACGGTCTGAAGTTGTTTGTGATGTGCGACTGCTGCCTGTGGGCCACAACATTTCTGGTGCTGTGGTACTGACAATGATGCTGGACTACACCTCCGCCGACCTCCGAGCTGTCAACACCTTGCAGCTGCTCTCCGATAATGTGTGAAGTTGATAGGAGTGTCTAAGTGTTGTCCCGGAAATTTATATGTGCATTTCAATAAGTAATTAGGTGTTTTATGAGCAATTCAGATTTAATTGGATATTCCAAGTAATTGAAAATATGGATTAAGTAAAACAGTTCCTGGAGTGAGATGGGATAGTGGGGCGATTGTTGTTTTTAGGCTGGCAGACGACCACCTCGCGATGGCGGGAAGGCGTGAAAGCCTAGCTGGGGATGAGGAGGATTATGAATTTGAAGGCTTTATCACCGAGGACAAGGATGATCAGTTGGCAAGTATGAAAAAACAATTAATGGGTCTTGTGAGATGGAGGGGAGTGATGGAAAATTGGAGGAAGGAGTTAGGGGCTAAAGTAGAAGTTTTGTCCGATATGTGTGGCGTTACTAGCGGGGTGGATAGGCCTAGGCCAGTAAGTGACAGCCTAGAGGCAGTGATGGCCAGAGTAGACGAGTTAGCGTCGGAAAATGTGGCACTCAAGGCTCAGCTTAAGGAATATGAGGGCCACCTGAGTGAGGAAGTAAAAGGAATTAGTGAGGTAAAAAATGAGTGGACAAGGGTAGAGAGTGCCACGATGGTAGCCCTTGAAGAAATTGTGAAGGAGCAGAAGGAAGAGAGAGAAAAGGA
The DNA here is from genome assembly GCA_032716605.1 of Paralithodes platypus. NCBI lineage: Eukaryota > Metazoa > Arthropoda > Malacostraca > Decapoda > Lithodidae > Paralithodes > Paralithodes platypus. The sequence goes on along the minus strand of CM064564.1, from coordinate 7,475,990 downwards.
AAAGAAAGAGTTTGAAAAAAATGTAGTGCAAGTTTTAAAGAAGAAAGAGAAGGTAGTGAGAGAGACAATAGATAGAGGTAAGTGTGTAGTAATCTTTGGAGATGTGGAAGAGCACCTGGCAGATATGAAGGTAAGAAAGGAAAGGGATGTTGTGAAAGTCAAGGGGATACTGGATTACTTAGACGAGGGTTATAGATGGGTAAAAGAACTGGAGGAGGTGAGAAGGTTAGGAATATAAGAAGGGCGAGATGAGACCACTAAGAGTGGAACTAAAGTTTAGATCAACAGCAGAAGCAGTAGCCAATGTGAGCTGGAAATTAAATTCGACAGAGCTGAATCATATAAGGGTAAAAAAGGACCTAAGTGTAGAAGAACGAGAACAGTTAAGGGAACTCCAAGCTAAGGCTGATGAAGAGAATGGAAAGTTGTCTGAAGAGCAAAAGAAGAATTTTTTTTGGAGAATAAGGGAAGGGCAAGTAAGGAAGTGGTACATCAGGAGCCACCAAGAACCGAAAGTAAGAGGAGTGATAGGGAAAGAGACAGAGAGACAAGTACGAAGTCAAAGCAAGGAGACGGAGCGAGAGATAATGCAGGGAGCAGGGGACCGGAGAGAGAGCCAGGATGTGGTGGAGAGGGTGGAACAGAGGGAGAGAGAGGGGGGAGGAGAATAGAATTAGTGGGGGAGGTGGAACTGGGTCAGGGAAGGGATGGAGGAGGAGGAGGTGAACCTGGTAGGAGGCAGAGAGGGAAGAGAAACAAGGTGGTGGATTCAAATATACTGTGCTACTACACTAATATAGATGGAATAAACAGTAAAAAGGTAGAGTTAGATAATATATTAAGAAAAGATCAACCACAGATAGTCTGTTTGACAGAGACAAAGCTGAACCAGGACTTTGACAGCAACATAGTGTTTAGTGAAGGATATAATATATGGAGAAATGATAGAAAGGGTAAAAGGGGAGGTGGAGTGGCAGTATTAGTTAAGAACCCTATGACAGCAAAGCACGTGGAGTTAAATAATGACAAGGCAGAAATAATGGCAGTTGAACTCAATGATATAGAAGGAAAAAAGCTAGACATAGCAGTAGCTTACATGCCACCAAAGACCAGAGCATGGAGGGAGTTGGAGTTTGAGGAGATGGTAGAGGATATGATTCAGTCGTTGAGAAGATTGCTTTTAAGGAAGAATCGATTGATCTTGGTAGGAGATTTCAACTGTAGTGAGGTTGATTGGGAATCGGGAGATGCAGGGCCAAATCAAAGATGTTGGGGAAGTCGGCTAGTGGAGTTGGTTACGGAAAATGTACTTGCACAACATGTGAAGGAAAATACAAGAATGAGGGGTAATAACGAACCTTCTAAACTCGATCTGATTTTTACAAAAGATCCTCACAAAATTAGTGATATAAACTATCTATGTCCTGTAGGTAAAAGTGATCACCTATTACTAAAATGGAAGTTGACCTCGAGTAATGCCAATAGATTAGACAATAGCTACATAAATGACAGATTAAATTATAGTAAAGCTGATTATGTATCCTTGAAAAGATATTTAGAGGGAGTAGATTGGGATCTTATTTTGAAGGAACGGGACGTACAAGGTAAATATAGTAGATTCCTCGAAATTTATAGAGTAGGAACCAATATGTTTGTCCCAAGATATAAAACTGGAAATTTTACTAAGCAGAAAGATTGGTTTAATTTGAAATGCAAAAGAGCTTTGGGTAGGCGTGATGCAGCTTGGGCTAGATTAAGAAGAAGGAACACTGAGAGTAATCGGAATAAATATAAACAGGAGAGGAATAGATATGTTAACATAATTAGGCAAGTTAAAATGAACTATGAGAAGAACATAGTAATTAAATGTGAAAGTGACCCTAGATTATTTTATAAATATATAAACAGTAAGTTGAAGGTAAAGAAACAAATTACTAAATTAAGAGTTGATGCTAGGACGTATGAAAATGTATCGGACATGTGTGAGGTAATGAATAACAAATTGGGGTCAGTTTTTACTAGAGAGGAAGGTTTTGACGAACCACAGGCGGGAGTACTGGAGAGTGGTCTTAGTAAGATTGAAATAACTAGAGATGAGCTGTTATCTGCGATGAGAGGACTTGAAGTAAGGAAAGCTATGGGACCGGATGAAGTGTCTGCCTGGGTTTTAAAGGAGTGTGCAGAGCAATTAGTGGAGCCAGTGAGGGACATAATTCAAGCTTCCTTAGATAAAGGACAGGTTCCTGTTGAATGGAAAAGAGCTAATATCATTCCGATATACAAGAATGGAAACCCTGAGGACCCTCTAAACTATAGACCAGTTTCACTTACTAGTATTGTATGCAAGATTTGTGAAAAGCTAATTAGGAAGAGATGGATGAAAATGTTGGAGAGAAAGAAAATAATAACCCCAAAGCAATTTGGATTCAGAGAAGGGACATCTTGTGTTACCAGTTTGCTATGTTATTACAGTAGGGTGATAGATGTACTCCAAGAAAGAGGCGGATGGGTGGACTGCGTCTACTTAGACCTTTCCAAAGCATTCGATAAGGTACCACATAAGAGATTGTTATCTAAGCTTGAGACGCTAGGATGTGTCAGGGGGAGTTTGCTGAAATGGATGGAGAGCTATTTAACAGATAGGGAAATGAGGACCAACATTAGAGGAACTTACTCATCGTGGCGGAAAGTTGAGAGTGGTGTGCCGCAGGGATCTGTGTTGGCACCTCTCATGTTCCTTATGTACGTGAATGACCTGCCGATAGGCATAAACTCTTACATGTCAATGTTTGCAGATGACGTAAAAATTATGAGACAAATAACAAATAAAAGTAGTTGTGAGGAGCTGCAAGGGGATTTAGATAAAATATACGAATGGAGCACCAAGTGGAAAATGAAATTTAATATAAGTAAATGTCATGTGTTAAATATGGGAAGAAGTGTGAATAGACCAAATTGGGAGTACAGGATGGGAGATAATAAAATTAGCAAGGCCGAAAAAGAAAAAGATTTAGGGTTGATTATACAAGATAATTTGTCGCCAGAGAAACATATTAACAAGCTCTTTAGCGGAATGTATGCAATGGCCGGGAATATGAAAGTTGCTCTGAACTATTTGGATGAGACCATGGTAGCGAAAATTATGAAGAGTATGATTAGACCAAGATTGGAGTATGCAGCAGTGGTGTGGTCCCCGCATCTAAAGAAGCATATTCACAAGTTAGAAAGAATCCAGAGAGCAGTCACTAGATTGGTTCCAAGTCTCAGAGAACTGCCATATGAAGGGAGGCTAGACAAATTAAATCTACCGAGTCTAAAAGAGAGGAGAGAGAGGGGAGACATGATAATGATGTACAAATGTACCCGGGGGCTGGAGAGGCTGGATAGGGAGGATATATTAATTATGGATACAGGAATAACTAGAGGCCACAGCTACAAAGTAAAAAGACCTACCTGCAAGAACGATATCAGGAAGTTTAGCTTCCCCTATAGATGTATTGACAAATGGAATGGGCTGGAGGAGGAGGTGGTAGGGGCAAGGAACATCCATATTTTCAAGAAAAAATTGGATAAAAAGTAGACAGAGACGGGACAACACGAGCTTAGCTCAACTCCTGTAAACTACAATTAGGTAAATACAATTAGGTAAATACATCAACAGGGGCCACATTCTGTACCTTGATAACTGTTACAGCAGCCCCTCCCTTGCCCTCTATCTGCACAACACAAGGTAAAGCTAACCTTCTTGCGGATATTTTCTCAACCAACTCAACCTTAGATGAAATAAATCAAGATGTCCCTGTACTGTACTTAATTTTAATTTGCCTGAAATTCCCTCACTTAAGATCCACACCAGACATGTCAAAACTAATTTGCAGAATCTCTCAGTAGATAAAGCTCCTGGTCCAGATGAAATTCCTCTAATAGTACTTAAGAATTGCTCCTTGGTGCTCGCTCCTGTATTGGCAAAATTATTCCGTCTGTGTACTCATACCTCATGCTTCCCAGTATCCTGGAAAGAAGCAAACATCCATCCAGTTCCTAAAAAAGGTGCCTCTTCAGATCCATCAAACTACAGACCAATAGCTATAACTTCCACTCTTGGTAAAGTCTTTGAAATTATATTAAATAATCACATAATTAAGCATCTTGAGAATAATCAATTAATCAGTGATAGGCAATATGGTTTTAGACGATGTCGATCAACTGCAGACATTCTTTGCCTTCTTACACATCAAATCAACCAAGCTACAGACCAACATGGTGAAACACATACAATAGCACTGGATATATCAAAGGCATTTGATAGAGTCTGGCATCAATCCTTATTGTCGAAGATGTCACACTACGGCCTTGCATCATTAGTTCCACTAATTTCTTCTTATCTTCATAACAGAAAAATACGTGTAATGGTAGATGGCCTATATTCTCAATAAATGCTGGTGTTCCCCAGGGATCAGTGTTGGCCCCAACTCTGTTCCTCATTCATATCAATGATCTCATATCTACCACTCATAATCCAATACATTCCTACGCAGATGACTCAACACTCCACAGTTCCTTCACATTTACCAATTCTTTCACCCAACCCGATCTTATAAATTCAAAAATAAACACTGCAATTTCTCTGAACCAGGACCTTTCTAGAATCAATGAATGGGGACAAAAGAATCTAGTTTCCTTTAATGCACAGAAAACCAAGTACATTCAATTTTCTAACCGACAGAATCTCACTGACTCCCATATATTTTTTAATGATGTAAATATTCCCACTTCCCCTAGTATTGATATTCTTGGTGTAACATTAACTACTAGCCTGAGCTGGACACATTATGTTAGAAGCATTGCTAAGAATGCCTCTAAAAAACTGGGACTCCTGTACAGAGTTCGAGAATTCTTCACTGACGAGCAGTTGGCCGTAATATATAAAAGTCATGTGCGTTCTCAGATGGATTACTGTTCACCTCTGTGGAGTGGAAGTGGAGTGGTTGCATTGAGGCAGTTGGACAAAATTCAAAACAAAGCTATTAGATTAATCAATAACCCTGCAATCACACAGGACCTTCCCACATTATCCATACGAAGAAAGGTTGCATCCCTTGCATTATTCTACAGATATTTTCACAACAATTGTTCTGAGGAACTTGCTTCAATTGTGCCGCCTCTCCACATCTTTCCCCGTAGAACTAGGGCAGCTGAGAGCGCCCATGAATTTACACTTTCTCCTCCACAATGCAGAACTTCTTCTTATCAAAATTCATTTATCCCCAGAACTACTACTCTTTGGAATTCACTTCCCTCGAGTTGCTTTCCACAAACTTACAATCTACAACAGTTTAAATCCAGTTGTTACAAACATTTTATGAATGGAGGATGCCTTTAGGCACATGGACCTTTTTTGTTTTATCTGTGTTTTTCCTTCCTCCGTTCATTGTCTCCTTAAAAAAAAAAAAAAAAAAAAAAAAAAAAAAAAAAAAAAAAGCACACACACATCGGAATGTGTGGCATCGTCAGGAGGAATCGATCCTACAGGCCCTCTCTGCCCAACAGGAGAGAAGCTGTCTCGGTAATATACATGAAGGCCAGCAATGTCCTGTTGTCATGGATGGACAACCGAGATGTAAATGTCCTTACCACCTGCCATCCACCTGTCTTCGAACCCACCAGATGCTGTGCTCGTATAACAGGTGAACGCACGGAGAAACTTGTTCTAGTTGTCGTTACAACACAAACATGAAGCTAGTTGACAAATCAGATGCAGTAATTTCTTCTGTCAGGTGTGCCAGGAAGACAATGAGGTTGGTAAAAGAAGCTATTTTTCCACCTACTGACACTGTACAACTGCCCTTTTCTCTTCACTGAAATCTCGGGTGAACATGAAACGATGGAGAACTACTGCATCGAGCTGGCACGAGAGATCCTAGGGAAGAACATGACAGGACCCAGTTAACAGCAACGACCAGCACATCGTCGGCCTGCAGCACAGGGTCCTGCCAGGTTAACACAACATTACTTCTGCCGCAACATCCCTCCAATACCTGGCAAAGAGAGACCCTATAGGCGGTGTCATATGTGCTGCAACACGACATGCAGGGCCCCGAAACAAAAGGACACCAGAACCTACTGCCCACAATGTGATGTAGGGCTGTGCTTAGAACACTTTTAAGTACAGTGAGTGTAGGAAATGTGATAAAAGACGCTAATATATGTAAATAATTGTGAGTACGATACTATATTAGGAGGAGGCTTTAGGCACCAACCGAACAGGGTGGTACTCCCAGTTAGTGTTATTATAGGTAGGTGTTGAGGAAAACTGGATCTCCTGTTTCACCACCTGGCCTCCTTTGCTGATCCATTCCGATCCTCACTAAAACAAAAATACCCCCATTGGTTTGACCCATGGTGCTGACCCATCAAAATGCTCTGGACCACTACTCTCTACTTATACTATCAATTTCTGCAACATTTGTGATATTTTCTCTAACTTCCACTATGTGGAACACCACCTCTCCTCTGCCAACCCTGATCTTCTCTTTCTCACTGAAACCAAGTTATGTGGGACTACTGACAGCAAACCCTTCTCTGTATCCTCCTACTATCTCTATCCTCAAATCAAAGCCAAAGGTGGATGTTCTGTGTATGTACGCAATAATCTTTCTTTCATCTCCCCACCTTTGACTCTTCTGAATTCTCAACTCTCTTACTTAAGCTATCTTGTATTGAGTATTGTTCACATGTGTGGGGAGGATCCTCTCACACCGCACTCCTAGACAAAGTAGAAAGGAAAGCCTTTCATATCATTAACGCTCGTCCACTCACCAACTCTCTGCAATCTCTCTCTCTTCGCCACAATGTTGCATCTCTCGCTAGTCTATCGCTACTACAATAATCAGTGTTCCTCAGAGCTTTCCCAGTGTATACCACCTCCTCTATGTAGGGTACATAGTACCCGCCTTGCAACACAATCCCACCCCTACTCTGTGCAACTCTCCAACCCAAGAGTGAAATGGTATTCTCAGTCTTTCTTCTATACAACTGCTGAGCTCTGGAACTCTCTCCCAGAATAAGTTTTTCCCTCTTCCTATGATTTAAATTGCTTCAAACTCCGTGTGTCCAGGCATTTTGGCTTGAACGTCCCTTGATTTTGGCCCTGTCACTCTTTCAACTCTGGGCGAGGCACTCACGACAGGCAGTTCTGCCTTTTGTCTCCCTCACTCACATAGAAAAAAAAAAATCTCACTAAATACAGTATATCTGTGCTGTTTATCTCTCCCCTAATTCTACTGATTATCCAAATTTATTTTACCGTACTATCTTACTTCTAAAATCTTGAAATCTCCATCTCAGGAAATTTCAATGTTCACAACCACCAATGGTTCTCTCATTTCACTGACCAACCAGGTGAACAAGCCTACATATTTTCTATCCTAAATGACCTAGAGCAGTTAGTTCAGCACCCTACCCATATCCCGGACCGCCCTGGTGATCAGCCCAACATTTTTTACTCACTTCTAACCTCTAATCCTTCTGCTTACATTGTAAATCTTCTCCCTCTGTTGGGCTCTATTTTTGTTTTTTGTTTTTTTTTTGGCTGGGACTGGCTGTTAAATAGTGTTACTTTTGGGTGAGGCTCAATAATTCTAGTGAATGACTCCATACACAACTACAGCCATTCCACAGAACAATCATATTTTAGAAGTGCTCTTCACCATGCACATGTACTTATTAAGCTGGAATAACCCATCATGGTGAAATACTTCAGCTGTAATAGTCCCCTTGGTGATAAACTAATTTTTCAGTGGACTAACGAAGACTGATGATGGTAATGTTAAGTGTGCCACAAACAGGAACACCTGCCAGGGATGTAACACAGCACCTCATACCATTGGACACATCCTAGAATACTGCATTTCATACAATCACTTACACCAACAACATAATCTACACTCCTTGAGAGGTCTGTGGGAATGCCCGACCTGACCGAGGCCATGGCCTACCTTAGGGACCCGGGGCTGTTCGGCCAGGCAGCTTTGGGAACGGCAACAAAAACAACAACAGAAGGAAACATAAAATTCCAAAAGCAACCAACGTTTCAACTCACCCACCACTCTTCCGATTCCATTTCAGGGCAGAGAACAACTGGTGAGAAGTTTAACGGACGACTACCGCAGCAGATCACCTTATGTTGCCTACCTGGTCCGCAGCAGACAAGGGCTACTCACTACCATTGCACACCTTAAAAAGTTAGTTTCTTTTTACCTCACTGCAATCTTTTTGTACTTCTGATCAACCCTCTTGCTTACATGTGATGAATGTCACATCTTAAAACTATTTTATTCGTGTATAGGAGGAATTACATCATAGAAGCTAATCATAATCCGGCATTAATGAAAGTAATTTTAAATTCACCTGTTGCGTAATGAATTATTATGTTACCTCCACCAACCGACTTTACTCCTAAACTCAAATAAGTACCTACAGTACATAGAAATTTTAAAATAAATACCAGTTCAGTACAGTACTTTAATCTATGCTGGATATACCTAGTTCCAGAATGGAATATAATGTTACTATTAGTTGTAAGCATCGGTAGAGCATCTTACTGGCAGCTAAATCCACAGAAGTGTTGTGTGTTCGAAGCTCACTCGAGGAAAGACACTACAAAAATACCGGCCACCCAGATGGTGGATAGGTTGACCTGTGATCCAGCAGACCAACTACTTAGCCACCTCACCCAAGTGGGATGCAGCAAAAGTATATATATATATACATTATATGCCCCCCAAGGGCGCGGACTCGAAGGGCGCAGGAGGTACTAGAGTGCCACGAAATCCGTAAACGAAGCGGTTTTCAAAAGGGCGCGGTCTATGGCCCGTTCGGAAAGCGATGCGTAGCTATTGTCGGCCATCTTGACGTGACGTCAGCCCGTCTCTGCCCTACCCCCCAGTCCCAATTAGCGTCCTTCGTGGCCTTGAGCGTGCTCTGAAATTATGGATCCCCCCCCCCCCTATATAGCCTATATATACTGTATATACTGTATATACTGTATATATATATATATATATACTGTACTGTATATACTGTATACGGTATATATATACTGTATATATACCGGTATATATATATATATATATATATATATATATATATATATATACACAATATATCTATCTATATATATATATATATATATATATATATATATATATATATATATATATCCATATCTATATCTATATCTATCTATTGCCTTACGCCGTGATCCCCAAAGGGGTGGCCACGAACGAAACGCCCCCATGCACTTCTGTCCTCAGTCAGTCGATGCCGTTCCGCCCAACCAGCACCGCCTTCATCCATATAGGCTGTTCGTTCGTTCTTCGTTGCATCAAGCATTTTTCACGGGTGGGGTGTCGCAAGCCCACCGACCCAACCTCTTTAGTTGCCTCTTACGACACGCAGGAGGCATGTGGGGCATATTCTATTCCCTTACCCCCAGGGGGCCGTAGCTCGATTGGTAGAGCGTTCGCCTGCTAACCGTGAGGTTGACGGTTCGAGCCTCGGGTCAGCCAGTGAGTTATTGGCAGATGTCAGTGCTGTTGGTGAACGGTGCGGTCTAGCAATCTGTGGCAACTATTCACTAATACCCTGATTCATCAGGGCACCCACCCTAGCCTTGCTATTCAGCAGGGAGTGTATGGTGGTAAAAACTACATCATCATATATATATATATATATATATATATATATATATATATATATATATATATATATATATATATATACAGTATGAATATATATTAAACAAAAAATACTTTACCGGCAACGTCTTTTTTATTTGATTTTGCCTACTATTAATCAATTTTATTCAGTTTAGGAAGGACCTCTAGCAATTAACAGGCTTCGAACTATCTTTACCAACCATTTTTACTACAACAGATCCTTCTTAAACTGCACAAAATCATCTTAACCCTCTCACGTTCTTGACGCAATTTTACGCCTATTAGGGATACTTTAAAGCCTTTGTTACCATCAGGGGTATTTAGAAACCTTTAGTTTAGTTACTTTAACCTCTGCAGTTGTCTTTGAGTTAGCTGTGGGCAGAAAACTAATTTTGGAGAGGTAATTATAAGAGTGAGAGAACTCTATTTCTTATTGCTAATCTGGCAACCTCTGCGTCATATGGTCGTGAGAGGGTTAATATAGCTAGAATATAATAAAAAAGACTTCGCCGGTACAGTAGGGGATTACTGTATATCCAGTTATTGATGGCTGAATAGTATAGGCCAGAGTATATCCTGTTATATGAGTAGAGATAATTTTTATTAATGTGGTTACAAAATTTTCAGGCAGTTATCCAGAATAGACACGGACACTATGGTGGTGATGTCGTCGATGGTGAGTGAGTGCGTGAGACTGTTCCTGGAGCGGCGAGAGCAGACCCTCAGTCGCTTCACCCACGACTTCATGGTGCTCACTGCGCCGGATGAGAAGGTACAGATGGTCGAGAGTTTCCTGGCTCAGCTTTATTCCGACTTGGAACGGGATCCGGTTTGGATTAGTAAGTCGACAACACTTTCTAAGTTATACAGCATATTTTTATTTTATATATTTCCCTTTGTTCATTCTCTAAGTATCTCTCAATGATTATGAAAATTATTTTAGGCAATTGTCATAATACTGTAATGGTTTTAAGTTAGCCAAAGCACACTATTTACCTATCTATCTATCTATTGTCTGACGCCGTGATCACCGAAGGGGTGGCCAAGAACGAAACGCCCCCATGCATTTCTGTTCAGTCAGTCGACGCCCTTTCTCCCAACCAGCACTGCCTGTTTATGGACATAAGAATAAAAATGAATTTACATATTTTGGACAATAATATTGCCTTTGCCAGGTGTCGGACTACAGTACAGTACAGTATTTGATTTTCTGGACTGGTGGATGCCGGAACTTGCTATTTGTAAATACAGTATTATACTGTACTACACAAAATATAGTTATAAAGTTTTGCATTAATTGGTAGTTGTGCTGCAGATATTATTGCAATAGATGATTTATATAGCTTACATATCTTTGAGACACCAACAAGTTTTCAGTAGTAAAAGTAAACTTTTGTTATTCTATTATATTTTCTATTTTGTGTACAGGCAGTACCAGTGAGCAATTAGTGGCGGCCCAGCTGGCGTTAGAGCGAGGGGTCATGTCACACACCTATATTCATGCGTTATATCCCAACGGTGACGGTGATGTGTCCAGAGATCAGTAAGTAATGAGAGAGAGAGAGAGTGAGTGAGTGAGTGAGTGAGTTTGTGAGGAAGACCAAGAGTGTGAGTAAGTGAGTGTCTAAGTTGGCATTAGAGCGAGGGGTATCATCATACACCTACATTTAATCGTTCCTTCTCAACGGTGATGGTGATGTGTCCAGAGTGCAAACTGCAAAGGGGCTATATCTGAAATGGGCCCATTAAGTACTACCTGCTGATGCCTATCTGTCAAATAAGACTCAAGGAGTGAGAATGCATTACTGTACTCCAATTATTATTTCTTATCAGTTGATCACAGTATTTCTCCTTCCTACGGCTTGACTTTTTTTTGTGAGCCAATTTTATGTAAGGAGGGCTGTTGCTTGGGCTCATTATTTTAGCCAATCTTGAAAATTTAATTGTTACGTGTCGAATGTAGGGGGGGACGAGGTGAGCGGGGTGCGGTGGGTGAACGTTGTGTTACACTGTGTGGGTGACAATTCGTATTTGTCTGACATTGAAGGTACTGTACAGTATTACAGTACTGTATATGTTATCCATTGAAATTCTTATTTTTACTGGTAATGAAGGATAACATACTGTACTTTGATTCCAGTATATCTTTTTTTCATCTTGATTTATTTTTCAGAGTTCTTCATGAGCATATGAAGAAGTTGGCTGTTATCATTACTCCAAACCACATGGATCTCAGGATACCTAAAGTAAGTTTAAGGGGAGATGGTTCACTTTTTGTTCGATTTTTGCATGTATTCATTATTTTTCTAGTTTCCTCCCTAGACCTCCATCAAATTTAAAAAAACATCCATTAGATCCCCCTTCTAGATTAATTTGTAAATTTTTCAGTAGAAAAATTTACCGGCCAAAGGCCGGTTCTTCCAACATTACATGCTCACTATCGTTTGCCAGGGAAAAAATCAACACCTAAATAACACGAAAGGTCTAAATATTGATGAAGAAATGGGGCGAAAGGTCTTAAAATTGCCAAACTAATGGGACAAACATCTTAGCATCTGAAAACTAATGGGGCTAAACATGGGGGAGAGAGTGGTCCAGAAAACCGGCCCATATCCCCTTAAGAAAAAATGAATCACAAAGTTGAGTACTGTACATCAATTAAGTGTAGAAGACTCAAGAATATAAACTATTGTGCCTTTACAGTAAAGTATCGTAGCTAATCATCAATAGTATATAACATAAATAGGATGCTCATTATAATGTAAAACTTGCAAAATAAACAAAACAAAACTTGTAATATATTGTATATGGTTTTAGGCTAAATAAAGTTATTATTAAGTTATTGTTATTATAAAAAAAAAAAACTTACGAACACAGTAAAAAGACAAAACAACTAATCAAAATCGCTATGTGGAAACAACGCTTAAGTAAAATAATAATTTATGAATTAAAGAACACAATCCATCATCTCTATTGATAGTAGTAAGATATCGGTATGGTATGTTCGGAAGGAGAGACAGTGAATGGTTTTAATGATGGTTTGAGGTAAAGGTGAGTGAGTAGTATTCTTATGGTTGTTTAATTTGCTCATTGCTTAGATGGTGCTGTTAGAATAAAAGGGGAAGGGTTTATATTTTTGGTTGTTTATTTCATATGTATATTTTTTTTATTTTCCTCCCTAGACCTCCACCAACCTTTAATAAAAAAAACATCCATTAGATTCCGCTTCTAGATTAATTTATAAATTTTTCGGTTCTTCTAAAACTACAGGCTCACTATCGTTCGCCAGGAAATAAAATTGACATCTAAATAGCATGAAAGGTCTAAATATTGATAATGAAATGGGGCGAAAGGTCTTAACCTGACAAGCGCGATATAGACCTAGGTGCTAGGGTAGTTATTTGTGCATTTCTAGCCCTGGATTCTGACAGAATTCATTATATTTACAATATAAAGCATTATTTGTTTTCGGTATGCTTTTATTTTACATATATGATGTATATATGAACCTTCAAGAGTGCTAAAATAAGTTGGAAAAGCATTTGGGTGGTGAAAAACGAAGATATTGGCCACCCGGTCATAATCTCGGGCGAGAGAGAGCCACAGGCAGCCCTCCCCTCTCGCTGTCTGGGAGTCAACTGAGACGAGCGGGGCGGTGTGTGCCGGTGTCTGGGTGTTGCATAACGATCTTTTATGCAACCCACTTGTGCTACATTATCGCGAGAGAGAAAAATAACTGATAAATGATGATAATAAGAAGAAAAATAGGTGATAATTGAGGAGGGGGGGGAGGGGGGAATAAGGTAGGGGAGGGGGAGGGGTGAGAAACACATGGATGAGTACTAGAGGGGAATTATCTCACCTAGAGACAAAATCCTTTGTTTTGATAGGCCCTTTTTTTTTTTGGAAGGCTTTTTTTATGGTCTTGCTTCCGTGAGGCCTATCGCGTTCCCTATAGGAAGCCTTCCGTGAGGCCTATCGCGCTTGCCGGGTTAATCAACAAATGAATGGGGAAAATATCATAAAATCTGAAAACTAATGGGGCTAAACATGAAGGAGTAAGAGGGTCTAGAAAAATTACCTATCTCCCCTTAAGGGTTTAGGATAGTCATTAAATCTAGTAAGGTATGATGTTAGGACATAGTGACATTAACCCATCTCACCCAGATGGCCTCATGAGTAGCCATGGAGAGTTTGCACCAGAGGAAATTATATGGACATACATACAATACATACATACAATTCCCGTGTGGATGGGACTCGTTAGCTTCGGTCGGCAACTTATCTAGGGGAGACAACCTTATACAAATCCGGGTGGATGGGACTCGTCAGCCTTGGTTGGCAACCTGTTTAGGGGAGTAAACCTGATACAAATCCGTACTGCTTACCTAAGGGTAAGGCAGGTTAGTGGATGGATTAGCCAAACACCACTGTAGAAAAATAGTGCAAACAAGATACACAGAGGGCCTCGGAGTCGGACGGATCCTAAATTGAGTGGTCAATCCTGTAAGTCCTTCACTAAACTGGCTCAGGTTGTCCCTCTTACAGGGAATAGGTCCGCTTGGGGGCATTCTGTGTATGGCCACCCTCATTAAGGGGAGTAAGGCATCCGGCAATAGATAGATAGATAGACATACATTACATGCACTTGAACCCCTTCAGCACCATGACGTAATTTCCATCGTATTTTGGTTACCATTAGACGATTTTCTTCAGCTTATAATCTACCTCTAGGACTCATAGGGGATCTCAATATGCCCTCTGAATAATACTGGTCCTTTTTAACTTGCAAAAAAAAATCTAATTTTAGCCAGGTTCAAGGAAAAAAAACTACGCCATGGTGCTGAAGGGGTTAACCCTTGTCTAGCGGGGGGTTTTGGGCTTATTTGGGCATATTCAGGCCCTCCTGAATGATCAATCAAGTATCTGCATGAAAAGAAAATTGTATTCAGCAAAAAACTAGGCGCTAAAAGCTTCAAAATGAGACCAGAACGAGCTACGTAGCACTCGTGGTTCTCATACAGTGGTACCAGTAACATGGGAGTTTAGCGTATAGCGGTATATTTTTTCCAGCTACGCTCACTACTGGCTACACTGCCGGCCTCTCGAGTACAGAGGGAGCGTGAGTCAGTGGACGGCGGTAAGCCCTGGGTGTCGAACGTGTGGCCTGCTGCGCTCCCGGCCATTTGCACTCGCTTTTCACTCTTTAAAAGCATTAATAATGCTCCTAACTTGCTGCAAATTGGAGGCGGACTTAAGTCCGCCCCCGCTCTTTAAGGGTTAAGGACTGAGTGATCCATAAGAGGTTCAGTTTCAGTCTCATGTTCTAATTAAAATGTTCCAGGGATTTTTAGCAACACTAAATTTAGTATATGTATATTCACATGCACAGTAGTATAGTAGTATTTACTTGTGTATATGTTACAGCCTCTTTGAAAAAGTGGCCTTTTTGCGAAATGACTGGGAGCTTTGCAAAATGACCAAAAACCTATCCTTTTTGTAAAATGACACTTAATGTCTGGCCCATTTGCAAAATGTCCAGCATATTGGCCTTTTTGTATAATTACCTGTGCCCTTTTGCAAAATGACACCAAACGTCTAACCTAACCTAACCTAAAATGTTAAAAAATAATATTGTTTCGATTAGGCCTACCCAATTTTTACAAATATATATGTTTACAGTTATTTAGAACTTTACAACAGGGCAATATGCTGTTTTTTTGTAAATTGGCCAGACGTTTGGTGTCATTTTGCAAAAAGGCACAGGTAATTTTACAAAAAGGCCAATATGCTGGACATTTTGCAAATGGGCCAGACATTAAGTGTCATTTTACAAAAAGGCTAGGTTTTTGGTGATTTTGCAAAGCTCCCGGTCATTTCGCAAAAAGGCCACTTTTTCAAAAAGACCGTAACATATATATACTAAATTTTACAACCTTTCATTATTTACCTCCCCAAAGTTGTATCAGTACGAGTGCCCGTGGCCAAGCGCTCAGGCGGAGGTGGTGTGTATCAGTGCGTACAAGACCCCCGGGGACAAGTTGCAGTGTGTGGTGCGAGCCTCACAGACCATGATGAACCTCCTCTCACTGGCCCACCGGCAGTCCGTCCCTGCTGCTGACGACTTCATTCCCGTCCTGGTTTATGTGCTCATCAAGGTGGGTTGGTTTTGTATTACTTTAACAATTGCATCTTCTATCATCATGCCCCAACTCCTAATGACCAGAAGATTTATATTTATTATCATGGTGGGAAGATTGTAGGTACTAATCGAGCAGGTCAATACCCAGGGGAGGCCTCATAGGTATGTGTTAAGGAGTTGCTGGAACTCCTGATTCATTTGCCTGGCTTTCGATAAAGATTTTGTTTGTGCATCACCTACACAGAGAGTAATCCAGCTGGCTCTCACAAACACCTCCTATTCTGAATATCACTGCACTAAGCAAGCACAACTTGCTCGGGACCTTGGGGCTGCTCGGCCAGACAGTCTGTGGAACAGCAACAACAACAACAACAAGCACAACTCCCTTCTTTTCAATACACCAAAAATTAATTAAAAATTGCGACTCACAACCCAGCCTCAGAGTCCCTAGGGAGGGGAAAGGGGGGGGGGGGAAGACAATGAATTAAAATGTAAAACTTGCAAACTAAACAAACCAAAATTGGGACAAGGACAATATAAAGTCAAATTAAATTATCAAAATCGCTATGTGGAAACAACGCTTACTAAAATGAAAATTATTAAATAAAAGAACACAATCCACCACATAGGGTGTACATTACTACATGAGCAAGTTAATCTGTTTCCCAAGCAAGCTAATCGCACATATAACAACGCACTCTCGTCACGTTAAAGGAAGTAGTCAAGTTTGGGAAGTCCGGGACGTTCTGGCAAATTTTACTAAACTTTGTATGAATAAAGAAACTACATGTTAAATGTCAAAATATTATTTAAAATCAAATTTGCAACATGACAAGACATTAACAATAGTACAAAATACAAATATTGATAAGATATCTATACTATTACAAAATAATATATAAAATACAGTACAGCACTCACTAACGATAGTGCTATCGGGTAGGTACCTGTAAGCATAGCATGCCTCAAGTGACCCCTATCAATAACTACCCTACAAATAACCTACATTTATAGCACAAATAAACTAAGGAAATCGCAAAAGTAAGCAATTGATACTATCGACAATGAATACATATAATATAAAGACAAATAATTGCAAAATATGAAGTAACAACAGATTTAAACAAAGAGTACTCTTTTAACAAGAACAATCAATTTAAAAAATCATCAATATTAATATTAATTAAAATGTAAAACTTGCAAACTAAACAAACCAAAATTGGGACAAGGACAATATAAAGTCAAATTAAATTATCAAAATCGCTATGTGGAAACAACGCTTACTAAAATTAAAATTATTAAATAAAAGAACACAATCCACCACATAGGGTGTACATTACTACATGAGCAAGTTAATCTGTTTCCCAAGCAAACTAATCGCACATATAACAACGCACTATCGTCACGTTAAAGGAAGTAGTCAAGTTTGGGAAGTCCGGGACATTCTGGCAAATTTTTACTAAACTCTGCATGAATAAAGAAACTACATGTTAAATGTCAAAATATTATTTAAAATCAAATTTGCAACATGACAAGACATTAACAATAGTACAAAATACAAATATTGATAAGATATCTATACTATTACAAAATAATATATAAAATACAGTACAGCACTCACTAACGATAGTGCTATCGGGTAGTTACCTGTAAGCATAGCATGCCTCAAGTGACCCCTATCAATAACTACCCTACAAATAACCTACATTTATAGCACAAATAAACTAAGGAAATCGCAAAAGTAAGCAATTGATACTATCGACAATGAATACATATAGTATAAAGACAAATAATTGCAAAATATGAAGTAACAACAGATTTAAACAAAGAGTACTCTTTTAACAAGAACAATCAATTTAAAAAATCATCAATATTAATATTAATAATAGAAAAAGAAAAAGATAAACAATAAATACAGACAAAAAACAATAATACAGACAAAAAGTAAGCAGAGGTTATACAAGAAACTTCAAGTTAAAAATGCTTGATTAAAATTATTGATGTCAAATTTTAGAATACAGTCACAATAATTGACCCTAAAAAGATTAAATTTATGGAACAATTTACTTGCCTCAAAACCTCTGTCCACTAAGAGTCTGTATAGTAACCTAGCTCTAGCCCAAAAGTCATCTACTTTAGTGCAGATTTTATAAAATCTTATTAATTGGGAATAAAAACAATTATAAGTTATTTTACTATCGATATTACTACTAGGGAAAGGAAAGTTTATTACGTTAAAATTAAAATCATCAACTTTGTGATATACTTTAAGTATGCACTGTTCATTAACAATCTCTATATTTATATCAAGAAAATTTTCAACTTTATAATTTACGTTACATTGTGTGAGGGGAATAGAATTAGGGTAAATAAGTTTAGCAACTTGATTAAAATTTAACAAATTGCAAACAAGAATATCATCAATATATCTACTATTATTACTTAACAGTTTAGCAAGTGCTAATTTTTCTGGGATTTTATTTTTCTTGCTACTGTCAACTAAGTCTTTTATATATTTAAATTCTAAAGCAAGCAAGAATAAGTCTGCAATTAAAGGGCTAGCATTTCCACCCATAGGAATTCCTAATATTTGTTTGAAAATGTACGGCCCGAATCTAACATAAGTATTGAAAAGGAGGAATTTAAGGGCATCTTTAAGTTTAGTTCTATCAAAATATACAGAACTAGTGGGAGTAGAGCTAAGTGATGCATTATTAAAATATGTATAAACATTTATGAAATAATTACAGAGGAACAGAGGAAGGAAAAACACAGATAAAACAAAAAGGTCCATGTGCCTAAAGGCATCCTCCATTCATAAAATGCTTGTAACAACTGGATTTAAACTTTTGTAGATTGTAAGTTTGTGGAAAGCAACTCGAGGGAAGTGAATTCCAAAGAGTAGTAGTTCTAGGGATAAATTAATTTTGATAAGCAGAAGTTCTGCATTGTGGAGGAGAAAGTGTAAATTCATGGGCGCTCTCAGCTGCCCTAGTTCTACGGGGAAAGATGTGGAGAGGCGGCACAATTGAAGCAAGTTCCTCGGAACAATTGCTGTGAAAATATCTGTAGAATAATGCAAGGGATGCAACGTTTCTTCGTATGGATAATGTAGGAAGGTCCTGTGTGATTGCAGGGTTATTGATTAATCTAATAGCTTTATTTTGAATTTTGTCCAACTGCCTCAATGCAACCACTCCACTTCCACTCCACAGAGGTGAACAGTAATCCGTCTGAGAACGCACATGACTTTTATATATTACGGCCAACTGCTCGTCAGTGAAGAATTCTCGAACTCTGTACAGGAGTCCCAGTTTTTTAGAGGCATTCTTAGCATTGCTTCTAACATAATGTGTCCAGCTCAAGTTAGTAGTTAATGTTACACCGAGAATGTCAATACTAGGGGAAGTGGGAATATTTACATCATTAAAAAATATATGGGCGTCAGTGAGATTCTGTCGGTTAGAAAATTGAATGTACTGTACTTGGTTTTCTGTGCATTGAAAGAAACTAGATTCTTTTGTCCCCATTCATTAATTCTAGAAAGGTCCTGGTTCAGAGAAATTACAGTGTTTATTTTTGGATTTATAAGATCGGGTTGGGTGAAAGAATTGGTAAATGTGAAGGAACTGTGGAGTGTTGAGTCATCTGCGTAGGAATGTATTGGATTATGAGTGGTAGATATGAGATCATTGATATGAATGAGGAACAGAGTTGGGGCCAACACTGATCCCTGGGGAATACCAGCATTTATTGAGTGAAATTGAGAATAAAGGCCATCTACCATTACACGTATTTTTCTGTTATGAAGATAAGACGAAATTAGTGGAACTAATGATGCAAGGCCGTAGTGTGACATCTTCGACAATAAGGATTGATGCCAGACTCTATCAAATGCCTTTGATATATCCAGTGCTATTGTATGTGTTTCACCATGTTGGTCTGTAGCTTGGTTGATTTGATGCGTAAGAAGGCAAAAAATGTCTGCAGTTGATCGACATCGTCTAAAACCATATTGCCTATCACTGATTAATTTATTATTCTCAAGATGCTTAATTATGTGATTATTTAATATAATTTCAAAGACTTTACCAAGAGTGGAAATTATAGCTATTGGTCTGTAGTTTGATGGATCTGAAGAGGCACCTTTTTTAGGAACTGGATGGATATTTGCTTCTTTCCAGGGTACTGGGAAGCATGGGGTATGAGTACACAGACGGAATTTTTTTGCCAATACAGGAGCGAGCACCAAGGAGCAATTCTTAAGTACTATTGGAGGAATTTCATCTACCAGGAGCCTTATCTACTGAGAGATTCTGCAAAATAGTTTTGACATGTCTGGTGTGGATCTTAAGTGAGGGAATTTTAGGCGAATCAAAATTAAGTACAGGGACATCTTGATTTATTTCATCTAAGGTTGAGTTGGTGGAGAAAATATCCGCAAGAAGGTTAGCTTTACCTCGTGGGTCACTTACTGGATTGCCAGTCAGAGATTTTAATGGTGGAATGGATGAAGCAGTAGTGAAGTTGGATTTGAATGAGTTAAGAGTAGACCAAAATATTTTGTTATCATTTGGATTATTTAGAAGTTTATTTGCCTTCTTGTGGAGAAAGTTTGATTTAGTTAGGTTTAATACAGTTTTGGCATGATTTCTGATGTTTCTAAAGTAATTAAAGGCTTCATGTGTTTTTGATCTTGTGTATGCATTGTAGGCTATTGCTTTTTGTTCAGTTACTCTAGCACAATTATGGTCAAACCATTTAGGTGAATTAGATCTTTTACTGTACTTTTGATGAGGAATAAAAGTTTCCATTCCAATTTTTACAAAATCTTGTATGTGGCTCAAGGTGGAGTGTGCATCATTAGAAAAGAAAAGGTCCAGGGAATATCAATAAAGAAACCTTGAAGACCCTCCCAGTCTGCCCTATCGTAATGCCATTTAGTCACCAAAACAGGTTCAGAGTGGGAAGGTGTGGTAGGTGATAGACAGGTGGCCTGTATCAGACAGTGATCAGAAGATCCAAGCGGGGACCTCACTGTAACATCATAATTTTCTGAATTGGTTGTTAAAAATAAGTCCAGTAGGTGGGAATTATGATTATGATTATCTGGTACACGGGTGGGTTGGTTGACTAGTTGAGTGAGATTAAATGAGTCTGCAAATAGCTCACATTCAAGACCAGCATCATCAGTCCTGGCTGAATGAGTGAGCCATTCAACATTATGGACATTAAAATCACCCAACACAGTGATTTCAGAAGAAGCATTTAAGTTGAGGACACTGAGTTGTGAGGACAGAGAATCAAAAAGACTTTGCTCTGGAGGAGTATTTGGGGAACGGTAGATGCAACATATGTATTTAAATTTACCAGCAGAAATTAATTTGTATATAGAATAATCAAAATAGGGACAATTGAAACTAGTAACCTCCTCCAGGGCAATTTCAGATTTTGCGAAGCAACATACACCTCCTTTAGGTCTGAAATTTTGGAGCAGTTGATAACCTGGAAAATTAAATCTAGACGTGTCAGATGTGGATGTTACTTGAGTCTCTGTCAAAAAAAAGATAGTAGGGGATTCTGCTTGAAGAAATTAGTATACAGAATTGATGTTAGAGTGAAGTCCCCTTATATTGCTAAAGAAAAAGCTGCACCGACGAGCAGCTTTGGGACATTGCAATGCTCTTGACACAGTCGCATGATGACGACCGGGAGGGCCCTGTGTCAATGACCCAACCCTGCCGGGGGTGGATATCCGAGGGACCACCAGGTTTGCTCTTAACAATTGTACTGCCATATTTATTAGGTAGGTGTATGGTGTTACATGTATGATATGTAGTGGGAAGAGTAGTGTTTTATGGATAGAGGATAGCGATGTAGGGCAATGTCGTGAAGTTGGATGTGTATGTTATATAAAGAGGGTTTTCCTGATACCCCTGATGTGTGAGGCAGAAAGATATGTATCCAGCTACCAAGGCCTGGGAGATAAAATGGAATTCTGGCTATTCCCTGAGTCTCCCGAAACCTTGGCGGTAGTACAGTGTACTTCCCTGGGCGGGGCTGCCTACCCCTACTACCTGGATAACATATTCTTGGTGTTTCTTTTTCTTCTGACCTATCTTGGAAAAAAACATATTACCACTGTTGCTAAAACTGCTTCCCAGAAGTAAGGTGTGCTCAACCGTCTCTCTGGGTTCTTCTCCCATGCACAGCTTCTTGCTCTATACAGGGGCACTGTGTGCCCATTGATCAAGTAGCCTACTGTTCCCATGTGTTGGGAGGTTTCACCCATACCTCAATTCTCAAATAGGTAGAGTCAAAAGAATGTTGTCTTATCAACTCACCTCCTCTTACTAATTCTCTACAGTCTCTCTTTACACGCCTAAGTGTTGCATCTCTCTCACTCTACTACTACAAATAATATAATAATTTTTCTTCAGAGCTTTCTCAGTGTATAGCTCCTCCTTTATGGAGAGTAGGCGGCACCTGCCTTACAACACATTCCCTTATGTATTCTGTCCCACTGTCAAACCCAGAGTGAACCCATTTTTCCCAGTCTTTCTTCCACTCAACAAGTAAACTCTCTCTCTCAAATTATCTTTCCCTCATCCTATGATTTAAACTACTTCAAACTCTGTGTATCCAGACATTTTGACTAACACACCTTGAATTTGGCTCTCTATCATTCTTTCAATTTTGGTGGGGGACACTTGTTACAGGCAGCTTTGCCTTTTATCTCTTTCTTATACATAGAAAGAAGGAAAAGAAAAAAGTAAGTTTACTTTATGTTGCAATACAGTATAGCCTACTCACTGATGTTAATTTTGACATTTTTTGAGCATTGAAGCTACTCACAGATAATAATTCTTGCTATATGAACCCTTAGTCTTGCTTATGCAAAGCTCTGAAATGCACATATCAGTTGGAGAATTACTGTATGTACAGCTCGGTCCCGTATAAAGCGAGTTCAAACTGTGAATTTTGATTAGTGCGAGCAATGAAAATATTAAACACAAAATTATCAACCAATACGAATACGATCTTTTATTGTGAGTCGGGTGGCAATATGGGTTAAATCCGGGGAGTTTTCTATTAGTGCGGCCAAAATTTGTTCAGTGCGATAAATTTCCTGCCTGACTCGTGGCATCACTGGTGTTTGAGCAGCTTGGGCATGGAGGGAGGCTGGTCAGTCAGACATTTTCTACCCCATACCGTGTGACGCTATCTCGCATTCTAGGGTTTGTGATCATATCAAGTGTAGAATTTAAGGTAAGGAAAGGTCTAATTTATCATTGATGTGCTATATTTATCATTAACATTTGTTTTTGGTATGTTTGTGTCAGTATAAATAACGATATAAGGAAAGATATGTGTGTTGTATGGAGGACTGATCGAACAATTACGTTTTTTCCCATAGGATACGTTGTTCAAATAGTGCGACGCACTGTATCGACCAATTTCTCGCACTATGCGGGACCGAGCTGTATAAAGATTGAGGTATTTACACATACACATACATAAAATTTTAAGACCGAGTGTTCCACACATCAGTGCAGTTTCAGTCTCTTGTCCTAATGGCGGCGTTCCAGGCAACCCTGTTAAGGGCTGCTTCACTTGTCAAGTTCTTGGATTTGAGATCGGCGCGTATAGTCCGATCCCAGGTCTTCCTCGGTCCACCCCTTGGTGCAGCTCCCTCCACAATCACAGACCTGCATTTTTTCACCCAATTTTGTTCATCCATTCTCTCCACATGTCCATACCATCCCAGTCTACTTGTACGCATCACCTCGCTAATACTCTTTATACCTAAACGTCTCCTCAGCTCAACATTTGTTATTCTATCCTGTAGCCTGGCCCCACACATCCATCTCACCATTCTCATCTCATTACGCTTCATTCTGTTGACATCCTCTACTTTAACGGCCCATGGTGAGTTATCTGCTCAACAGGTGGCGTTGTGTGTGTGTGTGTAAGTGTGAGAGTCTGAGTGTAGGGGGTGAGACAGTGAAGCATGGGAACGAGGTGGCTTCAGAGATGGGGTCGTTTCGGGCCATGAGTGAGCACCGTGCCTCATGTGAGGGCAAGATGGCAGGTGCTCGTTGTACTCTACGTGCTTCACATGTCTCACTCCCTAGACTGGAACAAGACCTCACAGGCTTCACTGTTCATTGTAAAGCGGTGAATGTTAAGGCTCTCAGCCTATGCCCGAGAGGAAGTAAGTTGGAATATAGAAAAAAAAAAAAAAAAAAAAAAATGTTTCTGAGTCATTGCACTTCTAACACATGAGGCATACATCTTTCCCTTCAGGGGGAGAGGCATTCTTTTCATGGTCAGGATTGGCATCAATTCTCTGAACTTCCCCCAGCCACACCTAATTCTAGCAACAGTGGCAGCCTCGGCCCCACCACCGGCAGAAATGGTATCTCCTAGGTAACAAAACTTGTTCACCAGCTCCAAAGACTCATTTCCAACATTCACAGCCACAGGATCATCACTTAACACAAGTCGGCTTTGCACACTACGCACTCAAATTTCTCTATTTCTGACTTATCCTTCGGCAGGGGCCCCTTTATTCTACTACAGCGCTTACTCCCATGGTGTACCCAACATCGACAGATGCTACATTGAATTGAGTTAATGCCCACTCCCTTTCCACACACTGCACATGGGTATGCACCGCTCTTTTCCACATTGCCTCGTCTCAATCTACAATGCATAACCTTGGTTTTGTTAATATTTACTCTTAAACCCTTGCTCGCCATGCCCTCTCTCCACTCTCTGAATTTGGCCTCAGCATCCTGCATACTGTCAGCTATTAGGACTAAATCGTCTGCATAAAACAGTTCCAACGGGAGTCCGCCTCTAAAAACTCTAGACAGCGCCTCCAAGACCATAATAAAGAGGAGGGGGCTTAACACTGAACCCTGATGGACTCCAACACGGACTGCGAACTCATTACTCAGTACACCCTTCACCCTCACCGAACTTCGCGAATCCTCATACATCTTCATTATCACACGCACCAGCCACTCTTCCACACCAAGTTTCCTCATAGCCCACTGCACAACATCTCTAGGTACCCTATCAAAGGCCTTCTCCAGGTCCACAAACACAAAGTAAAGATCCCTGCCTTTTAGTAAGTATTTGTGGTGTGTATTATTACATACAAGACCCCTGGGGACAAGTTACTAAACATACAATACTCTCCACCAGGCCAATCCTCCTGCACTACTCTCGACAGTGCAGTACGTCAACCTCTTCTTCGAGAAGCGCCTGAAGGGGGAGGATCAGTACTGGTGGACCCAGTTCTGTGCGGCCATCGAGTTCATCAAGACCATGGACTACAACCCGTGACGGAGCGACAATGACATCACCACTGCCCAACTGGTGGAGTACAGGTATTGTTCACTCCGAGATGAACCTTTCAGGGATTCGCGGTAAAGGTTCGTCTAGCTTGATGGTCAATTTACTACAGGTCTCCCTCGATTTACGATTGGGTTACGTTCCTGAAAACCCGATCTGAAATAGAAAAATCATATAGCGAACCCTTAAATTAATGGGGTAAATGGGGATACGTTCTTAGACCAGCCAAAACACAAACACAAACACCTAAAAACCTATCATAAATTGGGGCATCGGGTAGTATGGGAGACCTGTACTTCATAAATTCACTTATGGATTCACGGTAAAGATTTGTTCGGTCCGATAGTCAATTTACTAATTTCCTGGTTTCTCTCGGACAAACCTTTTGTGGATTTGCGATATAGGTTCGTTTCAAGATGGTCAATTTACTCATTTTGGGGTTAATTCCATAAATTCACAGTCATGGATCGCTCGGTGCCTTTCGTGGATTCACGGTAAAAGTTTGTTAGACTACCTGTAGCTCATTATAAATAACTATAAACTTAATCTAACTTGATTTTGGTAGAATTATAGTCCATCCAACTTTTGAATATTTCTTTCTACACTACTTTGTAGTTGAACTTAATAAGTACGGTACTGGTATGTTAATTAAAATGGCCTTAATGATATATACCGGTATGCAAATAAATAGACTGACCATTAGGCAGACATGAAGTAGATTGACCATTAGTGAAGATTGCCTGTATTTTGTGTGCCATTATTAACCCATTGAGTTTTAATGTCCTTTGAGTATAGTGACTCATTGTAAATTATTTCTGGTTATCATTAAACAATTTTATTCACCTGAGAAAGGATCTGTGGATGTCGGAGGCATAACTGAGTTGGTTTTGACCTCTTAGATTCTGAGAGAGGTCCTTCCTAAGTTGAACAAAATATTCTAATGATAGCCAGAAAATAAGTAAAACGCGTCATTAATCTACTAATGCATCATGGGTACTCAGTGGGTTAACCAGGTGATGCGCCAAGGCTGTTATCATCTATTTGGAGCTTTCATGGGATAGAGGAACTATTTTTTGATTCATCGTTATTGACCCTTTCAATACGATAACACCTTTCTTTAATCTGGCTACCAGTAGACGATTGTATTCAAGGATAGTCCGCAGCCCTTTGATTTCTAGAGGTCCTTCCAAAGCTGAGTGAAATTGTCTAGTGTTAGCCAGAGTAAAGAAAATAACGCCATATTGAAGGGGGTTAAAGACAAGGTTGTGTGGAGCAGGTTTATATATAGACAGAGAAAGATATATATTATTTTGCACAAAAAACAAAACAAAAAATATCCCATATTGTACTGTAATTATTCTGGCTGGAGAACATAATTGGGGATTGGTGATCTATGATCTTATATCGTTACAGGGAAGTAGCTGTATTGCATGATCAAAATCTATTTTGAATATAATTATGATCGATACAGTGTAGGGTTGACTAGCCAATTTGTACTCGCTGACCCAAATACAGTAGTACATAAAATGGATATACAGTACAGTAGAGTCACGCATCTCACGATTTATTGGTACCGAAATATTACCGTGGGACCGGAATTCGTGGGATGCGGAGTATTAAAGTAATGGGGAAAATTACAAAAGTACTGGAGGCTATCGTCGGGAGACTGTTGACCCTCACTTTACATGCCAATAATCCATAGTAAGTTGCTTTAATGAAAAGAAAGGTAAGTAAAACACAAACACAAAACTTAGAAAAGTTGATGAGGTGCTTATTGTGATGGATGTGGTGATAGATGGGAGGCGGATGTTAGTTACCACCCTCCGTGGCCCCCCACTCGTTCTCCGTCACCCCACCGTCGCCGCCAAAGCCTGTGAAATGATCGTCCATGGCATCAAGTTCGGCGTCCTGTAGAGCTTCCATTAGCTCTGCATCCGTGGGAATCGTGTGGTTTTTCGTGGGATGAGAATTCAGGTAGCCATTGGATAGTACCGTGGGATGCGTAATCGTAGGATCGAAATGAGTGAGATGCGTGACTCTACTGTATATACTACCCACAGAAAATTAGTAGAGATAGATTAATGAAATAAATTTACAATATTATCAAAATGTATGATAATCCAGGTATGGCTGTTAAAACTTCCAATTGAGTTTGCTTTATTTAGTGTACTGTATATTAACCCGTTCATGCACTGGGGGTTGCCGTATAGTATTCAGAAATACAATTATCTTAATCTCATAAATACCTCTCCAAAAAAAAATTCTACCCACAGCTCGATCAAGGACAACTGCAGAGGTTGAAGTAACTGAACTAAAGGTTTACAAACACCCTTGATGGTCACAAAGACTTTTAAGTATCCCAGAAAAGGCGCAAATCGCGTACTGGTGCGCGAAAGGGTTAATAATAAAATGGTAAACACACAAACTGACATAAGTTTGTATTCTTTGCTTGCCTCTCTCTTACTCACAAATAGCTAAAATATCATAAACAAGTTGCCCTGTAACAGCTAGTTCCGTTGGTGGCTGTACATTTTGACACATACATTCTATTAAACTTTACTCCATTTTCTGTGGGTATATCTGCAATGGATATTACGTACCGTACTAGTAAGACCTCCTTGTACTGTACATGTTGTCTGGTCTACCCTTTGTGATCAGATATTACAAAGTTATGTCTTAACTACTAGATTTTGACAGAAACTGCATGACATATATTTATCATCGCATACAGTATATACCAGATTTATTTAATACTAACATTAACTCTGGAACACTGCTCAGTAGAGATTTCTAAATAAAGAACACAAAATTATATAGTATTGTATATTAATGTAGTTTTATAAGATAGGTGTAGTGTAAAAACACACAATTCCCATATATTATTTTCACACTTGTATTGCTCAATCGTAACCCTTTCATTCATTTGATTATTTATTTCCTAAATGGATTATTTTGTATACCATTAGCCAAATATATGTAGACCTACTGTATACATTGCTAGAGTTACAGTGTAGGTTAAAGTAGCCAATTCGTACGTAGTGGTCCGTTTAGCAGGGGAAATAGTTATAACATACTACCGGTACTCATTATAACAAGAATAGTAGAGTTTGATCAATTTAATAGTAGCAAAATATGTGACAGTTAAGGTACATCTTAAAATTGCAGGCTCGCTATCGCTCGTCAGGAAAAAATCAACACCTAAATGGCACGAAATGTCCTAATATGGACAAAATAATGGGGCAAAAGGTCTTAAAATTGACAAACTAATGGGGCAAACATCTTAACATTGACAAACTAATGGGGCTCAGCATGAGGGAGAAGGTAGTCCAGAAATTTAATGTCACAATGTAAGAGAATAAAGGTACCGCTGCGTATGAATGTGGCGAATCTACCCAATCATCATTTAACCCGGGAATGGCGAAGGTCCACAACTAAGTCTGTACTGTACTTTTTTTTTTTTTTTTTTTTTTTTTTTTTTTAACACAGTAAAAAAAAAAAAAAAAATATCTCACTACAGACTCAATTGAGGACCTTCGCAGTTCTTGGGTCAATGTAAGCAGAATATAATGATAGAGACTTCACCGCAATGAAAGGGTTATTATAAGGGTTCAGGTTTAGTATAACTCTACTGTAGTGTTCTTATTCACATGTATATGATTTTAAGTCTATTTAATTGTGTCGTTATCATTTGCAGTATTACTATTGCAGTATTTCATTTCTCTTTGTTTATGTTGCATGTTTATTACTTAACAAATCTCTCTGTGAGCAATTATTTACCGGCTAGCATATCTCAGTCTGCACATTCCACAGAAAGTTTGTCATTTTCCACTCCTTTATCTTCAGACTCAGTGGTCTAGTTAAGCTATTTTCTTAGTACTCCACTAATGTCGCCAATAATGAATGAAGAGAAGATTAGAAGCAAACCAAATCAAAATTAAATTAAATAGTAGTGTATAGGGCAGAGTACTTTACACTTTAAATCCTTTAGACAGTTCATAAAATGAGTGGGCATTTCTATGCCAGATTAGTTAAATGTTTTATGTTGGTACTGTGAAAATTTCTGTTTTAATTCACAGTAGCAAAGATAAATGATTGCTAGACTTTTTTTTTTTTTTTTTTTTTTTTTTTTTTTTTTTTTTTATTAAATAAATAAATAATATTTGACTGGTTTTGGCACTGTGAAATTTTTTGGTCTGTTTTCTTCATAGCAGTATACCGGTAATATAATATGATTGCTAGACCTTTCTGTTTTAACAATCTTTGACTGGTTTACGTAGGATTCTTGACTATGAGATAGCATATGACCAATAAAAGGTTTCTATTATGGTTGTGGTATGGGACTAAGGGTTTATGCATTAAGGCCTGGTCACACGGTCATGTTTTCATCCGTCCTCCGGTGAGGGCTGAGTACAGTATTGGAAATGCCAATTTCGCTGTGGTGTCATATTTCACTGGGAAATAGAGGGAACCAACATGTTAGTTTCTTGGCTATTCGCCGCTCGCAGTCCGCGGCGTATATTCCGATCCAATGGCTTGGCCGCTTGCTTGGCCACCTCTCGTACCAAACGAAAAACAAAAGACGTTCAGTAATGCGTGTTTGTTTACATTCATACCATTCCACGTCAAGAAACAAAAACGATATATTAAGCAGGCCATATACGAAGAAGATACTATTCTGAGAAGATAAGAAGGAAGAAGAGGTAAAAAGAATAATTACAGAAATATGAAAAGAAGGATAAAAGTCGGTCAACTCATTCACTTGATAATAACAAAACACATAAGGAGGCCAATTGAAAGGCAATCTCACTAACCTAACATAAACCAAGTCGTGTATGCCACTATATCCCAAGCACCAGCAGACGCATTAGGTTTATCTTCGGCTCTTCTCAAGTACCGTATGTCTGCCAAAACAAAACAAATCCGATCTTGTGAGTTGTTAATATTTTACTATAGTTCGCCATCACCCGTTTTCTTTTAAGTGCTCCCATTTGTATTGTAACCGCCCGCATTCAAGGACTTGCCAATAATAACAACTAGAGCTTACCTCATATATTTATCTCACCCCTGTTCATTATAACCATCATCCTGCACCCCTGAGGCCCTCTACAAACATGAGTGGCTCAAAGATGCACTGATATCACTATGTAAATTGATACATGTGCTTTCTGCTTGGTCATTCTTCGTCCATAGTCCTAACCTTTTACTCGCTCTCTCGTGTGAACACTTTTTTATTCTCGCCGGAAAATTTACGGCAACTATTCCCTGACCTCCCCGCGGAATGGAAACTGAAAATTACCGTGTGACCAGGTCTTTATAGTCGTGCTCATAATGGCAGATTTTCATGAGCACTTTTTCCCTTGACTTTTTTCCGCAATTCTGAGGGAGTGTTGTGGCTGAACTGAACCAACCTGGTTTCAGTCTAAAGTAAAAGATGCTGCATCGAATCAACAGTAGATTTAAAAGACTCCCATCTGAGAGTAGACAATGACCGGTGTCAGCAGTTCACTTCTCTCACAGTAGTACTGGTAGTACTGATTTGATTGATTCAGATGTTATAATCAATTTAGTTGCAGATACCAGTCTATTGTTGCTAGAATAAAATTGCGGAACAAAAGTCGCAGAAAAATCCCTGGTGTTTATCCGCATTAACTTGTACCCTACCTTTATCATTTCAACTTGAATTATCTTTCTAAAGAGAAATGGAAACAATCTTGAACACCCATGAACAAAGAAATTACATTCAAGATTTGTTAATTTTAGTTGATAGGATTGTTTATATATACCAAGAGAGGAAAATAAAGTTAAAGTTGTAAAGGTGGGACAGGATTAGTGAGTGTGACTATACCTGTATAATTATAAATGATGTGTTTGTTGGCTGCTTGTGAGTTTTGGACGACAAAGTCCAAGCTGTTAACATTGATACTCCAACAACAGGGCCTGAACAGGTGGACTGCGAAGGTCCTCTCGGAAACCACGATATTTAAACATGTGTAAAAATAACCCTTCAAAAATCATGCCAGTGCCGGGAAATGTCTTGAATTTGAATGACACATAGAAAGTAGTGGCATATTTCCATACCACATCCTCCACTCCTTCACCCTTTTTTTACCCCACACACCCTCCCTCCCTCAACTTGGCCTTATATTTTGCACATGTTATAGCAGTTAATGAGTGGAGTTTTCATCTTTTATCTTAGTTGCCCTTCACAGCTAGCAAGAAACAAGAAAGTTATATACAAACCAAATATATATTTAATTTTACATTAAATAAGTATAAGTACAGTACTGTAAATCAACTGTACTGTATATAACTCAGTGGTTTAGATAAACTAATTTACAATAAAACATAATTAAATCAATTGCAACATACTTTCTATCGATCACTAAAAAAAAAATTGTATGTGTCCTAAATATTGATGTCTACAGCTAAAACTTGTAAATAGCCCAAAACTCGCAAGCGGTCAATTGCATTCTTTATTTATATACCCAAGTTTGATGCACAGTATATTGTCTGGGAACATTGTACCATTTAGTCAATCGGTTGTAATTATACTCATGATTACTACTTTAGTAGTTTTAAACCAAAGATATGAATGAAGTTTGACTCATGAATTATCTTACTGGCAGCTTTCATGGAGTCATTCTTGCTGTTAATGTTTTGCATATTTTCAGTTATTGCAAATTCTAAATGTTTTGTGTTGTTCTGTTTTTGCTACAGGTACTCCGACATTCATAAGGTTTTCAACATTTTCAGTTACTGCTACAGGTTTTCTTATATATTTGTAATGTTTTGCCTAGCTTTATTTATTGATATACCTACTGTACTTTCAAATACTTAAACACTCACCATTATGAAATTCTCACATGCACTTCTCTCCTCAGGCACCTCTTTGCCAATCTGAATTGAGTCTTATGTTGAGGTACAGTCATCAGCTTCTTAACAGCCATAGTACCAAACATTCCTCTCCATTAAAAGACTCTTCCTCTCTTTTCCCATAGTTTATTATGCCTCTGGTATACCACCTGTCTTCAAGTATGGAAGTCAGGGCTAAATATCCTTGCTTGGTGGTTATTAACGAATGGACAGGGTCAGGTCACAGTAACCGCCACATATATCGCTTGCCGTCAAAAAAAGAAAATCATCACATGCGAGTTGTTAGTGATGAAGAGAAAAGGAATATTTGGTATTATGGAGGCAAGTTTCTTTCACCTTTGCTCTGAGTAAAGTCAGAGTCCACGTTTTTGATAGCCGTAATGTCTGAACTATTGTAAACCTCTTACCTTCCTTCCTGTTCCCACTATTGTCATGCAGAGTGTCAGCCATTCAAGCTTTCAATAGCCTTCAATTGGACTTAAATTAACTCAGAAAAGTGGGAGGAAATTTGTTATTTGATGGTACATCAAGGAAACAATTTATCTGATCTTTAATCCTTAAACTCCGGGACACATACTCTGGGCCACTCTCGCTCCTAAGTGTAAGTCCATACTGTATTACAGTACAGTATTTACAAAGTTACCTTGACCTGTGGGTACATTCTTTGTGTGTTCTGACCCCACAGCAAATCAGAGAGGGAAAGACTGTCAATAGTGCATTCATTTTTCTGTCTTCCTAGAGTGGCAACACTATCCATTTATAATATTTGTTTGAATAAATCATACTCAACACATATATGCCCATTTAGTTCCTCAGGGAACTTAGCTATTCTCATATAATTTATAGTAGCCTATTTATTGAAATATTAGAAATGTTATTCAACCAGGAACATTAGCAGTTTGATTGGCTGCTAACATGATAGCAGGGCTCCTTCTATTAACTTTCCAGATTTTGGTAAATAAGGTAAATTGTAAAATAAATTTTTTGGTAAAAGTTTAGACAGCCTGCAATGTGCAATGAGAGTCAGATAATTTATTCCCACTAATATAAAACTATTAATATGAGGGGAATATAATATTCTGCAATAGTCATGCCCATAGGTGCTCACTGTGTGTATGTTTGTTTTAATTGTCTTTGTAAAGGATAGAATGCCCTTATTGAGCTTGAGCAAATAGTACAACTCTATACTGTAGTCTGTTTTTTTCCATGTGAAAGTAAATTGACATGTCCCTATCTTGATAGCTGAGGTATGACTAAGATTGTATAATGAAATATTAATTTAAAAAAAAAATACACTACAGTACTATGATGGCTACCTAGTAGTTTCTCTTTTTTACATTAATTATCGAGAAATCAGTTGCTAAGGGACTAATTTTTCTGTCATGTGAAAAAAATAGACTATACTGTAGATTTCCTTTCTGTTAAATGTTACAGGGAAAATGAGCTTTAGATCAGTACAATTGTCTGTCATGCTACAATTTGGGGGACACAAATACAGAGTAAAATTTATAATATGTATTTTTTGTTTTGTTTTTTTATATACAATTAGTTTCACCAGACCACCGAGTTCCCAAATAGAGCTCCCATGGGGCTGGCCTGTAAGATGCAGTAGCTAATTATATTATTTTGTTAATTATTATATAATTTCCTTCCCCTTCTATCTCCATTATGTCTTTTACACTATACATTTACATGAATTTTTAATTATTTATTTTGTTCATACTCCATACAATTTTAATTACCGGTATAGTATTTATTATTTATTCTCATCTCTCCCACAGTTCATTTTTGCTTCTCCTAAATGCTCCTTTCACTATTTAAAAAGTGTATATTGTTCCACTTACTACTTCCAAACCAGTAGCTGTCTTCCCATAGCCTACCATTTGTACTTTTTACTAAACTTCATGGATTCTTCTTGGCAATCTATCCTCATCCATTTTCTGTACAGTCATGATCAAATGTCATGCTCAACCTCTTTGATCTCAATTTTGATTATTTATTGAAAACAAACAAATAATGCTTCAGCCATTTTGATTGCAACTTTTATAATCTATTTGTATTCAGTTTGGAAAAAGAGGTTTATTCTTCTATATCAATATTTGTATTTTGTACTATTGTTAATGTCTTGTCAAGTTGCAAATTTGATTTTAATAGAACATTTTAACACTAATTGTAGTTTCTTTTATGGAAACAGATTAACTTGCTCATGTAGTAGTGTACACCCTATGTGGTGGATTGTGTTCTTTTATTTCATGGATTTCATTTTAGTAAGCGTTGTTTCCACATAGCGATTTTGATAATTTAATTTGACTTTATATTGTCCTTGTCCCAATTTTGGTTTGTTTAGTTTGCAAGTTTTACATTTTAATTCATGCAGAGTTTAGTAAAATTTGCCAGAACGTCCCGGACTTCCCAAATTGACTAATTCCCTGAACGTGACGATAATGCGTTATTATATGTGCGATTAGTTTGCTTGGGAACCAGATTAACTTAGTAATGTACACCCTATGTAGTGGATTATGTTCTTTCATTTCATAAATTTTGTTTTAGTGAGCGTTGTTTCCACCTAGCGATTTTAATATGTTGTTTTGATTTTATATTGTCTTTGTCCCAGTTTTGGTTTGACTTTGTTTGCAAGTTTTACATTTTAAACTATGAAGGTTGGTGCACAGACTTTTGAGCGTGAGTGTACAATCGGCCAAATAAGTGATGTCTCAGCACCAAGTATATTTTGATTAATAATTGGTATCAGCAATGTCTAAAACTGTATTTATTAGTATTGAGTGAGATATACAAATATGTTCCTATTCATACCCACTTTTTTTTTTTTTTTTTTTTTATGAATAGCTTAACCAGACCACTGAGTTACAATATGTAACTCTCATAGGGCTGGCCTATTCAACATCTGGCAGACATTAATACAGCACAGAGCGAGCCAAACGTAATGACAGCTGAGACATGATTTATTAGTGCGACTGTACAGTACATGGCTATACACCAAAAGGAAATTCTAATACTGTACCGGTATATCCTTTACCGCTTTACATCCAATGCCCAGATCTCGCTGACTCTATTATCGTACAAGTTAAACATTTGTATTATTTTTTTTATTTTTTTATTTTTTTTACTGTACATTGTCCTAAAGATATTATGTCATATTTTAGGCAGTGGTTAACATACCGGTATTTCTGAATGTTTCACTGAGATGTGTCCTAGTGCTGTCTGATGTCTCCCCTAACTTTATAGCCGGTATCACACAAATGCTAAACAGCATTTTATCGTCAACACCAGTCTGGCTACTTATTAGGCAAAGCTTCAAGTAATTCTGTCTCCTAATTTAATCTACCGGTATCTTTATTCAAGTCTTTGATGCCAGAACAAAGGATTCTCTAAATCCTCTTATGATCTATCAGCCCATCTATATCCATCCGTATCTCTCCCTCCAACTAACACATACATACACACCTTTATATACATATATATATATATATATATATATATATATATATATATATATATATATATATATATATATACCGGTATATAATATATATATATATATATATATATATATATATATATATATATATATATATACATATACACGGTATATATATATATACAGTATATATATATCTACTGTATGTATATATACAGTATATATAATATACTGTATATATACTGTATATACGTACTGTATACACTACATACATACATACATAAAATTTTAAGACCGAGTTCTCCACATATACGTGCAGTTTCAGTATCTTGTCCTAATGGCGGCGTTCCAGGCAACCCTGTTAAGGGCTGCTTCACTTGTCAAGTTTTTGGATTCGAGATCGGCACGTATAGTCCGATCCCAGGTCTTCCTCGGTCCACCCCTTGGTGCAGCTCCCTCCACAATCACAGACCTGCATCTTTTCACCCAATTTTGTTCATCCATTCTCTCCATATGCCCATACCATCCCAGTCTACTTGTACGCATCTCCTCGCTAATACTCTTTATACTAAGGCGTTTGCTCAGCTCATCATTAGTTATTCTATCCTGCAGTTTGGCCCCACACATCCATCTCACCATTCTCATCTCATTATGTTCCATTCCACTGTATATATATATATATATATATACATACACATACACATACACATACACATACACATACACACACACACACACACACACACACACACACACACACACACACACACACACACACAATAGAACCCCTCCCATCCGGTGCTCTCAGATCCGGAAACTCAAGAGATCCAGACTTATGTTTCAGCCAACCAGACTTGTCTGGATGGCTTGGGAAAAATATAAGTCAATCCGGAAACGAACGAGACGAATACAAGTTTCCACACATATTATTTACATCCAGCGTTAGATATCCAGACTTGTATGCCAGCCATCTGGATTTGCCTGGATGGCTGAAACCTAAGTCTGGTTGTTCAAGTTAGATATCCGGCCTCATGTTTCAGCCATCCGGATTTGTCTGGATGGCTGAATATATGTCCGGACTTTCGGCAGATCCGGACTTTTGGCAGATCCAGACAGGGTCTGGATGGGGAGTCTGGATTAATTAGTCTGGATGGGGAGGTTTTACTGTATATATACATACACACACATATCATATACATACATACATATACTGTACATAGCATACAGAAATAGAGAGAGAGATAGATAGACACAGATATGATAGATAGGGGGTGAAGTTACTTATAGATAAGTCTCTAGTTCCATGCAAGTATGGAACCACCCCAAATGCCCCAAGGCAGCCCTTCAGGGCAAGAGCATCCATTCCAGAGACTTGATTTGGCACTCTGGTGTCCCGTGGCTACCATGAGGCTTAAATTGACCAAATAGGATGTTGCTGGAAAAATGTTAACCAATTAAAATTGCCAATAAATGTTCTCATGTAATACCCCCTTCAGAACCCCTATAACATGTGACCGAATAATAAGTTCATAGGTGATATCACACAAGCACTTTTCGTCAATTTTCGATAAGCAAAGTTTCTCAACATTTCAGAGCTATTTTACATTGTTATTGGAAACTAAAATGAAGGTAGAGTATATTCGGTAGCTGACTGCTGATAAAGCTTAACTTCAAGGTGCCAGACAAGAGCTGCCGAAAAATATTGCCAGCGAAAGTTTTTTTGTGACACCGGCTGAACACCTACAGTATTAAAGCTCTAGCTAGCTTATTTAAGTCACAAAATGTTTGCAATAATTTGTTTAAATAATATGAATTTATGATAGATACATGCATGTCAGTTTCATAATACAGTTTAGAGTAGTTGACCCCCTAAGACGATGCCATTTTTTTATTATATTTTTTGGCTAACATTAAAAACAATTCTCAGCTTTGGAAGGCCCTTTAGGAATTGAAGGAGTATAGTCTATCTCAATTAACCCTTTAACTATCATAGGTCCTTCCTAAACTGAATTTTTTTTTCTACTGATAGCCAGGATAATAGGAATAAAAGCTTCGTCGTATACTGAGAGGGTTAGGAATCCAAACCAGGAACATTATTTGCCTTTGAATATGTTCACCTATTCTTAACATGGCATGTTTTTTTTTTTGTTTTTTTTTTTTTTATTATTATTCATGCTAACACTAGACATTTTGTTCAGCTTTGGAAGGACCTCAAGCTATCAAAGGGGTAAACTCGAATTCAATTAACCTACTGACTCCTACAAATCCTTCCCAATCTTAATAAAATTATCTAACAGCAGCCAGAATAAAACGAAAGAATGCGTCCTGGTATACTGAAAGGGTTAGGGAAACTATTTTCTTTAGAGGAAAAATTGTGCTGTGAGATTATGCAGAAATGTTATGTCTTGTACTTGTGAACTAGACGTGGGCGATAATATACTTGTGCACCTGTGAATATATAATAATAATAATAAGCATGTTACTTACTTCTCACAAGCGCCAATTTTTCCGCAGAATAGCAATGTACAGTCAAAATCAATAGATCCCCGTCAATCTTGCTAATGAGCTGTGTTGTTTTAGGTTAGTAACACACATATACTGTACACAAATACCTCACTCAATAAACCATGAAGGGGGTACTACTCGCTTTTTCTGGACCCCCTTCTTCCTCATGTTTAGCATATTAGTTTTGAGGTTTTAAGACGTTCGTTCCGTTAGTTTGGCGATTTTGAGACCTTTTGCCTCATTTTCTTATCAATATTAAGACCTTTCGTGCCATTTAGGTGTCTATTTTTTCCTGGCGAGCGATAGTGAGCCCCTAATTTTAGAAGGAACCGGCCTTTGGCCGGCACATTTTTCTACCGAAAAATTTACAAATTTATCTTGAAAGGGGGTCTAGGGGTTGTTTTTCTAAGTTTGATAGAGGTCTAGGGAGGAAACTCAAAAATATAATAATAAATGAATATATAGACCAAAAATCCAGCACTACCCCCTTAATAACAACTCGCACAACAATCCTAAACGCTCCCATCTCCCAAGATTAATTCCTCAGAAAACACACTCCCCAGAGAAACCTGAGTCACATTTCCTTGCCTCAGGTCCGGCCACCACCCTTTCATCACAAGATTACTGTACAAACACAGAATAGATCCAACTTAAGAGCCTGTTTTTTTTTCCTCCGCTGTCAATATCTTTTTGATAATTATAATGTAAAACTTGGAAAATAAACAAACCAAAACTTGGACGAACACAATAAAAAGACAAAACAACTTATCGAAATGGCTTTAATACTCCACTGCCCAACACTTGCCCCACACAAACACAAATTCAACATCACATAACTTGGAGATCTCTGTACCCACCCTAAAGATGTGGCAGACTTCCTGGATGCTGCGTGATTCCCATAGAGGGCATCTTGGGGCTACTACAACAATAACAACAGTGCACTATTTCTGTCTGTCTCTTTTACTGTCCCACATTTCCTTCTGGGGGCAGGGGGCTGAGAATCCTCCTCCCCTTGTATAATTTTCCTACTCAACGAGACAGAGAAAGGGGCGAGGGAACGTGAAAGTTGTCCCTGACCCTGAGAATAGGAACTTGAAATGTTGTTTCTGTTCGGGATCTGTCTCGTGTCGGCCACCCCCAGCAATGGGGTATGTGAGTGAGTATATACATACTGTACATACTATTCCTTAACAGTCTTCATATGTTTCTAATAACCTGTATCTAGTACTGTATGTTTCTCAAGGTAGAAGTGTAGAGTTAATATCTCTCTAGATTTCACTCTTATTATCTGGTAAACTATTGATTTTGGCTGTACTCAATTCTACATGTATTGTATTTTGATGCTAAAGAAGTTGATAAGGAACATATTGCCATGGGCTCTATGTATGTACTTTTTTTGTATATACAGTAAAAGTCCTGTAATCCGAATAGCAGGGGACCGGGCCTCGTTCCGATTACCGGATTTTTCGGATTATTGGAATTTACCCCTATGAACCTGTGTATTAATGGCCTGACGAAAACCTGAACACAATATAACGCTATACATCCAATATGACACATAATGGTAAACTTTTAAAGTGATTTCATAAACATATGATAGCACAGCACCCCATACCATTGAGCACATCGTAGAAGACTGCATTTCACACAACCACTTGCGCCAACAACACAATCTACACTCAATGAGAGCTCTGTGGGAAAGCCCGATCATGGCCATGGCCTTTCTCAGGGACTCGGGGCTGTTCGGCCAGGCAGCTTAGGGAACAACAACAACAACAACAACATATGATATGTGTGTTTAACATTATGTGTTATTTGGGTGGGTTTTGGGTAGCCTAATGCCTCAAAAAGGGGACTTTGGAACTTTTTGAAATTCGGACTATTGGGTGAATTCGGATTTGGCCTCATTTTCAAAAATTCGGACTATTGGGAGATTCCAATTATCGGTCGTCGGATTATCGGACTTTTACTGTATACAGTATATGTACACCCGGATTCATAAGTTTTGCAACAATCTTGATAAGAAATTTAGTAAATTCCAGAAAGAACTATTATTCTGACCATTTTACAAGCTAAGAATATGGAAAAATATATTGAAGAAAAACTTTCACATATTTGAAGAAGCATTGCGGCATGGGCACAGGAAGCATGTCTGGCCAAAGTAGCATGGAGGAGTTTATGTTGTGGCCATCCTTTAGCAGGGGTTTCCCAGTAAGAAGCAAGCGAAAACAGAGGGTGTTAGTTAAAATGTAACTTAAATCAAATGAGGAATGTCAAGATAAATATTGTCTTCAATTTACCTATTTTCTCATCTAGGTTGTTGGTGTGCTATTGAATCTGTCTGTACTTGAACATATATCTACTTGTAGTTGTGTTACCATTGATTGCTGATCAGGAATAGAGTAAAGTATTATATTTATATAGTGTTTGTGTTTTATTTATATACTGTTTTCATCTTTTGATGTACACAACTTTTCCAATATTCCTCCTGATCAGGAAAATGTACTATAATGACCTCTATGTATATACAGTCATAATCTAAAATTTCTTCGCACTTTAGCTCTGAGGGAAGTCATAGCTAAGACATGAGAGGATCGATGATCAAAATTGGGTGACGAGCTGTAAGTCTCTGAACTTGGAGGGAGCTGCATCGAGGGGTAGAGCTAAAGCAATGCGAGATGCGATGCTTCAATCTTATTTCAAATTTAAAACCCCACAACAGGGCTGTCTGAGATGTCTCTATTAGCACATGAGACTGAAACTGTACCTCTTATGGATCACTCAGTCCTTCCCACCCTCAAGGGCTCAAGGGGCTCAAGACAGAGCCCGAATAGGGACAACACAACAGAAAACAATGAACACACAAAAACAAAATACAAATTCACACACATCTAGGTCATCCAGAAGACCCAGAGACCAGGGTCACCAAGGTCCCTCCAGCACTCCCCCCGGCCCCCGACCACCCAGAGAGGTTCCGATCTCAGCAGGCAGACATGCAGCAGAGCCAAAACCACAAGCCCGCCCACCACACTTCCAGGCGCACCCTTGATATAAACCGTCTCTCCGGGCCAAGCGCCTGATGGACTATTATCTAGTCCAACTTGCACCCGACCCCTTCCCCAAAATGGCCACGTGTTCACTCATCTATTTTGACTTTATATTTTCTTTGTCCCAGTTTTGGTTTGACTTTGTAAGTTTTACATTTTAATTCTCAAGCATTCTTCATTCATTCCTGTTTACACATAGAAAGTAGTACTGCTCTTGCATACATATATACATACTTTTAAAGACTGAATAATCCACACAGATTACAATTTCAGTCTCATGTCCTTGTGGTGGTGCTTCCGGTAACCCTGTTTTGAGCTGCCTAACTCGTCAGTTTTTAACATTTTATATCACATTGCCGGACCTGATCCCACGTCTTTTTAAGTTTATCCCTCTGTGCAGCTCCTACCACGTTCACAGACTTGTATCGCTTCAATCAATTTATGTCATCCATCATTTCCACATGTTCAAACCAACGAAGCCTGCTTGCATGTAAAAGTAAACAGAACTTTGGATTTTGACTGTTCACTCTTTGTAAATTGTCTTTTGTGTTGTAGCCCCAAACTCTTCCTTATCAAGATTTTGTTCTTTTTCCTACAGATGGTAGCTTTTTTAATCAGGGAACTGACGCAGGTTTTATGCTGGTCGGTACCATTTATTTTTTCAGGTTTGAGTATATGACTGAATGTAGAATAAACTAGAACTTGAATATCGACCTACTATAATCTTGGACTTGATGTACTACCCAAGTTAGTTAGCTGTACAGTTCATAAACACCTGCCTAAAAAAATAAAAAATAAATAAAAATTATAAAGCAAACATTAGTAGATATTTCTCTATATTTTTAAAGAAAGTTCATAATTATTATCACTAATATTAATTTGTATGGCAATAACTCCACTGTTGAAAAGTACATGTAGCATGATTTACTGATGCCATTAATGTACTTTGTAAACTTGTGATGAATGCTGTATATTGTAAAGTTGTATATATAAAATATAAAAAAAAGAGACTGTAACTGTCATCCATAATTTTGGTGCAGTAACTGTTAAGAATAAATTCAGATCTGCCTTTATCTTACAAGAGTTAGTTTTTTAGTCTAAATATATATTGGACTCAGTTTAACTAAGTCTATTCACTATAATTAGGGCAGAAATGTTTTACCCTTAACCTCCAGTAATTCAAAAAGGGCTAGGGCAAAGGGGCTGTATATTTCTACACCCGTTTCTGGTTAACTCTCACAATGGTAAAAGTGTCGACTCATTTGCTCAAGTTCTATCAAAGTTGTAAGAGATTGGGGGTCCTGATTTCTATACTCGTCATAATGAATAGACCTTAGACACAGGACCATTTTTTCAGATATATATTTTAACAATTATAAAACAAGGAACCAGCGTGGCTAAGCGGTACCGCACTTGACTTGTGTGTAGAAGGTCCCGGGTTTGCTCCCCGGCCGGAGCACTGTAGGTTTATTGACCTACGGGCATGACTTTACATACCCTTAGCTGCACTGGCGGACATTCAAGGTAGGGTACACCAGTGTCGCATGTACACATTTATATGCTAGCAACTGATCAGCATGGGCGAGCTGATTACACTGGTTACAGACTACATTCACGTCCACAGCCATTCCAATAGTACAATGGTATTCCAAATGCTTCCCCACACACTATACAGTACACACCAATGGGCGGTCAAGCTTCAGCAACCGTCCCCCGTGAACAAAAACAGGCTAGATAATTGAATGAGTTGCCTTGGCATATGGAAGCATATGATAATTATTAATTTGTGGCCACCCCTTCTCGTGGCTTACAGCGTCTGGCAATAAATAGATTTATTATTTTTATTATTATTATTATTTTTATTATT
Source organism: Paralithodes platypus (assembly GCA_032716605.1). NCBI lineage: Eukaryota > Metazoa > Arthropoda > Malacostraca > Decapoda > Lithodidae > Paralithodes > Paralithodes platypus. Next base: position 7,433,035 of record CM064564.1, on the reverse strand, counting down.
ATTGGAGAGGTGATTAAACCTGAATCTGTACAGTAACAAAGTATTCTATTAAAGATAAATGTACAAGACGCTTCCATTTCTTTTGTAGGAGCAAGCCCGAAAATGTATGTCTGGAAAACTGGCCCTTATTACTGTACGTGCATTTCAGAGTTGTCAGGTATTTTCTTGTACTATGTGACACCATTCGTTTGTTTCAAGCAGTGTGATGTAAAGAGTCATTTGATTTTTGATCAACAATACAAATCTGTGATTGAATATTGTGGTTCTTCAAAATGTTTGTAGTGTATTTGTTAAGCAGTAGCCATTGTATATATTACTGTATAATCTTTATATTCCATTTGCCAAACTAGAAGCCTGTAATCATATTCTCTTCCTTAGCCCTTTCAGTTGGATGATGTTTTGTATACTGTATGGCACAGTCATGGTCAAAAATACAGATAGTGTCCTACCTATCTATCTATCTATCTATCTATCTATTTATATACTCAGGCACATTCCCCATATTTTTTTTTTTTTTTTTTTTTTTAAGTTTTACCTCAATTATTTCAACTCTGGTTTTCTTTCTAGTTATAAGTTAAATCCTTTGCAGATGTAAGCAAAATCTTTATATTCAAGGCCTGCTCAGAGTGGTTCATGAGTATTTTTGTATTAAACCTATACATTGATTTGATTTGACAAGTTAACATGCACCAAATATGCATTACGAAGGGATATAAAAGTACTAGGAAGTGGTCCACTTGACTTAATAGCTATACTGTTACAGTATATAAAACCAATAGCGGAAACATATTTTGAAGGTATGAAGGTAGGACACTACTTTTGTTCATGGGTATACAGTGTACACCAAGCAACTTTACTTAGCATAGGACAGACAACTGCTGTCAAAGGTTTATGAGAGGACGTAAAAAATATCAAAGTGTGTGAGATGAATTTTTCATTGTTATACTATTAAAGTGGCTGTGGATGTGAACGTAGTACATACATGCACAAATTTAAAGACCGAGTGCTCCACACAAAACGCGGTTCCGGTCTCATGTCCTAATGGCGGCGTTCCAGGCAACCCTGTTAAGAGCTGCCTCACTTGTCAGGTTCTTTGATTTAAGATCAGACCGCACAGTCCGATCCCACGTCTTTCTTAGTCTGCCCCTAGGTTCAGCTCCCTCCACATTCATGGACTTGCATCTTTTAATTCATATTTTTTTCACCAACCAACTTTACTTCTAAACTCAATTATTGAAATCGACAAATACATGTGGCACTCCAAGGATTCGAACATCCATCCTCTCCACATATCCAAACCATCCAAGCCTGCTAGTATGTATCACATCACTGATACTCTTGATACCTAACCTTCTCCTTAGCTCCTCACTTGATATCCTATCTTGCTGTTTGGCACCACACATCCATCTCACCATTCTCATCTCATTGCGTTCTGTAATCAATGTGATCAGCTGGATCATGGTGATCTACTAAACATCTGATGTCTGCCATAGCAAAGAGAGAAGAGAGACCATGGTGATGAGTGTCACTGTCAGAGGCAATCAACCAGCGAGGATGGAACTCGCGGCCTCTCGTATGTGAGGTATGCGTGCTACCCACCCTCCACACAGGCTTCTGTTACCAGGTTAAAATAGAAATTGTCATTGTACTGAAAGGGGTAATACTAAATACATAATAAATTATGACCATGTTTTTCAATAAATATTTGCTGACATTAGACGACTCTTTGGCTATGGAATGATCTCAAGCAATAAGGGATAAACTATATTTTATTAATGCCTTTGACTCGCACAGTATTTTTCTAAATTCAACAAAATTATCAAATAATAACCAGAATGAATGTAAAGAATAGGCCATATTAATGAAAGAGTTAACAAAACAGCCAAGGTAAAGGCCTTGAATTTTTTATTTTATTTTTTTCCAGACGCCGTAATTCCCATGAAGATTAGGCGTTTTTCACTAATTTCTAGGTCAAGTTGCCCGGGCTTGATATCTACCAATAAAATGTTCACAGTGAGGATTTGATCCGCCGGCCCTTTAATCAGCAGCCTAGGCTCTACTGACTATGCCACGGCACTTGCAAAATAAACCAAACCGACACATAATATTTTGGTAACATTCGCAGTACTGTATTCGCATGGTGTAAGAAATTGATAAAATATCAATGTTGTTTTATCAAGAACTTAAGATATAAAAATCTACCTACTATTACTTTAGCTTTACCTTTTGTTAGCCAACTTTAAATAACAAAAAAAAACATCATCCGTACCATACTGAAAGGGTTAAAATATGATTGGGGATATGAATTTACTTGCAATTGTGGACTATTTTTTCTCATTTTCAATTTAATAATGCAGCAAGAACAATATATTAATGAAACTACTTTAAAATGAGGAGACTTTTAAGCGAGGAGTGCCTGTAATTACTGTAACATAAAACATTACAAAATGTGTGTTAGTTATAGCCTACCATCTCTAGACATTTAAGTCTGTAAGTTGCTTTATCTCCGAAATATATAAACTATTGATTTTGAATAGCTATGCAGTTTCTTGTAAGGTACTGACTTTTGTAATTTATATAATGGCTCATTACATGGTTTTGAATCTTAAACCCAGCAAATGAACTTTTCATATGCTGTTAAGGCGATGTTGCACAGGTCATTTTGCGACGTTTTTACTAGCCAATATCCGACTTTAGCTTGTGATTCCTAGATACAAACACCGAAGTCAGTCACACAGTCCTATTAATTCATTACCTGGAGTAGATTTCGCACATGATTCAGATAAAGGCAAACCCAGTGGAATAAGGTGAAAAATGATAGCCAGAATCGGTGACATGCTGGGAAAGACGCTAAAGAAATGGTCCATGTAACGCCGCCTTTAGTGTCATTGAAACCATGCCAAGTTTACTTTGTAAACACTAAAATCTTTCACTCTCTCTTATTTTAACACAGCATTTATGAACGATAGAGTTCTTGACTGTAGCGCCTATAGTAGATTCTGAAGCTTGGCATTGTGCATTGGTACTGAAATGTTAATACTCGTATATTTATGAAAATGGAAAGTTTATTTGACTGTATCAATAAAACAGAAATGTTTTTTCTATTTATTTATCCTTACAGTTATAGTTATATTTGATGTGCACATGGTTCTATACACATTTGAATGGAAGAGCAGGCTCTGGGCATTGAATGCAGAGTGGTTAAGTGGATAAAGAAAAGTACTTTGTGGTGGTTCAGCCATGTGAAAAGTATGAATGAGACATCATGCCAAGGATGATAGCCTACCTGAAGCCAACAAAGAGTGACAGCTGGTTATTGTTGTGTTGTCGTTCCCTAAGCTGCCCTTTTTTCACTTTTTTTTTCTCCCTTACTGCTGGTACTCTTCTATTACCAGCAGTAAGGGAGAAAAAAGTGAAAAAACATTATTAATCCACTTTGAGTAAGATGATGTCATTGTGTTGAGAAGAGTGCGTTTGATATTTGTAAAACTAATTGAACTAACTCATCAATTAGTGATAGAATTTTCAGAGATTGAGGAGTTAATAAGGTTTAGTTTCCCTGATTACATAGCTTTATTATGATGAATTTATTTTCACTTCATGTTGGGCGAGGTAATATCATTAGAATTGTAAATGCTGTTATTAACTCTGCCAACTAAGTTGGGCGGAGGTTATGTTTTTGCCTCCGTTTGTTTGTCTGTTTCTTGCTTGTTTTTTCATAAACAAGATAATACCCAAAGTTATGACCCAAGTTTCTTGAAATTTGGTGGGCAGATATAATATATGCCAAGGAAGAAGTGTTTCAATATAGGAGACGATCTGGATCATATCCTGTGACATAGCCAGCGTAGGTGGAGGTATGCACTCCAGCGAGTGCCCCTCTATTCAGTAGGCTACTTGCAGAACCAATCAAAGCACTTGTTTATAACAAAACATCTTTAACCTCTGAAGTGCGCATGGGGGGTATGAGACCCCACACTCCTGTGCTGACGTATTTGAGCTGTTCCCATCACTAACATCGTTATTTTACCATAAATATAATTAATACTTATCCATATGCGCCTATTATAGGTTGATTATAAAGGTATGAACCTGTTACAACAATAAAACAAGTGGAAACAGCGTTTGGATGGTCAAAATCGGCGATACAGGCCGGGAGTTACATAATGTATGGCTGAGGCAACCTCCCTTCCACCACTTTTCTCCACGTCTGGAGAGAGACTGTCGATCGATACTCTCTCTCTCTCTCTCTCTCTTGCACTCGCTTGCTAACAGTGATGACAATGCCCTGCTTGCAACTCGCTAATGTTAGCACAAAAATATACCACAGAATAAGGGAATAACAGGGAAAATAGGTGATAACTGAAGGAGGTGGGGAAGGAGGGGAGGTGGAAGAGTGATATTTGGCATGGCCCAGGGGCAATAAAAAAAAAAAAAAAAAAAAAAAATCGGTGTTTTAACCCGGGAACTGCCGGGAGACTCTTAAGAGTGAGTGAAAAAAAAAATAAACTTTTGACATCGACAAAAAAAAAAAAAAAAAAAAAAAAATTTTTTTTTGGCCCCTGGGCCATGCAAAATCTCAGTCCTCTACCTCCCCTCCTTCCCCACTTTCCTCCTCTCCTTCAGTTATCACCTATTTTCCCTGTTATTCCCTTATTCTGAGGTATATTTTCGTGCTAACATTAGCGAGTTGCAAGCAGGGTGTTGTCATCACTGATGGCAAGCGAGTGCAAGAGAGAGAGAGAGTATCGATCGACTGTGTCTCAGTGGCCTTGGGGGAAATTGGCGGGAAAGCAGCTTGCCTCACCCATACATTATACAACTCGCGGGCTATATCTCCGATTTTGACCATCCAAACGCTGTTTTCACTCGTTTTATTGTTGTTTCAGGTTAATACCTTTATAATCAACCCATAATAGGCGCATATGGATAAGTATTAATGCTATTAATGGCACAATGAATATTTTAGTGACGGAAACACCTCAAATACGTCAGCACAGGGGGACGTTTCCAATTACTCCCATGTGCACTTGTTAGGTTAAATGGATTATTTGTTTTCCCTTACTCTTAAGAGTCTTCCCGCAGTCCGCCCGGGGGAACTCTTAAGAGTCTTCCTGCAGTGCCCGGGTTAAACAGAAGTATTTAATTTTGCTGCTATTCTATCTTTTGAAATGTTATCTAGAATTAATGTACACTTTAACAGTATTAATTCCTAGGCATGACAAGACATTTAAGCAAGTCTCCTAACACCTTGTGCCTCTGTTTGCCGAGCAGTAATAAATAGTAACCTGGAGTTAGTGGACATTTGTAACGTCACATCCAAGGACTAGGTAAAGGGTTTATTGAAATATACTTTACCTCTTTGATTTCTAAAGAGCCTTCCAAGGTGGAAGACAATCTTCTAATGGGGGACAGGAAAACGTCGTCTGCTGCTCTTTCTAATACACCAAATAGTAAAATAGTAGGCCTAATCAGTTTCCATCCAGTGAGTCGAAATAGGCCTATAGATTGAAGTCATCAAAATATCACTCATTTCTATATGAATTAATGTTACAGACATATTACTCTCAAATTCTATTCAGTACATTGCCCAATATACAAAGTATATATGATGAATAAAACAGAATATATTAGGCCTACAGAGACAAGGCAAGGATTCGAAACTTTAGGAATCCTTGCCAAATGTCTGTAGGCCTAATATATAATAATTATTATGTTCTATCCAACAACCAACTCTACTCCCAAAATCGATTAATGAAATATTACAAACACATGTAGATGTCTCGAGTCGGCCCTCCCCCCCCCTCCCCCCAAAAAACCCCCACACAAAATGGGTAAGTAGAGCCGCGGTGGTCGAGTGGAGAGAACGCTAACGTGTGAATCTGCTTGACCTGGGTTCAATTCCAGCCAAGGCGGACATTTAGTGGGTGTGGTAGTACGTCCTAGCGTGTTTCACATGCTCGCACCCAGTCGGGAGACACCTCGATGACGTATTCATACTAATAACACACAATAAAGCCACTCCAACAGCTTCCTCTCTCTACAACAGCCCCTTCTCCCCTCTACACTTCAGAACATAGGAAAGCAGAAAGTAACTACGAGGTGCCATTGTAAAGGCTAATCCCTAAATACCTTCACCTGACCTGACCTGCCAGAGTTCATACATACATACTGTACATACAATAATAGCCAGAATAAACTATAATAACATGTCTTCATATTCTAGGGCTGAACAAGTAATTGGCATTGATTGACAGTCGACTGTTTTTTCATCGTGTATTCGTTTTGACTTTGAAGATAATTAAAGTCAGCTAATGACCGAGTAAAAAATATTTATTAACGATACGTCTTGGGTGTGTGTGTAGTGTAGCCCAAGGTTGTATCTCGTAACCTTGGTGTAGCCTACTCGTATATGGGTTATATAGTTACTGATTGACGGATTGTCACCGTATCAATACAAAATAAGTCAATATGAAAATGAATGTTCATACTTGTGATAATATTTAATTAGTAATCGTATTATGTATAATTACTTGAACATACTTATTGAAATAAAAATCGTTCGACCAGCTGCCGTTAAACTCTTATTATGTTCCTTCCAACAACCAACCATACTCCTAAAATCGATTAATGAAATTTACAAACACATGTGGCAGTCCGTGGACTCGAACCTAACAGTTTAGGCTAGATAACTCTCCTCTGTACAGTATTCATATAACCGTGTAGGATACGTTTCTAAGCACTAACGTGTATTATATGTATTCGCCCAATGAATATACTATACTGCCGAACGTTGCAAGGTATTGACACATCAGGCAGAAATTCATGCGAGCAGTCGGGAATGATGTTAAGAAATGCAACGTCGGCAACTCAGTCTCACCTGAGTTACCTCGACTCAAGTATTTCATTCAGTGCTCCGTCCAGACGTCTGGAGGGAGGGTGTACCGCGTCTTCCCGGAGAACTAGGAAACCGCTTTCTCTACTTTGGAGGTGCTATAATACAGTGCTTATTCGTAACAACAGCAATATTACTTAGTACAATAGTGGTGCTCTTCAGTGCTTCCCCCCCCCACCACCCCGAAACATTGGATATTGATTTAAACGAGTATTAGCACATGGCCTATATGAAGGAGCACGAGTTTGTGTGTAGTGCCGAGTACTTGTGAGAAACAAGTGACCAGTGTCCAGAAAAAAAGAAAAGAAAACGTAAACAAGCCCGTTATTGAACAGTGATAGGCTAAGTATCCAATCCGGATATCACTCGCCCAATCGGTTTATGATACATAGGCTAAATCCACTAGAAAATAGTATCTTACGCATAGTAGGCTAGGCCTAGGCCTATAACCTTTTTATTAGAAGTGCATTACAAGGAATATACAGACAGGAGTGACGGCATATAGTGAAGCATTCGGGATAGTTGGAATAAAAGGTTGTTGGTTGTTTTGTTGACAGTGGGAGCAGTTGTACACCACGTTATCTGGGCCCTCCTGCTTTATCTGCTGTTATCTGCACAACCCCCATCCCCCCTCACATCGATCAGGTGAGAAGTACCCTATAACCAATATCGTAATATAGTTATAGTATATTTCCAGCAGTCCAGCTGACGGTAATTTGACATATTCTCACCTTAATTAATCAACTAGGCCCTATTAGCGAATTAGCCTATGAACATTTTGGGACAATCGGAGTTCACTCCCGTCGGAAATCCATTAGGCTAGGCCTATGATTTATTAACCCATTAATCAACCATTGTAAAACATGCAACCATCCCTCCTCCCTCTTCCCTGATAGTGGGAAGGGTTATGAAGATCAGGGAAAATGTGGTGATAAGTAAAAACCTTTAAACACAAGTAATTTTAGATTAAAATAGTCATAGAAGCCGGAATTTCAAGGAAACAACTATAAATATATAGGCCTAGAGAGGGCGAATCTGACCGGTTAATGCCTTACCCTGCTTGAAATATAGGCTAGATGCCAAATTTAATGCCCCCCCCCCCCCCCCCCCCCTCTCGTGTTCCATGTCATTGTGGCAACCTTTAAACTTAGCCTAATTTATTTATTTTCTCACCCCACATTTTCCCTGATCTTCAGCTCTGATCTTCAAAGCCCTCTAACGCCCCCCCCCCCCTCCCCCCTACACACACACACATAGGCCTACACACGCACTTGTATCCCATGGCATTGCGGCAACCTTAATTATTGAATGCATTTCCGACGGGAATGAACCATAAAATAAGCTACATTACCTAGACAATCAGGCAAGATATTACGGTGAGAGCCGCGAGACCCATCGATTTGTGTGTGGCCTACGGAGGTGTCCTATCACATAATACATTGGCATAGGCCTATGTCTGTACTGTCGGAAATGTATTATAAAGGGGTTTTGACCCCCTACTGTTAAAATATATGGAAATATCAAGAAGACCTGGGGGGGGAGAGAGAGCCTGGTAGGCCTTGCCCCCCTCAACTAATTCTGTATCCCACGTACAGCAAACGGTTATTGCAGCTAAAATAAATGTATTTTTCCCTTTTTATGCCTAACCCTACATGTCCATGATCTTCATAGCCCTCCCCATAAATGTGGGCCGTGTTTAGGCTAGCTTATAATTATAGGCTATTGTTAAAACATGGATAAATACTCATTTCCTGCAGTCCTTGCTGTAAAACAACACTATATAAAAACAAAATTAAAACAAATAAATATATATTGTATACCGGTACTAGGCCTATGGTAAGCTATGTGTTAAAACTCTGGGCTGTCTCACGGTAGGCTACCGGTATATATTTATAGTAGGCTACAGCGGATAAGGCGAAAATCGTGCACATTTTGACAAAAAGCGTCATACTGTCTACATTCATACTAAGACCCAATGGGAAATTTTTAAATGTTGACATTTGACTTGTAAAGTCTCTTGTAGTTTATAATCATGCCACAAATCGGTAAGACATTTTTCCAATTGTCCCTAATTTGTTAAACTACAGGATTTAGTATAAGTCAAACAGTCAACATTAGCTAAACATTGCCTGAATATAATTTGTTTCCCTTGTCCAGACGAGTCATTTGAGACTAGTTTGACATCTCTATCACGGTAGCCTATACAGTTTGGGGCAAAAATCAGTGTTTCAGAACTCTAATGGATATTAATTGACAAGGGGCTGCCACAGGCACCAGCATGCATATACAGATTGCCTCCAACCTTTAAAATGTTCCCATTGGGAACGCCCCGAAGGGGCGTGTTCAGGGGGGTGGTTGGGTGGGGGGGTTTAAGCCCACCCCACCCTAACACCCCCATACCAACCCCCCCTAACCCCCCCCTACCAACTCCCCCCCCCACACCCTAACCCCCCCTACCAACCACCCTACCCCCTCTCCACCCTACCTAACCCCACCCCACCCTAACCCTAATCCCATCAGTGTACAAAGTATAATGCTTTAGTCACAAAGTGCACAATTTGGCCAAAAATGGTTCCTTATCCTCTGCACTATTACCAAAAATCGTCAGATAAAATATAATGTATCACTGAATATGATATCGGTGCACTTATCCAAAATTATCCAGTTATGTTTTTCCGTATCGAAGGAATGCAGTTCACCGTTAACTGAAATATAGAAGTTTTTGACATGAAACATGATTTTTGGACAATATTATTTATTTTACGGACATAAAATGTCTTGATGGAACTCTACACATTTGATATCCTGTAGGCTAATTCATAGCTATAGAGGTCATATCGGTCGCAAAATTCAAATGCATTGCGGTATATGAGAACTACCGGTATATAAAAGGCACGCTTCATGACTGTCGGTGGTTCGAGCCCGGCTGAGTTAGAGAGAAAGATAGTAGGCTATATATATATATAGGTCTATGTATATACAGGTATATATATATATATACAGTATATGTTGCATAAGAAACAAACAAATGATAAACAAGATAGATGACAGTACCAATACCCCGTGTCTTTGACTGTGTCCTTGTTTGTCCTTTGGCAAGTCAGTTGGTAAGGAGTTCAATTTAGCAGGTGGGTTAGGTTACTTGCTGCTCCTCTCATATGTTGTTGGATAGAACATCATATTTTAGCGTTCTAATATTCTGAATATAACCTAGGCTATGTTGCACAGATCTTAATGGGACTCGCGGAATAATGGGCAACTATTTGGACACATTCGCGCACTCCACATAGGCTACCGGTACTAAGTCATACACACGCACATGTATGATACATTTACATACAAACATAGGCCTATGATATAACGGTACATAAGCATACATTACACAGGCACACATTCACATACACAGTTGCGCGCTCTCTCACACACACAGGCACGCAAGCAGTGATGTCCTGTCAAGCGGAGACTGTCATAGATAAGGTTCCTACTCCTGCTTTCTGGGTCACTCCTTCACTAGGCTAAGCTACCGTACACTAGACTACCTCACAACCACCGAGTTATAGATCTCACTCTCACTCTCTCTCTCTCTATATATATATATATATATATATATATATATATATATATATATATATATATATATATATATATATATATATATATATATATATATATATACCGGTATATATATAATTATACTGTATAACCTACATAATCTCAAAGTTGCATGCGAGTTACATGAATAAATTTTTAACCCCCGGTCGGAATTCGACCCGCACACTTGGAAGTAGGGCTGCTCATCATTTCCTATATAGCTACATACCAGTACATTGTTAAACACACACACCACGTGTGGAGAGTGGTTGGTTACCTTTGATCATGGTGTTGCTGAGTTGGTATAATCGAGGTATATCAACCTGATCACCCTAGGTTCGAATCCTTGCCGGGACTGTTTGCAGACCTGAAGATTAGAATTGCTTTCTCGAAACGTCGTCATAATGAATTTCTCTACATCCCTCCCTACGTTGGTTCTACTAGCCTAGTATATATACCGGTATATATATATATATATATATATATATATATATATATATATATATATATATATATATAACATGTGTAAATAACTGAATAGGATTATAGGAGAGCATGGACAAACTTACCGGTACGGTAGCTAACGGTACCGGTACCGTACGTATGTTTGGTGATAAGGAAGTGCAGGCTTGTGGGGAAGGTGGCAGAACAATGCCGCTCACCTCACTACGGGCCTTTAAATTGGGTGCCACCTGAAAAGAATGAACTGGGAAGAAAAGGCAAAATTAGTGGGTAGGGTAGGAGCAGAGGAAAGTCAAGTCGTGTTGGTAGAAATAACGTCACGACTGAGCAAATTCACAATACAGTGGAGTGAAAATGGGTACGGTAGTCGGTACCCATCTGAGAATAATAATCATCCATGATCGAAATATGACTCATTGCTATTATTGTTGTGGAGATTTTTATTTTAATATATTAACTTGTCAACGAGTCTTTATCTCTTAGTAGCCGTTGTTATTAAGTTAGCCTAAGGATATTCTAACAATTTGACCCTCTGGATGATACTGAATTATGAAATTTCGGGTTCTGTTCCATAAACTACAAGTAGAATTCGGCTAAAACGAACTCCGAAATTTTTACAGAATTACCGGTAATAGAAACACCATTTGAGGAGGAACACTATAATGACAACGTTTTGGAGACAGCTTCTTCAGTACGGTACCCTGAAGAAGCTGTCTGCGAAACGTCAATAAATTGCCTCTCCCCAAATTGATTATGTTTATTTTCAGGAAGAATTCTGCATCGGGTCTGTTATAGCTCGATCTGTTTGGTTGGTTAGGTTAACCATATAATACGGTATTTTATATATTTATGTTTTAATATTTTATTCAACAGCACATTAACATTTCATGCAGCTTCGCAATCTTTCACCAAACTAGATTAAACCACCATGGTAAGATATAGTACAGGGGCTGTCATCGTTTCCATGGGATAAATTAAACTAATCTAGTAGAATATGTTTTTTTTTTATGGTTAGCAGTTTAAGCAACACCATCGTGATAGCAAGAGAAGGATCACACACAAACACACAATTATTTCCTTGTATTATACTCTCTCTCTCTCTCTCTTGTTTTCTTCGTACCACTTGTTTACTCCCTCGCAGGCCCCCCCCCCCCCCCCTCCATCCTCTGCTGTCTACCAATCAAGCTCACTTCCCACCACCACCACCACCACTTCTCACTACCACTACCACCTCCATAGGCTCCATTATACCACCATGGCCTCCTCCATTACCACCACCAGTATGCCTAAAACCTTGGGACCACGATCATAACCACCACCACCTCTCGCTACTACCACCACCTCCTCTCGCTACTACCACCAGCAACCCATACCAGCACCACCACTGCACTGTTGTCACCATTACCGCACTATTTTCACCACCACTTCACTATTTTCACCACAGCCGCAGCATTTTCACTACCACTGCACTATTTTCACCACCACCGAACTATTATCACCACTACCGGTATTGGCGTATTTAACACCTAGGCAGAAATACCTTTATACCGTACCGTACTTTATACTAAGGACCAACACTACCACATCTTAGATTCATCACTACCACCTCCACAACCACAACCAACCACTCCTAACCACTAAGGAGGTTCAGTTGCCCACTGCAACCATACGTTATGTTCCTCTATACATAGATATAATGCGCATGATTGCATTACGAGTGTAGTTTCTTATGCAGTGGTTAACTCATCTGATTAGTCAACTGATAGTTAAAAGAAACCACACTGGCAATTCATTCATACTACGGTAATTTTCCTTTCTTACATAAGATCACGGCGAGGAACAGAACTTATTTGGGCAACTTTAGAAGTCACCATCCAACCTGCCACAACACCACCACCACCAGCAACCACTTATAACGGTGGGGGGGGGGGGGGGTCTGAGGTCTTCGTGTTTAGTGTCCGGTACTGGTGCGGTATTTAGACTTTTACAGAGAGAGAGAGAGAGAACAAAAATCAGTACCGGTACGCTTTAGCATGATATGCTCGGAGTGTGTGTGTGTGTTACTCGGTTTACTTGTTCGTCAAGGGGAATCCACGCAATGCGAGCTAAGCTCATTATCGCGCCTCCTTAACTGGGAATGTATTGCGTGAAATGCATGTTAAGTGTTTTATGTACTGTTGGAATGGCTGTGGATGTGTGTGTAGTCTGTATTTAGCCAATTGGCGACATCGGAAACGAAGGCTTAGGGTGGATCTGTCTGGTACCATTCTCACTATAGACGGTACCGTCTCGCCCGAAGGCTTAGGTAGCCATCAGCTTAGGTGAACCATATGATACCCATCTCGCCTTGTACCATTTTTGCCAACCCCAGATGGGACGTCACAACGTCGTCCACTTATTCCAGGTACCTATTTACAGCTAGGTGAACTGAGGCTAACACATGAAAGGAGACAAGCCCAATTTGTCTCCGCCCGGCCGGGGATTGAACCCCCGACCCCTCGTGTGTGAGACGAGAGCTCTACCTACTAGGCTACGGGCTGTGTGTGTGTGTGTGAAGTGCCAGTGGGGGGTTACGTCTGAAGTGGCAGTATGTGAGTGTGTTCTTGAAGTGCCTGTGTGCGAGGGTGTGACTTTCTTTATGTGACCTTGTATTAGTGCATTATCGTTGAAGGGTATACGAGAGTGCTGCTCCTGCTGCTGCTGCTCTTACGTGACACACACACACACATACATTCTCTGAATTATATCTGTAAAGTACGGTAGTATGGCATTCTTCATATAGTCGTATTCAAGTTACCGGTGAAACAATAAAGCTAGGATCATACTTACGTTATATAGACATTTGACAACCAGTAGCAAGGTAAATATATGTGTTGATCGAATAAGACCTAAAACTAAACTGTAGGCCTATACTGGATATATAAAACAAAATAAATAAATAACAAATAAACCTAGGCCTATCATGTTTTGCGGTGATGATACCGGTACCACATCAGTGCAATTATAATCTTACCTGGACTGTAATTAAGCAATAACTTCTGAATTGGAGAATTGAGAAAGGTTGAGGCACATGGAATAGGAGGATCGTTGTTGGGATGGATTAGGTCATGGCTAATTGGTAGGAAACAGAGAGTCAGCATAAATGGTACCAAGTCAGATTGGGGAGCAGTCAAAAGTGGTGTCCCCCAGGGATCGGTATTAGGTCCCCTGTTGTTTCTTATATACCGGTACATAAATGACCTAGATTTAGGTATAACTAGTAGGATAAGTAAATTCGCAGACGATACTAAAATGGGGAGATCAATTGATTCAGATAGCGATATAGAGTGCCTCCAAAGGGATCTAGATACCTTACATGAATGGTCAGTAAATTGGCAGATGAAGTTTAACATTGACAAATGCAAGGTATTAAAGATAGGGAAGATGCATACAAATGTTAAATATAAACTAGCTAATTTAGAATTAGAAAATTCAGACTGTGAGAAAGATCTAGGTGTGTTTGTTAGCAATGATTTGAAGCCTAGAAAACAGTGTATAAGCGTTCGTAATAAGGCAAACAGGATTCTCGGGTTCATCTCTAGGAGTGTGAGTAACAGAACTGCTGATGTTATCTTAAAACTTTACTTGTCATTAGTGAGACCCCATATGGATTATGCTGTCCAATTTTGGTGTCCTTATTACATAATGGACATAGATTCATTGGAGAGAGTACAGCGTAGAATGACAAAAATGATCCATAATATTAGAAATCTTTCGTATGAAGAAAGGTTGAAGAAATTAGGTTTACATTCGTTAGAGAGACGCAGAGTTAGAGGGGATATGATAGAGGTGTTCAAGTGGGTTAGTGGGATTAACAAAGGGGACATGACAAATGTACTAAAGCTCAGTGATAGCGAAAGAACTCGTACCAATGGTTTCAAATTAGATAAATTTCGTTTCAGAAAAGATATAGGCAAATATTGGTTTGGTAACAGAGTTGTAGATGGGTGGAATGGACTATCAAGTGCTATAGTGGGGTCTAAAACGGTAGGGAGCTTTAAGATAAAATTGGATAAGCATATGGACGAGAAGGGTTGGGTGTGAAGGGGGATCAGCCGGGTTGGGCCAATCAGCACTCTGCATACCCCCATAATCCTGCGTTAATCTCTAACCGTTTTGGTAAGATGATCCTCAGGGTATTAGAGTGTTGAGCCTATAATTGGGCTTTGTAATTGAACTGGGGTTGTGTGGGACAGGGATCTGCCTTGCTTAGGCCAATCGGCTTTCTGCAGACTCCCATTTTCTTATGTTCTTATGTTCTAATATAAATTAATGCGTGTTCTGAATTTTTTGCAAGTTTATTACGTTCTTTCTCACATCGCCTAACCATACGTGCGTGCATGCTTGAGTGTGCACGTGCGTGGTGAAGTGTGTGTGTGGGTGGGTGGGTTCATGGGTACAAATTCAATCATATTTATGTGTTTAATGTAAAAGTAGACTTGAGCCGATTTAAGTGTAGTATACCAGGTAGGCTACTCAGCTTTAAAATACTTAAAATCAAAGTGTTCTAGGTTAAGTTAGGTACCGGTAGGTTAGGTTAGATTACGTTTGATATGGCTAATTGTATTTAAGGTTACCGGTAGCAAGCAGAAAAGTACCGTACTCGTAAGCATGCATAATCCGCGTCTGTACTGATGAATAGACAGTCGATTATATGTGTGTTTGTGTGAGAGAGAGAGAGAGCGCGAGCGAGCTTGTGTATATTAGCCTAAATTGTGACTACCGGTGTGTGTGTACAAAGGAGTACAAAGGAAATCAAGCAACAACAGATCTAGTGACCCTTCTAGGTTGCTTGTCCTCCAAACCACTGAGGATCAAGTGTCCAAACAGTGGTTTAGAGTGGGTAAGGGAACATTGGAAAGGGAATTACTGCCCTGGAACTAATGTCCGTGGCAGGATTAGGAAGTTAGTAGGGGACAGATGGGTTAGTAACTGAGGGGGGGATAAAATAAAGTTATTCATTTACAAACGCAGTCAGTCGCGGGTTTGATGCGAGATATTTGTCTAGGCGGAGTTTAAATGAATCAACGGTGATGCAGTCTATAACGTTTCGGGGAAGCCCATTCCACAAGTTGACAACTCGATTGAAGAAGAAATTCTTAGATTCGTGTGAGTTAAAAGATTTACCAATAATTTTGCAACCGTTTCCCCGCGTGTAATTAGATTGGTCGATAGTGAAGTACTTACTACAGTTCATATTGTCGATGCCTTTGATGATTTTGAACACTTGAATTAAGTCACCTCTTAATCTGCGCTGGGTTAAAGGAAATAGATTTAATTCTCTAAGACGCTCTTCGTATGGTTTGTTCTTTAGGCTAGGTATCATTTTGGTAACTCTACGTTGAACTCGTTCTAGCTTGTTTATATCTTTTTGGTAATAAGGGCACCAGGATTGAACGCAGTATTCCAGAAGAGGGCGGACTAATGAATTGTAAAGGGTTAGGATAACTTCTTTGGATTTATGCTCAAATGACCTGCCTATAAAGCCAATTATTTTGTTTGCCTTCTTAACAACTTCTGAACATTGTTGACTCGGTTTTAGGTTACTCGATATTGTTACTCCCAGATCGGTTTCTCTGTTTACATTCTTAAGCTGAGTGCCATTCATCGAATAGTTTGCTTTCTCATTTAGGTATCCGATATGTAGTACTTTACATTTATCCGCATTGAAACTCATTTGCCAAATTTGGGCCCAACATGACAATTTATCTAGATTGTGTTGCATATCGTCAACTTGTTCTTTTGAGAGTACGCTATTTGCAATTTTTGTATCGTCAGCAAATTTTGAGATTGTACAGGTGAGACCCTCATCTATGTCGTTGATGTAAATTAGAAAGAGAATTGGTCCTAGTACCGATCCCTGGGGTACCCCGCTACTTACATTGGTCCATTTTGATGCCTTACCGTTTATGACTACTCTTTGCTTTCTGTCACTGAGCCAATTGTCTATCCATTTCAACACACCGTCTTGTATTCCATGCGCTTTTAGTTTTAGCAGTAAACGTTTGTGGGGAACTTTGTCAAAGGCCTTTTGAAAATCAAGGTATATAATATCTACAGCTTTACTCTCATCGTAGAGGTTGAGGATATCGTGGAAGAAGTCTAAGAGGTTTGTTAAACAGGAACGTTTTTTACGAAAGCCGTGTTGAGTATCTTTAAGTATGTTATTTTCCTCTAAGTGATTTACGAGTCTGTCTCGTATGACCGTTTCTAGCATTTTACATACAACTGAGGTTAAGCTAATTGGACGATAGTTACTGGGTAGGGATTTGCTGCCTTTTTTGAATATCGGTGTTACGTTGGCTAGCTTCCACTGATCGGGCATAGTTCCAGACTGCAAGGATTTATTGAATAGTAATGTCAGTGGTTTAGAGAGCTCATCCTTAGCTTCCTTTAGAACTCTAGGCGAGATTGTATCAGGTCCAGGCGTTTTATTTACCTTGAGTTTATCTAAACAATTCAATACTTCTCTCTCTGTAACGGTGATATTGCTTAGAACATCTGAATTATCAATCTGAATCGGCGATGGTGTAGGGATATCACTGAGGTCTTCTGTTGTAAAAACTGATGCAAAGAAGGTATTGAGGGCATTACTCATTTGTTCTTCGTCTTTGGTGTATTCTCCATTTTCATCGACTAACGGTCCAACAGTTGAAGTAACTACTTTTTTCTTTCTGATATAACTATAGAATTCTTTCGGGTTTGTTTTACTTTGATTCGCAATATGTAACTCTAAGGTCTTTTTACTTTGCTTAATTAACTTTTTGGCTTTGCGTCGTAGCTCTACAAATTTCAGCCGTTCTTCGTCATTTTGTGAGGATTTTAATCTATCATTAGCAAATTTTTTAGCAAGCAGGCAGTTTGAAATATCTTTATTCCACCATTTGGGCTTATTATTATGGCCTGGACGCCGAGTTTTCGATGGTATGCAGTCTTGCACTGCTTTTAGGTAAGTGGCTTCGAATAACTTCCAAGATGTATTTATGTCGTTATTGTGAATTAAAAAGCTCCAGTCAGTTTCTTTAAACATAGCTCTAAGTTTATGGAAGTTTGCTTTCTTGAAATTAGGGACTTTTTCGATGCTACTATTTGGTTCGTTACTAGTAAACTTTAAAGTGAAAGTTATCGTACGATGGTCGCTGTTACTGAATTCATCGCCAACATTCAAATTCTCTATTAATTCTTCTTTTGTTGCAAGTACAATGTCAAGAACGTTATTACCACGGGTCGGCGTTCCAACAAATTGATAAAGCGAACTCTCTTGCAAGTTCGTATACAAGTCATGTCCGGAGTGTGAAGTAAGAGTATCGCCCCACTTGGTCACAGGTAAATTAAAGTCACCAAAAATTACGGTATCTTGTGAGTTACTTACATCTGCAATTTGTTCGTAAATTTCTCGGTCAGTTTGCACTGATTGAGCTGGAGGTCTGTATATTAATGCAAGTATTATTTTGGTACC
This sequence comes from Paralithodes platypus, assembly GCA_032716605.1. Classification (NCBI taxonomy): domain Eukaryota; kingdom Metazoa; phylum Arthropoda; class Malacostraca; order Decapoda; family Lithodidae; genus Paralithodes; species Paralithodes platypus. Next base: position 7,414,589 of record CM064564.1, on the reverse strand, counting down.
TTTATTATTCTTTATTAGCACAAAAGATGCGTCGACGTTCACAATTTGAGGTTTTGACAAGAGGGTAGGGTTAAGACTTTCTTTGATATAAAGTAAAACGCCACCTCCATTTCGATTTATTCGGCTTTTCTCAAACATTACATAACCGGGAAGTGAATACTCTGCTAAAAAGTCTCTATCTTCTGTATTGAGCCAAGATTCTGTTATGCCAATCACATCATAATTTTCTGTAAACACTAGCTCCTCTAAATCTGAAAATTTATTGCGTATGCTACGAGCGTTTGCATAGAAAACCTTTAAATTTGTTATTTTAGAACTCACGGAACGCTCTTTAATTATATTTTTGGTTCTTGTCGGATCTACATTTATGTTCATGGCTGTCCTCGGTCCTCGCTGTCTTCGGTCCTTATCGCTGGTGGTCCTCGGTTGCCTCTGTTTTTTTCTTGGCGTTGGATGATTTATGTCACTGCTGCTTCTTCTCGGATGGCGTTTTTTGATCCATGGCTGCGGACTGCTTCGTGTAGGAGACGACCCATGCGTGCTGAACCCACAGGGTTTAGATGAGTGCCATCCTTGTGGAACAGAGTAGGCTGGTTGTAGAAGTTGTCCCAGAGGTTGATGAATTCAACTTCTTCCCTCAGACACAAATGTTTTAGTCGGCTATTTGTGCTGAAAGCCTTGTCGTAGAATTTGTCAGGTGCGTCGATCTTGGGGAGAATGCCTGAGATGATGATATTCCTTGACTTGTTTTTGTAGTGCTGGATCATCTTGCGATATTTCTCCATGTGTGTGTGTGTGTGTAGGTAGCCTAGTTAGTCTTAAATCAAAGCTCTGCTCAAATGTCGTGTTTCGTTTTCACAATTGCAAGTTTGTTTTCAGCCAAAGTATAGTCATACCGTAGGTAGGATACGACTATTGGTAGCATTCAAGGAGACTACTGCAGAATTCTTCTTCTTCTTCTTCTTACCTCTGACCGGGTATAGGCTATCCTAGTGTTTACTACCCTATACCCCTTTGAAAGGACATTAGCCTAACCTAACAACCTTACCTAACCTAACTTAGTATTATAGGTGGGGCCTGCCGCCCCCACACCCCCGCTTTGATTTAGATTTTTGGTGTATTTGTCTGTGAAGTGGGTATTTTTCAATTTATTGATAACGAAAATCCTCCATGTGGACTATATGGAGAAAAATATGGCGAATCTATTGGTGCCTATTTTCCCTAATAAATTGTTTCTCATAACGTCGCACTAGTGTCCTTGAATATTATCCGACTATTGATCGTGGCTGTACCTAAAGTTGGTATCATACGGGCACTTTTAACCTTAGAATTTATCCTCAACATTGGTCTGGCAGCTTATGAGGTTAACTTAATATGTATACAGTTCGGTAATTCTGTCGAATAAATACATCTCTCATGAATCTAGATTCCGATACCAATGCAAAATATTCCAGAAATTTTGCCAGACGAATAAAGTGAATGAGAGTAGCGAATTGATATTACATTTATGGAGTAGTGTAATACTGTTGTAGAGTCGTAGAGTAACTATAGTCGGTTTTATTTCATCTGACAGTAAATTCAGTGTTTTAGCATTGTTTTATCGTTTCTTAATATAAATATATGAAATTGCTGCCAGTAGCCTATGTATTATCTGCGTCATATTAACGTTAAGTTTTCATAATTAGCCTACCAACAAACATAACTACCGTAACCAATTTTTGAACTAGGCTAGTAAACAAGCTCGGAACATAACAATTTACCGTCAGCTGGAAAAAAATAGACTATATTGCAGTTATCAGTTCAATACCGGTACAGTATTTTTGTAGGAATGGCCTTTGATACGGCTCCAGTATCCCTTCATGCCGAATTCGGTTTACAGTCACTACGGCCTACTGCCAGCCCTGGCCTCCCCTTCATGATCACAAAGCTTATAATGTTACTAGCCATAGCTGTTGGTAAATTGCCATGTCCCCGGTAGGCTACTCCGTTATTATTAAGTTTATGTACTGAACTGTTTTTTTAACACTTACTTTAACAGTTTATTCATATACATGATCATTTTAGCCGATATTATTAAGTATTGACAAAACAGTTGCTAACGGAAACGGACTAAACTTTTCTGCAGGTGAAATCAAAATCGAGTACCGGAGCCTATAGTCTCTAATCACTGTAGCTGCTGTACTATTGTTATTGTGGTCGTTAGCCTATCCTAGGGTACCTATACCCTGTTTATTGTGTTCTTTTGTTTAATAATTTTCATTTTAGTAAGCGTTGTTTCCACATAGCGATTTTGATAATTTAATTTGACTTTATATTGTCCTTGTCCCAATTTTGGTTTGTTTAGTTTGCAAGTTTTACATTTTAATATTATATTTAAGCCAAATATCTTGACCACTAATCTCCATAACTCATGAACGACTAGAGTAATCGAGCTAATATTTCTACCATTTAGGAGGGGCCAGGCAGGGAATAGGTGTGGTAATTGATAGCCCATTTGCTGTACCCCTTTTTGTGTTACAGAGGTTAGGGATCCCGATTTCTGGCCTACCTATAATGAATGGACTCTAATTATATACAAGAAGAGGCACTCTAGTCCGTCATAACCTTCCTAGCCCCTTTAAATCCTAAGGGTCATACCGGTCATTCCAAAGCTGAATAACAACTTCTAATGTTAGCCTAAATAAAAATAAGACTGCCGCCATCGTACCTATATTCCATCCGTTATAGTTAGGCCAAACATGTTGACCACTAACATATATAACTCATAAACGACTAGAGTAATTGAGATAATATTTCCACCATTTGGGAAGAGTCAGCCAGGGAATAGGTGTGGCAAGTTACAGCCCATTTTCTCTAACCCTTCTCGAGTTACAGAGGTTATAGTTTACGATTTCTGGCCTACCTATACTGAACGAACTATAGTGATTGGGTGAGAGTCGCTGTGTGGAAACATTATTAGCTCAAGTTTCATGGTCAGTTATTTCTGGTGTTACAAGGGGAGAGCGCTTGCAGACACACACACACACACACACACACACACACACACACACACACACACACACACACACACACACACACACACACACACACACACACAGAGTCACTACTTATCTTAATTTAACTGATTAGCTTCGTTCATGCAATTTAATATCGCGTCCCACTATGTCCACTTTTCCTTTCCTATCCCTTCCATTTCGCTCTCGTCAAGCTTCTTAAACAATTTGGTCCCCCCTTTAAAACTTTGGAAGAATGTTTACTTCCCTTGGGCCCTGACGTCGTGGAGAGAGAGAGAGAGAGAGAGAGAGAGAGAGAGAAAAAAAAAATTGCTTTCTTCATTCATATTATATTATAAAGTAAAACAAAAAAACATAATAGAGATAAGTAATCAATACCAGTACAGTATGATGATACGTACCGTATTTAAATAATGATAAAAAATGCTTTACCAGTACATAATATAGACGGTCTGGTAATTGACTAGTGTTTTGAATACATTAATATACCGTAGCCTAATAAGAGATGATCGTAGATCATTTGAACTACCGGTACCACTGCTGCCCTTGTGTTTACGAAAATAAGTAGCCTGTGACAGCGTATAATCCAAGTTCGACATAATTAACAACTCGGCACCAAATTTATGGTCAAGGTTACTGTGTAGGCTCAATCAAGTGCGGGTAAAATGATAGCCTGTTGAACTGGGACAGGGCCAAGCAGAAACCTGGCCTAGAGGAGAGGGCAGAAGGTTCTATTATACTCATTACGAATGCTGAGGTCTAGAGACACTAATAATGGGAGGTTGGACATCTGTTGAACTTTACGTACAATAGGGGAGTTTTACATAACCAGATTTCACCCCAAATTGACTTCTCGTTTCGGGCAAATCTATAAGTATATTTTCCACTGCATTAAATTGTTTAGGTTTTAGGAGAACGATCACCCACCTGCCTTTTGTATTAGGACTATACTTGATTGTGTTTTGTTTAGATAACTAATGGATAAATAAGAAACTACTTACTTTATTTTGTTTTGTTTCGATAACTAATGGATAAATAATAAACTACCGGTACTATGTCTCTGCATCATATTTTTGTCAATGTTTCATAATTAACAATATAAATGGCTATAAAAGCGATGTAATTAAGATGGGAACAAGTTGATTTCTCGCCAACATAAGATCAACAGACTATTGTAGGGTAGGGATTAGTCCAATGGACGGTTGAGGCATGGGTGTAATCGTCCTCCTAAAACGTTAATATCACAGGATTTTAATATAGAACTTAGAATTGAAGATTCAATGCCAGAAATAAGAATAAACTAAGGAGTCTGAGAAAGTACGGTACGGTAATTAGGGTGACTTAAAAATCGGGTAATTTAACAATCCGTACCGTACCTCTCTAAGCTAAATATTGTTGGTAGTGCGTTTATCGATTTGCGTACTAAATGGATCACTGCCTACAAACTTTCTAGTCTACACTTGTGGATGCGGTGTCACACGAGCGATTTTCCCGTCAATATTTATAGGCAATTGTTGTCTGGCAGCGTCAATATTCAAATTTTATAAACATTTAACTACCCGTACCGGTACCGGTACCTAACATAATCTACAGCAATTTCGATCTATATTCTGATTCCAATGCGATAGGGTCTCAAAATAGTACGCTACGAGAAAAGAAAAAAAATCAACGAAAAATGCCGGGAAATGCACTCGTGTGGCACCACTGGGAGGGGGGGGGGGGGTGTCCATGAATGTTTACAAGTGTGCTTGTACCGTGCTCGCTCCGTGTTGTCTGCCTGATCGTGTGGTAGGCTTCATGGCTATTTTCGCAAGCCGAGTTTTTACTGTATTTTCTTGTATTCTAACCTCTTCTCGAGAATACAAGTATTACCAGAACAGTTACGGTACCTATTATTATTAGTATTAGTATTAGACCTGTTGTTATTATTTTATTGTTATTGCCGTGCGAATATTTAATAATAACATGTATAGACTGAGACTATAGGTCTATGTAAACCCCCCAAAAGGGATCGAGGAGGGGAATATTTCGAACTATGCCTGCAATGATTAGCCTCATGATAGTACGGTAATTAGGGTGGGCTGTATTGCATTATAGGGTAAAATCCCATCCATGTAGGCTACCGGTAACAATATAGCCATGCAACCTTGCTTTTTGTCTCGTACCGGTATCAAAGTTCAAACAAAGAAAAATATGACTAATTTCAATAGGCCTAAAGTTATACAGTACAGGGTGAGATTAGAGTGGTTAGATCGAGAGAGAGTGAGAGAAGAGTCCTAAGTTTTCAGTACCGGTACTGTTAGGCTGGATAAATACCGGTACATATAAACTCGTTAGGTTCCTGGACATCAGTAGTCAACCACAAGAATTAGTTACTTTGGTAGACTGATTATCTGCGCTGCGTGTGATGTTGGCTAATCTACGATATTTGTTTTTCTTGGTTTGTTTTTATCCTCTTGACAATTTCCTTGACGGTAACTTGTTGTTATTCCCCACATTTACATTTAGACAAGTTGATGATGGACTTTCGTTTGGTTATATCTTATTTTATCTTTACTAGGGTGTATAATTTGTTAACTTGAAGTTCCCAATATTTTCCAATAATTATGCACATCGCCACTGTGTGTGTGTGTTTTATTTGTTTCAATCTCTTTTGTTCCGGCGACGTCTTTTAAATTATATTCTAGGTATATTTAGAGGATTGTATACAGTTTAAGAAGGATTTGTGATAGTAAAAAGGGTTAAGTGAGATAGTATGGAGCCTGTCACTTGCTTGAGGTCCTTTTTAAACTGAATAAAGGCATCTAAATATAGCTAGAATAGGCTTACCGGTATATTTAAAAAGACGTCGCCGGTACAGAAGGGGTTAATGTCCAAATTGTGGTTGAATAGGGCCTAGGGCAATGGTTCCCAAACGTTGGGGATCATACTTTGGGGCATTTCTTACAGTACGGTAGGTGGATGGACCGTGACCTTGAAATTTATATAGAAATCCTCATTAAAAATATCCATCTAATACTGACAACCCTATTCTTTAACCTTCCCAACATATGAAACCCTACTCCTTACTGAACGAAATATGACGAGGTAAATTTTTAACTTTTAATAACATTTGAGAGATTTCATGTTCCGGGTTACATAAGAAAATGGGAGTCTGCAAAAAGCCGATCGGCCCATACAAGGCAGATCCCTGTCACACCCAACCCCAATTACTAGGCCCAATTATAGGCCCAACTCACTAATACCTTGAGTACTGACCCCACCAAAACGGTCAGAGATTAACACAAGATTACGGGGTCTGCTGAGCACCGATTGGCCCACACCTGGTAGATCCCCCTCACACCCAACCCATCTCGTCCATATGCCTATCTAATTTTATCTTAAAGCTCCCTATCGTTCTTGATCCCACTATATCACTCGGTAGCCTATTCCACCCATCTACAACTCTGTTACCAAACCAATATTTGCCTATATCTTTTCTGAAACGAAGTTTATCTAATTTTATACGTTCTTTAATTCTTTAATACGGGTAATTAAACACTCAATTCCAATATCTTCGTTCATTATGGGCTGGATGACGCCCACCTCACACGTCTAATAATACGGCTGTGAGTGTTATATTTTATCAAACAGTATCTACACACTGATCAGGATAGTTTTTTTTTTTCTCATTTCTATCCATAATGATTCCTTTCTTTTTATCTTCTCTTTCAGTACCAGTGTATTCATAACTGCCTTTTCTTTCCTCGTTTCTCAATTGTTTCCTGTTTAGCATAATTCCTCCACTTACGTTTTCACTCCTCCCTTGTTCTCCTTCGCACATTTGTTCTTTTATGCTTCGCCTCTTCCTTTTGCTCTCTCAATTCTAATGTTATGTTTTCATTATTGAATGTTATTGTTAGGTAAGAATTTTGTTTATCTGTTTATGTAGGCCTATCCATTTATTTATCGTTATCTGTCTATCCAGTTATCCATCTTTTTTTGTCTAGTCTATGTGAGTAAGGGAGACAAAAGGCAGAACTGCCTGTGACGAGTGCCTCCCCCAGAGTTGAAAGAGTGACAGGGCCAAAATCAATGGACGTTCGAGCCAAAATGCCTGGACATATATGACATCTATCATATATCTTTCAATTTATCTATCTACCTACCTAACTACCTATCCTTTGCACACATTATTCATTCACCTCACAGTTGACATTTGCCAAGTAAATTTGTAACGGTTGTTTTGTTGTATTGTGCTGAGTATTGAAGGTTATTAGGCTACTTTGTGTTCATGCTTAGTCTGGAAGGTGGCACACACACACACACACACACACACACACACACACACACACACACACACACACACACACACACACACACACACACACACACACACACACACACACACACACACACACACACACACACAACATATACATATATACATATATACGGTACAGTACTCTTTGTCTCTTTTTATCCATTATTATAACAATACAGTAGACCGTTTCATTTTGTAGGATCAATGTGCAAATATTACTGGCCCATACAGGTAGTAAACTAGGCCTAGTAGGATTGAATAATGGGAGATTTATCGATTTTTAGCCAAATCTAATAAATATTTATCTCCAATAACAAGGTGTGAAGTATAAATCCTTATGCTAGTGTGGCAATACAAATATGTGTCTTGATTCTAGAGAAGAAACTGCTTGTGTAAGTTGTTTAGGTAGGACACGACTTGTGAACGTGACTTAGCCTAACTTGCTTGACAGGTGCGAGCATCAAGGTGAAGTAGGCGTAGGTACCGGTACAGTAATATTGTGGAGGGAATATAATTGACTAATATTATTGAATAAGATTATATAACATGTCCTTATAGATACCAATATGTCTGACAAAGAGAAGAGTATATTCAAGATCACTTTGAGTTTACATTGTTTATCTTCGAACGTTTTCTATATATATAGCCTACAATTGTATGTTTATGCAGTGGCCCTTTGTGCTCTCACTTAAACCCTTAATTAAACCACACGACAATATAGGCTATATACCGGTATATATACAGTATATATATATATACAGACAGAGAGAGAGAGAGAGAGAGATGTACGGTACGTTCTTAACCCTTTCAACATTCAATGACATCTGTATTCTCACTGTATTCTGATTAATATTAGAACATTTTGTACAGCATTGGAAGGCCCTCTAGGAATATTAGAATATTTTGTACAGCTTTGGAAGCCTAGAAGGGGTAAATGTTATCTCAATAAACTCTTAATTCACACAATTCCTTCTTAATCCGAAAAAAAGTACGGTGACTATTTTACTAATGGTCAGAATATGAAGAAGAATGGCGTACCGTACTCGTATCTTGAAATATTTAAGGCTACCATACTGTCATACTATGTTATTCAGCTCAGGAAAGATAGGGTCACTAGGGAGTACTGTTAAATTATTAAAGTCCATCTCCATTACCAGTACACCACCTATTCTGACAGTTCCTTCCGAAGTTGAATAACATTGTCTTTAGGGGGCTTAATTTAAAGAAATATTGGCGCCGTCTGTTCACAATGGTTGTCATTATAGATTTATATCGTTTGTATTCTAGGGCATCGTGTTTAGGCTAGGCTATCTTGTTTATCTACGGTATATGGTCTTGTTCTATAGCCTGTATGCAATTGTTGTTTGTTTATGCATTGCCTGTCTGTATCCTCTCACTTACTCCCTTCAGTGCGATAGTCTTTATACTATTAATTCGGGGTGGCCTGTGATGTAGTTGCTAGCACGTTTGACTCACAATGTAGAGAACCAGTGTTTGATCCCGGGCAGGTGGGGAATTTTGGGAAGTCTCCCCTACTGGATAACTCTGTGCCAGGATTGGTAATTACAAAAAAAAAAAAAAAAAAAATCAGACCTAGTTGTGTTCATCCAAGGTTTATAATTATACACTATAGACCTTGTGTTCAACGATCGAATAGGCTATACCGCGTACTGTAAACCCTGGGTCTGGAGGGAGAATGGGAACGTTTAATAAAAAAGTTGGTTATAGTAATTTTAATGGCGATAATTAGGAATGATTGCTGAGGGACAGAGGGGGAGAGGTAGACCGAATATGAGGTGGAAGGATGGAGTGAGGAAGTACATGAACGAAGGCGGTGCTGGTTGGGGGGAGGGGCGTCGACTGACTGGGGACAGAGGTGCATGGGGGCGGTTCGTTCGTGGCCACCCCTTCGGGGATCACGGCGTCAGGCAATAGATAGATAGATAGATTGCGACTTCAATACAGTTGCGATTGTAGTGTTATTGATGGTAGTACCCAGTACCGTAGTTCTGCCCCGTGACGTCAGAAACCGGCCTGTGACGTCATCTTGGATCTCTCCTCTCTTACAGAACCACATGAACGGGTTTATTCCGAAACTTTTGATAGGCAACTTATCAAGGCAACATACAGTATATATGTATCTTTTTTAATATAATAGACAATTAGTACGGTACCGGTAATTAGATTTGGTTTAATTTTCTTAAATCATGCAATGTGTATATTTTTAATATAATAGACAATTAGTACGGTAATTAGATTTGGTTTAATTTTCTTAAATCATGCAATCAGACACTGCCACACCAGAGAAGCAGATAAATGATGCTGGAAAATTGCCCCGTGTGAATCTACTGAAGCATCTCGTGCCCCAGAGGCTGGTCAGGGGATTTCCGCACTCTTCAACCCTTTGAGGACCATGACTCGTTTTGACAGCTCATTCAGGCTATCATTAGACGATTTTATACAGCTTAGGAAGGAAGAAAAAAAAAAGTGGGGATTGGGCCTGAGTAAATAGATAGATAGATAAATAGGAAGGATCTGTGGGAGTTCATAGGGTAAAGACTGTCTCAATCAACCCTCTGACTGCCACATAGCCTTCCTAATCTGAATAGTATCGTCCAAGAAATAACCAGAAATATAGAAACAAATTGCGTCTTAGATCCTCAAGGGTTTTAACACTCGGTATTTTATGACACCTGCTTTGATTTGACTTTGGCTATTGTTAAACCGTATTTGGAGGCTGGCAAACTTAGAGACTTTTCATATCCGGTCTCAAAATTAAGTCCCTCGTTTTTAGTATTTATTTAGTTTAGTTTGTTTTTATTATACAAAGTGAAAGTTCTGCTCCATAGTTCCCATTAGGCCCCTGGAACTGATTAACCCCTTGAGGCTTATGTCTCGGTTTGGCAGTTTATTTTGGCTATCCTTAGACAACTTTATTTAGATTAGGAAAGGTGTGTGGAAGTCAGAGGGTTAATTGCGACAGTCTTTGCCCTTTTAATTCCCACAGATCCTTCCTAAGCTGTATAAAATCGTCTAATCTTTACCCTTTTTAATTCCCACAGAGTCCTTCCCAAGCTGTATACAATCTTCTAATCTTTTCCCTTTTAATTCCCACACATCCTTCCTAAGCTGTATACAATCGTCTAATGGTAGTCAGCAAAAACTGTCAAAGCGCATCATGATCCACTCAAGGGGTTAAATGGCCAAAATAAAGCAACTTCAAGCAACTTATCTTGTACGGTATTCCCAAGGTTGCTAAATCGAGTCCACTGGATAGTAAATAATACTAAATATAAGCAAAAAATCGCTAGAATAAGGCCACACTCTCTCGAATATCACGCTGTAATGGCTCAAGTCTACAGAATATCGCTAGAATTCACGTGCTAGATGTAAACATTGGCCTCTAGATCGAAGTAAATACCTGTAAATCTAGCGGGAAAATAGCTAAGGTGGTAACACTGGTGCCGTATCAAATCAGTTTTAAAGCAACATTGCCCCGGTTGGCCACCCTGATTAACCCCTTCTGTACCAGCGACGTGTATTTAATTTTATGCTGGCTGTATTTAGACGATTTTGTGCAGTGTTAGAAGGATCTGTGGTAGTAAAAGGGGTTAAGTGAGATAGTTCGAACTTCGAAGACTGTAAATTGCTGGAGGGCCGTTTTAAAATCGTTTAATAGTAGTCAGAGTAATGCTAACATGACGGCACCGGTACTGAATGGATTAAAGGAATATAATAAGCTTAGGAGACTGGGACTGAAAGGGGTAATTGAGATAGAATTTACCTCTTTGATTGCTAGAGGTACCGGTACTTCTTAAGCTGTCTACGATCGTCTAATAATAGCTGGAACAAAAGGAAAAAATGTGTCCTAAAACTGAAAAGATTAATGCTACTGCGAAATTAACCCTTTTTGTAGAGTGATGGCCTTCTTCCTTCTGTTCTGGCTACCAATAGAACATTTTGATTAGCTTAGGAAGGAGCTCTGGCAAGGTTAGCAAAGAGGCCAAGCAAAAATTAATATAATTTTCAGTCGATAGCCAATATTATTACGGTACGGTACCACATGAAGAGAGGCGTCATTAAATATTAGGTACGGTAATGGATTAGTTATACATCCAAGAGGTACTGAAAATTAAATATGTGGAATAGTTATATAGCCAAGAAGCACTGAACATTAAATATGACTTTGTTAATATTTTATACCGTACTATAAACAGTTAGCTGATTATAAGATTATATAGCAGCTGTATTGCAGAGTAGGCTGACCTTGATTAACAAGTACGGTACCGGTATTTTATAATGCATATCGTTAGTGTCCCCAGTCTATTTGTGTTGAACAGAATAATTGTGTTTAACTAATGACTGAAATACCGGTAACAGTTTCTATATACAGTAGTTAGGATATTCTCGTTTTTGTCTTTTTGGCTACCGGTAGTCTTTTGTGATTGTTGTTGATGTTATTGTGTTCCTCTTGTTATTGTTGGTATTGTTGTGTTCCTCTTTTAGTAGTAATAGTTGTTGTTGTATTCCTGTATTTGTTGTTGTTTTTGTATTCCTATATTTGTTGTTGTGTTCCTCTTTGTTGTTGTATGCCTATATTTGTTGATGTTACAGTGTTCCTCTTGTTATTATTATGTTCCTCTTTTTGATGTTTCTGTTATTATTATCTTCCTCGTTTTGTTGTTACTGTTGTTATTATTATCTTCCTCGTTTTGTTGTTATTGTGTTCCTCTTGTTATTGTTATTATTGTATTCATCTTTTTGTTGTTACTGTTGTTGTTATTATTATCTTCCTCGTGTTGTTACTGTTGTTGTTATTATTATCTTCCTCTTGTTGTTATTACTGTGTTCCTAGATTTGTTATTGTTAATATTATTGTGTTCCTCTTTGTTGTTACTGTTGTTGTTATTATTATGTTCTTCTTTTTGTTGCTATTATTGTGTTCCTCATTTTGTTGTTACCGGTACTGTTGTTGTTGTGTTCCTTTTTTGTTGTTACTGTTGTTATTGTGTTCCTCTGCTATTGCTATATATTTTTTTTTCAATTCTCTTCTCATGAGTGTCTTCGTTTACGGTACCGGTACTTCTTTCCTCCTGATCATCATATTACTTTCTCCTATTCATATTATTATAATATTTATCATATTACCGGTATACGGTACTTATTTCTTCCTAGTCATCCTCATATTTTGTCACCTTTTATTACCCTCTTTTCATTAACTGTATTCCTCTTTCTCCTTGTAATTCTGTGTTGTTGTTTTTCCTTCAATCCCCCCCCCCCCTCTCTCTCTTATTTTTACGCAGCCCCCCGTAGGGGTGGCGTAGTATTGTAATCGCCGCATTTAGGTGTGTGTGTGCGTATATGTATCCACCTGCAGTCATAACCTACGGTAGCTATTGTGTGGGCGTGACAAAGCGGAATCACAACTTCTTTTTGTGTGTATGTCTTGCCGACGTCTGAGGGTCCCCAGTAAAGGTTGTGGCTTGTTTAGTCTCTCTCTCTCTCTCTCTCTCTCTCTCTCTCTCTCTCTCTCTCTCTCTCTCTCTCTCTCTCTCTCTCTCTCTCTCTCTCTCTCTCTCTCTCTGTGCTAGCTATGACTTTAACCCTTTCAGTTGCCGTCGTTTAACTTTACTCTGGCTACTATTAGACGAGTTTTTCCATTTAAAACGGGCCTCCAGCACTAAACAGGCTTCGAACTATCCCACCTAACCCTTTTGATTAATACCGGTACCACAGATCATTCTTAAACTGCACAAAATCGTCTAAATATAGCCAGATTAAAATGAAGAAGCCGCCGCCGGTACAGAAGGGGTTAACCATATACAGTAGACCTATCCATTTGTCTATAACCCCCCTCTATGTTTATTGTTGGTAGTAGGTTATAGAACAGGCGCCTATAACTCCATCATACCAATATAACCTCTGCTAACTATAACTTTAACCATATACAGTAGACCTATCCATTTGTCTAACCCTCCCTATGTTTATTGTTGGTAGTAGGTTATAGAACAGGCGCCTATCACTCCATCATACCAATATAACCTCTGCTAACTATAACTTTAACCATATACAGTAGACCTATCCATTTGTCTAACCCTCCCTATGTTTATTGTTGGTAGTAGGTTATAGAACAGGCGCCTATCACTCCATCATACCAATATAACCTCTGCTAACTATTACTTTAACCATATACAGTAGACCTATCCATTTGTCTAACCCTCCCTATGTTTATTGTTGGTAGTAGGTTATAGAACAGGCGCCTATCACTCCATCATACCAATATAACCTCTGCTAACTATTACTTTAACCATATACAGTAGACCTATCCATTTGTCTAACCCTCCCTATGTTTATTGTTGGTAGTAGGTTATAGAACAGGCGCCTATCACTCCATCATACCAATATAACCTCTGCTAACTATTACTTTAACCATATACAGTAGACCTATCCATTTGTCTAACCCTCCCTATGTTTATTGTTGGTAGTAGGTTATAGAACAGGCGCCTATCACTCCATCATACCAATATAACCTCTGCTAACTATTACTTTAACCATATACAGTAGACCTATCCATTTGTCTAACCCTCCCTATGTTTATTGTTGGTAGTAGGTTATAGAACAGGCGCCTATCACTCCATCATACCAATATAACCTCTGCTAACTATAACTTTAACCATATACAGTAGACCTATCCATTTGTCTAACCCTCCCTATGTTTATTGTTGATATTACACAGCAGACGCCTGACCCACATCCACCCTTGGTAGGCTAGGAAGGGTAGCAGATGGTCAAACCACTGACTCATGGCTTACAGACAACATTGACTTTAAACATTTTATTATATACGGTAGTTTTATTGTGCGGTATATCGTAATGCACCGAATCTACAGTTTTACGTGATATAGTAGGCCACATAAATTAATCTTGGTAGCCTAGGCTGTATGGAAGTATTGGGCGTTGATGTAGTTGTGTATCCTAGTGTACTATATTGTACCTGTAGTATTGAACTCTTATCAATAGCTTACAAAAGTTGTATGCCATCATAATTATCTTGCTGCTGTTAATATGTAGGATTTTGGTAGCTATGTAGCCTACGCACTTGTTTGAGAAGGAATGGAGCCTACATACTTTACTCACTGACACACGGTGGGTCGAATAACTAGCTTGTTGAATGTTACATTGGTGGTCGGTAGTGTTTGGTTTCCAGTTCCTAATGCATGGTACCGGTAACTTTGACTGACAGACTAATTAATGAGGACATGTGTAGGATAAATTATTGTAGGATATTGATTGACTGATGGGTAGTAACTACAGTCACACATACAATTGTGTTAGGCTTTCTCGTGCATGACCATTCTTATTCTTTCTCGACATAGAATTTGATATTCCCCAAATATACTAAATAAATTTTAAATATACTTGTAAATGTTTCGTACATATGCGTTATATGGACTTGTTCTCCGCTTATTGTACCAGATAGCCTATATATTCAAAGTGTATACTTTGGCTGTAGGACAAGACTCATAAGGAAGTATTTTACGCATAGGCATATTATTTAAATGGATGGTAATTTTTCAGATATATCGGATGATTAGTTTTGTAATTACCATACGGTAACTGTGTAGGCCTACGGTCTTCGGTTACAGACTGGCTGAATGATTAACTGTTCGGTTAATTTGTTTTCTCAGTAACTGTAGCGGGTTACTGACTGGTCGGTTGACTGACCTGGAAATAGACACCACCTCGCCTCACTGACTGACTCTTCCCACGGACTGAGAGAGAGAGAGAGAGAGAGAGAGAGAGAGAGAGAGAGAGAGAGAGAGAGAGAGAGAGAGAGAGAGAGAGAGAGAGAGAGAGAGAGAGAGAGAGAGAGAGAGAGAGAGAGAGAGAGAGAGAGAGAGAGAAGAGAGAGAGAGAGAGAGAGAGAGAGAGAGAGAGAGAGAGAGAGAGAGAGAGAGAGAGAGAGAGAGAGAGAGAGAGAGAGAGAGAGAGAGTAACATTGTATTGGGCTAAGATGTACAATAATAAGTCTATGGGACTATTGTCAAAATATATATCTAATCAATGTCTATCTAATCAATCTTGATACCGGTACCGTATTTATCCTTTGATCTGCCTTTATATCGTATATCGTACTTTATACGGTACAATCGCGCTAATAAGTGATGTCTCGGCACCATGTATGTTTTGATCAATAATTGGTATCATCAATATCCAAGCTTCATTGCTTCATATCGAGTGAAATATACAAACATGTTCCTACACTTACCCACCCTATTCAACATCTGACAGACATTAATACAGCACAGAGCAAGCCAAACGCATTGACAGCTGGGCATGACTTATTAGCGCGACCGTACATCTGTTGATCTGTCTATGTATCTAAATCTTTATAACTACCGGTACCGTACCGTATATTATTTGTAAATCCATCTATCCGCCAGATATACTGTGGCATAAAGAAAAGATCACTGGTAGACTGCATGACAACATATAGTTATTCAATAGGAAGAAAGGAAAGTGATGATTTTAGTCGAGTCGAATTTGAAGTGAGGTGAGGTGAGGCTGCAACATGTGAATACACATTGCCTACCTTAATAAGTAGCTACCGTACTTCTAATACTATGCGAAAAGTCTTAAAATCGCCAATCTAATGGGGCGAACATCTTTAAATCTCATAACTAATGAGGAAGAATGGGGGTCCAGAAATAGCACATACCTCCCCTTACAAAAATACATTAACTATAAACACACCAGGACACCGCTTCCCTCAGGTGTGCTAAGGAGACAATCTACTGTCTATTATTTAGCTTTACAAGAATGAAGGTGTGAAGGTAATACAGGACTTTTGGTGGTGACTTTGTAATACCGGTACTTCCCCTTCATTCTTTAACCCCTTCTCTCCCCTCACTCCTTCTTTCCTTCCCTCCTCCACCACTCCTTTCCCTCACATTCTCTCTCCACCCCCACCCCCCCTACACACACACACTCCCCTCACTCCTTCCCTTCCTTTCTCTACCCTTCTCCACCACTCCTTCCCCTCACATTCTCTCTCCACCCAACCCCACCCCTACACACACACACACACACACACACACACTGTATACCGGTATCCCTGTTGACTTAGTAGACTACAGACGGCCGTGCACACACCCGGTCAAAACGGTGCAGGAAATTTGTGACACAGTAACCTGGACCTCTGTGTTATTATTATTGTGTGTGTGTGTCAGGGGGAGGGGATTGTATGCGTGTGTATGTGTGTGTGACAGTGGTGGTGGTGGTGGTGGTGTACTCACCTAATTGTAGGTGTGTGTGTGTGTGTGTGTGTGTGTGTGTGTGTGTGTGTGTGTGTGTGTGTGTTGGGGAGGGGGTTGACAGTGTGTATGTGTGTGGAGGAGGGTGACAGTGGTGGTGGTGTGCGTGTGTGTGTCGGGGGGGGGGGGGGGGTTGATAGTGTGTTGATTGATACATTAAAAGACATGGATACATTCATAAATACACACATTCATAAACAGGCCTGCTACACACTCATTTGCGTAGACTTAAGAAGGGCTGTCCACATAGGTCACACACATACTGTCAACCTGTTTAAACAATCACACATACCGGCAGATATCTGAGCTCCCCCTCAAAAAAATAAAAATACAAAATATATATATATAATTTATCTACGGTATGTATATATATATATATATATATATATATATATATATATATATATATATATATATATATATATACATACAGTATACGGTATAGCCTATATGTATATGTGTGTGTGTGTATATACAGTACCGGTATATATCAAATATATATATATAATTTATATACGGTATATATATATAATATATATATATATATATATGTATACATATATATATAATTATATATATATATACCGTATATATATATATATATATAAATATATATATATATATATATATATATATATATATATATATATATATATATATATATATATATAGCCTATATGTATATGTGTGTGTGTGTGTATATACAGTACCGGTATATATCATATTGATAATTGTAAAGTGGAGGTTGAGGTGAATGGGTGAGTGAGGTTGACGGAGTAACGGTGTGTAGAGAAGTGGAAGGAAGGGTGGGAGCTGGAGGGGGAGGGGGGAGGTGGAAGGGAGAGAGGGAGGTGGAAGGGAGAGAGAAGAGGGGAAGGAAAAAGGAGAGAGGTTGACGGAGAGAGACAAGCAGAATGGTGGGGAAGAAGGTGGAAGGAGAGAGAAAAGGGGAAGGGAGAGAGAAGGAGAAGGGGGGAGAGAGGGAGAATAATAGAGAAGAAAGAAAGGAAGAAGAAAGAAAAAGGGGGGGGAGGGGGGAGGTAGAAGGATAGAGGAGAGAGGGAGGTTGAGGGGGGGGGGGGGGGAAGGTTAGTGTACCGGTACTGTGGGGCTAACTGGTGAACTGACTGGACAGTACCGGTAATCTAGGCATTTCCTCCCCACCCCAGTGAACTCAACTCTCGCTAACGGGTTCACGGAAGGAAGAATGGATAGATAGATAGATAGCTATAGGCTACAGTTTGGATAAATTAGATATATATATACAGTAGATAGATTGATAGATATATACAGTAGATATATAGATAAATATATAGATGTATAAGACAGATAGATACAGTAGATAGATAGATAGATAGTTACAGTAGATAGATAGAGTAGATAGGTTTACATGGAGACGGGTTGAAATGAACAGTTATCAAGAGAAATAAGTGTATGAAACTACTATTTAATGAACAACAATACATTTAAGCAATATAGTGGCCAACCGATTACATTGTACTCTACTAGTCCCCCTTTTTGCTCTATTTTATTCTATTAGTCCCCTTTTTGCTCTATTTTATATTCTATTAGTCCCCTTTTTGCTCTATATTATATTCTATTAGTCCCCTTTTTGCTCTATTATATTCTATTAGTCCCCCTTTTTGCTCTATTTTATTCTACTAGTCCCCTTTTTGCTCTATTTTTTGCTCTATTATATTCTATTAGTCCCCCTTTTTGCTCTATTTTATTCTACTAGTCCCCTTTTTGCTCTATTTTTATTCTATTAGTCCCCTTTTTGCTCTATATTATATTCTACTAGTCCCCTTTTTGCTCTATATATATTATATTTTATTAGTCCCCTTTTTGCTCTATATTATATTTTACTAGTCCCCTTTTTGCTCTATAGGCTAATATATTTTACTTTTTGCTCAATATTATATATTAGTAATCTCTCTTAGCTCTATATTGCCGGTATATATTACTAATTCCATTTTCATCTATATCATATTGTACTAATCTCATATTTCTCTTTCCATAGGTAAAGATTAATGGCTCAGAAAATCATCTTGGAGTGGGTGTGGCTGCATCCATTATCGCGACAATTGGCATGTGGGGTCTTTACAATAATAGTAAGTACGGTAGCATAAACAAAAACTGTCCAATGGCCAATTATTTGGTGATTCATTAAACGAGCGTGGTGGTTACCTTGAAACTTTACCCAAATTATAGATACACTTAGTTCTTTTAGGATATCGATACTTTATAGACTCGAGGTTCACGGTTTCTCTCTCTCTCTCTCTCTCTCTCTCTCTCTCTCTCTCTCTCTCTCTCTCTCTCTCTCTCTCTCTCTCTCTCTCTCTCTCTCTCTCTCTCTCTCTCTCTCTCTCTCTCTCTCTCTCTCTCTCTCTCTCTCTCTCTCTCTCTCTCTCTCTCTCTTTTTTTCCGGCAATTTATCACCACCAACCATATTATTGCAACTCAATTCTGTACATGTCGAGGTTCTTTTGACTGGTATCGGCTATTTGTTTTAGCTTGAAGGGAAGGGGATTTTTTTTTTTTTTTATAATTGGGAGTAAAATTAATGATACAGTGCTCAAAATGTGGCAAAGTAATCACAACTGCAGATAATACATTTAACAACCCCTTAAGGGGAGATTTCCACTTGAGGGATTTTTTTCTGGACCCGTTTCTCCCTCATGTTTAGCCCCATTGTTTTTGAGATTTTAAGACGTTCGCCCTAGTAGTTTTGACATTTTAAGACATTTTGCCCCATTTCTGTCAATTTTAAGACCTTTCGTACCA
Source organism: Paralithodes platypus (assembly GCA_032716605.1). NCBI lineage: Eukaryota > Metazoa > Arthropoda > Malacostraca > Decapoda > Lithodidae > Paralithodes > Paralithodes platypus. The sequence continues at coordinate 7,395,174 of CM064564.1, read as the reverse complement.
TTAAGGTGTTGATTTTTTCCTGGCGAGCGATAGCGAGCCTGTAATTTAAGAGCAACCGGCCTCCGGCCGGAAATGTTTTCTACCGAAAAATGTACAAATTTATCTTGAAAGGGGGTCGACGGGGTGTAATTTTAAGCTTGATGAAAACGTAGGGAACAAACTAAATACCTCCCCCTAACAGCTCCCAGACGTGTGCTGGGTGATACCATTACTGCAACACAGTGCCGGTGGTGGTACCGTAGTAACTTTATGGTTGTGGCAAGCCTATAATATAATACTATCATGCACGGAGATCGCTACTAAACCCTCTGCCAAATACGTAGGCCAGAACTCTTGAACATTAAGGGGAGGTTTGTAGTGTGTTTCCTAGACTTCCATCAAGCTTGAAATTACACCCCCTTGACCCCCTTTCAAGATAAATTTGTAATTTTTTCGGTAGAAAAATGTCCCGGCCGAAGGCCGATTCCTCTTAAATTGCAGGCTCGCTATCGCTCGCCAAGAAAAAATCGACACCTAAATGGGACGAAAGGTCTTAAAAGTGACATAAATTGGGTGAAAGTTCTTAAAATCACCAAACTAATGGGTCGAACGTCTTAAAATCTCAAAAGCAATGGGGCTAAACATGAGGGAGAAAGGGGTCAAGACAAAAATTCCCTCTAGTGGAGATCTCCCCTTAACCTCTAGGCCTATAACTCACAAACGACGGGAGAAATCGAGCTAACATTGTTTACCATGAGGCGAGGGTCAGCCTAGGTGTGTGTGGACATTTACACCCCATTTGCTCTAGCCCATTTTTGAGTTACAGAGGTTACGGTTCCCGATTTCTGGGCCTACCTATTTGGAACAGGGTCTATATAGTTGGTGTCAAGTTATCATTAGATAGTGGTAATAAAAGTACTCGGATGGTTTCTTAACGTTTTCAGTGTACCTGGGCTCATTTGTTTTCATTTTTGTTATTTTCATTTTTTGTTTTTGTTTTTAATTTTTTTTTTTGTTTTTAGATGTTATTGTTGACTTATGAAGGGAGTGTTGGAGTCTTAAATTTTAGTCATAATAAAAAAAAAAATATATGTTTTGCGTATGAAGGAGACAAAAGGTAGGCTGCCTGTAAGGAGTGTCTCCCCCAAAGCCAAAAGAGTGACAGAGAGCCAAATTCAAGGGACGCTGGGGTAAAACATTCCTGGATACACGAAGTTTAAATCAGTCTTAAGTCATAGGATGAAGGAAATATTGATTTAGGAAGAGAGTTCCAGAGTAACTACCTACAGTATATAATTATGTTGATATATTCTATGTGTAAAGCCGCTGTCACACGAGCGATTTTTCCGTCAATTTTCCATGAGCAAGTTTTTTCTCGTATTATTTCGGGACTTTTTCGCACTGGTATCGGCAACTAGACTGAAGGTAGATGATGTTAGGGGGATGAATTTTGATAAAGTGTCATTTTGTGAGCTTCCAGACCATAATTGCCGGTAAAAATTGCTCGAAAAAGGGCTCCTGTGATCTCGGCTTAAGGATATAAAAGACATAACTGCCAGTAACGAGTGTTTCTTCAAATATATAGAGTTAAGGGGGGTGACCTGTTTTTGTGCTGTCCTTTTCTATCTTTCTCTGGCTTGTATCTATTTGGCCCCATTCAGCCTACTGTTTTAAGACGTTTATCCCCATCCAGGTGTAATTTTTTTTACTGGTGAGCGGTAGCGAGCCAGCACATTTTTTATTTTTGTTTGACAGCAGGCTAAATTTGTACATCTTTACATTTTTCAATAGAAAAATGTCTCCGGCGAAGCCCGATTTCTTCATATAATGCTGGCTCGCTATCGCTCGCCAGGAAGAAATCGACACCTAGATGGGGATAAACGTCTTAAAATAGTTAGCTGAATGGGGCCGAATGGTTACAAGCCAGAGAAAGAGAGAAAAGGACAGAAATAACCAAAAACAGGTCACCCCCCTTAACTGTTACAGAGAACCAATATATCAAGGTACCGCTAGTGTACGTTACAGTCAAACTGTCTGGACACACGGAGGTTACAGGAGTTTAAGTCGTAGGATGTGGGACAGATAGATTGAGGTATTTTGGCCATGTCACTCTTTCAACTCTGGGGGAGCCACTCGTCACAGGCAGTTGTGCCTTTTTTTTCCTCATTCACATAGAAAACAAATCATCTTCAAGCTCAATATTTACCTGTACTGTTTATCAAATTTAAAATCTGTCTTCGTAGCGCAATGGATAAAGGCACTGAATTTCGGTGTGAGCATCCTAGGTTCGAATCCCTGGACTGCCACATGTATTTGTTGATTTCATTAATTGAGTTTAGGAGTAAAGTCGGTTGGTGGAGGGAACATAATAATCTCTATATTTGCCAATATCTTTATTTATCAGTTCCTCTATCCATTTAATTTTTGGTCGAGTTATTTATTTATTTATTTATTGTTTTTTTTTAGTTTCCTCCCTAGACCTCCCATCAAAGTTAAAAAACACACTGAAGCCCCATAGCCAGTATATTGACAACATAAGCGGATTAAGGGAAGGTTTTTAGTTGATTCCCTAGACTTCCATCAAGCTTAAAATTACTCTCCCTAGACCCCCTTTTAAGATAAATTTGTACATTTTTCGGTAGAAAAATGTCCCGGCCGAAGGCCGGTTCCCCTTAAATTACAGGCTCGCTATCGCCAAACTAATGGGGCGAACGTCTTAAAATCTCAAAAGCAATGGGGCTAAACATGAGGGAGAAAGGGGTCCAGAAAAAAATCCTCCAGGTGGAAATCTCCCCTTAAGTAACGGTACTAATGTCTGTTATCTGTTATCTCATGTTCACCGATCACCGATAGCAGTGGAGAGATTAGCGTTATCTGTATACCCTACAGATCTTGTTCAGGGTGGCAAATGAAAGCAGAGTCCAATGTTGTTAGTCTTTACTATTGTATAGGTAAAGGTAACATTTGGGCTTATAGTTCAATGTTGTTAGTCTTTACTATTGTATAGGTAAAGGTAACATTTGGGCTTATAGTTCAATGTTGTTAGTCTTTACTATTGTATAGGTAAAGGTAACATTTGGGCTTATAGTTCAATGTTGTTCGTCTTTACTATTGTATAGGTAAAGGTAATATTTGGGCTTATAGTTCAATGTTGTTCGTCTTTACTATTGTATAGGTAAAGGTAACATTTGGGCTTATAGTTCAATGTTGTTCGTCTTTACTATTGTATAGGTAAAGGTAACATTTGGGCTTATAGTTCAATGTTGTTAGTCTTTACTATTGTATAGGTAAAGGTAACATTTGGGCTTATAGGTCAAATTAGGTGGTAGAATGGACACACCAATGCTGTGTCATGTTAGTTTGCTTGTATTCCTTCTCATATTCATTCAGATCTGCAAACAAAATTGCTCCGGTTTGATCCTGTTGTGGGGAAAACGATATTTGTTTTGTTTTGTGTACGCCCATTTGGTGCAGCAATTATCGAACAACGGGCTGCTATATTTCTGATCATGAACAAGGATACACCCAAAGACCCAACTATATTCGTGTACCGGTGTTACCTAATGTTTGTTTATGGACGTGCAAGTGTGTAGAGAGAGGTTAAAGGGGGTAAGAGTTATTTATTGGTCGATGAATTTATATATTTATCATGTTTTTAGTTTCCTCCCTAAACCTCAATCAAGCTTAACTATAAGTCCCCAAGACCTCTCTTCAAGATGAATTTGTAAATTTTTCGATTGAAAGATTTCCCGGCCGCAAGCCGGTTACTATTATATTAAAGGCTCACTATAGCTCGCCAGGAAAAAAATTGACACCTAAATTGCACGAAAGGTCTAAATATTGACAACAAGTTGGGGCGAAATGTCTTAAAATCGCCAAACTAATAGGGCAGACGTCTTTAAATCTCATAACTAGTGGAGCTGAAAATGAGGGAAAAGGTGGTCTATTAAAAGCAACCATCTCCCCTTAAACGAAGTTTAACACAGTAGGCTACTGGTAATCTATTGTATTGATAAATATGCATAATGACGCATGATCTTTTAACTAACCTAGAATCTTGCCTATGTGAGAAGTTAGAATTAGAGTTATCGGAACTTAAGGCCAATCAATAGTGTTGCCTATATCATGTCAATCATGAGATAATGATTGAATTTACGTTCCCGGTACTTCTAGATAATTGATAATGTTGCCTATCATCACCATATCGCTTCAATGACACTCGTAAGTTCATGGACGCCAGGGGACTGTGTTTATATAGTGATAATGTTGTTTATGTCGAGATGCCAGTATTGGGGATAGTATTTGTCGAATTATAGAAGAGATACGAAAGTCCAGCCTATAACTATAGGCTATAGCTTCATTTCGTAAGTCAATAATATCGTCTCTCCGTACTGGAAGCTTTCAATGGGTTATACTAATGTACTGTAACTAAAGGAGTATTCTTTAATTATATAATAATGTAAGTATTCTAGGTACCGGTATTAGTTTCTCTATTATCGGTAATTTAACTGTCAAGTGTCAATGCGAACCATAAACGGAAACTATCTTTAAAATATCTATATTATAATAAATATTATTAACTACCTATTATAGGATGATTGAAATGATACGGTAATACATCAATATATTTACAATGAATAGGTGTAATATATATTTACATAATAAGTTATTATAATTATATCTATATTTTCAGTTAATGTGTGCATTTAATGTCTTTCCATACCGTCGTGCTAAATATTTCTTTGTTTTCAATTGTCCGGAATAGCCCAAAGGTATATTCTCCACAACCACTATTTTGCCAATTTCACGGTACGGTGCCAGTTTGTGCGATTTTTCCTTAACCTTTTCCTTTTAGGCCTATAACCCCTCGTAAGTAAATATAGTGTTAACCCAACCATCTAGCGACATAACTGTCTAATAACTTTCCCCGGCCTTTCTACCACCACACCTACTTACATACTAATTTACACACTCGACCCATGCGTGTTTCAATTTTTGTTTCTACTACTACCATTACCGTACATTATTTTATTATAAAGGGTAAAAACTCTCAATACGCCCTTTGGCTTCTACAGGTGGAGGTATTGAGGGATAAGCTTTACAACAATTGATCCGGCTTTATCCGAATTTAAAAAAAAAATCATCCAATGTTAACCCCTTGAAGCTCTGACGCGTTTTATCAGTATATTTTGGCTATCATTAGACGATTTTATGCAGCTTAGGAAGGATCTGTGAGTGTTAAAAGGGTAAAGAATCTCTCAATCAACCCTCTGACTTCCATATACCCTTCCTAATCTGAATAAAATCGTCTAATAATTACCAGAAAACAAAACAGAAATGCGTATTGGAGCTTGAAAGGGTTAACCAGCATAAGATAAGAATACCGTGATTGTATTGAAGGGGTTAATTATTTAGGCCCATATCCCCCTTATAAGTAAATATAGACTTTAGCCAACTAACTACCGTCGTAACTGTCCAATAACTTTCCCGGACTTCCCACATCCACCACACCTACTCAGACCATCTGCACCTACCGACTTACACCCTATGTTCCACTCTCTACCAACTACTGTACTCTTATTTCTGTCCTGTTTCTCTCTCTCTCTCTCTCTCTCTCTCTCTCTCTCTCTCTCTCTCTCTCTCTCTCTCTCTCTCTCTCTCTCTCCCTCTCTCGCTCTCTCTCTCTCTCTTCCTCTTCGCTCTTCTCATCTCTCTCTCTCTCTCTCTCTCTCTCTCTCTCTCTCTCCTCTATCTCTCTCTCTCTCTCTCTCTCTCTCTCTCTCTTCTCTCTCTCTCTCTCGCTCTCTCCTCGCTCTCTCTCTCTCTCTCTCGCTCTCTCTCTCTCTCTCTCTCTCTCTCTCTCTCTCTCTCTCTCTCTCTCTCTCTCTCTCAAGGAAGGAAAAGTGCGCCCGCATACAAGATAGTGGAAAGGTATGTAGGAGTTATGGAGGTATTGATACCTCCATAGTATGAGTGGGTCAGTGCCATCTATAGGGAGATTTAACCGCATTAGTTTTGAGATTTTAAGACGTTCGCCCAATTATGTTGGCGAGTAGCCTATAAAACCTTTCACCCCATGCCTTTGTCAATATTAAGACCTGTGCCATTTAGGTTTCGACTTTTTCCTGGCAAGCAATAGCGAGCCTGTAATTTAGTAGGAGTTAGCCTTCGGCTGGGACATTCTTCTACCAAAATATGTACAATTTGATCTCGAAGGAGGATCTTGGGGGCGTATTTTTTTACCGGTAAGCTTGATTTAGGGCTAGGGAGGGGGGAAAACACACACACACACACACACACACACACACACACACACACACACACACACACACACACACACACACACACACACACACACACACGCACGCGCGCACGCACGCACGCACGCACGCACGCACACGCACACCGCAACGCTGAAATAGTTAACATTAGTTGGTACAACACAATATTCCTTTCCTTGTGGTTCCGTTAAATTATCAAAATACTATACTTTACCATAATAATTCCCCCCTAAGAGTGTACCGACTGTGCAGGGGGTGATGGTGCAGAGGTTATCAACATGGTGGCCCTGATATTAACTAAGGCAATTAATTAAGTGGGTTTAATGTTTCTTGTAGACGGTGGTGGGGTAGGTAGGTTGGTAGATTGATTGGTAGGTAGGTTGGTAGCTTGGTTGGTAGGTAGGTAGGTTGGTAGGTAGGTAGGTCGATAGATAGGTAAGTAGGTAGGTAGGTTGGGAGGGAGGGAAAGAGGAAGGTAATTAGGTTGATTGATAGGTAGGTGGGTAGGTAAGTAGATAGATAGATAGGTAGGTAGGTGGGTAGGTAGGTAAGGCTGGTTAGTAGGAGCTGAGGGTGGTGGGAGGCAGGTTGGTAGGTAGGTAGGTAAGTAGGTAGATAGAGAGGTAGGTAGGTAAGTAGGTATACATATAGGTAGGTGGGTAAGGCTGGTTAGTAGTACCGGTAGCTGAGGGTGGTGTGAGGCAGGTTGGTGGGTAGGTAGGTAAATAGGTAGACATATAGGTAGGTAGGTAGGTAAGTAGGTAGATAAATAGGTAGGTAGGTGAGTAGGTATCGGCTGGTTAGTTGTAGCTGAGGGTGGTGGGAGGCAGGTTGGGGGGTAGGTAGGTAAATAGGTAGACATATACTGTAGGTAGGTAGGTAGATAAATAGGTGGGTAGGTAAGTAGGTAGATAGATAGGCAGGTGGGTAGGTAAGTAGGTGGATAGGTGGGTAGGTAAGTAGGTAGATAGATAGGTAGGTAAGTAGGTAGGTATCGGCTGGTTAGTAGTAGCTGAGGGTGGTGGGAGGCAGAAAGTGGGTCAACGAGAGAGAAACTAAACCCAGGCCTATGAAACACACACACACACACACACACACACACACACACACACACACACACACACACACACACACACACACACACACACACACACACACCGACAGACACACACACACACACACACACCTAACTAGACCAAAAACCATCGGGCGGTAGACAAACGCACAAATAAATGGAAAATAGACAGTTACCGGTATATATAAACAAATTCGATTAGCCTACCGTATGTGGATAGTACCGTACCGTATACACTCAGGGGTGAAGCTCATGGTAGTTACTAGGTTAAAAGTAGGCTAAGATTGCAGTCTACAGGTTAACCCCGTCTGTACCGGCGACGTCTTTTTAATGTTATTCTAGCTATATTTAGACGATTGGGTGCAGTTTAAGAAGGACCTATGGCAGTAAATATTGATGAGTGAGATAGTTCGAAGCCTGGCAATTGCTGGATGCCCATTTTAAACGGAATACAATTATCTAACGGTAGGCAGAACAAAATTATCTAACGGTAGGCAGAACAAAATTATCTAACGGTAGGCAGAACAAAATTATCTAACGGTAGGCAGAACAAAATTATCTAACGGTAGGCAGAACAAAATTATCTAACGGTAGGCAGAACAAAATTATCTAACGGTAGGCAGAACAAAATTATCTAACGGTAGGCAGAACAAAATTTAAAACACGTCGCCGGTACAGAAGTGGTTAAACGTATGGCATGGTTAGATGATGGTTAAGGGGAGGTATTTAGTTTGTTCCCTAGACCTCCATCAAGCTTAAAATTACACCCCCTTGAGTCCCTTTCAAGATAAATTTGTAAATTTTTCGATAGAAAAATGTCCCGGCCGAAGGCCGATTCCTCTTAAATTACAGGCTCGCTATCGCTCGCCAGGATAAAATCGACACCTGAATTGCACGAAAGGTCTTAATATGGGGTGAAAGTTCTTCAAATCGCTAAACTAATGGGACAAACGTTTTATATTATCAAAAGCAATGGGGCTAAACATGAGGGACAAAGGGGTCAAGAAAAAAATCCCTCAAGTGGAGATCTCCCCTTAAGGTTAGTCTTGGTTAGGTTAATAATATACTTGGGTGGAAATTTGCGTTATGTTAGGTTAGAATGTTATGTGGTGAGGTTAAAGTTATGTTTGGTTAGAGTAAAGGTTTTCTAATACTATGGACGTGTCTTTGTGAAGTGGAGACTGTTTGACTGTTTCAGATATAATAAGCAGATTCAGCAGGAGTGACAATCAAATATATCTTCAGGCAAACAAATATAGGTTCAAATCAGCATCGAATGGAAAGGTACGGTACATTGAGATACTATAAAGGTATTGATGTCCTCCCTACTCTGTATAATGGGGGTAGCTAGTTTTTTTCCCGGTGATGGTAATTTGCTGTCTCGCCATCCTTATTACTCACCTATTACCGAGATTTTGTTGCGAAATATGTTGCTAATTATGAAAACTTGGCAATATTATGACGCACAGACATGGCGGTATCATATTTATTATTTTCCCATTAAGAATCCATATCTCAGATGCTAAAGGATTCGATTTACCATCAGCTGGAAGAAACAGACCACAATAGAACATAATTATGATACGTCAATGATTGGGAATATAGCAGCTTGTGTTAAGGGGAGGTTTTTAGTTCGTTCCCTAGAATTCCATCAAGCTTAAAACTACACTCCCTAGACCCCCTTACAATATAAATTTGTACATTTTTCGGTAGAAAAATGTCCCGGCCAAAGGCCGATTCCTCTTAAATTACAGGCTCGCTATCGCTCGCCAGGATAAAATTGACACCTAAATGGCACGAAAGGTCTTAACATTTACATAAATGGGGCGAAAGTTCATAAAATCACCAAACCAATGGGGCAAACATCTTAAAATATCAAAAACAATGTGGCTAAACACGAGGGAGAAAGGGGTGACGAAAAAAAATCCTCAAGTGGAAATCTCCCCTTAAATGCGATGATAAATATATAGCAGAAGAAGGAAGATAGAGCATGAGAGAGAGAGAGAGAGAGAGAGAGAGAGAGACGCGGAAGATGAAAGTTAGACCCCCCCCCCCCTCCTCCTCCCCCTCCCTCACCGCAAGTAGGCTATACAAGGAGAGAGATTCCTAGTTCCAGGAGGGAGGAAGAAGGAGAGGAGGGGGGTGGGAGGGAAGGAACACGTGAAGGAAGAATAGGGTGATAGGAAGAATAGGATAATAGGCAGAATAGAATGATAGGAAGAATAGGATGAGAAGGGAGAGAGAAGGTGTTCATTACAGGAATAAACAGAAGGAACAATGACAAAGATCATGACAGGTACCAGAATAAATAAAATAAAATAAAGAATAGGAAATCAAGACATAGCAGAATAAAGACACAGTTGAGGAGACGATAACGATGATAGGAAACCGATGAAGAAATCGTATTAGACGATTGGAAGTGGAATATAGAATAAGTTGCTTTAAGGGAAGGTTTTGGGTTTTTTTCTGGACCCCCTTCTCCCTCATGTTTAACCCCATTAGTTTTGAGATTTGAAAACGTGTGTCCTATTAGTTTGGCGGTTTTAAGACCTTTCGTCCTATTTATTTGTCAATACTATGACCTTTCGTGCCTTTTATGTGTCGATTTTTTCCTGGCCAGCGGAAGCGAGCCTGTAATTCAGGAGGAATCGACGTTTGGCCGGGAAATTTATGTACCGAAAATGTACAAAGTTGATTTGTTGGTATTTTGTACAGCTTGGTGGAAGTTTAGAAAGGGAACATATAAATATGTAAATAAACAGACAAATTACCGTAACAACAATCTCCCCGTAATACCGTAGTAACACTAGCCGATGTAGAGGTTGATAGTAAGTAGTATTTAGGATAAGGTACCAGTAATATAGTGTAAATAATAGGGACAAGAGTAAGCCATAATAGTCTCCGTGTCAATACAATGCTCTTTCCCTCCCAATGAAATGCGGCGGCCCCTAATACTGTATCCTGCTGTACAATCTCTAATATAATGCTGTACAATCTCTAATATAATGTTGTACAATCTCTAATATAATGCTGTACAATCTCTAATATAATGCTGTACAATCTCTAATATAATGCTGTACAATCTCTAATATAATGCTGTACAATCTCTAATATAATGCTGTACAATCTCTAATATAATGCTGTACAATCTCTAATATAATGTTGTACAATCTCTAATATAATGCTGTACAATCTCTAATATAATGCTGTACAATCTCTAATATAATGCTGTACAATCTCTAATATAATGCTGTACAATCTCTAATATAATGCTGTACAATCTCTAATATAATGCTGTACAATATCTAATATAATGCTGTACAATCTCTAATATAATGCTGTACAATATCTAATATAATGCTGTACAATCTCTAATATAATGCTTTACAATCTCTAATATAATGCTTTACAATCTCTAATATAATGCTGTACAATCTCTAATATAATGCTGTACAATCTCTAATATAATGCTGTACAATCTCTAATATAATGCTGTACAATCTCTAATATAATGCTGTACAATCTCTAATATAATGCTGTACAATCTCTAATATAATGCTGTACAATCTCTAATATAATGCTGTACAATCTCTAATATAATGCTGTACAATCTCTAATATATGCTGTACAATCTCTAATATAATGCTGTACAATCTCTAATATAATGCTGTACAATCTCTAATATAATGCTGTACAATCTCTAATATAATGCTGTACAGTCTCTTAATATAATGCTGTACAATCTCTAATATAATGCTGTACAGTCTCTTAATATAATGCTGTACAATCTCTAATATAATGCTGTACAATCTCTAATATAATGCTGTACAATCTCTAATATAATGCTGTACAATCTCTAATATAATGCTGTACAATCTCTAATATAATGCTGTACAATCTCTAATATAATGCTGTACAATCTCTAATATAATGCTGTACAATCTCTAATATAATGCTGTACAATCTCTAATATAATGCTGTACAATCTCTAATATAATGCTGTACAGTCTCTTAATATAATGCTGTACAATCTCTAATATAATGCTGTACAATCTCTAATATAATGCTGTACAATCTCTAATATAATGCTGTACAATCTCTAATATAATGCTGTACAATCTCTAATATAATGCTGTACAATCTCTAATATAATGCTGTACAATCTCTAATATAATGTTCCAGCCCATACCGGTTTGGCGGAGTGCTGTGGGCATTCCGAGCTGGGGTTTGGAAGGGCCGGTCGTGGTGGTGGTGTTGGTGGGGGTGGTATTGGTGTAAGTGATGGTGATGGTGGTGGTGGTAGTGTTGGTGGTGGTGTAAGTGATGGTGGTGGTGGTAGTGGTATAAGTGATGGTGGTGGTGGTGTAAGTGGTCGTGGTGGTGTAAGATATGGTGGTGGTGGTGGTGGTGGTGGTACGGTATTGGTATTGGTGATTTAATCCTGGGTCTGAGAGAGAGAGCTAGCTAGCTTTGTTTACTATATATCAATCGCTATCTGAATATTTATCTGTATATTTGTCCAGTCATTTGTTTCTCCATCCGAAAGTCACTCCATCCATCCATCCATCCATATATTTATTTATCCATCCACCCATCTATATACCCATCCATCCATTTAGTCATAAATGAATTCATCCATCCATCCATAGGGCCAATATCTATCCATTACCCATCCATTTTTTCATCCATACATTTATTCATCCATCCATTCACCCATCAATCCATCCACTCATCCTTCTATTCATACATATACGGTATTCATCCATCCATATATTCATCCATCCATTCACTCATCCATCCACCCACACATTTAATATTGTTCTCCCTCTTGGGTGTATTGTTTACTCATTAGTCCCTTGGCTATTATCACACTCACAAATACCTCACCGGCCCTCTAATTCGTCCTCATAATTATAGACATTTATTAACATACCTCTCTGATGCTTATTTTGTTTATTTTTTGCTGTATGAACTCACACTATCCCTAAGTTATTCAGTGGGCCCTCCTCACCACCGTTTTCCGTTCACATGCTCAATACAATACAACATAATACTCACAAACACAATACTCACAAACACAATACTCACAAATACAATACTCACAAACACAATACTCACAAACACAATACTCACAAACACAATACTCACAAATACAATACTCACAAACACAATACTCACAAACACAATACTCACAAACACAATACTCACAAACACAATACTCACAAACACAATAGCCTACTCACAAACACAATACGGTACTCACAAATACAATACTCACAAACACAATACTCACAAACACAATACTCACAAACACAATACTCACAAACACAATACTCACAAACACAATATTCACAAACACAATACTCACAAATGGTTCACGGTCCTCCCCTTTTCTCCTAAATATATATATATATATATATATATATATATATATAATATATATATATATATATATATATATATATATATATACACAGTACATGTATCTTACCTTCTGACTCACTCATATACCGGTACTGTATGTGTATGAATCAACACCATCAACAATATAATCAACTCACACGCCTCACGAACTGTCTAAGGTTCTTCTTTACCTTCAATGCTGTTATCTTTCTCATATTATAGGCTATTTTAGTTATCTTAAAGGGAGATTTGTATTTATTAATGTATTCATTTATTTAGTTTACTTCCTAGACCTCTATCAAGCTTACCCCCCCCCCCTCCAGACCCTCCCTTCTAGATAAATGTGTACATTTTACGGTAGAAAACGTGTGTGTGTGTGTATGTGCGTGTGTGTATGTGTATGTATGTGTAGGTCAGTTCATTTACCTCTCAAGTATGTGCAGGTGATGGCCGGATGTGTGTGTGTGGTGGTGGTGGTGGTGGTGGTGGTGAGGGAAGGGTAAACTGTTTGGAGGACTGGACCGCTCAGTCTTAACACATGGGAGATAGTTTGTTTTCTGGACCCTCCTTCTCCCTCATCTCTAGCCCCATTAGTTTTCAGATTTTAAAAGTTTCGGCCCATTAGTGTGGCGATTTTAAGATGCATCACCTCATTTCGTTATCAATACTAATACCTTTCGTGCCCTTTCGGTGTCGATTTCTTCCTGGCGAGCAATAGCGAGCCTGTAATATAAGAGGAACCACATTTTTCTAACGAAAAAAATATATACATTTATCAAGAAGGGGGAGGGATGTTGGGGATGTTTTTGTAAGCTTGAAGGAGTTATAGGGAAGAAACTATAACACAAACAAATAAATAAATAATAATAATAATAATAATAAGAATAATAATAATAATAAGAATAAGAATTAATTAATCAAAAAATAACCAATAAATGAACCCCCATTAACATAGATTCACACACCTCCATCGCCTGCCAAGTTTTCCGCTAATTCTGTTTCGTAGCTTCTAAATTAAGCCTTTGTAATAATTCAGGCATAAGAACATATAGAAAACGGGAGTCTACAGAAAGCCGATTGGCCCACAAGAGGCAGATTACCCACTTAGATAAATATTCTTACTCGGTTCGACAGCTTCTAATTTATACTCTTTTTAATGAATACTTTCACCTATAATGATATACCGACAACCAAAATTATCCTCGAAATCATATATGAAAAAGTTACCCATCAAAAGTTATTATGCGACTCCACCAGTATGCCCATTTATTTACCGAATACCGCCTTGCCTTGTAAACCATCTTCGACAGTACTGTTGTCCAAGTAAGTTATGTTTGGATGTAGACACTGTTAACCCCTTCTGTACCGCGCCGTCCTTTTAACTTTATTCTGGCTACTATTAAACGACTTTAGTCAGTTTTAAATGGGCCTCCAGCTACTAACAGGTTTCAAACTATCTCACTTAGCCCTTTTTACTACCACAGATCCTTCTTAAGCTTCCCAAAATCGTCTGCATATAGCTATAATACAATTGAAAAGACGTCGCCGGTACAGAAGGGGTTAAGGAGAGGTCTCCACTTGAGGGATTTTTTCTTGACCCCTTTCTCCCTCGTGGTTAGCCCCATTGTTTTTGAGATTTTAAGACGTTTGCCCCATTAGTTTGGTGATTTTAAGAATTTCCGCCCCATTCTGTCAATTTTAAGACCTTTCGTGCAATTTAGGTGTCGATTTTATCCTGGCGAGCGATAGCGAGCCTGTAATTTGAGAGTAACCGGCCTTCGGCCGGGAAATTTTTCTACCGAAAAATGTACAAATTTATCTTGAAAGGGGGTCAAGGGGGTGACATTTTAAGATTGCTGGACGAGTAGGAAACTAACTAGAAACCTCCCCTTAAGCGTCACTGGTTCACATTTACAAATATCCGTAGGTACTTTTGGAAAGGAGGGAAGCACAGAAAAGACCTTCAATAATGTATTCAGTAACGTTTGTGTCGATATGCAACCAATCCAAAGAGAGACTTGAGACTGAATCTGGGTTATTGTATAGAGTCCGAAATGCTGGATAATACACATATATAGATTTGTCACGTGTGTTTTTCCTCCCTCCTTATCTACACCACCGAGTATTAATCCGTCAGACCATTATAATTATCCTATAATTATCAAACCCAACAGCCAACATTAGGTTACGTAGATTGCGTGAATGGGGAGCTCGGCGGCGTGTCAAACATGTCTTTAATTTACATACGGTATGATAGTCTTGTATTGTATTAAGGGGAGATATCCACTTGAGGGATTTTTTTTTTCTGGACCCCTTTCTCCCTCATGTTTAGCCCCATTGTTTTTTTAGATTTTAAGACGTTTGCCCCATTAGTTTGGCGATTTTAAGAACTTTCGCCCCATTTATGTCACTTTTAAGACCTTTCGTGCCATTTAGGTGTCGATTTTTTCCTGGCGAGCGATAGCGAGCCTGTAATTTAAGAGGAACCGGCCTTCGGCCGGGACATTTTTCTACCGAAAAATGTACAAATTTATCTTGAAAGGGGGTCAAGGGGGTGTAATTTTAAGCTTGATGGAGGTCTAGGAAACACACTAAAAACCTCCCCTTAATCTATCCTGACATACTCCTGCTATTAGGTATGGATCTCGCTTCCTGTCAGTTTGATTGTACTGTACGTCACTGTTCACATTTTTATTTTGCCTGTCTGTCTGTCTGTATGTTTGTCTTTGTGTATGTATGTGTGTCTTTGTGTATGTCTGTGTGTCTCTGTGCCTGTCTGTCTGTCAGCCCTGTATACCTTCCCTTGGTAACTGTTTATATACCGTACTGTGTACAATCATGAACACTTCCTAATGATAAAAACAAGACGGTGAACAGTAACTAGTGAATACCTGTAATTTAATCTGTGTAGCCCAAATAGTTTTTTTTTTCAATAAAGTTCGTCAGTGTTTCATAATGGTCGCTCCAAATATTGTCCAGAAATTGATGACCCCGAGAAATTGATGACCCCGACTGTACGTGTGTTTATGTGTGCATGTTTATATGTGTGTATATGTGTGTATATGTGTGCATGTTTACCCAAAGTATACAGAGCAATCCTTAAGGGGAGATTTCCACTTGAGGGACTTTTTACTTGACCCCTTTCTCCCTCATGTCTAGCCCCACTGCTTTTGAGATTTTAAGACGTTTGCCCCATTAGTTTGGTGATTTTTAAGAATTTCCGCCCCATTCTGTCAATTTTAAGACATTTCGTGCCATTTAGGTGTCGATTTTATCCTGGCGAGCGATAGCGAGCCTGTAATTTAAGAGTAATCGGCCTTCGGCCGGGACATTTTTCTACCGAAAAATTTACAAATTTATCTTGAAATGGGGTCAAGGGGGTGAAATTTTAAGATTGCTGGAGGAGTAGGAAACAAACTAGAAACCTCCCCTTAAATAATTGGCCATAGGGATTCCCATGTATTTCATTATGGTGATAGGAGTAGTGATGATGATAGTAGTAGTGATTATGGTGATATCTCTTATAATAAAATACATGGGAAATCCCTATGGGCAATTATTGAAGGATCGCTCTGTATATAGTTTGTATTTACACGCTTGTCTACCAATCAACGCCTTCATACTTGCTGTCTCTTGATAACTGTTTGGGTAGGTGGGTGGGTGTGGGCGTAGGCGTAATTGTGTGTGTGTGTGTGTGTGTGTGTGTGTGTGTTACTCAGTTACTCAGTTACTTGTTCGTCAAGGGGAATCCACGCAATGCGAGCTAAGCTCATTATTATCGCGCCTCCTTAACTGAGAATGTATTGCGTGAAATGCATGTTAAGTGTTTTATGTACTGTTGGAATGGCTGTGGATGTGTGTGTAGTCTGTATTTAGCCAATTGGCGACATTGGAAACGAAGGCTTAGGGTGGATCTGTATGGTACCATTCTCACTATAGACGGTACCGTCTCGCCCGAAGGCTTAGGTAGCCATCAGCTTAGGTGAACCATATGATACCCATCTCGCCTTGTACCATTTTTGCCAACCCCAGATGGGACGTCACAACGTCGTCCACTTATTCCAGGTACCTATTTACAGCTAGGTGAACTGAGGCTAACACATGAAAGGAGACAAGCCCAATTTGTCTCCGCCCGGTCTGGGATTGAACCCCCGACCCCTCGTGTGTGAGACGAGAGCTCTACCTACTAGGCTACGGGCTGTGTGTGTGTGTGTGTGTGTGTGTGTGTGTGTGTGTGTGTGTGTGTGTGTGTGTGTGTGTGTGTGTGTGTGTGTGTGTGTGTGTGTGTGTGTGTGTGTGTGCGCGCCTGCCTGCCTGCCTGCCTGCCTGCCTGTCACCGCTTGCCTTTCATGCCTTCCCGTGGTAACTGTGTCGCGGCCTGGTGGTCCCCTTCCTGCCTAACTTGAGGAGGAGGAGGAGGAAGAAGAAGAAGAAGAGGAGGAGGAGGGGGATGTGGTGGTGGTGGTGGTGGTGAGAGGAGAGAGAGGAGAGAGGTGGTGGTGAGAGAAGAGTAGGTGATAGAGGAGAAGAAGGAGGAGGGGGAGGAGGAGTAGAAAGTGGAGGAGAAAGAGCAGTAAGAGAAGGAGAGAGCTGAAGAGGAAGATACGATGAGGAGTTTATAAGATAAACTAATAAGATAATGAAGTAGGCTAACGTTAGGAGGGAGGAGGAGGAGTACAAAGGAATACAAAGGAAATCAAGCAACAACAGATCTAGTGACCCTTCTAGGCTGCTTGTCCTCCAAAACACTGAGGATCAAGTGTCCAAACAGTGGTTTAGAGTGGGTAAGAGGAGGAAGATGGTGGCGGTGGAGGAGGAACAATAAAAAGGAAAAGATACCATAATTTTTCCGGCAATATTCTATGAGCTACTTTTTTCTCGCAATATTTCTGGGTCTTTTTATGGTGTTATCGAAAACTAGAATGAAGTTAGATTATGTTAGGTCGCTTAAAACTGATCAAACTTTTATTTTATATCTGCCAGACGTGAATTGCTCCAAACTATTGCCGGAAAAAGCGCTCGTGTGACACCGGCTTAACCCTTTAAGGATCATGACGCGTTTTGGCAGTCGATTCTGGCTATCAGTAGACGATTTTAGACAGATTAGGAAGGGTATAATTATGGAAGTCAGAGGGTTGTTGTTGTTGTTCCCCAAGCTGCCTGGCCGAACAGCCCCAAGGCCCCGAGCAATTCCAAGGCCATAACCGAGTGCCCCCACAGAGGGTTGATTGCGCCAGTTTTTTTCACTTTTAACTCCTGCAGTTCCTTCCTTTCTAAACTGTATAATATCGTCTTATGATAGTCAGAATAAACACTTAAAATGTGTCATAAGCCTCATATCAAGGGGTTAAGGGGGGTCACAGGCTTTTTTCATCTTTCTCTCCTTTTCTCTCTTTCCCTGGCTTGTATCCATTCGGCCCCATTCAGCCAACTGTTTTAAGACGTTTATCCCCATCCAGGTGTAGATTTCTTCTTGGCGAGCGATAGCGAGCCAGCATTGTATGGAGAAATCTGGCTTCGCCGGAGAAATTTTTCTATCGAAAAATTTACAAATTTAGCTTGCTGTCAAAACAAAAATATATATATGCTGGCTCGCTACCGCTCGCCAGGAAAATATTGACACCTGGATGGGGATAAACGTCTTAAAACAGTAGGCTGAATGGGGCCGAATGGATACAAGCCAAAGAGAGAGGGAGAGAAAGAGAAAAAAAGCGAGGTGGGCTCCCTTAAAACTCATGTAATCCATTCAGTACCGGTGACGTCCTTTTCATCATGTTCTGGCTACTATTAGACGATTTTATTTAGTTTCAAAAAGGCCTCCAGCAATTAACAGGCTTCGAACTATCTCACTTAACCCATTTTACCACCACAGATCCTTCTTAAACTGCACAAAATCGTCTAAATATAGCCAGAATAAAACTGAAAAGACGTCTCTCCGGTGCAGTAAGGGTTGTTGTTGTTGTTGTTGCTGTTCCCCAAGCTGCCTGGCCGAACAGCCCCAAGGTCCCGAGCAAGGCCATGGCCATAACCGAGCGCCCCCACAGAACCCTTCCTGCCGACCACAATAAGGCCTGGGTGACCGAAGACACTCCATGGCGGGGAGCTGGGGAGGGTGAGGAAACGCCCGGGAAACCAAAGCCCCACCCAGGGCCCTGTGCCCCTCAGCAATTATGAAGAGAAAGTTGAGGGGCAAAGTAAGGGTTAAGGGGAGGTATTTACTTTGTTCCCTAGACCTCCATCAAGCTAAAAATTATACCCCCTTGAGTCCCTTTCAAGATAAATTTGTACATTTTTCGGTAGAAAAATGTCCCGGCCGAAGGCCGGTTCCTCTTAAATTACAGGCTCGCTATCGCTCGCCAGGATAAAATCGACACCTGAATGGCACGAAAGGTCTTATTATGGGGTGAAAGTTCTTAAAATTGCTAAACTAATGGGGCGAACGTTTTATAATATCAAAAGCAATGGGGCTAAACATGAGGGAGAAAGGGGTCAAGAAAAACATCCCTCAAGTGGAGATCTCCCCTTAAGGTAACACAATGTAGTCTAAAAGCTAAAGTTGCCTCCTTCTTTTGCTGTGAATGAAGTCAAAGTTAAGGGGAGATTTCCACTTGAGGGAATATTTGTTTGACCCCTTTCTCCCACATGTTTAGCCCCATTGCTTTTCTAGTTTTAAGATGTTCGCCCCATTATTTTGACGATTTTAAGAACTTTCGACCCATTTCTGTCAATTTTAAGACCTTTCGTGCCATTTAGGGGTCGATTTTATCCTGGCGAGCGATAGCGAGCCTGTAATTTAAGAGGAACCGGCTTTCAGCCGGGAAATTTTTCTACCGAAAAATGTACAAATTTATCTTGAAAGGAGCTCAAGGGGGTGTAATTTTAAGGTTGATGGAGGTCTAGGGAACAAACTAAATACCTCCCCTTAAGGTACACAATTTAGTCTAAAGCTAAAGTTGCCACCTTCTTTTGCTGTGAATAAAGTCAAAGTTAAACGATTGGAAGCTGTATTACCTGAACAAACAACTGCAGCTAGGAAAGTAGTGGGAGGGGGAAAGCTATGTTCACTTCTGTTTGAGGCGTCTTTTTTTATAATTATAGCAAAAAGAGTTAAATATATATCTCTATCTATCTCTATCTATCTATCTATCTATCTATCTATCTAGACAAAGAAAGCCAGAACATTTTACGGACTGCACACCACATTGTACAATAATTACGCTCAAAAGTCGCCCCTTACCTATCATTATTGGACATTTGGATCTCTCCCTCTCGAAAAGTGGTCACAGTGGTTTCATTTTCAAGCCGTGTGTGTATGATTTTTTTTTTTTTTTTTTTTTTTTTTTTTTTAAATACCGTACCCGTTTTTTTCCGTATATACAATGAATATATGGGTGCCTTTTTAAGATAGGCCAGGACTTATTAGCGTAAGCACAGTATATTGCAAACCATCCCCCTCCCTCATAACCAAACAACCCCCCACCCATCCACCCACCCACTCTCACCCACCTCACACCCACTCACACACACACCCACACCCACACACACTCACACACACACACACTCTCACCCCCCTCCCACACCCACACACCCACCCACCCACACACACCAACATTCCACTCTCTCGTCTTACTTGCAGGCACAATAACAATCGTGAAGGTGCATAATGGTGTTGGGTTGTGATGTTCAGAAGCTTCAATGGGGAACTATGACAACTTGTTTATTATTGCTGCCATATTGTTGCTCACTATCGATCGCCAGAAATGAAATAGACACCAAAATGGCACGAAAGCTCCAACTTGTATATTATTGCTGCCATATTATTGCTCGCTATCGATCGCCAGAAATAAAATAGACACCTAAATGGCACGAAAGCTCCTAATGTTGACGAAGGAATGGGGTGAAAAGTCTTATAATCACCAAATTAATGGAGCAAGCGTCTTGAAATCTTAAAACTAATGGGGCTAAGCATGAGGGAGAAGGGAGTCCAGAAAAACCAACCATCCCACCTTAATGGTCATGTTTAAGTATATAATTCTGACCAGGAAACTTTAGATAAAATTAATGTTGCACCAGTCACATGCAATCACATAAAAAAAAGGAAAAGTGGGGATTGGGCCTGAGTACCAGTATATAGATAGATAGATAGATATATAGATAGTTGCTAATCACAAGCTTTCCCAAAAATCCCTCGGTGAACGCATCCACGAATGGCTGTGCACACGATCATGAAGTAAATAGCCTCTTCGTCAAGATACAAAAAAAAAAAAAAAAAAAAAAAAAAAGTGTTAATTGCAAGGAACCTAAGTGAAACCCAGCTGGTGCCGAGAGTGGTGGGTATAAATAGAAGCTGCAGTGAGATCCTTAAGGCGCTGCTACCCCCCCCCCCCCTGTCTCTCTCACTCCCACTCCTATTCTCTCTCTCTCACTCCCACTCCTATTCTCTCTCTCTCTCTCTCACTCCCACTCCTATTCTCTCTCTCTCTCTCCCACTCCTATTCTCTTCTCTTCTCTCTCTCTCTCTCTCTCATCTCTCTCTCGCTCTCTCTCTCTCTCTCTCTTCTCTCCCTCTCTCTCCTCTCTCTCTCTCTCCCTCTCTCTTTTTTTCTCTCCTCTCTCTCTTCTCTCTCTCTCTATCTCTCTTCTCTCTCTCCTCTCTCTCTCACCTCTCTCTCTCTCTCTCTCTCTCTCTCTCTCTCTCTCTCTCTCTCTCTCTCTCTCCCCCTAGAGCTCGGTCATCTTTTTCTGTGGACGCCATATTGCCAATCGGTGCCGTAATTAACAAATACCAGGGTGATAGATCATTCATTTATTATGTAGAACTTGGATCAAACAAAATAATGCAAAGGAAGACAAGCAACAACAGGCTGCTTGCAAACCCTATATCCTGTACCAGTATTGCTTAACCCATGAGAGTAAAGAGAGAGAGTAATGAGTGGAGTGGTCCCAATATGGCTGAAGGTTGTTGTATCTGTGTTACTATAGGGTCTCCTCCTGCTTCCCCCACCCACCTGTTCCGCCGAGCCTTAGACCTGTCAAGCATACCAAGTAGTCCTTCCGCCGGCTGGGTAGAGACGTGCGGCCGGAATCCAGTGGCTAGAGAAAGTAAAGGGGAAGGGTTGATTTAAGGGGAGATATCCACTTGAGGCATTTTTTTTTGTTTTTTTCTCATTTTTCTCATTTTTCTCATTTTTCTCTTTTTTTTCTCCCTCATGTTTAGCCCCATTGCTTTAAACAAAATTAAGACGTTCGACCCATTACGTTGGCGATTTTAAGAACGTTCGCCCCATTTATGTAAATTTTAGGACCTTTCGTGCCATTTAGGTGTCGATTTTTTCCTGGCGAGCGATAGCGAGCCTATATTTTAAGAGGAACTGGCCTTCGGCCAGGACATTTTTCTATCGAAAAATGTACAAATTTATCTTGAAAGGGGGTCAAGGGGGTGTAATTTTCAACTTGATGGAAGTCTAGGGAACAAACTAGAAACCCCCCCTTAATGGTCGATTTAATTATTCATATATCTTTTTAATTTCCTCCTTACACCTCCATCAAACTTAAAGGAACATCCCCAAGACTCACTCTTATAGATAAATATATATACACATTTTTGGTAGAAAATGTTCCCGGCCGACTGCCGATTCCTCCTAAAATACAGGCTCCCTATCGCTCGCCAGGAAAACATTGACATCTAAATGGCAGTAAATGTATATATGGACCTTGACCAAGTAGTCCTTCCGCCAGCTGGGTAGAGACGTGCGGTCGGACTCCAAGGGCTAGATACCGGTACATTTAGGGGAGGTTTTCAGTTTGTTCCCTAGACCTAGATCAAGCTTAAATTTACACCCCCTAGACCTCCTTTCAAGATAAATTTGTACATTTTTCGGTAGAAAAATTTCCCGGCCAAAGGCCGGTTCCTCTTAAACTATAGGCTCGCTATCGCTCGCCAAGATTTTTTTTACTCCTAAATGGCACGAAAGGTCTTAAAATTGACAGAAATGGGGCGAAAGTTCTTAAAATCGCCAAACTAATGGGACAAACGTCTTAGAATGCCAAAACCAATGGGGCTAAACATTAGGGAGCAAGGGGTCAAGAAAAAAAATCCCTCAGGTGGAAATCTCCCCTTAAACCTTTGAGGAGCTTGACGCGTTTTGACTAGTTTATTCTGGCTATCATTAGACGATTGTGTTCATCTTAGGGTGAACTTGTAGGAGCTAATGGTTTAATTGATATAGTGTTTAACCCTTTGTATTCCTTCATATCCTTCATAAATTGCACTAAGTTGTTTAATGTAGTCAATACTTACAACACATTCACAATCAATTCACTACAACAACACATTAACCCACATAACACACTCACAACACAACACATTCACAATCAATTCACTACAACAACACATTAACCCACATAACACACTCACAGCACAACACATTAACCCACATAACACACTCACAACACAACTTATACTGTATACTGCAACCCATTCACAATAACTCACCACCATGCCATAAATACCCTTAATGTAATATATTCCCAAAGACCTAATAAATACTCTTAGCCTCAGTTCGGGTCTAGGCTCGTGGTATACCGGGTATTGTGTGAATGCAAGTAATAGATCACCAATTTGTTTTCTTTCTATATTCCAACTACTCCCTCTCGGGCATAGGCTGAGAGCCTGTACATTCAACAGTGAAGTCTGTGAGGTCTCGTTCCAGTCTAGGGAGTGAGACATGTGAAACACTTTGAGATGCAACCAGCCCCTGCTATCTTGCCTTCGCAAGATGCATGGGGCCTGGTTGCCCACTCACGGCTCGAAGCAGCCCCATCTCTGGAGCTGCCTCGCTCTAGTGCTTCACTGTCTAATCCCCTAGACTCGGACCCTCACTCTCAGAACGCCACCTATTGAGCAATGAACTCACTAGGCATTACCCCCCTGTAGCATATTTTGAATATGGGAATATTCATACAGTGCTATTTAATCATGGAATGTGGCTTTGTGTGCCATCTATGGGAAGCTATAGTGGCGATAGGTAGCCTTCCAGCGCCATTTGACGGTTGTTATTCAAGACTGTAGGCATATATAAAGTTCTTAGATAATCCTTTAAATTATGAAAACTTAAATTACCTATAAGGTAGGCCTATACAACGTACCAACCAAGCTACTGGTACCTGTATTAAACAAGGCCCAGTCAAATAACCACACACAAGGTTCAAATGCAGGTATGCCGACCCAAACAGAGAGAGAGAGTGAGAGTGAGAGTGAGAGAGCTACCGGTCATAAACCTCCCAACACACACATACCTGTACATGGTTCCCACACCGAGCCTGTATATACCGACCCAGGGTGACCCAGGGGGGAGTGGGAGCGTGATGCTGGTCCGCTGGGGTCATGGTCAGGTCAACGCCAGGGACACACACACACACACACACACTCACACACACACACACACACACACACACACACACACACACACACACACACACACACACACACACACACACACACACACACACACACACACACACAGAGAGAGGCAGGCTTTAATTGATACCGGTACCTGGATGGATGGATAGACAAATATGTAAACATGGGGTAAAAGGGGAAAGTGAGATGTTGCAATAGGTGCCTTCTCAGATGCGGCCATTGTGTTCGAAACTTGTGATGGCTGGTTTGAAATTAAGCACAGTTGTTTATGTATGTCATTCAAAATACTACATGTGCTCAACGGTGCCATCCAAGATCAACACGTAGAAACTAATTTTGTTTTGATGGGCGCTGTTAAGATTTTGGAGGGTCACTATGACCCCACGAATTGAAACTTTAAATTTTGTTTCTGTTCGGGTTCTGTCTTGAGTCGGTCACCCCCAGCTATAGAGTATGTGCCTGAGTATATACATACTGTACATACATACTATGACTCATATCTAACTATCTATCAAACAAATGGGATGTCAATAAGAAATGGTCGGACATATGATTAGCCTACAGTGAAAGCGCCTATTAACCCTTTCCTTACCGGCGACGTCTTTTTAATTTGATTCCAGCTATATTTAGACGATTTCCTGCAATTTAAGAAGGATCTGTGGTAGTCAAAAGGGGTTAAGTGAGATAGTTTGAAGCCTATTCATTGTTGTTGTTGTTGTTGTTGTTGTTCCCCAAGCTGCCTGGCCGAACAGCCCCAAGGCCCCGAGTAAGGCCAAGGCCATAAACGAGCGACCCCACAGAACCCTCCCTGCCGACCACAATAAAGCCTGGGTGACCGAAGCCACTCCATGGCGGGGGGCTGAGAGGGTGCGTAAACGCCCGGGAAACCAAAGCCCCACCCAGGGCCCTGTGCCCCTCAGCAATTATGAAGAGAAAGTTGAGGGGCAAAGGAATAATGTGACGCTTTAGCTTCCAATCTTGGTAGATTGGGAGGTCAATCCACGGAAGAGACGCCGTCACTCGAGATCTAGAAAATATATAAGTAAAAGGAACAGTCAGAGTAAGCTATGGGTATGACAGAGATCGCTCAGGTCTCACTCTGATAGACCAGCCCATCACCTATTAATTGTTGGAGGCTCTTATTAAATTGAATAAAATCGTCTAAAAGTAGCCAGGATGAAATGAAAAAGACGTCGCCGGTATAGAAGGGGTTAATACTATCAAATCTGAGAACGGACGAAGGAGGAGAACAAGAAGTGAAAAGTAATAGCTGAGAGACCTTTTAGAGACCTTTTAGAGGCACAAGAACAAATGATGATGGCAAAAAGTGAGATTGGGAAAGGGAGACAAAACAAATGATGAGGTAGAGAGTCGTGTCTAGGAGTGGTGAAGGGGGTAATAGTGAGTTAAGGGAGCCCACCTCGCTTTTTTACTTTTTTCTCTCCCTCTCTCTTTGGTTTGTATCCATTCGGCCTAATTCAGCCTACTGTTTTAAGACGTTTACCCCCATCCAGGTGTCAATATTTTCCTGGCGAGCGGTAGCGAGCCAGCATTTATATTTTTTGTTTTGGCAGCAAGCTAAATTCATACATTTTTCGATAGAAAAATGTCTCCAGCGAAGCCGGATTTCTCCATACAATGATGGCTCGCTATCGCTCGCCAGGAAGAAATCGACACCTGGATGGGAATAAACGTCTTAAAACAGTTGGCTGAATGGGGCCGAATGGATACAAGCCAAGGAAAGAGAGAAAAGGAGAGAAAGATAAAACAAAAAAAAACGGTGACCCCCCTTAATGATGATAGTGATAATAATAATAATATATATAACAAAAACAACAACAACAACTATACTCTGTTCATTATAGTTAGGCCAAACATCTTGACTCTCTATCCTCTATAACTCAGTAAGGGCTAGAGCTAATGGGCTGTAAGTTTCTACACCTATTCCCTAACTGACTCTTCTTGATTGGTAGAAAAATGAACTCGATTCCTCTAGTCCATTTTGAGTTATTGAGGCCAAGACTCAACATTTCTGGCCTAGGCCTACCTTTACTACTACCGGTACTACTACTACTACTACTACTACTACTACTACTACTACTACTACTACTACTTTGATTTGTATTTAATATTGTACATACATTATATTTTACAAACATCAGAATTACTCTATTACTACTACTACTACTACTACTACTACTACTACTACTACTACTACTACTACTACCACCACCGTACTACTTCTACTTCTACTACTACTACTACTACTACTACTACTACTACTAAGGTATAAACATAATTATGATAACAAGTGAGGCTGAAAAAGGATGGGGGAGGGGGTGGGGAGTAGATGAGTCGTGTCTGGGAGCGGTGGTGGTGGGGGGGGGGGGGGGGGCGGGAGTGAGTTAGTAATTACTTCTGCAACATGACACACACGTACACAACATGCACTCACTCACTCAACACAACACATACTGCAACACATTCACAATCAATTCACTAGACAGTTACCCAGATAACATGCTCTCTCACAACACAACATAAACCCACATTCAATACGTTCACTCACAATATACACCCACGTTCAACACACTCACTCACAACACAAAATAAACACATTAAACACACTAACAACATACCCACATTCAACACACTCACTCACAACACAAAATAAACACATTAAACACATTCACAATATACACCTACATTTAACACACTCACTCACAACACAAAATAAACACATTAAACACACTCACAACATACACCCACATTCAACACACTCACTCGCATCACGACAAAAACCCATATTAAACACACAACACACTCATTCACAACAGTTAATATTTAAATTCTAAATTGTTTCGTTTATATACAGTATTTTTGAGGTACCGGTACAGTGGCGCTAATACGTAATGTCTCGGCACCAAGTATGTTTTGATCAATAATTACTGGTATCAGCAATATCTAAGCTTCATTTCTTCATATCGAGTGAAATATACAAACATGTTCCTACAATTACCCACCTTAATCAACATCTGACAGACACTAATACAGTACAGAGCAAGCCAAACGTAATGACAGCTGGGCAATGACTTATTAGCGCGACCGTACCTTGGTTGCAAACAGACAAAGTAATACAGCCTACAGACACTGATGATCACCTAATCTCCGCACTACGGTTGACGGGGATACCAATTATATTGATTTAAGGGGGGGTGACCTGCTTTTTGTTATTTCTGTCCTTTTCTCTGGCTTGTATCCATTCGGCCCCATTCAGCCAACTATTTTAAGGCTTCTATCCCCATCTAGGTGTCGATTTCTTCCTGGCGAGCGATAGCGAGCCAGCATTATATGAAGAAATCCGGCTTCGCCGGAGAAATTTTTCTATCGAAAAATGTACAAATTTAGCCTACTGTCAAACAAAAATAAAAAATATGCTGGCTCGCTACCGCTCACCAGTAAATAATTGACACCTGGATGGGGATAAACGTCTTAACACAGTAGGCTGAATGGGGCCAAATGGATACAAGCCAGAGAAAGATAGAAAAGGACAGAACAAAAACAGGTCACCCCACTTAAGGGAGGATGGGCGTATTTATTGGCTTCTTTATTGATCTGTTTATCTTTTTATTTTTTTTTTTTTTTTAGTTTCCTCCCTAGACCTCCATCAAGCTTAAGAAAACGCCCACCAAGACCCCCTTCAAGATTTTGTTTACGTTTTTCCTCCCTAGACCTCCATCAAGCTTAAGAAAACGCCCCTCAAGATTTTGTTTACGTTTTTCCTCCCTAGACCTCCATCAAGCTTAAGAAAACGCCCCCCAAGACCCCCTTCAAGATTTTGTTTACGTTTTTCCTCCCTAGACCTCCATCAAGCTTAAGAAAACGCCCCCCCAAGCACCACCATTCAAGGATTTTGTTTAAGTTTTTCCTCCCTAGACCTCCATCAAGCTTAAGAAAACGCCCCCCCAAGACCCCCTTCAAAAAGTTTGTGTTACGTTTCTCGCCCCTCCCTCAGACCCTCCATCAAGGCTTAAAGACGGCTCCCCCAGACCCCCTTCAAGTATTTTGTTTACGTTTTTTTTCCTACCCTAGACCTCCAATCAAGGCTTAAGAAAAACGCCCCCCCAAGACCCCCTTCCAGATTT
>CM064564.1:7267620-7366769 GCA_032716605.1 Paralithodes platypus | reverse complement strand
GAAAAAAAATCCTCCAGGTGGATATCTCCCCTTAAGAGTCAGTGCATAGCTATGTGGTTTGTGTCTAGGTGTGAGTGTGCATGTGTTTGCGTGTGTTTGGATTTAATGTGAGTGTGTGTGTGTGTGTAGGTGAAATTGTATATGTTTGTACAGGTATAATGTGCGTGGGGTGAATATCCGTGTGTAAGTGAATGTGTGTGCGTGCGTGAGTGTAGTAGTGTTTCTTGGTGTATGGAGGTTTGGGAGGGCATGCAGTTATGTGGATACCGCTTCAATCACATTATTAAAAGTTTGCGAGAGATAGATAGATAGATATATATATATATATATAAAGATATATCTAGATATATATTATAATAATATTATATATATATATCTATCTATATGAGAGAGAGAGAGAGAGAGAGAGAGAGAGGGAGGGTGATTTGGGCCTGTGTGTGTGTGTGTGTGTACTGTGTGTGTATGTGTGTGGTGTGTGTGTGTGAGAGAGTGTTGCGTTACGGGGCGTGGTGGTGGTGGTGTGATACGTGTGACCGCTACAATCCGAACACCAGTATTGCTAAACGTTACACCCGCTACGTTTGACTACCGAGAACAATGAGGAACACGGTACGGTAATCGGACAACTTTAGGGGAGGCAGTTGGTTTTTCGAGTCCTCCTCCTCCCCCATGTATAGCCCTATTAGTTATGAGATTTCAAGACATTCACCCCATTAGTTTGGCGATTTTCAGACCTTTTGCCCTATTTATTTGCCAATAATAAGACATTTCGTGCCATTTAGGTGTCGATTTTTCCTCGCGAGCGATAGCGAGCCTGTATTTGAAGAGGAATCGGCCTTCGGCCGGGACCTTTTTTTTTTACCGAAAAAATTAAAAATGTATATTTGTGGGTGTTTTTTAAAAGTTTGATAGAGGTTTAGAGAGCAAATTAAACCCCCTCCTTTAAACCATTGAGCCGAACCAGTAAATTATGCTGCACAATACCGTCTGAGCTCCCTTAACACCGTCAACTTATTACTGTCACCTTATCACCGTCACTTACTGTCACTTGCAGACGTATTCGTAAGACACGTTTAGACGGGTACATTTTGGTGCGGTAATGTTATTGTCCAGGAAGCATGATGTGATGACAGTTATAGAAACAGAGTAAACAGGACTGGTACCGGTATATAAGAGTGTTCTATATCATAACAGATATATAATCAGAGTAAACAGGTATATTAGAGTGTTCTATAGGATGGAGGTGGAGTGATGTAAGATATAGAAACAGTAAACAGGACTGGTCCTGGTATAAGAGTGTTCTATATCATAACAGATATATAATCAGAGTAAACAGGTATATTAGAGTGTTCTATAGGATGGAGGTGGAGTGATGTAAGATATAGAAACAGTAAACAGGACTGGTACCGGTATATAAGAGTGTTCTATATCATAACAGATATATAATCAGAGTAAACAGGTATATTAGAGTGTTCTATAGGATGGAGGTGGAGTGATGTAAGATATAGAAACAGTAAACAGGACTGGTACCGGTATATAAGAGTGTTCTATATCATAACAGATATATAATCAGAGTAAACAGGTATATTAGAGTGTGCTATAGGATGGAGGTGGAGTGATGTAAGATATAGAAACAGTAAACAGGACTGGTACCGGTATATAAGAGTGTTCTATATGATGACAGATATATATAATCAGAGTAAACAGGTATATTAGAGTGTGCTATATGATGGAGGTGGAGTGATGTATGGTATAGAAACAGTAAACAGGTACCGGTATATAAGAGTGTTCTATATAACAGATATATAATCAGAGTACACAGGTATATTAGAGTGTGCTATATGATGGAGGTGGAGTGATGTATGGTATAGAAACAGAGTACACATTATATAAGAGTGTTCTATATGAAGTGATGCATGCCTCATACACAAACTAGTGAGAGGCAGGAGGTGATTTAAGGCTTACCAACACAAGTAGAAAGATAGTTGCAGTTCCAGCATGCCTCTGTCTCATCTGCCATGGACAGGGCAGTACTTCCCTTTCCAATTATCCCTTGCCCACTCTAAGCCACTGTTGAACATTGCACAGCAGTGATTTAGAGGGCAAATAGCCCGAGGGGTCGCAAGACTTGTTATTGCTTGACTTCCTTTGTACTCCTTTTTACTAACTGTCACTGCGATTAACCAGTCCCCGTTTAGTCCGTGTTCTGTTGCGTGTGACTGCTCTAAATACTCTGGTCTTGCTAAACGCTCCGGCCGCTACGTTTGCCAATACGGAATGTAGCGCCAACTGTCTCTGGTGCTTGGCTGTTGCTTTTAAGGGGAGGTTTTTAGTGTGTTTCCTAGACTTCCATCAAGCTTGAAATTACACTCCCTTGACCCCCTTTCAAGATAAATTTTTAAATTTTTCGGTAGAAAAATTTCCCGGCCAAAGGCCGGTTCATCTTAAATTACAGGCTCGCTATCGCTCGCCAGAAAAAAATCGACACCTAAATGGCACTAAAGGTCTTAAAAGTTACATAAATGGGGTGAAAGTTCTTAAAATCGCCAAACTAATGGGGCGAACGTCATAAAATCTCAAAAGCAATGGGGCTAAACATGAGGGAGAAAGGGGTAAAGAAAAAAAATCCTCAAGTGGAAATCTCCCCTTAACCGTGAACACACTAATGAACGTAGCTTATGACGGGGAGCGGGGGAAATGAGCCCTCGTGGGATGTATGCAATATAGGATAAAGATAAATTATGTATGCAATATAGGATAAAGAGAAATTATGTATGCAATATAGGATAAAGAGAAATTATGTATGCAATATGGGATAAAGATAAATGAGCCCTCGTGGGATGTATGCAATATAGGATAAAGATAAATGATGTGCCATCCTCTTCTTGTATTGGAGATGACGTGTGTATAATCGGTACTAAAGCCGGTATCACACAAGAGATTTTATAGTCAACATTCAATGATCAAAAAATTTCTGGCAACATTTCGGGAATATTTTGCACTTGTATCGGAAACTAGACTGATGATAGATGAATTTAGGTAACAGAAAAATATTAAATGTTGACCTCATAAGCTGCCAGACCAGTGTTACGGATAAATGTTGAGTGAAAAAGCGCTCGTGTGATACCGGTTTAAGTGATTCACAGTGTTTTGCTCAATCCAGTTATTTATGACTATTATTCATTATCACGCTAACTGAATTATTATTCGTGTGTGTTATTCGAGTTGCCTTCACACTCAGTTATTCAAGTTGCCTATAAGAATAACATCAGAACTGGAGTCCCTTTTCGAGAAGTCCAGTCCATTGTGGGAAGCGTATGTGTGGTGTGTTTAGGGAGTGGAAATGGGAGGGAGTGAGCGCAAGATATCTCGAACATTTATTTGTAAGAAGCTTTTGTCGGTACCTTCAGTTTGTACTCGCCTGGCTACCATTAGACATTGGGGTGAGCCGCCCTTCCCTCACGCCCTCCCTCCACCTTTGCTGACCTGGGACCCCACCTGCGTAAGGGGAGGTTTTTAGTTGCCGGTAGTTCGCTAGACTTCCATCAAGCTTAACATTACAGCCCCTAGACCCCCTTTCAAGATAAATTTGTACATTTTTCGGTAGAAAAATGTCCCGGCCGAAGGCCGCTTCTTCTTAAATTACAGGCTCGCTATCGCTCGCCAGGAAAAAATCGACACCTAAATGTCACGAAAAGTCTTAAAATTGGCATAAATTGGGGGAAAGTTCTTAAAATCGCCAAACTAATGGGGCGAACATCTTAAACTATCAAAAGCAATGGGGCTAACCATGAGGGAGAAAGGGGTCAAAAAAAAAATCCCTCCAGTGGAAATCTCCCCTTAATCACACCAAAAGTCGGCCACAGATTCTTCTAAAACTGCACAAAATCGTCTAAGTATATCGAGCATAAAATTAAGAAGACGTCGCCAGTACATAAGGGTTCGAACATTGACAGGGCATTAATCTTTATAATTATAGTGTATAGGCTACATAAGTAAGTGTGTGTGTGTGTGTGTGTGTGTGTGTGTGTGTGTGTGTGTGTGTGTGTGTGTGTGTGTGTGTGTGTGTGTGTGTGTGTGTGTGTGTGTGTACTTACTCTAGTTACTTACTCTAGTTGTATTGCGGGAGTGAGCATGCTCGTTATTTCCCGCCTCCTATATGTGTAGGTGTTATATGTATCGTTGGAATGGCTGTGGATGTGTGTGTAGTCTGTATTTTTAGCCAATGACATCGGAAACGAAGGCTTAGGGTGGATCTGTATGGTACCATTCTCACTATAGACGGTACCGTCTCGCCCGAAGCCATAGGTAGCCATCAGCTTAGGTGAACCATATGATACCCATCTCGCCTTGTACCATTTTTGCCAACACCAGATGGGACGTCACAACGTCGTCCACTTATTCCAGGTACCTATTTACAGCTAGGTGAACTGAGGCTAACACATGAAAGGAGACGAGCCCAATTTGTCTCCGCCCGGCCGGGGATTGAACCCCCGACCCCTCGTGTGTGAGACGAGAGCTCTACCTACTAGGCTACGGGCTGTGTGTGTGTGTGTGTGTGTGTGTGTGTGTGTGTGTGTGTGTGTGTGTGTGTGTGTGCAATTTCACCGTTTATACTGTTTTAATTTGTATGTCTCGCGGACTGTTATTTTCAGCTAGCTCAACAGGTATTTGTTTGCGTTCGTGGTTAGCGATGAGAGAGAGAGAGAGAGCTATTTTCCGGATCTCGGCCTGTTTCTTTACTTCCGTGGTTAGCGTATTTAGCGGTATTAGGCGAGAGGGAAAGTTAGCGGTGTGTGCTAAGAGGGGGAGAGGGGATGTGACTTGCTACATCACCAAGAAGAAGAAGAAGAACACGAAAAGGTGGAAGTAGAAGAAGAGGAAGGGAGAATGTGGAAGAAGTGGTTGAAGAAAGTGGAGTGCCCGATGAAGGCGAGGGTGTGTTGGGAGAGAAAGAAAGACGAAGGAAGATAAAGCAAAGGAATAGGAGAGTGAAGCAAGGAAGAGGAGGAGGAGGAGGAGGAGGAGGAAGTTACGATTCTTATGAAGAATGTGAAGTACCTTACCCGATAATAGCGAGGGTGTTGGGGAATAAGAAGAAGAAATACGTAAAATATGAAAAAGAGGAGGAGGAGGGAAGTGGAAGAGGTGACGATTGTTGTGGAATTATGTTGTTGTTGTTGTTGTTGTTGTTCCCCAAGCTGCCTGGCCGAACAGCCCCAAGGCCCCGAGCAATTCCAAGGCCATAACCGAGCGCCCCAACAGAACCCTTCCTGCCGACCACAATAAAGCCTGGGTGACCGAAGCCACTCCATGGCGGGGAGCTGAGGAGGGTGCGGAAACGCCCGGGAAACCAAAGCCCCACCCAGGGCCCTGTGCCTCTCAGCAATTATGAAGAGAAAGTTGAGGGGCAAGGGAAAATTGTGACGCTTTGGCTTCCAATCTTGGTAGATTGGGAGGTCAATCCACGGAAAAGATGCCGTCACTTGAGATCTAGAAAATATATAAGTTAAAGGAACAGTCAGAGTAAGCTATGGGTATGGCAGAGATTGCTCAGTTCTCACTCTGATAGACCAGCCCATCACCACATGACTAGAACCCAATCCTCTCAGCATCAGCTAGGAAAGGCCCTAGAAAGCCGCCTTTGGCGGGGGGATAGCTCCCCTATTTCAACCCCTTTCGGGGTCGGGCACCCGCCCTGTGGAATTATGTAAAGTACCTTACCCGATAATAGCGATGGTGTTGGGGCAGAAGAAGAAGAAGAAGAAGAAGAAGAAGAAGAAGAAGAAGAAGAAGAAGAAGAAGAAAAATAGAAGAAATAAGAATTACAAGACCAAGAGGAGCAGTAGGAGGAGGAGGAAGGAAGTGGAAGAAGTGAGGATTGTTGTGGAAGTATGTGAAATACCTTACCCGATAATAGCGATGATGTTGGGGAAGAAAAAGCAAGAAGAAGTAAAAGGCGAAGAGGAGGAGGAGGAGGAGGAAGAAGAGGAAGAGGAGGAGGAGGGAAGTGGCAGAAGTGACGATTGTTGTGGAAGAATGTGGAGGACCTTACCCGATATTAGTGATGATGTTAGAAGAGAGAATTGGAGAAGACAAAGTAGTAGTAGTAGTAGAAGTAGTAAAAATAGAAGACAACAAAAATTTGATGATGAGGAAGAAATGGAGGAAAAAAGTAGAAGAAGAAGAAGAAGAAGAAGAAGAAGAAGAAGAAGAAGAAGAAGAAGAGGGGAAAGTGGGAGAGGCGATGTATGTGGATTATATTCCCTTATAAATATGGAGTGTTGGGGAAGAATGTGGAGGCGAAAGTGGATGGTGGTCGAATTATTTATGATGGAGGGTGATATACGGCACGTGTGGATGACTGTGATGAAGGAAGTGGATGGACTGAATGCGGTAATACGGTATAAAAATCAAGGCTTAGTATATCTTTAACCATTCAAATAATGTAAGTAAAAGTCCGTGTGTGTGTGTGTGTGTGTGTGTGTGTGTGTGTGTGTGTGTGTGTGTGTGTGTGTGTGTGTGTGTGTGTACGTACTCAAGCTAACCTGTCAGAAATTGGTAACACTGCCTTTCTATACTTTATAATTAGGCCTATACTGGTACTGCCTTTCTAAGCTACTCGTGTGACGCCGCCTTTATGTAATATTTTCTTCATAAATGTATATAGAAAGGCAGCGTACCAGTACCAATTTCTGGCAGGTTAACTTGAATACACCTTAACAGGACCAAGAACTGACCTACATGACTTAATAGATATGCAGTTACAATAAATAAGACCTATTACATTTAAGTGAGTACTTAATCACATGCACATTTTACTATTAAGCTTAAAACACATATACTGGTAGCTGCAGGTATAACTGCCAATACAATACAGTATTAACTTATTTCAATAGATGATGACGAGAGAGAGAGAGAGAGAGGGAGAGGGGGGGGGGGGCAGGCGTGCAGTAGGTGTGGCAGAGATACTAGAAGAGAGGGTAAGATAAACGATGATTTGAGTGGATGGCGAAAGAGAGAAACTTGGTTCGACTTAACAACCATTATTTACCGCCCCTTAGTGTGGATGCGGGCAGACAATAATACATTTCGATACAGTAATTCTTTGCGATACAAGAATTCAATTACAATTGGGCATAACATTTAACTGTGTTGGCCTTGTGCATTATGGGCATATTTTTACTATAATCATAAAGCCGGTATCACACAAGTGCTTTTTCCCTCAACGTTTATCCTCAATACTGCTCTGGCAGCTTATGAGGTTAGCATTTTAAAAAATCAGTCACCTACATTCATCTATAATTAGTCTAGTTTCCGATACTAGAGCAAAATAACCCAGAAATGTTGCCAGAAAAATCTGGATTATCGAATATTGACTATAAAAGCTCTCATGTGATACCTGCTTAAGATCCATACAATCAATACAGTTTATCGGGATAAAGGATAACCTCGTTCACAGGAAGGTGTGACATTAACTTATATCAGAGAGAGATTGATATGATTGGATATGTTCATTATGCACCAACTATTCATTACACAGGCACATAAAGGACCATAGGAACTGGCCCACACGAGTTAACACATATGCAGTACAGTTACAATGAATAATACATGTTGCATATATACAGAGAGAGAGAGAGAGAGAGAGAGAGAGAGAGAGAGAGAGAGAGAGAGAGAGAGAGAGAGAGAGAGAGAGAGAGAGAGAGAGAGAGAGAGATAGATGGATGGATAGATTCCGAATTCAGAGATAGCAAACGAAATATAGATGGAAAGAACACGAGTGAAGGTGTACGTAACATGATACGATGAAGGATCAAATCACCTGATAGGCCTAGTAGATTTACCTGTAAATATTCGTGTAGGCTAGTTATATGCGTGTATTGTATTATAGACTACAAATTTCATTGAATGACTCTCTCGCTCTCTCTCTCTCTCTCTCTCTCTATATATATATATATATATATATATATATATATATATATATATATATATATATATATATATATATATATATATATATATATATATACATACACATACACGGTATACCTCTGATATTGGTTTCCATTCACATATGCATAGCCTACGTGAGTTGCAGTTTGGATGTGTGTACATGCTTAGATTGATATGCAGGATTCGAAGTTGCATAATAAATCGTAGGCAGTGTCCACCATTCTTTAACTGTCTTCGTGGCGCAATGCATAAGGTGTTGATTTTCGGTGTGAGCGTCCTGGGTTCGAATCCACGGACTGCCACATGTGTTTGTAATATTGCATTAATCGATTTTAGGAGTAGAGTTGGTTGTTGGATAGAACATAGTAATATGGCTCTTTTTTCCTGTTGTAATTTCTTAATGTTCTGCCAGTTCTATCCCCTCCCTTATTATATAACTCCTTCCTCCCCCATCCCTATACCACCCCCACCGTCCCTCTCTCTCTCTCTCTAGTCTACCTATTGAGCAATGCTACTAAAATAAGAACAGCTTCGGCAGTTGTGGTTGGTTACGCTGGTTGTTGTGGTTGTTGTAGATTGTGGTTGTTGTAGAGTTGTTGTTGTTGTAGAGTTGTGGTTGTTGTAGAGCTGTGGTTGTTGTAGATTGTGGTTGTTGTAGATTGTGGTTGTTGTAGAGTTGTGGTTGTTGTAGATTGTGGTTGTTGTAGAGTTGTGGTTGTTGTAGAGTTGTGGTTGTTGTAGATTGTGGTTGTTGTAGATTGTGGTTGTTGTAGAGTTGTGGTTGTTGTAGATTGTGGTTGTTGTAGAGTTGTGATTGTTGTAGAGTTGTGGTTGTTGTAGATTGTGGTTGTTGTAGAGTTGTGGTTGTTGTAGATTGTGGTTGTCGTAGAGTTGTTTTCCTCTTCTGCTTGATACCAGTTATCAAATACCGGTAAAGGTTTATTGTTCTGCCCACTTTCTACAATAAACACTTAATCGGAGAATTTTAAATACCGGTAATTGGTTTGTATACAGGTACGGTATATACCGGTATATATATATATATATATATATATATATATATATATATATATATATATATATATATATATATATATATATATTTGGTGTAGTTTCCTCCCTAGACCTCCATCAAACTTAAAAACATACCCACCCACTTCGAGATAAATTTGTGCATTTTTCGGTAGAAAAATCCCCAGGTCAAAGGCCGATTCCTCCTAAAATTGCAGGCTCGCTATCTCTGGCCATGAACAAGTCGACACCTAAATAGGGCGAAAATACATAAAATCGCCAAAGTAATGGGGCGAAATGTCTTAAGATGTAAAAACTAAGGGGATAAACATAGGGGAGAAGGGAATGCAGAAAATCCCCCCCCCCCCCTCCCCCTTAACATTGAGTAATAAGAGTGGTTTCCCAGAATGGTAAAATAGAGACTGGGTTGGTGCGTTGTTTGGTAATATACCGTGAAGTGTAGTAAAAGGGGAAGTGTACTGTAGTGGTGGGGGTGGGGGATAATTAGTTAGGTAAGGGATTTTTTTTTCTGGACCCCTTCTCCTTTATGTTTAGCCCATTTTTTAATGAGATTTTAAGATGTTCGCCCCATTAGTTTGGTGATTTTAAGACCTTTCGCCCTATCTAGGGGTCGATTTTTTCTGGTGAGCCTGTAATTTAGGAGGAATCGGCCGAATTGTTCTACCGGAAAATGTACAAATGTATTTTGAAGGGGGACCTTAGGGGTATTATTTTAAAGCTTGATAGAGGTCTAGGGAGCAAACGAAAAAAAATATATGTACCGTTACCGTTAATAATATAAAACACACGTATATATATATATTATAACGTCCCCTTCAATCGGACTTCAGAGGCTATAGTCTATTCGCTGTAAGTAGGCGAGAAATCATGACCTCTTTCCTCTGTAACTCAAAAAGGGCTAGTGCAAATTGGCTGTAAATTTCATCATCTATTCCTTGACCGACTCTTCCCAAATGGTAGAAATATTAGCTCGATTACTCCAGACGTTTTTGAGTTACAGAGGTTAGAAGTCATGATTTCTCGCCTACTTACAGCGAATAGACTATATCAACCCTTCTGGATGATCAACCCTTTCAGTACCGGTGCCGCCCCTTTAGAATGTATTATGGCTACTGTTAAACGATTTGATTCAGTTGTTCAAGGGCCTCCAGCAATTAACAGGCTTCAAACTATCTCACTTAACCCTTTTTACTACCAAAGATCCTTCTTAAACTGCACAACATAATTAGGATATAGGTAGATCAAAATTAAAAAGACGTCGCCGGTATAGAAGGGTTAAGGGGAGGTTTTTAGTTTGTTCTCTACACCTCCATCAAGCTTAAAATTACACCTCCTAGACCCCCCTTCAAGATAAATTTGTATATTTTTCGGTAGGAAAATGTCCGGCCGAAGGTCGGTTCCTCTTCGATCACAGGCTCGCTATCGCTCGCCAGGGAAACAAATTGACACCTAATTGGCATGAAAGGTCTTAAAAATTACAAAAATTGGGCAAAGGTTCTTAAAATCGCCAAAATAATGGGGAAAACGTCTTAAAATCTAAGATACAAATGGAGCTAAACATGAGGGAGAAAGGGGTCCAGAAAAAGATTTCTCTAGTGGAAATCTCCCCTCAAGTCAGCACACTGTAAGTTGGGACTGGTGCCCCTTTTTCGAAAACACCAGTCCCTTCAATGGTGGATCTTAGGTGGTACGGTAATGTTTATTGTATGTGGACTGACCATAGTGATAGTTATGGCTCTTGTGATGGTGGTTATGGTTGTGAGAGAGAGAGAGAGAGAGAGAGAGAGAGAGAGAGAGAGAGAGAGAGAGAGAGAGAGAGAGAGTTGATATGATATGATAAAATGAACCGTAATGGAAATTATGATAAAGTGGTTGACGAAATAGATATATATGAGAGAGAGAGAGAGAGACTAGGAGTGGAGTAGTGGAAGAGTGTGGTCGTGGGTGGTGGGTGGAGAAGTGTGGTAGTTTGTGGTTAGACTAGTAACCACACTCTGACGTGGGTGGTAGGTGGAGAGAGAGAGAGAGAGAGAGAGAGAGAGAGATTGATTAGGAGGTACCAGGAATTCTTAATATATCAAAGAGTTCCTCCAGAGGACACTCTAAATGAAAATATATAATACCTTTACTGTGTATCAGCGACTCTGGCAAAATTATGGTCCACTTAAGCGGGTATCACACGAGCACTAATCCGACCAACCAACTGCAATCTGAGCAATCTGTTGCCGAAATTGTGTTGCTCCGACGTCAATCGGAGCAACCAACTGTCTTAGATGGTGATGAAAACCGTTGGCCAAGCCGCCAACCTGTAGTAAAATAAATCAGTTAGCATTGGTATTTACCGTTATAGTATGCTATTCTAAGCAATTCAGCCTTCACTTTAACGAAATAATGCTTAGTCTGTCAAAGTACACAGCGTAAATTAATACATTTAGTACGAACGTTCAGGAAAAGAGGATTAAACTGGTCACGTCACGAAAGATGGCAAACATTGCCAGAAATGTTGAGGTATATTATCTTATTTAAAATTATAAATGCTTTATATTTTATTTGTGACCTTGGAGACATGTTACGGTAATATATAGTGATAATATATCTGCAGCAGATGTCGTTAATTGACTTCCGATACAGTATTTTCATAGAGAATGCACTGTTTGTCATTAGGCTATAGCCTACTACATGCAGATTCTTTAGGCTTCACCCACTGTATTTATGTTATACAATACCAGCAGATTCATGTTAATGTATCATAATAAAGACATTGTTTTAATAGTTAATTCATTTCTATAAGAACATAAGAACATAAGAAAATGGGAGTCTGCAGAAAGCCGATTGGCCTAAGCAAGGCAGATCCCTGTCCCACACAACCCCAAATCAATTACAAAGCCCAATTATAGGCTCAACACTCTAATACCCTGAGGATCATCCTACCAAAACGGTTAGAGATTAACGCAGGATTAGGGGGGTCTGCAGAGCGCTGATTGGCCCAACCCGGCTGATCCCCCTTCACACCCAACCCTTCTCGTCCATATGCTTATCCAATTTTATCTTAAAGCTCCCTACAGTTTTAATCCCACTATAGCACTTGGTAGTCCATTCCACCCATCTACAACTCTGTTACCAAACCAATATTTGCCTATATCTTTTCTGAAACGCAATTTATCTAATTTGAAACCATTGGTACGAGTTCTTTCGCTATCACTGAGCTTTAGTACATTTGTCATGTCCCCTTTGTTAATCCCACTAACCCACTTGAACACCTCTATCATATCCCCTCTAACTCTGCGTTTCTCTAACGAATGTAAACCTAATTTCTTCAACCTTTCTTCATACGGAAGATTTCTAATATTATGGATCATTTTTGTCATTCTACGCTGTACTCTCTCCAATGAATCTATGTCCATTCTGTAATAAGGACACCAAAATTGGACAGCATAATCCATATGGGGTCTCACTAATGACAAGTAAAGTTTTAAGATAATATCAGCAGTTCTGTTACTCACACTCCTAGAGATGAACCCGAGAATCCTGTTTGCCTTATTACGAACGCCTATACACTGTTTTCTAGGCTTCAAATCATTGCTAACAAACACACCTAGATACCTATACATACATTCGTTTCAATTATGTAGCGTACGTTGTAATAGTAATTTTATACTGTAGGTTACAAGATAGATTACCATAAACTGCGATAGGTTTCTCTGGGTTAGCTTGTTTTTTAATGTAATATAAATTAAGAAACTAAAACCCACATAGATAATATACAATTATAGCATTGGGTACAAATTATTCTAGATAACATGAATATGCAGAGCGTTATTCTAGTAAAATGTGCAATTAGTAGTCTACCAAGCATTTAATCGCTGAATGCTGACTGTAACCATCATATTGTATAGTTCATATTTGCATTGTTTATATAGCCATTACCGAGTAATTGTTAGGCTGTCTTATATATAATTTACAATATATATTACATAATAATTCAAAAGCATTGATATGTTATTAGCTGGCATTTCCTATGTAAGGCGTGCATAATTATTGCATTATTGTTCTTCCCTCCCTTCTTTAAGTTATCAACGTAATATGTGTGTTCATGTAGTCACTCTGGTAGACCTATTAACCATAATACCCCCAAGACACCCCTTTGAGATAATTGTTTACATTCTTCGGTAGGAAATATACCGGCCTTCCCTAAATTACCGGTTCGCTATGGCTCGCCAGGAAAAAAATTGACACCTAAATGGCAGGTAGAGTCTTGATATTGATGCCAAGCTACAATTGCCCGTAAAAAAATGTACGAAAAAATCGCCCGAATAACACCACCTTAAAGAAGAGGAGGAGAGAAGAAACACGCAATAAAGATAGAAGGTAGGGAGATGAAAGGAAACGGAAAGATAGAAACCTATGTGGCGGAGGATAAAGGCATAAGGTGTAGCGGGCATCTACTAGCTATGCAGTGGGCGACGGTGATAGGGGGTGGGAGTAGGGGAGGTATGGCAGTATGTGGGGGGTGCAGGTATGGCAGCAAGTGTGTGTGGGGGGGGGGGGGGGGGATGAACGGGCGACGGTGTAGGGGGTGGGAGTAGGGGAGATATGGCAGTGTGTGGGGGGTGCAGGTATGGCAGTAAGTGTGTGGTGGGTGAGGGGGGGGGGGACGGGCAACGGTGATAGGGGCTGGGAGTAGGGGAAGTATAGCAGTATGTGGGGGAGAATGGGTGCAGGTATGGCACCAAGTGTGTGTGGGGGGGGGGGGGGGGGACGGGCAACGGTAATAGGGGCTGGGAGTGGGGGAGGTAGGGCAGTATGTGGGGGAGAGGGGGG
The DNA here is from genome assembly GCA_032716605.1 of Paralithodes platypus. Lineage (NCBI taxonomy): Eukaryota > Metazoa > Arthropoda > Malacostraca > Decapoda > Lithodidae > Paralithodes > Paralithodes platypus. The sequence goes on along the minus strand of CM064564.1, from coordinate 7,352,960 downwards.
GTGCAGGTATGGCAGAGTGTGTGTGTGTGTGTGTGTGTGTGTTTGGGGGGGGGGGGATGGGGAGGTATGGCAGTATGTGTGTGTGTGCGTGTGAGGGGGGGGGGGGGGTTGCAGACGGACAACTCAGTAGCACTATCGAGTAATACAGCTTATAATATAGTGGCCAGTAGCAGCCACTCAGTTGCTGCTACAATCTTATTGCACCTCGAGTCCGAAATCCGCTGATCGTTGTTCTAGTTTTAACATGATTCGGCTTGGAAAAAACAAAACAAACAAACTACAAAACAAAGTAGTCCGTGTGGAAAGCTTCTCCGCTGATGCTCGTGTGAAAGCATACAAACATTTCCTATTAAAAACGAAAATACATGGACGCTACCGAAGGGCACCACCCAGTAGTTTGTCTAAGCAAGGCCCTAAGGATGGGAGTGGGGTGAACTGTAGGGAGTTGATTTTGATTTGATTTGATTCTTTATTGAGAAATCATACTTACATGGGAATACAGAATTACACGTTGTCTCAAAAGCGCAAAGATGGTAACACAGTCTGTAGGGAGTGGAGAGGGAAATGGGAGGAGGGGGAGGGCAGGAAACTTGGGCCGCGCCGTGTTGCCAGACGTATGATGACCTATGCTTGCACCAATATTCACCGTAGAGACCATAAACACCCTCATAGAGTAATAATAAAGAAATTGCTAACTTATTATGTTCATTCCTTGCATCTAATGATGATAGATATGGCGTATTTGCTATTAATTAAAGTGGGATTTAATAGATTAAAGGTATCGTCCCCTGTCAATTGGTTTACACCGTATGTCCATAATGATGTACGGGTCAAGACATGTGCGTATGCATTGATATTGGCTTCTGTAGGATGTGTGTCCGATGGGTCTTGTCATACCGGATCTTCCAAATAGCAAGGTATCTCGTGCGCTTCTAAAATATTAATTATTACTCTATTGATGAACATATTGGAGTTGTTCGTGCAATGTTGTGCATTAGGGCATCTGGTGAGGGATGAAAGCGGTTGTCTTTGGTGATTTTAAAAGTCAATATTAATTATACAGCTCGAGGGCTGAATAATAGTGTCGGGATCACTGTCGGCATAATATTGACCCTCATCAGCTCATCTGTCTCCGTCTCTCCTTCTCTGTCACGCCTCGGTAGTATAAGGACTCACGGTGTTTTCTCTGCTATGTTTTATTAACTTTGTGCTAGTGCTTCTATGGTCGACGGGTGAACTTCGGGCGTGGGGGCGGGCCGGCGATGCAGTGGTGGTGTCACGTGATGGAGAATCGGAATGGTAAGTTGCATTAGCGATTTATTGAAGGATTTTACCAGATGATTTTGGACACGTGAGCGGGTACCCAAATCCACCCTTGCTTGATGTTGCTTTTCATTAACGGGCTGCTTCATTTGACGTGGAAACTATAATGATTAGGCTAAGCCTATATAGACGATATTGAAGGATAAAGTGTAGCGTTTTAGTTATGCGTATTTAAGAAGCAAATGTGATGGTTATGTATTTAGTGCATTCATCCACGTGTTCCTTAGTGTTTCGTTATTGTTGTCTTGCTTCTCATAACCTGCAGCATTCACCATGTTCCTTATTGTTTCGATATCATCTTATTTGTTGTATGTTTTTCTTACAGCATTTTCCACGTCTTCCTTATTGTTACCTCCACCAACGAAGTTGGACGGAGGTTATGTTTTTGCCTACGTGTGTATGTTTGTAAACAATATCTCAAAAAGTTATAAACCGATGTTCACGAAATTTGGTGGGTAGATGGGATATACGACAAGGAAAAGGTTATTTCGTTTAGGAGGCTATCAGTAAAGCACATACCTCCGCCAGCGTAGGCGTATTTTACCAACTGGAATCTGAACAATCTGTTGCCGAGATTGTGTTGCTCCGACGTCAATTGGAGCAACCAACTGTCGTCGGTCGTGAGCGAAAACCGTTGTCCAAGTCGCCAACCTGTAGTCAAATAAATCGGTTAGAATTGCTATTTACCGATATATTATGCTATGCTAAGCAATTCAGTCTTCACTTTAACGAAATAATGCCTAGTCTGTCGAAGTACACAGTGTAAATATTAATATATCTAGTACGAACGTTCGGGAAAATAGGCTATGATTAAACTCGTCACATCACGAAAGACGGCAAACATTGCCACAACTGTCAGGGTATATTGTCTTATTTAAAATTATAAATGCTTTATTTTGTATTTGTGACCTTGGAGACATGTTATGGTGATATATAGTGATATTATATCTGCAGCAGATGTCGTTAATTGACTTCCTATACAGTATTTTCATACATAATGCACTGCTTGTTATTAGGCTATAGCCTACTACTGTACTACATGCAGCCTCTCTAGGCTTCACTCGCTGCTGCATTTCTTTTACACAATACCAGCAGATAAATTTAAATGTATCATAATTATGACAGTGTTATCTTAGTTCATTCATTTGTATACATACATTCGTTTGACTTAAATAGTGTACGTTGTAATAGTAATTGTATAATGTACGTTACAGGATAGATTACCAAAATTGGGATAGGTTTCTCTAGGTTAGTTTGTTTTTAATGTAATAGAAATTAAGAAACTAAAACCCACATAGATATTATATAATTATAGCATTGGGTACAAATTAGTCTAGATAAGACGAATATGCATAGCGTTATTCTATTAAAATGTGCAATTAGTAGTCTACCAAACATTTCATCGCCGAATGCACACTGTAACCATCATCTTATATAGTTCATATATGCATTTGTTATGTAGACAGAACCGAGTAATTGTTAGGCTATGTCTTATATATATTTACAATATATCATATATTACATAATAATTAAAAGGCATTGGTATTTTATAAGCATTCCCTATGTAAGGAGTGACTAATATCGCATTATTGTTATTCCCTGCCTTTGAGTTATCAGCATGTGTGTTTTCATTTAGTCCCTCTGGTAGACCTATTAACCATAATACGCTCTTGATCGACCAGTAGTAAAAGGATTATTACATAATAATATAGTTAGGCAGGGTTTTTGCGCGATCAGGTAAACTACATGAGTAGGCTGTGCAAGCCTCTCGCAAAAAAAAAAAAAAAAAGCATGTCTACGTCGCCGAGAACTCTGTTTTGTAATGCCATAGTTATCAATGTATTCAGATTGGTAAATAGTGTTAGGTGGTCATTCTAATAAACTAGTTTACTCATCCACGGCCTTGACTATTGAATTAGCCTATGTACACACCTTATAAAATGCAGTACATAGGCTAAGGAACCGTAGATGCGCAATCCTTCAATTTTTCAAACTCTGAATACTAACCTCCCGTAAGCGATATTTAACATTTACATTTTACATTTCCTCTATAATTTTATTTATTAGATATGATTATGTATAGTTATTACAATTACATAAACAAGTATTGCGTGTTTTAAGCAGGGTTTGAAGCTAGGAGAACACGGTGTCGTCTGCAGTTGGTTGGTGATAGTATGATGCCGTGTGCTAATTATTACCAACGTCGATCGTCCCGATGCAAGTTGGTTGGTCAATTGGTTGGTCGGATTAGTGCTCGTGTGATACCCGCTTTACAGTATATATCAATAGTTCCAGCTGCTTGGCTTGTGAGACTTATTATTAACAAATTTGCTTAAAAGGAATAATTACTACAGAAGAGACATTGGAGACGGTTGCAAGAGCCAATCAGCTGGAATTATTGACATATAGAGGAGGTCTTAATTTGCCAGAGTCGCTGAAACAGAGTATAGTGGAGCACACTCGCTGCAAAGTTTCCATAATTATATCTGCCCACCCTCGTCCTTAATGTATTTAATTGAATCCTTAGTCATTTTTTGTTTTCGGGTAGAGAATAACTATCAAATAATATTTATAAAATACCTTCAACTGTATTGCATATTTACTTTTAGCTTTATACTTCAGCTTCCAACCATAATTGCGTTCTGTATTATGTTAAAACTAAACATTCCATATTTTCAAAATAAATTAATATTTTGAATACCGTACTTGAGTGATCTGGCCTCGCTGTTTACTTGTTTCCAATAAGGAGACCTATACCTTCCAAACTATCCACATAGCTCAGTCTCCTAATCTATAAAATTACATGTCGTGTAATGTCCCCATTCTACCGAAAGGTGATTAGCTATTTAATGACGGGTACTAATCATTATATATATATATATATATATATATATATATATATATATATATATATATATATATATATATATATATATATATATATATATATATTATTACAAACAAATAATTAGCAGATGTTATTACAGCGCCTTATGTGTACGTTTTGTGCGCATGTGGTATGCTTGCATGTATTTGCGTTTGTACGTACATGTGTGTGTGTATATTGAGGTATGTACTGTATGTGTGCCCGTGTGCGTATGTACTGTTATATATGCTGGTGTGGTGTTATGTAGTCGTGTGAGCCTGCTGAGCCTTCCTATGACCGGAGAAAGTCGAGTAGTTGAACAGGCTGGGCGGGTTCAAGTCACCGGGGAGAGGGAAGGGAAGGAAGAAAGAAAGAAAGATTTGATTTTGCCCGGAGGGGCGAATTTATTGAGCTGCGCCCCCCATCCTGTGAGGGGACAACCACTGGTAAAACTATACATACTGCTCAAAGAGCCATTATTTGACTGAAACAACAGCATCGTTGTCTGGTTACATTCATATTTGTGTTTATAAGTCCGGTAAGCATTATTCAGATGTGTTATTATAGTTTCCTCAATTGATTGGTACATGTGCTGTATATAGGAAGCTCATGATTATTAGCTTAAAAGAAAAGCGTGAGTCGTGACTGAATTACTAATTGACTGATTGCAAATAATAGTACTACAAAACTGGTGCAATCATAATGAGGAGACTGTTCAGAAAGAAAGAGAGGAACGCTTGTATTCTTAAACTATTATTTCCTTGAGACTGAACAAATACTGTGGGAATGAGTCTTGTATATACATAATATACGGATTGGCATTATCATTTCTCAAAATATTCACTTATCAAATAATGTCTCCCATAAACGGCGCTGCGAAGAAAAACAATTGTTTAAGAATACAAGCGTAATGATCGCTGTAATTTTCACAATATTGATGTTCTTATGTCCTTAACATAAAATATAATTATTACTTTTGTATTTACTTTGTAATTTCTTTTCTTATCTACTTGGCCTTTAACCACAATGTTCCCAGAGTGTTGCGGCTTGCGCTTGTAGGTTAATAGAAAGTAAAGTACTTGTAAAATAGTTAAGCAATTATAAAAAAACGTGAAAAATGCATGCAATGAAAAATGAAAAGTAGAACAATATAAAACAAAAATGAAAGATAATATACATTTAACAGACTTAAGGAAATAAACGAATACAAATACAATAGAAAAAAAAAATGAAGAAAAAAAACCCACACACGACAGAAAGAAAATCAATCAAATATATCCGAACATTACTAACGAAGGTGGTTGTATTGGAAGTATAGGAAGTATTGATATAAAGTCTGTTGCCAGTTGAAGGTAAATTGTCATGTCCCCATCCTGATAACCCAGTTATTTCGAATATTTGACACAAAATATGGTGTTGATTATGAAAACTTGGCACTAATTTAAAGCAGAGACATAGCAGTTTCTTATTAATTATCGATAAATCATTGTCTAAGGGCATCAGTTACCAGTTTCTTATTAATTATGGATAAATCAATGTCTAAGGGCACCAGTTTACTCTCAGCTGAAATAAAACCGACCGTAGCAACTCTTAGAAGGAAAAGTGAAGACAGGGACGTGAGGGAAAGTAAGGTGCCGGTAAAGGTCCTCGTACTAAAGAAAGGAAGGAAGGCGTGTGAGGGGAATACCTTACCTTGAGGGAGTCTATATTGTTAATTATTAAATGTATAGTTAGATATATTGATTGACAGACCTATTGCTATAGACGACAACACAATAGCATAATCTGGAACAAAATGATGACAGTATAATCAAATAATACACGCTATGGTACCGTATGGAATTTGAGGGATTCAACTCTGTCCCGTTGTATAAGAATAATATTATTGTTCCAAGAAATCATCTGATATACTGTATACTTTTTTTTCTTCACAAATAGGCTTTTATATTTACACACACACACACACACACACACACACACACACACACACACACACACACACACACACACACAGGATGTACTAGATAAACGTATATTGGAGAGGATGCAGGACAGCAAGGAAGGAAAACATGCAAGCGTGAGAGAGAGAGAGAGAGAGAGAGAGAGAGAGAGAGAGAGAGATAATAACAAACACATACGATATAAACTAAGAATGCAAGGACGGAAGCGATGAATGCGTGAGGGAAGGGAAGGGGGCAGGAAGAGAAAGGAAGTGAAAGGTACGTAGGAAGCAGTGCGTCGGGGCAGGAGGAGGAACAAACTACTAATGCCTTATATTGGTCAGCCCCCAACATGGTGGTGGTGGTGGGAGTGGTGGTGGTGGCGGTGGTGGTGGAGGTGAAGGGTAGCGCAGGGGGATTGGCAGGCCCACAGGAAATGGTAGGCGGGATTGGAAAGGCTTGGTGAAATGTTAAGGGGGAATGGTTCACATTTTGGTCGATTTTTGTTTTTTCTAGTTTCCTCCCTACATCAAGCTTAAAAAAAACATCCCCTAGACCCCCTTTCAAGAAAAAATTGTAAATTTGTCGGTAGAAAAATGTTCCGGCCGGCTGGTTTTTCCTAAAACTACAGGCTCGCTATCGCTCGCCGGGAAAAATTCGACACCTAAATGGCACGAAAGGTCTTGATATTGACAACACAAATGGGATGAAAAGTCTGAAAATCGCCAAACTAATGGAACGAACGTCATGAAATCTCAAAACTAATGGGGCTAAACATGAGGAAGAAGGGGGACCAGAAAAACGACCCATCTCCCCTAAATGGTGATACTTTTTATTGTTTTTATTTTAGTGAATGTAAAGTACAATATGGTAGAGAGGGTGAATACAGGTCTTATAAGGCCTATATACTGATTAATAATATACCGTAGTAAACGAAGATAAAACATTCATTATGATTATAATAACCTGGGACTTGGAAATCTATTGCTGGGGACCCCATCATGGTCCTTGGTCTCTGGGTCTTATCCTGGGCGACCTGGATGTGTGTGAATGTTTTTTGTTTCTGTCTCGAGTAGGCCACCCCCGGTTAGGGGCTATGTGCCTGATTACATATATATATATATATATATATATATATATATATATATATATATATATATATATATATATATATATATATATATATATATATATATATATATATATATATATATATATATATATATATATATATATAATCCCTATATAGAATGTTGGAGTACGTGTAATGCTATTTTTAGCTGTGCCTGGAGTTTGTTAAAGGTGCAGTCTGGTTCACAACGCCCGTGGATAAGGTGAAGTTTTATTGACAAAAGCATAATATTATTAGCCTTATTAAATAGCTGCATATTAAGTTTACAATCAGTGAAAAGTAGATTGAGATTATAAACTAAGTATCGATGAATCGGTTGCAAAGGGATTCCATTTACTGATTTACTTTGGTTCAATTCATCTGATAACAAACGGACTATAGTTAATTTACTAAGCTTACAAACAATCTCACCATGTGCTGAATTGACCCCTTGCGAGTTTTAGGTTATAAAGAAGTTGGAGCTGTAAACGTCAGTATTTCCCAGGAAGTGCTGTAATGTAAACTGTAATGTATATATATATATACCGTATATATATATATATGTGTGTGTGTATGAAGGAAGCAAAATACAGGCTGCCTGTAACGAGCGTCTCCCCCAAAGCCGAAAGAGTGACAGGGCCGAATTCAAGTGACGTTGGGGTCGAAATGCCTTAACACACGAAGTTTAAAGCAGTTTTAAGTCGTAAGATGAGGGATATATTGATTGAGGGAGATAATGATTTCACTATATTTTCTTTACTTCACTTTAATTTAATTTACTTCTCTGTTTGTGTAACCTTGCGTGTGCGGGAAGGTGTGAGAAGACAAATACGCTAAGTGTTTAAATATCCTTGTATGGTAATGTTGTTCTTTCTTCTCTTCACAGGTTGGTTGGTCTGGCGCTCCTGGGTCTACATACTCACTGGACCTTGGTTCGTACCTGTGTGTGTGTCTGTGTGCGTGTTAGAGGGAGAGCGTATATATGTTATGATTTATTTAAGGGTGCACATGTGGTTCTCAGGTGTGTGTGTGTGTGTGTGTGTGTGTGTGTGTGTGTGTGTGTGTGTGTGTGTGTGTGTGTGTGTATTAGAGGAAGAGCGTATAATTATATGTTATGATTTATTTGAGGGTGCACATGTGCTTGTCAGGTTTGTGTGTGTGTGTGTGTGTGTGTGTGTGTGTGTGTGTATTAGAGGAAGAGCGTATATATGTTATGATTTATTTGAGGGTGCACATGTGCTTGTCAGGTTTGTGTGTGTGTGTGTGTGTGTGTGTGTGTGTGTGTGTGTGTGGGTGTGTGTGTGTGTGTGTGTGTGTGTGTGTGTGTGTGTGTGTGTGTGTGTGTGTGTGTGTTAGAGGAAGAGCGTATAATTATATGTTATGATTTATTTGAGGGTGCACATGTGCTTGTCAGGTTTGTGTGTGTGTGTGTGCGTGTGCTTCCGGGGGGGGGGGGGGGGGGGGGGGGGCGTGCGTGCGTGTTAACCCTTGCAGGATAAGAGGAAGTTTTTTATAATATTTTGGGGCTATCATTCATTAGGCGATTTTATTCAGTGTAGCAAGGATTTTTTGGAAGTCAGAGTGTTGATTGAGATAAGACTACTCTTTTGATTCTCAGAGGGCCTTCCATAACTGAGACAAATCATAAATGTTAGGTAGATTATAGTGATAAAGCTTCCTCGTATACTGAAAGGGCTAAAATGCAAATTTGTGTTATATTGACTCCTTAATTCCACGTCCCTTAAACAAAGTGTTCTGTACGATTGTACTATATTTCGTCAGATTTTCATAGGATTTTAATAGGTAAAGATTACATTAACCAAATCATAAATCACATCATTAACAATTTCATTGATTATTTATCAGGGTTTTCCAGTAATATGAGTAACTTATAGAACTGGCTATGCAGGATTTTATGTCTGTCAGTAGACGATTGTATTCAGTTTAGGAAGACATTTTAAGTTAATCCGATGACCTTCTAAAGCTACCGGTAAGTAAAATCGACGTGCGTTAGCCAAAGCAAAGTGATACAATCGGAATCGTAAAGTGAAAGTTAAATTCTCAAATAGAACTTCACATTTCTCGCTTCACTCCATTCGTGTTTATTTTAAAGGGAGCCCAACTCGCTTGTTTTCTCTTTCTCTCCCTCTCTCTTTGGCTTTTATCCATTCGGCCTTATTTAGCCTACTGTTTTAAGACGTTTACCCCCATTCAGGTGTCAATATTTTCCTGGCGAGCGGTAGCGAGCCAGCATATATATATTTTTGTTTTGACAGCAAGCTAAATTTGTACATTTTTCGATAGCAAAATGTCACCGGCGAAGCCGGATTTCTCCCTACAATACTGTCTCGCTATCGCTCGGCAGGAAGAAAGCGACACCTGGATAGAGATAAGCGTCTTAAAACAGTTGGCTGAATGGGGCCGAATGGATACAAGCCAGAGAAAGAGAGAAAAGGAGAGAAAGATAACAAAAGCCAGTGACCCCCCTTAAAGTAAGCGTATAGCCTATGTAGGCCTATGTATATTATGATGTATATGAAGGTGCACATGTGGCTGTCAGGTGTGTGTGTGTGTGTGTGTGTGTGTGTGTGTGTGTGTGTGTGTGTGTGTGTGTGTGTGTGTTTAGTAGAGGAAGAGCGTATACATATTATGATGTATATGAAGGTGCACATGTGGTTGCCAGGTGTGTTGTCGGAAGTGTACAGCTGTGACTATGTGTGTGTGTGTGTGTGTGTGTGTGTGTGTGTGTGTTCTGTAGTGTAGTATGAGAGTGCTGTGTTGGTGTTACGTGTATGTACAGTATAATTGTATATGTATGTATGTATGTATGTATGTATGTATGTATGTATAGGCACAGTATGTATTTACGTATATGTATGTGTGATGATGCATGTGTGTGTGTACTCAGTGTGTGCGTATCCATCCGTGTGAGCCAGTGTGCGTGTGTAGAGTAGCAATGAGGACGTGAGGGAAGTTAACCCCTTGAGTACCAGGGACGTCTTTGTAATCACATTCTGGCAACTTTTCGACGATTCTATTCAGCTCACGAAGGACCTCTAGTGATAATAAGGCCCTTTATCAACCCTTTTATCTACCATAGATCTTTCCTAAGCTGCACAATATCGTCTAATTATAACTAGAATAAAGTATAAATCACGTCGCTGGTTACTCAAAGGGTTAATGGAAGGAAGGTAGCGTCACACGAACAAGATTTCCGGCAATTTTTATCGTCAAAACCTGGATATTTTTTACCTAGCACCTTCCAATTTAATGCTTTATAAAAATTCAGCTGCCCAATTGTTACAACTTCAATCCACTTACCGATATTAAGGGAGCCCACCTCGCTTTTTGTTTTCTCTTTCTCTCCCTCTCTCTTTGGCTTGGATCCATTTGTCCCCATTCAGCCTACTGTTTTAAGACGTTTACCCCCAACCAGGTGTCAATATTTTCCTGGCGAGCTGTAGCGAGCCAGCATATATATATATATTTGTTTTGACAGCAAGCTAAATTTGTAAATTTTTCGATAGTAAAATGTCTCCGGCAAAGCCGGATTTCTCCATACAATGCTGGCTCGCCATTGTTCGCCAGGAAGAAATCGACACCTGGATGGGGATAAACGTCTTAAAACAGTTGGCTGAATGGGGCCGAATGGACACAAGCCAGGGAAAGAAAGAAAGGGAGAAAAAGATAAAAAAAAAAAGCCGGTGACCCCCCTTAATGCATTAAATCCTCTTAACCCTTTGATTATTTGAGGACGTATTTCTTTTATCTTTTATTATGACTATTATTAGACGATTTTATCCAGATTAGGAAGGGATTTTTGGTAGTCAGAGGGTTAATTTAGAGAGTATTAACCCATTTGCTTCCTAAAGAGCCTTCCCAAGCTGAATAAAAGCGTCTGATAATGGCGAAAAGTTATGAAGAACAAAAAATGCGTGATCATTTCTTGTATGGGTTAACTTTGCTATTTCGCTTAGGACTGCGAGGTGATTGTAAATGTAGCATGGCGATACAATGAGGAGGATTTGAGGATAGGCAAAGGGTTGAGTGAGAAAACTGCATAGAGTGAGGTGTGAGGATGTGAGTCAATTTGAGGATAGCCAAAGGGTTGAGTGAGAAAACTGCATAGAGTGAGGTGTGAAGATGTGAGTCAATTTGAGGATAGCCAAAGGGTGAGTGAGAAAACTGCATAGAGTGAGGTGTGAGGATGTGAGTCAATTTGAGGATAGACAAAGGGTTGAGTGAGAAAACTGCATAGAGTGAGGTGTGAGGATGTGAGTCAATTTGAGGATAGACAAAGGGTTGAGTGAGAAAACTGCATAGAGTGAGGTGTGAGGATGCGAGTCAATTTGAAGATAGACAAAGGGTTGAGTGAGAAAACTGCATAGAGTGAGGTGTGAAGATGTGAGTCAATTTGAGGATAGCCAAAGGGTGAGTGAGAAAACTGCATAGAGTGAGGTGTGAGGATGTGAGTCAATTTGAGGATAGACAAAGGGTTGAGTGAAAAACTGCATAGAGTGAGGTGTGAGGATGTGAGTCAATTTGAGGATAGCCAAAGGGTGAGTGAGAAAACTGCATAGAGTGAGGTGTGAAGATGTGAGTCAATTTGAGGATAGACAAACGGTTGAGTGAGAAAACTGCATAGAGTGAGGTGTGAAGATGCGAGTCAATTTGAGGATAGACAAAGGGTTGAGTGAGAAAACTGCATAGAGTGAGGTGTGAAGATGTGAGTCAATTTGAGGATAGCCAAAGGGTTGAGTGAGAAAACTGCATAGAGTGAGGTGTGAAGATGTGAGTCAATTTGAGGATAGACAAAGGGTTGAGTGAGAAAACTGCATAGAGTGAGGTGTGAAGATGTGAGTCAATTTGAGGATAGACAAAGGGTTGAGTGAGAAAACTGCATAGAGTGAGGTGTGAAGATGTGAGTCAATTTGAGGATAGACAAAGGGTTGAGTGAGAAAACTGCATAGAGTGAGGTGTGAAGATGTGAGTCAGTTTAGCTATATTTGTGTCAAGGCAAAACAAAATGAATCAAATGACAACCTGGGTCCAATTCACATTATAATTGACCACTTGCGAGTTTCGTTCTATAAGGAAGTTGGAGCTGTAGACATCGATATTTAGCAGAATAACCACCAATAATACGATTTTAATAATTTTATAAATACATACAACTAAATTCAGTAGGCCTATACTATTTATCCACCAGAAACCTACATAATTACTGTATTTGTGTTTAATATCGATGTTTACTGGCCGAACTTCCTTATAGACTGAAACTCGCAAGTGGTCAATTGTAGCTGTGGCTGTCATTACAACTAACCAAAGGCCTAATACATCCGATGTAACCTTTTTTATGTACAAAATTAAAGATTTATGGTAAGTATTATACTCTGGTGGATGGGACTCGTTAGCCTTGGTCGGCAACCTAGGGAGACAACCTTATAAAAATCCGGGTGGATGGGACTTGTCAGCCTTGGTCGGAAACCTGTCTAGGTGAGTAAACTTTATACAAATCTGTACTGCTTACCTAAGGGTGAAGCAGGTTGGTGGATGGACTAGGCCTATCCGCTCACTACTAGAAAAATAGTGCTAAAAAGATACATAGACGGCCTCGGAGTCGGAGGGACCCTAATTTAGTGATCAATCCTGTAAGTCCTTCAGCAAACTGGCACAGGTTGTCCGTCTCACAGGGGATAGGTCTGCTTAGGGGCATTTTGTGTATGGCCACCCTCATAAAGGGGAGTAAAGGCGTCCGGCAATAGATAGGTATATATATATATATATATATATATATATATATATATATATATATATATATATATATATATATATATATATATATATATATATCATGCTGAATTGACTTGTGTTGCCTTTATCTATCTATATCTATCTATTCATTCATACATCCATCTATCTGGATAGATAGATAGAGATATAGAGAGTATATGTACAGTATGCAAGAGAGGGATGATGTGTGACTAGGAGTGCCTAATTGTCCTTGAGGTGGAGAGAGAGAGAGAGAGAGAGAGAGATTTTTTTTTTTTATACCCGGTACATCTGCTAATTTCTTCTTTCTCTCCTTTTGTCAGCTCTTCTCCTCCTTCCTCATCTCTCCTTTTCTCCTACTGCCTGTGTGATCCTCTCCCCAGCCTACCCCCCCCCCCCCCACCCCCCCACTACCCAGGTACGGTACTATAATCCCAGCATACCAAACCTTCCCTTCCCCCCCCCCCCCCCCCTTCACCCCCCAAGGACACTAAAGGCACTCCTAGTCACATATTACCCCCCCCCCCCCCCCTTCTCTTACATACATATCTCTCTTTCTGACACACACACACACATTTGTAAGCGACGGTGTGTTGATCGGTACAAGCTAAAATAATGCACGCTTTTTTATTTTAAACTTAAGTAAATATATCAAGATCAAACTTAGCCTAACTTAACCTAACTTACTTTACCTAACCTAATCCGTGACAGTCTGTTTCTAAGTATCCTAAAAATGTGTGTACACTTACACAGTAGGCTTAATCTAATGTTACACATAAATCTAACAAATGTATTAAATTTCTATCAATGAACTCACCAATGCTTTCAAAACAGAGAGAGAGAGTACAAAGTACAAAGGAGTACAAAGGAAATCAAGCAACAACAGGTCTAGTGACCCTTCTAGGTTGCTTGTCCTCCAAAACACTGAGGATCAAGTGTCCAAACAGTGGTTTAGAGTGGGTAAGGGAACATTGGAAAGGGAACTACTGCCCTGCCACTAACGTGGCAGGACTAGGAAGTTAGTAGGGGACATATGGGTTAGTAACTGAGGGGAGGATAAAGTTATTCATTTACAAACGCAGTCAGTCGCGGGTTTGATGCGAGATATTTGTCTAGGCGGAATTTAAATGAATCAACGGTGCTGCAGTCTATAACGTCTCGGGGAAGCCCATTCCACAAGTTGACAACTCGATTGAAGAAGAAATTCTTAGATTCGTGCGAGTTAAAAGATTTACCAATAATTTTGAAACCGTTTCCCCGCGTGTAATTAGATTGGTCGATAGTGAAATACTTACTACAGTTCATATTGTCGATGCCTTTGATGATTTTGAACACTTGAATTAAGTCGCCTCTTAATCTGCGCTGGGTTAAAGGAAATAGATTTAATTCTCTAAGACGCTCTTCGTATGGTTTGTTCTTTAGGCTAGGTATCATTTTGGTAACTCTACGTTGAACTCGTTCTAGCTTGTTTATATCTTTTTGGTAATAAGGGCACCAGGATTGAACGCAGTATTCCAGAAGAGGGCGGACTAAGGAATTGTAAAGGGTTAGGATAACTTCTTTGGATTTATGCTCAAATGACCTGCCTATAAAGCCAATTATTTTGTTTGCCTTCTTAACAACTTCTGAACATTGTTGACTCGGTTTTAGGTTACTCGATATTGTTACTCCCAGATCAGTTTCTCTGTTACATTCTTAAGCTGAGTGCCATTCATCGAATAGTTTGCTTTCTCATTTAGGTATCCGACATGTAGTACTTTACATTTATCCGCATTGAAACTCATTTGCCAAATTTGGGCCCAACATGACAATTTATCTAGATTGTGTTGCATATCGTCAACTTGTTCTTTTGAGAGTACGCTATTTGCAATTTTTGTATCGTCAGCAAATTTTGAGATTGTGCAGGTGAGACCCTCATCTATGTCGTTGATGTAAATTAGAAAGAGAATTGGTCCTAGTACCGATCCCTGGGGTACCCCGCTACTTACATTGGTCCATTTAGATGCCTTACCGTTTATGACTACCCTTTGCTTTCTGTTGCTGAGCCAATTTTCTATCCATTTCAACACACCGTCTTGTATTCCATGCGCTTTTAGTTTTAGCAGTAAACGTTTGTGGGGAACTTTGTCAAAGGCCTTTTGAAAATCAAGGTATATAATATCTACAGCTTTACTCTCATCGTAGAGGTTGAGGATATCGTGGAAGAAGTCTAAGAGGTTTGTTAAACAGGAACGTTTTTTACGAAAGCCGTGTTGAGTATCTTTAAGTATGTTATTTTCCTCTAAGTGATTTACGAGTCTGTCTCGTATGACCGTTTCTAGCATTTTACATACAACTGAGGTTAAGCTAATTGGACGATAGTTACTGGGTAGGGATTTGCTGCCTTTTTTGAATATCGGTGTTACGTTGGCTAGCTTCCACTGATCAGGCATAGTTCCAGACTGCAAGGATTTATTGAATAGTAATGTCAGTGGTTTGGAGAGCTCATTCTTAGCTTCCTTTAGAACTCTAGGCGAGATTGTATCAGGTCCTGGCGTTTTATTTACCTTGAGTTTATCTAAACAATTCAATACTTCTCTCTCTGTAACGGTGATATTGCTTAGAACATCTGAGTTATCAATCTGAATCGGCGATGGTGTAGGGATATCACTGAGGTCTTCTGTTGTAAAAACTGATGTAAAGAAGGTATTGAGGGCATTACTCATTTGTACTTCGTCTTTGGTGTATTCTCCATTTTCATCGACTAACGGTCCAACAGTTGAAGTAACTACTTTTTTCTTTCTGATATAACTATAGAATTCTTTCGGGTTTGTTTTACTTTGATTCGCAATATGTAACTCTAAGGTCTTTTTACTTTGCTTAATTAACTTTTTGGCTTTGCGTCGTAGCTCTACAAATTTCACCCGTTCTTCGTCATTTTGTGAGGATTTTAATCTATCATTAGCAAATTTTTTAGCAAGCAGGCAGTTTGAAATATCTTTATTCCACCATTTGGGCTTATTATTATGGCCTGGACGCCGTATTTTCGATGGTATGCAGTCTTGCACTGCTTTTAGGTAAGTGGTTTCGAATAACTTCCAAGATGTATTTATGTCGTTATTGTTAATTAAAAAGCTCCAGTCAGTTTCTTTAAACATAGCTCTAAGTTTATGGAAGTTTGCTTTCTTGAAATTAGGGACTTTTTCGATGCTACTATTTGGTTCGTTACTAGTAAACTTTAAAGTGAAAGTTATCGTACGATGGTCGCTGTTACTGAATTCATCACCAACATTCAAATTCTCTATCAATTCTTCTTTTGTTGCAAGTACAATGTCAAGAACGTTATTACCACGGGTCGGCATTCGAACAAATTGATAAAGCGAACTCTCTTGCAAGTTCGTATACAAGTCATGTCCGGAGTGTGAAGTAAGAGTATCGCCCCACTTGGTCACAGGTAAATTAAAGTCGCCAAAAATTACGGTATCTTGTGAGTTACTTACATCTGCAATTTGTTCGTAAATTTCTCGGTCAGTTTGCACTGATTGAGCTGGAGGTCTGTATATTAACGCAAGTATTATTTTTGTACCTTTATTATTCTTTATTAGCACAAAAGATGTGTCGACGTTCACAATTTGAGGTTTTGACACGAGGGTCGGGTTAAGACTTTCTTTGATATAAAATAAAACGCCACCTCCATTTTTATTTATTCGGCTGTTCTCAAACATTACATAACCGGGAAGTGAATACTCTGCTAAAAAGTCTCTATCTTGTGTATTGAGCCAAGATTCTGTTATGCCAATCGCATCATAATTTTCTGTAAACACTAGTTCCTCTAAATCTGAAAATTTATTGCGTATGCTACGAGCGTTTGCATAGAAAACATTCAAGTTTTGGATTTGGGATTCAAGGAACGGTCTTTATTCAAATTATTGGTTCTGGTCGGATCTACATTTACATTCATGGCTGTCCTCGGTCCTCGGTCGTTATCCCTGACGGTTTTGAATTTGGGTCGTGTTGGTGGAGCTTTATCCAAATTCGCGGTTCTTGACGGATTAGTATTTAATTCCTTTGTAGATTGCCGTCCTCGCTGTCTTCGGTCCTCCTTCCTGGTTGTCCTGTGCCGAGTCGATTTCTTCTCCGAAAATCCTTCACCGCATCGTTGAGAAGACGCCCAAAACGCGCTGCTCCCACCTGGTTCAGATGAACTCCATCGTCCGAAAACAAATAGTCATCGTAGTAGAAATTGTCCCAGGTGTCGACGAATCCCACGTTCTCCTTCCTGCAGAGGTTTGCTAGACAACGATTTGTGCTGGTGGCTATGTTGTAAAATCGGCTCTCTACACCGAGCCGGGGGACGATTCCTGAGACTATGATCCTTGATGACTTCTCCTTAAACGACTTGATCAGCTGCTGGTACTTTAAAAGCAAATCTTCCGACCGGGTTCGCTGTACATCGTTGGATCCAACGTGGATGACGTACATTGTATTAGCTGGGGCCAGCTTTGATACTTCGTCAACTGCTGCAACTACGTCATCCACACCACCACCAGGGATACAAAAACGCTTCCTGGTCTTAGGTGCCCTGGCGCAAAACTCTGTGAGCTGACCACGTATCATCGAGTCTCCCACGAGCCGGACTTCTTCTATTTCCTCTTCGTCATCTGAGTCTGCGAGTATCTGGAAACGGTTTTGACACTCGGTAATCGGTATGTGTTTCCTGGTCTTGGGCAAACGTTGTTCCTCACGACACGGAAGTTGTCTTGAGGGGGAAGAGAGTCGCTATTTGTATCTTGAGTATCGGAAACATCAGCTGAAATGGCTACTGTAGGCGTTGAATTGTTGGCAGTTGACGTTGGGGCGTTGGTGGCTGCTGGAGTTGCGGTGACAATTGAAGTTTGTGGCACTCCAACGTTGAGTGTTACAAACTCTTGGAGTGATTCCAGCTTCATGGTGAGGACGTTGATCTTGTTGTAGGCTTCATCTAATTTCACTGTAAAATTCTCTCGTTGCTGACAGAGCCGGCAGACTTGAAGATCGATAGTAGCAAACATGGACTCCCCAAACCTACCGGCGCAGTTCGCACAAGCGCGAGGCATGGTGACAGTCACTTTCTTCAGATCACTTCACTCACTTAAAAAACAATTCACTCACTTTACAACACTTCACTCACTTTAAAAACACTTCAATCACTTCAACCGAAAACAAATATGCTGAAATACGCAGAAATAGGTTATCAGGGGTGATAGCCTAACCGAAAACAAAAATGTTGAGATACGCAGAATTAGGCTTCCAGGGGCGATAGCCTAACCAAAAGTTTTGTTTAAAATTGAAATACGCAATAATAGGCTACCAGCGTTGAATAGCCTAACCGAATATAATAAAATTGAAATTCGCAGAAATAGGCTACCAGGTGTGATAACCTAACCTTAAACAATATATGTATAACAGAATATGTAACTAAATATACAATTCACCAAATAGAGATTATATAAAAATAAAGTGTGACTGCACACAAGGGGTTAATATACTGTGTCAACAGATGACCCTGGTGTCACTGAAGCCTAGTAAAGCAGTAGCCTACTCTTTTTAGATACAAAAGTGTATCAGTCAAAGGTTATTACAAGATCGTGCAAGCAACAACTAAAATTACAGATATATATAGCTACAGTAGGATACTAAATACAATATCTACAAGAGTTAATAATAAAACAGATTGGCTGGCTATAGGCTAGGCTAGGTTTGGGTTAGGTTAAAAGCTTGGCAGGTTGGGTTAGGCTAGGTTAGTTTGTACAAATACCACCCTTAGCTTAAAGTAAAATCAGTCTGAGGAGAAAAAGTCAAGAATATATCTAGGGGGAAAAGATAAATGAATGCACTTAAATTTAGTACAAAATTTGCTGGAATTTAATATGTATAATCCCAAAAAGGTTTGTTTACAAAATGGTGTCGGCGTTAGTCCCTGTAGGCGGTTAGTTAGTAAACAATATTGTTTATTAGCAAATTAATATGCAAAGCTTTACTTACATACAAGGCAGTTAAATAGATACTTACTACAGTAGGTAATGGGTAAAATTAGGGGCTACGATTTTATATAAAATAGTAATAAGAGAGCGTTTGTTTACAAAGCAAAACAAAACAATAGATGGCGCTAGTGGCGCCCTGTCCGAGCAGGAGTCTTGTGATAAACACAAAGTTTATCAGTCAATACACAGCGAAATATCGTGCAGTGTTACTTACTAAGCTACAGGATGGTTAAACGTGCTCTTAACCACCTTTCATGCACAAGAATGAAGAGGATGAGTAGTTAATACTCAAATTATGATCGATATCGTGAGAGCGTTGACAGAGCGTCTGCAGCGTCTGGCGGTTGCACGGAGAGAGAGAGAGAGAGAGAGAGAGAGAGAGAGAGAGAGAGAGAGAGAGAGAGAGAGAGAGAGAGAGAGAGAGAGAGAGAGATATATGAGAGAGAGAGAGATGAGAGAGAGACAGAGAGAGAGAGAGAGAGAGAGAGAGAGAGAGAGAGAGAGAGAGAGAGAGAGAGAGAGAGCATACTAATCACACCTACATGACCACTCCCACGTTCACACACACACACACAGCTACCATATAAAGCCATAACGAGGAACTGTCTGAGAGAGCCGTGTAGCATGTATATCAGGGAGTTCCTCTAGGCTATTTTAGTACGGTGATGATCTTTATTCATTGTGTTCTGGTTATCATCCAACAATTTTTCTTCTTCGTCTTTCCCTCCTCTTTTCCACTCTGACGGCACTACCATCATTTCTTCCTCTGACAAAGCTGAATGAACTCTTTGCTAACACTTTCGCTAATAACTCCACTTTGGATGATTCCGGTGCTATTCCTCCCTCTCCACCCCCCTCTCTCCTACTTATGCCTAACATCATAATCTCTTCTAAGGATGTACTTTCCACCCTCTCTGGGCTTAATACTAAGAAGGCATACGGACCAGATGGTGTTCCTCCTGTTGTACTCAAAAACAGTTCTTCCGTGCTGACCCTTCTTGCTGGAAGTTCGCTCTCATTCAACCTTTCCCAAAGAAGGGTGACCACTCTCAACCCTCCCAACTATCGTCCAATTGCTCTAATTTCTTGCATCTCTAAAGGTTTTGAAACTATTCTTATCTCAAAATTTCCTAAGCATTTATCTACCCATAGCCTACTCTCAAACCGCCAGTATGGCTTCCTTAAGGGCCGCTCTACTGGTGATCTTTCTTATCTTACTAACTCTTGGTCATCCTCCATTCGGGACTTCGGTGAGACTTTTTCTGTTGCGCTAGACATATCGAAGGCCTTCGATAGAGTCTGGAACAAATCCCTCATTTCCAAACTGCCCTCCTTCGGTTTCTATCCCTCCATCTGTGCCTTTGTCTCTAATTTCCTTTCCGTCTGTTCCATAGCTGCGGTTGTGGACGGCCACCGTTCACTTCCTCAACCTATCAACTCCTCAGGGTTCTGTCGTATCTCCAATTATCTTCCTATTATTCATTAACGACCTTCTCAATTGCACCTCCAGCCCATTCACTCATAAGCTGACAACTCTACATTACACAATTCAACTAGGCTTCCTCAAAATTACTCCCCGCAGGAACTCCAAAACTCACGTAAGGAGGCCATAAAGCACCTATCTTCTGATATCTCTACTATTATATATCTAATTGAGGCAGAGAAAACCTTGTTACTTTCAATGCTTCCAAAACTCAATTTCTCCATTTGAATACTCATAGTCCCGTTCCAGAAAACTATGACTTACTCTTCAACAACATACAAATTAACCCTTCATTTTCTCTTAATATTCTCGGTGTCTCTTTTTCTTCTGATCTCTCTTTGGAAAGATCATATTACCACTCTTGCTAAAAACAGTTTCCCAGAAGCTGGGTGTGCTCAACCGCCTCCGGGGGCTCTTGACCCCTGCACAGTTTCTTGCTCTGTACAGGGGCACAGTGCGTCCTTGTATTTAGTATCGTTCACATGTGTGGGGAGGATCCTCTCACATAGCACTTCTAGACAAAAAAGAAAAGAAAGCCTTCTGTCTCATTAACTCATATCTACTCACCAATTCTCTGCAGTCTCTCTCTCTTCGCCGCAATGTTGCATCGCTCTCACTATTTCCCGCTATTACAATAATCAATATCCCTCAGAGCTCTTTCAGTGTATATCACCCCCTCTTCGTAGAACATGTAGCACCTGTCTTGCAACACAATCCCATCCCTACTCTGTGCAACTCTCTAACCAAGAGTGAAACGTTATTCTCAATCTTTCTTCTATTCAACAGCTGAGCTCTGGAACTCTCTCCCAGAATCAGTCTTTCCCTGATCCCATGACTTAAATTGCTTCAAATGCCGTGTGTCTAGGCATTTTAGCTCGAACGTCCCTTAATTTTGGCCCTGTCACTCTTTCAATTCTGGGGGAGGCACTCGTCTCAGGCAGTTCTGCCTTTTGTCTCCCTCACTCATAGAAAAAAAAAAACTATTCAGATTTCGAAGGGTCTATGGGAGTCAGAAGTTTTAAGTACCCTCGAGGCGTGTTTATTTGAATCATTCATATGTGTGTACTTACTCTAGTTGTACTTACTCTAGTTGTATTGCGGGAGTGAGCATGCTCGTTATTTCCCGCCTCCTATATGTGTAGGTATTATATGTATCGTTGGAAATGGCTGTGGGTGTGTGTGTAGTCTGTTTTTTTAGCCAATTGGCGACATCGGAAACGAAGGCTTAGGGTGGATCTGTATGGTACCATTCTCACTATAGACGGTACCGCCTCGCCCGAAGGCTTAGGTAGCCAGATTCAGCTTAGGTGAACCATATGATACCCATCTCGCCTTGTACCATTTTTGCCAACCCCAGATGGGACGTCACAACGTCGTCCACTTATTCCAGGTACCTATTTACAGCTAGGTGAACTGAGGCTAACACATGAAAGGAGACAAGCCCAATTTGTCTCCGCCCGGCCGGGGATTGAACCCCCGACCCCTCGTGTGTGAGACGAGAGCTCTACCTACTAGGCTACGGGCTGTGTGTGTGTGTGTGTGAGTGAGAGTGTGTGTGTGTGTGTGTGTGAGTGAGTGAGGGGTGAGAGAGTGTGTGTGTGTGTTTGTGTGTGAGTATGTGTGTGCGTGTGTGTGTGTGCGCGTGTGTGTATGAAGGCTATAGGGGCTACATGTATAATAACCTCCAACACGTACTGTACAGTCGCGATCATTAATGTTGGCTACACATTTTAAAAGTTATCTCGGGCTGAATTGAATCTCCTTATTAATGCTTGACCTTCTATTTACCGGTACTGTACATTTCGAAGTCTCATTATACTATAGTCTATTCGCTGTAAGTAGGCGAGAAATCATGACCTCTATCCTTTGTAAATAAAAAAGGGCTAGAGCAAATTGGCTGTAAATTTCCACATCTATTCCTTGACTGACTCTTCCGAAATGGTAGAAATATTAGCTTGATTACTCTAGTCGTTTTTGAGTTACAGAGGTTCGAGGTCGTGATTTCTCGCCTACTTGAAGCGAATAGACTATAGTTCGAGGCATCAAAATTTATCCGAATTTTTTAACACGACTGTATACTCATGAGCCGTAATACCTGCACATCCATTTCAATCTGTATCGAACCCAAGCTAAACAATCCAATGTTCTGTTTTTATCTCAGAGGCTTCACAACTTGGCTGGAGGGATGGTTCACTTTTTGGGCGATTTTTGCATGTATTCATTATTTTTCTAGTTTCCTCCCAAGACCTCCATCAAATTGAAAACAAAAAAAAACACCCATTAGATCCCCCTTCTAGATTAATTTGTACATTTTTAGGTAGAAACATGTTCCGGCCGAAGGCCGGTTCTTCCAACATTACAGGCTCACTATCGTTCGCCAGGGAAAAATCGACACCTAATAGCAAGAAAGATCTAAATATTGACGTAGAAATGGGGCGAAAGGTCTTAAAATCGCCAAACTAATGGGGCAAACATCTTAACATCTGAAAACTAATGGAGGGCTAAACATGAGGAAGAAAGTGGTCTAGAAAACCGGCCCATGTCCCCCTTTAAACATTCAAAGATTGACAATGGGTGTGTGCCGGTACTCTGGCTCGTGACTGTACCTATGAAGACCAAAACCGTACTGTTATTCCCAAACACGGTGACGGGAATTAAGGGGAGACTGGCCGTTTGGTTGGTCTATTAATTCATTTATTCATATATTTTTATTTTATTTTCCTCCCTAGACCTCCATCAAGCTTAGAAAAAAAAAAAAAAATATATAGACCCCACTTCAAGATAGATTTGTACATTTTTCGGCATTTTTGTTGTATTGTTTGATTGAAGCTTATCTTTCTGTGTAGTGTTGTTGCTATGATGGTCTTGTGTTGTATTTCTATAAGGTGTATGTCGAATAATGAAGGGTTGTGGGGTTATATCCGGGCACTTGACTTATAAGGGTTGAGGTATATACACAACACTTGAGTCAGGAATAGTGTAGGTGAGGGAGAGATGGTGGCAGGAGGAGAGATCTTTTACTGAACTGAGACCGTAGGTAATATCTTATTATGTTAGAGAGAGAGAGAGAGAGAGAGAGAGAGAGAGAGAGAGAGAGCATATTTTACTTTACCCTTTTATTACGTTGGTCTGTATTTCATTCATTGAATTCTTGTTTTCTGTAAGCATTTTCGTGGAGTTTAGGTAGTTTGAGTAGTTTTATGCTATTTGAGATAGTTTTAGCCGGTTTTAGTTACTGTACTTCTCAATCTGAATGAAATCCTCTAGTTTTAATAAGAATAATATGAATGCGACACCAACGCACTGTAAGATTTAAGGGGAGGTTTCTAGTTTGTTTCCTACTCCTCCAGCAATCTTAAAACTTCACCCCCTCGACCCCCTTTCAAGATAAATTTGTACATTTTTCGGCAGAAAAATTTCCCGGCCGAAGGCCGTTTACTCTTAAATTACAGGCTCGCTATCGCTCGCCAGGATAAAATCGACACCTAAATGGCACGAAAGGTCTTAAAATTGACAGAATGGGGCGGAAATTCTTAAAAATCACCAAACTAATGAGGCAAACGTCTTAAAATCTCAAAAGCAATGGGGCTAGACATGAGGGAGAAAGGGGTCAAGAAAAAAGTCCCTCAAGTGGAAATCTCCCCTTAACATTATACTGTAGAGACGGCATAAGGAGTGCGTATGTATTATTTCTACATGTCTTCAGCATTGAATATCAGGGTAGTTGAAATGTATTGTCATGCGAATTAGCCTGTTATGTGTTCAGTGTTGACACCTTTATGAGATTGACATATAGTTAAGGTCATTGGAAGTTTGTAAAATTATCGCCATATCACGAGTGTGTGTGTGTGTGTGTGTGAAAGAGAGAGAGAGAGAGTGTGAGAGTGGGTGGGTGGGTAAGTGAGTAGGTGGGTGAATGAGTGAGTGAGTGAGTGAGAGAGAGAGAGAGTGAGAGTGAGTGCCATACTATAGTAAGCCTACACTGGTGACACTTTCTCTCCGAGGTGATGGACCATGTTGCTCATCTTCATTCAGGACAGAACAAGTGATCAGAGAAAGTTATGTCTGGGTGCTGGGAGGGAGGGAGGGTGTGGGAGACAAAGTAACAGCTACAATGTCAATGACCAAAGTATTAAAATGGTACCGGCATGAAAAAAAAAAAAAAAAAAAAAAAAAAAAAATATATATATATATATATATATATATATATATATATACTGTATATATATATGCTAAATTAAAGGAATGAAGCGCCAGCAAACATAGTTGGATGGGGTATGGGAGGGAGAAGAAGAGAAGTAGTGGAGGAGGAGGTGGTGATCAGGTCAGAAGTGTGTGAAGCCATGAAAAAAGTGAAGTTGGGGAAAGCACCAGGAAGAGATGGAGTGTGTGGGGAAATGCTGATGCATGGTAGTGAGATAGTGATCGAATAGGTTTGGAAAATGTGCACACTAGCATGGGAGAAGGGGAGTGCACCTGATGACTGGAAGACAGGCATAATAGTCCCCCTATATAAGGGCAAAGGGGAAAGAGGAGTGTGTGGTAACCACCGAGGAATATGTCTTCTAAGCGTAGTAGGGAAGGTGTACAGTTGGGTAGTGATTGAGAGAGTGAGAGCGAGAACGGAGAAATGGATAGGTGACGAGCAGGGAGGTTTTAGGAAGGGAAGAGGATGTGTAGATCAGATTTTCACCCTGAATTGTATTGTGGAGAAATATCTGGAGAAGCAACAAAAGCTGTATGTTGCCTTTATGGACTTGGAGAAGGCCTATGACAGAGTGGATAGAGAAGGTATGTGGAAATTACTTAGAATATACGGAGTAGATGGCAAGTTGCTGAAAGCATTGCAGAGCATGTATGAGGGTGCAAAGGCGGTAGTACGTGTGGAGAATGAGCAGAGCGAGTTCTGCCGGGGATTTGGTGTGGAAATTCATAGTT
The DNA here is from genome assembly GCA_032716605.1 of Paralithodes platypus. Taxonomy (NCBI): domain Eukaryota; kingdom Metazoa; phylum Arthropoda; class Malacostraca; order Decapoda; family Lithodidae; genus Paralithodes; species Paralithodes platypus. The sequence continues at coordinate 7,327,525 of CM064564.1, read as the reverse complement.
TATTTGCCCTAGCAATTTTTTTTTAGGTTCAGAGGTTAGGTTTCTCGATTTCTGGTCTATTTATAATGAATGGACTATAGTGGGGATGCAGCTGTCGTGTAGTCATTGTTGCCCGTCCGGGTTTGAAGCCTGGCCTGAGTAAGTAACACCCAGCTCACTCAGCTGGTCAGCTTGTTTATAATTAACAACATTTATTTCACCACAAAATGTTCATGTTATCTGAGGAACCATGATGGAGATATGGCAATTTACTAAATGTACAGTACCGGTACAAAATCAATGTCACTATTGTTTACTGTTATCTGCACTGCATATGCCAATATTGGAAATAAATAAATAAATATTATATATATATATATATATATATATATATATAGAGACAGACAGACAGACAGACAGACAGACATACAGACAGGGAGAGAGAGACAGAGAGGTATGGCAAATAGTAGGTCAAGTTATGTGTAGGGATAGAGAGAGAAATTATCCGGAGAAAGTGGGATAGCCTATGTGTGGCTGGCTTGTAGAATGTTGGGAGGCAGAATGAATGGACTGCGAGAGAGAGAGAGAGAGAGAGAGAGTGAGGTGATGTAGGCTGTTGGTATAGGTAGAATAAATAGGTAGTTGGTTATAGTTTTGTACACACTTCCATATACTGTGGTGTGGGGTAACCTCATATCGTGTTTCAAACCGGGACCATTTGGTGTGTAAACCTGTAATGAGTATGAGGAAGAATACAGACAAATATCGTAGATTTACACTAATTTCATCACTTGCAAAGACATAATAAGATCTGAACGCATATTACTTTTAAGCTTATATAGTATCTTTTACCCATTCAGTACCGGTGACATCCTTTTCATTATATTCTAGCAACCATTATACGGTTTTATTCAGCTTAGGAAGGATGTCTACCCGTTAAACAATTACAGACTATGTTAATTAATCCTTTTAGCTACCTTATATAATTCCCAAGCTTCATAAAAGCGTCTAAAAGCACCTGAAATAAAAACAAGAAGACGTTGTAGGTACTGTAAGGGTTAATAGTAATGATTAACCCCTTCTGTACCCCGGTGTCCTTTTAACTTTATTCTGGCACCTATCAGGCGTTTGTATTCAGTTTAATAAGGGCCTCCAGCAATTAAAAGGCTTCGAATGATCTCACTTAACCCTTTTTACCACAACAAATCCTTCTTAAGGGGGGTGACCTGCGTTTTGTTATTTCTGTCCTTTTCTCGCTTTCTCTGGCTTGTATCCATTCGGCCCCATTCAGCCAACTATTTTAAGACTTTTATCCCCATTTAGGTGTCGATTTATTCCTGACGAGCGATACGAGCCAGCATTATATGAAGTACCGTAATCCGGCTTCGCCGGAGACATTTTGCTATCAAAAAATGTACAAATTTAGCCTGCTGTCAAACAAAAATTAAAAATATGCTGGCTCGCTACCGCTCACCAGTAAAAAATTGACACCTGGATGGGGATAAACGTCTTAAAATAGTAGGCTGAATGGGGCCAAATGGATACAAGCCAGAGAAAGATAGAAAAGGACAGAACAAAAACAGGTCCCCCCCCCTTAAACTGATCAAAATCGTCTAAATACAGCTAGAATGAAATTAAAAAGACGTAGCGGTACAGAAGGGGTTAAGGGGAGGTTTTTAGTTCGTTCCCTAGAATTCCATCAATCTTAAAATTACACCCCCTAGACCCCCTTTCAAGATAAATTTGTACATTTTTCGATAGAAAAATGTCCCGGCTGAAAGCCGGTTCCTCTTAAATTACAGGCTCGCTATCGCTCGCCAGGCTAAAATCGACACCTGAATTGCACGAAAGGTCTTAATATGGGGTGAAAGTTCTTCAAATCGCTAAACTAATGGGGAAAACGTTTTATAATATCAAAAGCAATGGGGCTAAACATGAGGGAGAAAGGGGTCAAGAAAAAAATCCCTCAAGTGGAGACCTCCCCTTAAAAGCCAGAAACTCTTTTAGGACTGGGATTGTCAAGAGTCTGGTATGCCGGCCTGCTACACTAGATGGGTGGTTGGTTGTAATCACTTTCCCTGGCGACCTAGATGTGGGCGCCTCTGCCATGGTATTATTGGTCTCAGGTCGCCCGGGCCGCCCCTCCAGGGGGTAGGACCAACTATACCCATTTTCTCTATGCGGGCCCCACCACACCGATAGACCGTCCGCCAGGAGAGAGTAGACCAATGTATCCACCCTTGTCGACATTTTGTATACCTATCTTGTTCTTAACCCTTTCTGTACCAGCGATGCCTATCTTTTATGTTATTCTACCTATATTTAGACGATTTTGTGCAGCTTAAGAAGGATCTGTGGCAGTACAAAAGGTGAAGTGAGATAGTTCGAAGCCTGTGAATTGCTGGAGGCCCCTTTTAAGTTGAATAAAATCGTCTGATAGTTGCCAGAATATAATGAAATGGATGTGACCGGTACTGAATGGGTTAAGGGGAGGTTTTTAGTTTGTTCCCTAGATATCCTTCAAGCTTAAGATTACACCCCCTTGGAGCCCCTTTCAAGATAAATTTGTACATTTTTCGGTAGATAAATGTCCCGGCTGAAAGCCGGTTCCTCTTAAATTACAGGCTCGCTATCGCTCGCCAGGATAAAATCGACACCTAAATGGCACGAAAGGTCTTAAAATTGACAGAAATGGGTTGAAAGTTCTTAAAATCGTCAACATAATGGGGCGAACGTCTTAACATTGGGAAAACAATGTGGCTAAACATGAGTGAGAAAGGAGTCAAGACAAAAATCCCTCAAGTGGATATCTCCCCCTAATACATGTGTTGTTAGTTGTGTATTCAGACGAAGGGATAGTGGTTACAGGAAAGTCTAGTAGGAGGAAAGGCAGGGGAGTAGCAGAGGAGTGGATATCAAGAGGGATTGTAGAGGCAAACGGGCAAGAGGAGTAGGGATAGCATGGGAGGAGGGAGGGTGAGGGAGGGTGAGGGAGGGTGAAGAGGGGATCAGAAGTGCATGGCGACAGAAAACAGAAGTGAATAGAGAAATAAAGAACACACCATTAACCCCTTTACTTTTGATTGTGGCTAAAATTAGATGAGTTTATGCAGTTTAAGAAGGACCTATGTTAGTAAGAGGGTTTATTGAGATCGTATTTACCCCTTTGAGTCCTAGGGGTAGATTGCAAGCTAAAGAAAAGCCCCTAATGGTAGCCCGAATAAGAGGAACATTACGTCATAGTGCTGAAGAGGTTAATACAGGGAAGTTGAGTATGGAGGAAATGGGAAGAGGTGAAATACAATCAATAGTAAGGAAGAGTGGAAGGGAAAGGAGGACAGGGAAGAGAGACAGAGAGAGAAAGCAGAGTCAGGTTCTGAATGATCGTCTTGGAATGGTGAGTGGGTGGGTGGCTGGGTGTAAGAGAGAGAGAGAGAGAGAGGCTGGGTGTGAGAAAGTGTCGGGCCAGACGGAATTATTGGGGAAAGTGTGGAGGGCGTAGAGAAGAAGGAAGAGATGGGGTCAAGGAGGAGGAGGAGGAGGAGAATAATAATAATGAGGTCACCGGGAAAGTACTGATCATTGAAGATGGTTAGGAAAAATAATGATATTAACATATAATTTTTGATCAATGGAGATAGCAAGAAGAAGAGCGATTAACTTAAGGGAGCCCACCTCGCTTTTTTCTCTTTCTCTCCCTCTCTCTTTGGCTTGTATCCATTGGGCCCCATTCAGTCTACTGTTTTAAGACGTTTACCCCATCTATCAATATTTTCCTGGCGAGCGGTAGTGAGCCAGCATATATATATTTTTGTTTTGGCAGCAAGCTAAATTTGTAAATTTTTCGATAGAAACATTTCTCCGGCGAAGCCGGATTTCTCCATACCAATGCTGGCTCGCTATAGCTCGCCAGGAAAAAAATCGACACCTGGATGGGGATAAACGTCTTAAAACAGTTGGCTGAATAGGGCCGAATGGATACAACCCAGAGAAATGGAGAGAAAGATAAAAAAAAAAGCAGGTGACCCCCCTCAACTGTTTTATATCAAATTATTCTTGTTAGTAAATCACCCTATCTTTCCTTCCATACATAGAACCATAGTGTGGATACAGACTAACTTGGGCAACTAGACTGTCCAATTATTATTTTTATTATTATATAATTATATATATATATATATATATATTTATTTTTTTTTTAACCCTCGAACAGCACAAATGATCCTCCGAAGTGTAACTATGTTGGTAAGGAATGAATGAGAAGGTTCGATTCAGTTCGGGATAGCTTCGAAAATTAAGGGAGGCAGACCGTTTTTTTCTGGACCCCCTTCTCCCTAATGTTTAGCCCCACTAGTTTTGAGATTATAAGACGTTCGGCCCATTAGTTTGGCGATTTTAACACCTTTCGCCCCATTTAGTTGTCAATTTTAAGACCTTTCGTGCCATTTAGGTGTCGATTATTTCCTGGCGAGCGATAGCGAGATTGCAATGTTAAGAGGAACCGGAATTCGGCCGGGACATTTTTCTACCGAAAAATGTACAAATTTATCTAGGGTGTGTTTTTCTAAGCTTGAAGCAGGTCTAGGGAGGAAACTAAAAAAATATATGAATAAATGAATTAATAGACCAAACAAACGGCCAGTCTCCCCTTAAGACCATGATTTATGTCCTAAAGTGTACATGCAAGTAGAGAGGAGATGTGAGAGTGGGAGCCTAGAAAGTGAAAGAAAACGTAAATAGCATGGAAAGAAAATGTAAATAGCATGGAAAGAAAATGTAAATAGCATGGAAAGAAAATGTAAATAGCATGGAAAGAAAATGGAAGAACATGGAAACAGAGCATGGGAGAGAGGGTAAACAGTTGAGTAATTGACTACTTGCGAGTTTCGTTCTATAAGGAAGTTGGAGCTGTAGACATCGATTGTAAACAGAAATGCAATAATTATGTAGGTTTCTGATGGATAGAGAGTATGTTGAATTGGATTTGATGTATTTATAAATGAACTATAACCGTATTTTAGATGGTATTTCTGATAAATATCGATGTCTACAACTCCAACTTCCTTATAGAACGAAATTCGCAAGTGGTTAATTGAGAGCGAAATAGTAGAAAAGGACACAGAGGAAAGGAAGGAGAAGGCTGGAGAAAATAAGATAAAGAGGAGGAGGTGGCTAAGAGAGAAGAGTAGTAATGATAAGAATATATAACAGAACAAAATAGGAAGGAAGGAATCAGAAGGAAGGAGAAGACTAAATAGAGGAAGACAAGGAATAAGAAGAAGCGAATTTATGATAACAAGGAGAAGAATAGGAAGCAAAAGGATAAAACAATTATAGAAAATGGGAAGAAAATCAACAACCTAAGATGACGACAAATGAAGAAGGGGGGGGGGGGGAGGAGAGATGATATATGGTAAAAGTAGGAAGAGTAAGAAGACAGAGAAGAAGAAGAAGAAGAGTGAGGAGGAAGAGAAGACAATAACAGAAGGCATAGCGAGGGTGAGGGGCGATGGGTGCAAGTTCGGGTCTTAAACAGGGCAACGGGAGAAAGTCTGTTGGGGTAACGGGAGGGGGTGGGGGGATAGTGGGGCGCTAGGGTGAGGAGAGAGAGAGAGAGAGAGAGAGAGAGAGAGAGAGAGAGAGAGAGAGAGAGAGAGAGAGAGAGAGAGAGAGAGAGAGAGAGAGAGAGAGAGAGAGAGAGAGAGAGAGAGAGAGAGAGAGAGAGAGAGAGAGAGAGAGAGAGAGAGAGAGATGTTGAATATCGACAAAATTACTTATGGATGGAGGGAGAGTTTCACATCGAGTTACGTATGTGTGTGAACTCTGTAAGGGAAACTGATCACAGAGAGAGAGAGAGAGAGGTGGTAGGATAGAGAGAGTGCAGTCAGGAATGCTGCAGGGTAAGGGAGAGAAAAAATCCGAGCTGAAATGAATGGAGAAAGTGAGACCCCGATTAGAGAGAGAGAGAGAGAGAGAGAGAGAGAGAGAGAGAGAGAGAGATGCGAGAGAGATGCGAGAGGTAGATAAAGGGTTAATGACTGAGCCCAACACAAAAGGTGAGGAATTAGAAGATGCCAAATAAGGTAGGCTATATTAAGTGTTTTATATGACCTCAATAAATGGGGTATCACTTGAGAGCTTTTATCGTCAACTGTCGGGGGCCTGTCTTCTCTTTCTTAATTATATATCTGCTTCTTCCTATTCCTTGTCTTCCTCTTTTTAATGATATATCTGCTTCTTCTTATTCCTTGTCTTCCTCTTTTTAATTATATATCTGCTTCTTCTTATTCCTTGTCTTCCTCTTTTTAATTATATATCTGCTTCTTCTTATTCCTTGTCTTCCTCTTTTTAATTATATATCTGCTTCTTCTTCTTATTCCTTGTCTTCCTCTTTTTAATTATATATCTGCTTCTTCTTATTCCTTGTCTTCCTCTTTTTAATTATATATCTGCTTCTTCTTATTCCTTGTCTTCCTCTTTTTAATTATATATCTGCTTCTTCTTATTCCTTGTCTTCCTCTTTTTAATGATATATCTGCTTCTTCTTATTCCTTGTCTTCCTCTTTGTAATTATATATCTGCTTCTTCTTATTCCTTGTCTTTTGTTGTCTTCTCCCTCTTTCTGTTTCCTTCCTTCCTATTTTGTTCTGTTATATATTCGCATCATTACCCACTACTCTTCTTTCTTCCCCTTCTTTATCATATTTTCTAATTCTAATTTTCATAATTTTTCCGGCAACATCTGGGGATATTATGCGGTGGTATCAAATGTAAGATATATTATATTTATATGCATATAAATGAGACAAAAGGCAGCGCTACCTGTAACAAGTGACCCTCCATCCCCCCAAGTTGAAGGAGTGATGGAGAGCCAAATTCAAGGCAAGTTCGAGTCTAAATATCTAAGCACACGGAGCTTGAAGTAGTTGAAGTCATAGAATGAGGGAAAGACAGAATGAGGTAGAGAGTTCCAGAGCTTACTTGTTAATTAACTTAGGAAACAGATTTGTAAAAGTTTAACTTCTAAGCTGCCAGATCAGAGTTGCCGTTATAAGTTGAGGGAAAGAATGTTAAGTGTGATACCGGCTTTAGTCTCAATGTTAGCTTTATTGTCATTTGTAAACATTCTTTATCGGTGACATCTTATTTATATTCTGCCAACTACCGGATGATATTATTCAGCTTAGGAAGGATATCTGCCAATTAAAAGGCAACAAACTACTCTAATTTTTTTTTTAGCTATCTTATATCCTTCTTAAGCTTCATAACATTTTCTAAATGTAGCTAAAAAAAAAAAAAAAAAAAATGCGTCGTCGGTTCAGAAGGGGTTAAATGCCATCCATTGGAGAATATCGCCTGTAGGGAATCAAGTTGTTATTAAATTATTATTATTATTATTATTATTTTTTTTTTTTTTTTTTTTTTTTTTTTTACTTACTTTGGAATTTGGGAAATCTTTGGAAACGAAAGCTATTAAAGCTTCCGGAACTGAATACTGTAATTTGAATGTACTCTACACTAATATGTACCGGTATGTTTTAACCTTTTGAATTGGAGCTGGTTCTATTGTCTGATGCTGGTATCATAGCCAAGGGAGTTCAATGAGTTAAATTGAATGTTTGTTATATTTATCCTTAACCCTTTCTGTACCGGATCGTCTTTTTAGTTTTCTTCTAGCTATATTTAGGCAATTTTGTGCAGATTAAGAAGGATTTGTGGTAGTAAAAAGGGCTAAGTGAGATAGTTAGAAGCCTGTGAATTGCTAGAGGCCCTTTACAACTGAATACAATCGTCTAATAGTAGCCAGAATAAAGTTAAAAGGACGTCACCGGTAAAGAAGGGGTACATTTAACATATACATAGTCGTATATATTATAAGTAAATAGATAAATACATAACATATTGATTAATACGAACATTCTTAAAGTCATACGCTAAATATAGAGGCATTTACTTCACCTGAGGAACATAGGATACAGAAAGGTTATATAATTTACTTCACCTGAGGAACATAGGATACAGAAAGGTTATATAATTTACTTCACCTGAGGAACATAGGATACAGAAAGGTTACATAATTTTCTTTTGAAGTTAAGGGGAGATGGTTCACTTTTTGGGCGATTTTTGTATGTATTAATTATTTTTCTAGTTTTCTCCCTAGACCTCCAAATTTAAAAAAAAAACGTTAGATCCCCCTTCTAGATGAATTTGTACATTTTTCGGTAGACAAATGTTCCGGCCGGAGGCCGGTTCTTCCAACATTACAGGCTCACTATCGTTCGCCAGGGAAAAAATGACACCTAAATAGCACGAAAGGTCTAAATATTGACGAAGAAATGGGGCGAAAGGTCTTAAATCGACTAACTAATGGGGCAAACATCTTAACCTCTGAAAACTAATGTGGCTAAACATGAGGGAGAAAGTGGTCGAGAAAACCGGCCCATTCCCCCTCAAGGTTGAAATACAATTATAGTTTGGTAGACTATAGCCCCTTCTGCACCGGGGTCGTCCTTTTAACTTTATTATGGCTACTATTACACGATTTTATTACGCTTAAGGGGGCTGACCTGTTTTGGTTCTGTCCTTTTCTATCTTTCTCTGGCTTGTATCCATTTGGCCCCATTCAGCCTACTGTTTTAAGACGTTTATCCCCATCCAGGTGTCAATTTTTTACTGGTGAGCGGTAGCGAGCCAGCATATTTTTTATTTTTGTTTGACAGTAGGCTAAATTTGTACATTTTTCGATAGAAAAATGTCTCCGGCGAAGCCGGATTTCTTCATATAATGCTGGCTCGCTATCGCTCGCCATGAAGAAATCGACACCTAAATGGGGATAAACATCTTAAAATAGTAGGCTGAATGGGGCCGAATGGATACAAGCCAGAGAAAGAGAGAAAAGGAGATATATAAAAATAAGCAGGTCACCCCCCTTAAGTCTATTCACTGTAAGTAAGCGACATTTCACGACCTCTAACCTCTATCACTAAAAACCGACTAGAGTAATCGAGCTAATTAATATGTCTACCATTTGGGAAGAGTCGGTCAAGGAATAGATGTGGAAATGTACAGCCCATTTGCTCTAGCCCCTTTTGAGTTACAGAGGATAGAGGTCATGATGTCTCGCCTACTTATACCGAATAGACTCTAAGTTGGGAACTGCGGGCTCTCTTCGTGACCGAGATTTAAGGGGGGTGACCTGCTTTTTGTTATTTCTGTCCTTTACTCTCTTCCTCTGGCTTGTATCCATTCGGCCCCATTCAGCCAACTATTTTAAGACGTTTATCCCCATCTAGGTGTCTATTTCTTCCTGGCGAGCGATAGCGAGCCAGCATTATATAAAGAAATCCGGCTTTGCCGGAGACATTTTTCTATCGAAAAATGTACAAATTTAGCCTGCTGTAACAAAAAAAAAATATATATATATATGCTGGCTCGCTACCGCTCACCAGTAAAAAATTGACACCTGGATGGGGATAAACGTCTTAAAACAGTAGGCTGAATGGGGCCAAATGGATACAAGCCAGAGAAAGATAGAAAAGGACAGAACAAAAACAGGTCACCCCCCTTAAGTAAATCAGAAACGGTCTGGGAGGAATGTCAAGGAGGCGTCACACGGTCACTGCCAGACGACTTTTTTTCGACAGTTCTGGTTTGGAAGTTTCTGAATGAATCTTTTATAAGAATCTTGGCACTTTAGATAATCCACATTCAGTCTTAATGGAGGTATATAGTTTGCTCCCTAGACCTCCATCAAGCTTAAAATCACACCCCCTTGAGTCCCTTGTAAGATAAATTTGTACATTTTTCGGTAGAAAAATGTCCCGGCCAAAGGCCGGTTCCTCTTAAATTACAGGCTCGCTATCGCTCGCCAGGATAAAATGGACACCTGAATTGCACGAAAGGTCTTAATATGGGGTGAAAGTTCTTAAAATCGCTAAACTAATGGGGCAAACTTTTTATAATATCAAAATCAATGGGGCTAAACATGAGGGAGAAAGTGGTCACGAAAACAATCCCTCAAGTGGAGATATCCCCTTAAGCTGTCGATTTCAATGTCGAAGATAATTGATTAAATAAAAATGAAAAAAACACGAAAACGAAAAACAACTAATAAATACATCGCGCTCTCTCTCTCTCTTTCTCTGTCTCTCTCTTTCTCTGTCTCTCTCTTTCTCTGTCTCTCTCTTTCTCTTTCTCTTTCTCTCTCTCTCTCTCTCTCTCTCTCTCTCTCTCTCTCTCTCTCTCTCTCTCTCTCATTCTCATTCTCTCTCTCTCTCATTCTCTCTCTCATTCTCTCTCTCTCTCTCTCTGTCTCTCTCTCTCTGTCTCTCTCTCTCTGTCTCTCTCTCTCTCTCTCTCTCTCTCTCTCTCTCTCTCTCTCTCTCTCTCTCTCTCTCTCTCTCTCTCTCTCAGTTTAGTTGCCGACACTAATGCCAAAGAGAACTCGGAAATGTTGCCAGAAAAAACGTTGCTGACCAAAGAAAATTGGCGCAAAAAATCTTGGGTGTGACTGGACAGATCTGATCGGGTCTGGGGAGAAGGGGGCGGAAGTGTGGGGGAGTTTTTGAGTGGTCTTGTGGTTAGAGAGAGAGAAAGAGAGAGAGAGAGAGAGAGGGGAGGGGGGAGCGAGAGAGTAATAACAAGAAGACACAGAAGAAGAGAAGAATGCAAATGAGAAGGGAAGAATGAGACGGAGTAGGCTATCAAAATAAGAATACTGAGAGAAGAAGAAGCATAAAACTGAGTAGAGAAGATCGAGAAATAAAAAAACATACAAATTCTGGTTGGATGAAGGAGAGAGAGTGAATGTGTGTGTATGTGTGTATGTGTGTGAGTAGGAAGTGATAGAGCCTCCTGAAACTGTGAGTGTTACGGTATGTCCACGACTGGTAAACTATCTAGCTATATATATGAGGTGTGTTTGGTTGTGTGGTAGTACCGTTTGTCACCGTTACTAGGTCTACTACTCTGTTGCTACCATTATACTACTACAACCACTATTACTACTATACAACTACTACGACAGGTATAGTCTTTCTAGCTATATATATCAGGTGTGTTTGGTTGTGTGGTAGTATCGTTTGTCAGATACCAAGTCTACCACACTGTTACTACCACTCGCTTGTTGGTACCATTATTATGCTACAACCACTATTACTACTATGCAACTATTACGACAGGTATAGTCTTTCTAGCTATATATATATATATCAGGTGTGTTTGGTTGTGTGGTAGTACCGTTTGTCACAGTTACTACTACTGTTACTACCACTCGTTTGTTGCTACCATTATACTACTACAACCACTATTACTACTATACAACTACTAAGACAGGTATAGTCTTTCTAGCTATATATATATATATCAGGTGTGTTTGGTTGTGTGGTAGTACCGTTTGTCACAGTTACTACTACTGTTACTACCACTCGTTTGTTGCTACCATTATACTACTACAACCACTATTACTACTATACAACTACTAAGACAGGTATGCAGTCTCTCTATCAGGTGTGTTTGGTTGTGTGGCAGTACCGTTTGTTAGTTACCAAGTCTACCACATTGTTACTACCACTTTTTCGTTGCTACCAGTATACTACCAAGACTAATCTACTACCCGGTACCAATACTATGCAATCACCACTTTCTTCTACAAGTAAATTATATATCTTATCTGGTAGGCCCTGCCCCTATGATTGGTTGTGTGGTAGAAACTTTAACCCCTTCTCTATCTGCGACGTCTTTTATATTTTATTCTACCTACATGTATACGATGTCATGAAGCTGGGAAAGATATACGGTAGCTAAGAGGATTAATTGAGATAGTGTGTAGCCTTTTAATTGGTAGACATCCTTCCCAAGCTGAATGAAATCGTCTAATAGTTGCCAGAATATGTTATAAAGGATGTCAGCGGTACAGAAAAGGATAAATACTACCCATATATCCTTTGTCCAGAAACTATTATTTTATGGGTTTATTTAAGGGGAGATATCCACTTGATTTTTGTTTTTCTTGACTCCTTTCTCCCTCATGTTTAGCCCCATTGTTTTTCTAATTTTAAGACATTTGCCCCATTATTTTGACGATTTTAAGAACTTTCAACCCATTTCTGTCAATTTTAAGACCTTTCGTACCATTTAGGTGTCGATTTTATCCTGGCGAGCGATAGCGAGCCTGTAATTTAAGAGGAACCGGCTTTCAGCCGTGACATTTTTCTACCGAAAAATGTACAAATTTATCTTGAAAAGGGCTCAAGGGGGTGTAATCTTAAGCTTGAAGGATATCTAGGGACCAAACTAAAAACCTCCCATTAAGATTACCCGGTATCACCACAGTCACCACTACTACTATCACCATAATCTCCAGTGCAATGATCATAATCACCACTACTACTATCACCATAATCACTACTATTATCTATCTATCTATTGTCGGACGCCTTACTCCCCCTTTATGTGGGTGGCCATACACAAAATGCCCCCAAGCGGACCCATACCCTGTGAAGACAACCCATGCCAGTTTACTGAAGGACTTACAGGATTGACCACTCAACTTAGGGTCTGTCCGACTCCGAGGCCTTCTATGTATCTATGTACTCTCCACTAACAACAACAACAACAACAACAACAACAACAACAACAACATCCCTCCTCACCACCACCACCAATAACAACAACAATAACAAAACACAACATAGCCCTTCAACACCACTATCCACACCCACCACTATCAACATCAACATCCCTCCTCACACACCACCACCACCAATAATAGCAAGAACAACACAACATAGCCCTTCACCACCACCATTAACAACAACAACAACCTACCTCACCCCACCATCAACTGCATAACCCAACCCCACCAATAACAACAACACACAACATAGCCCTATACCACCACCACCATCAACTGCATAACCCAACTCCACCAATAACAACAAAACACAACATAACCCTATACCACCACCACCAACAACAACAACATCCTTCCTCTCCAACACCACCACCAATAATAGGCACAACAACAAAACACAACTTAGCCCTTCACCACTAACAACATCAACAACAACATCCTTACCAACAACAACAAAAACAACATCCTTACCAACAACAACATCATTCCTTACCAACAACAACATCCTTACCAACAACAATAACAACATCTTTACCAACAACAACAACAATAACAACATCCTTACCAACAACAACAACAACAACAACATCCTTACCAACAACAACATCATTCCTTACCAACAACAACATCCTTACCAACAACAACAACAATAACAACATCTTTACCAACAACAACAACAATAACAACATCCTTACCAACAACAACAACAACATCCTTACCAACAACAACATCATTCCTTACCAACAACAACATCCTTACCAACAACAACAACAATAACAACATCTTTACCAACAACAACAACAATAACAACATCCTTACCAACAACAACAATAACAACATCCTTACCACCACCAACAACAACAATAACAACATCCTTACCAACAACAACATCATTCCTTACCAACAACAACATCCTTACCAACAACAACAACAATAACAACATCTTTACCAACAACAACAACAACATCCTTACCAACAATAACAACATCCTTACCACCACCAACAACAACAATAACAACATCCTTACCAACAACAACATCATTCCTTACCAACAACAACATCCTTACCAACAACAACAACAATAACAACATCTTTACCAACAACAACAACAACATCCTTACCAACAACAACAACAACAATAACAACATCCTTACCACCACCAACAACAACAATAACAACATCCTTACCAACAACAACATCATTCCTTACCAACAACAACATCCTTACCAACAACAACAACAATAAGAACATCTTTACCAACAACAACAACAACATCCTTACCAACAACAACAACAACAATAACAACATCCTTACCACCACCAACAACAACAATAACAACATCCTTACCAACAACAACAACATCAATAACAACATCCTTACCACCACCAACAACAACAATAACAACATCCTTACCAACAACAAAAACAACAATAACAACATCCTTACCAACAACAACAATAACAACATCCTTACCACCACCAACAACAACAATAACAACATCCTTACCACCACCAACAACAACAACAACAATAACAACATCCTTACTAACAACAACAACAACACCAACATCCTTCCCCACCACCACCACTACCACCACAAGTCCGTTACTAGTTTTATTTATTTTTTGGCCACGATTCTAGTATATATCTTTTACTGAAGCAATTGTCGACACGCGTGGAATGCTTTTACTGTCACCTTCACCATTTTCACCACCACTACTATCATCACCACCACCACTACTATCCTTATCATCACCTATCACAACGCCAACACCATCATCATTAACTTCATCACCAATACCACCACTACTATTTCTTCAGCCACCACCACCATCATCATCATCAACAACGACATCATCCTCGACCACCAGCCACCACCATCATCATCATCACCACCATTATCATCATCACCACCACCCGTAATCACCATTTTCACTACCATAACCATCAGCGTCATTAGGAGCAGTCACAGTACATCATCATCATCATCATCATTAACAACATCATCATCATCCACAACAACTATTCACCACCTCCATTATCATCACATTATTACCAACACCACCAACTACCACACCGTCACTACCCAGACTTTTGTTTTATGTCGAAATGTCTTCTCAAGACACCTGAATCACCACACCACCAAACACCTCCAATGAAATTAATGAAAGCATATATTATATCCACCAGGATTCGAACCCAGGTTATCACACACAGATTTTTAGACACCTTAACCATTACACCACCTAGTCGGTTTAGGCTCTATATTTAGCCAAGATTTGTTGAAATGTATTAAGCAATTATCTAGGAGAGACTTTTGAGCTTAAAAATCATCTATGGAAACTCAGAACATATTAAAGGGAGGTTTTTAGTTTGGTCCCTGGATATCCTTCAAGCTTAAGATTACACCCCCTTGAGCCCCTTTCAAGATAAATTTGTAATTTTTCGGTAGAAAAATGTCCCGGCTGAAAGCCGGTTCCTCTTAAATTACAGGCTCGCTATCGCTCGCCAGGATAAAATCGACACCTAAATGGCACGAAAGGTCTTAAAATTGACAGAAATGGGTTGAAAGTTCTTAAAATCGTCAAAATAATGGGGCAAACGTCTTAAAATTGGAAAAACAATGAGGCTAAACATGAGGGAGAAAGGAGTCAAGAAAAAAATCCCTCGAGTGGAAATCTCCCCTTAAGGGGGTAGGGTTTACGTGTTGGCCTATTTATTTAGTTATATATATATATATATACAGTATATATAGTTTTTAGTTTCTTTGCTAGACCTCCATCAAGCTTTAAAAAATACCCCCTAGACCCCCATCGATATAAATTTGTACATTGTCCCGGCAGAAGGCCGCTTCCTCCTAAAATTGCAGGCTCGCCAGGAAAAAATCGACACCTATATGGCACGAAAGGTCCTAATATTGACAAAGAAATGGAATGAAAGATGATATAATCGCCAAACTGTTGGAACGAATGCCTCAAAATCTGAAAACTAGTGGGGCTAAACATGAGGGGGAAGGGAGGCCAGAAAAACCAACCCTCTCCCCTTAAAGCAGATGTTATAAGTCTTGATAGCGTAATGCATAGTGCGCGGGAATTTCGATGTGAGTTTCCTGGGTTCGAGTCCTCGGAGTGTCACATGTGTTTGTCGATTTCATTAATTGACTTTAAATGTGAAGTTGGTTGGTTAAAAAAAAAACAAAAAAAAAAACACACACACACACACACACACATAACAATACTAAAGAAGTTGGGTGAGGTATAGTTGGGAGCCCCTTGACTGCCGGGATGAGACATATTTTCCAAGCTCAATAAATTTGCCTAAGTTTAGCCAGAATAACATTGTGTGATCGAACTGAAAGGGTTAAGAGGCCAATTGTTAATCAAATCAAATATTGCTTTGATTAAAAAGTTACCTCCAGACGATATAATTCAACTTAGAAAGGACATGCAAGTGTTAGATGGTCAACTGCTACAATATGTAACACTGTGATTCCCAGAGGTCCTTCTTAAGATGAATGAAGTCAGCTGGTAGTGAAATTAATTAGGCCTAAGTAAAAAAAAAAAAAAAAAATCGTCATCGTCTCCTAAAACAGGTCAAGTTTAAGGGGGGAAATTAGGTTTATCTGGCTCCCCTTCTCCTTCATGTTAAGCCCCATTAGTTTTGAAATTATAAGACGTTCTGCCCAATAGTCTGGCGATTTTTAGGCCTTTTGCCCATTTCTTTGAAAATTGTCAGCGCTTTCGTGCCATTTAGGTGTCGATAATGAAGCAAATATAGTATATTTGGAAAAAAATTCACAGATAGGATCTGTTCTACCTGGAACAAACATACTTCTTCAGAATTCTTCAGTACAACAGTATCTCCCGTGAATGGACCGCAGGGTTTTTCAGATACTAACTTTTCCTTGTAACTATCTCTGTCCAAGGAATTGAGTTTTTACTCTCTCTCTCTCTCTCTCTCTCTCTCTCTCTCTCTCTCTCTCTCTCTCTCTCTCTCTCTCTCTCTCTCTCTCTCTCACACAACTTTACTTATACTCTTTTGTTCCTTCCTCATCCTTCTGTCTGCCCGTCCGTCTGTCTGTCTATTGTTCTACACATTCAATTTCTCTCTGTCACCTCTATTGTTCCTCCTGTCTTGTGTTCTGTCGCTCATGGGGCCTTTTAGTCCCATCGTTTGACGCACACACACACACACACACACACACACACACACACATATATATATATATATATATATATAAACTGTATATATAAGACTAACTTAAGGGGAGATTTCCACTTGAGGGAGTTTTTTCTTGACTCCTTTCTCCCTCATGTTTAGCCCCATTGCTTTTGAGATTTTAAGACGTTCGCCCCATTAGTATGGAGATTTTAAGAACCCTCGCCCCATTTCTATCAATTTTAAGACCATTCGTGCCATTTAGGTGTCGATTTTATCCTGGCGAGCGATAGCGAGCCTGTAACTTAAGAGTAACCGGAACCGAAAAATGTACAAATTTATCTTGAAAGAGGGTCAAGGGGGTGAAATTTTAAGATTGCTGGAGGAGTAGGAAACAAACTAAAAACCTCCCCTTAAAGGACTCGCTGAGAACGAGAGAGCACAAGGAAAAAACAAAACTGCACACAATATCCGACTGAAGGGAGAGATATGAAAAATATAATAATAATGGTTGGGTAACGTAGCAGAGATTGGCAACGTTTCGTGAGTCATTGAAGAGGAGGAGGCCTTTGTCTAGTAGTGAACCCTTAAGGGGAGGTATTTAGTTTGTTCCCTACGTTTTCATCAAGCTTAAAATTACACCCCCTAGACCCCCTTTCAAGATAAATTTGTACATTTTTCGGTAGAAAAATGTCCCGGCCGGAGGCCGGTTGGTCTTAAATTACAGGCTCGCTATCGCTCGCCAGGAAAAACTCGACACCTTAATGGCACGAAAGGTCTTAAATTTGACAGAAATGGGGCAAAATGTCTTAAAATGTCAAAACTACTAGGGCGAACGTCTTAAAATCTGTAAAGCAATGGGGCTAAACATGAGGGAGAAACGGGTCCAGAAAAAAATCCCTCAAGTGGAAATCTCCCCTGAAAAGCTGCTGATGATGATGATGTACAAGTTTATAGTAAGCTATGTATGTACTGTATGTATGTATGTATATATGTATGTATGTATGTATGTATGAAAGTAAGTATGTATGTATGTATGTATGTGTGTATGTGTATCCTTATAATATGCAGCTATATCCTGTTCAATGAGGATGTGTAATATTCCTTAACCCTTTGAGTACCAGCACCGTGGGTTATACTTTATTGGAGCTATATTTAGCCGATAGTTTGCAGCTTAGGAAGGATCTGTGGTAGTTAAAAGGGTCGGTTGAGATCGTTCGAAGCCTTATTATTGCTAGAGGTCCTTCCTAAGCTGAGAAAAATCGTCTAGTAGTTGCCAGAATATGATGAAAAGGACAGTATGGGTTAAAAGCCATTAGGTGTTGGGAATGTGAGCTATACGGGTGAATCTGCAGAGCCCTGATAAAACGTGTGGGTTATCTCTGCCATGCCCTTGTACGGTACGGTACCCCCTTATAATGCCTCTACACCCATCCTAACCATCTCCTAATTAAAGGGGTCACCGTTTTGTTTTTATATTTCTCTCCCTTTTCTCTCTTTCCCTGGCTTGTATCCATTCGCCCCCATTCAGCCAACTGTTTTAAGACGTTCATCCCCATCCAGGTGTCGATTTCTTCCTGGCGAGCGAAAGCGAGCCAGCATTGTATGGAGAAATCCGGCTTCGCCGGAGACATTTTTCTATCAAAAAATGTACAAATTTAGCTTGCTGTCAAAACAAAAATATATATATTCTGGCTCGCTACCGCTCGCCAGGAAAATATTGACACCTGGATGGCGGTAAACGTCTTAAAATAGTAGGCTGAATGGGGCCGAATATATACAAGCCAGAGAAAGAGACAAAAAGCAGGTGGGCTCCCTTAATACCTCTACACCCATGTTACCCATCTCCTAGTTAACATATCCAGTTCTACCCGCTTATTAGGAGGTTGCCCGCTTCCCATATCCTCTTCATTAGTCCTGCCTGTACCCGCGACGTTTGTATGCAGCTTAGGAAGGATCTGTGGTAAGTGAGAGGGTTAATTGAGATAGTTAGAAGCCTTATAATTGCTAGATATCCTTCCAAAACAGAATAAAATCGATTAGTAGTAGCCAGAATAGGAAGAAAAGGACGCCACCGGTACGGGATGGGTTAGCATGCAGCTTGACAGGCGGGGAACCAGCTCGCTTTACGCAATAATCTACCGCGCTGATAATTATACACCTTCAACCTTGGACCTCTAATTAGGCACTGGAGCGTTGACATAACTTTAACGCCTACTGCACTGGCGAAACGTCTTCGATTTGATGCAGTTTAAAAAGGATCTGTGGTATTAAGGGGAGGTTTTTAGTTGATTCCCTGGACTTCCATCAAGCTTAAAATTACTCCCTCTTGACCCCCTTTCAAGATAAATTTGTACATTTTTCGGTAGAAAAATGTCCCGGGCGAAGGCCGGTTCCCCTTAAATTACAGGCTCGCTATCGCTCGCCAGGAAAAAATCGACACCTAAATGGCACGAATGGTCTTAAAATTGACAGAAATGGGGCGAGGGTTCTTAAAATCGCCAAACTAATGGGGCAAGCGTCTTTAAATCTCACAAGTAATGGGGCTAAACATGAGGGAGAAAGGGGTCAAGAAAAAGGGTTAGGTGAAGAGGATGCAAAGGAATTATCGGTACTGATGGGTTAAGTGAAGAAGATAAAAGGACGTCAGGTTGAATGGGTTAATTAAAGAGGATGAAAAGAACGTCATCGGTACTGAATGGGTTAAGCAGGACGTCACCGGTACTGAATGGGTTAAGTGAAGAGGATGAAAAGGACGTCACCGGTACTGAATGGGTTAAGTGAAGAGGATGAAAAGGACGTCATCGGTACTGAATGGGTTAAGTGAAGAGGGATGAAAAGAACGTCATCGGTACTGAATGGGTTAAGTGAAGAGGATGAAAAGGACGTCACCGGTACTGAATGGGTTAAGTGAAGAGGATGAAAAGGACGTCACCGGTACTGAATGGGTTAAGTGAAGAGGATGAAAAGGACGTCATCGGTACTGAATGGGTTAAGTGAAGAGGATGAAAAGAACGTTCACCGGTACTGAATGGGTTAAGTGAAGAGGATGAAAAGGACGTCACCGGTACTGAATGGGTTAAGTGAAGAGGATGAAAAGGACGTCATCGGTACTGAATGGGTTAAGTGAAGAGGATGAAAAGGACGTCACCGGTACTGAATGGGTTAAGTGAAGAGGATGAAAAGGACGTCACCGGTACTGAATGGGTTAAGTGAAGAGGATGAAAAGGACGTCACCGGTACTGAATGGGTTAAGTGAAGAGGATGAAAAGGACGTCACCGGTACTGAATGGGTTAAGTGAAGAGGATGAAAAGAACGTCATCGGTACTGAATGGGTTAAGTGAAGAGGATGAAAAGAACGTCATCGGTACTGAATGGGTTAAGTGAAGAGGATGAAAAGGACGTCACCGGTACTGAATGGGTTAAGTGAAGAGGATGAAAAGGACGTCACCGGTACTGAATGGGTTAAGTGAAGAGGATGAAAAGGACGTCATCGGTACTGAATGGGTTAAGTGAAGAGGATGAAAAGAACGTCACCGGTACTGAATGGGTTAAGTGAAGAGGATGAAAAGGACGTCACCGGTACTGAATGGGTTAAGTGAAGAGGATGAAAAGGACGTCATCGGTACTGAATGGGTTAAGTGAAGAGGATGAAAAGGACGTCATCGGTACTGAATGGGTTAAGTGAAGAGGATGAAAAGGACGTCACCGGTACTGAATGGGTTAAGTGAAGAGGATGAAAAAGGACGTCACCGGTACTGAATGGGTTAAGTGAAGAGGATGAAAAGGACGTCACCGGTACTGAATGGGTTAAGTGAAGAGGATGAAAAGGACGTCACCGGTACTGAATGGGTTAAGTGAAGAGGATGAAAAGGACGTCACCGGTACTGAATGGGTTAAGTGAAGAGGATGAAAAGGACGTCACCGGTACTGCATGGGTTAAGTGAAGAGGATGAAAAGGACGTCACCGGTACTGAATGGGTTAAGTGAAGAGGATGAAAAGGACGTCACCGGTACTGAATGGGTTAAGTGAAGAGGATGAAAAGGACGTCATCGGTACTGAATGGGTTAAGTGAAGAGGATGAAAAGGACGTCACCGGTACTGAATGGGTTAAGTGAAGAGGATGAAAAGGACGGCTACGGTACTGAATGGGTTAAGTGAAGAGGATGAAAAGGACGTCACCGGTACTGAATGGGTTAAGTGAAGAGGATGAAAAGGACGTCATCGGTACTGAATGGGTTAAGTGAAGAGGATGAAAAGGACGTCACCGGTACTGAATGGGTTAAGTGAAGAGGATGAAAAGGACGTCACCGGTACTGAATGGGTTAAGTGAAGAGGATGAAAAGGACGTCACCGGTACTGAATGGGTTAAGTGAAGAGGATGAAAAGGACGTCATCGGTACTGAATGGGTTAAGTGAAGAGGATGAAAAGGACGTCATCGGTACTGAATGGGTTAAGTGAAGAGGATGAAAAGGACGTCATCGGTACTGAATGGGTTAAGTGAAGAGGATGAAAAGGACGTCATCGGTACTGAATGGGTTAAGTGAAGAGGATGAAAAGGACGTCACCGGTACTGAATGGGTTAAGTGAAGAGGATGAAAAGGACGTCACCGGTACTGAATGGGTTAAGTGAAGAGGATGAAAAGGACGTCACCGGTACTGAATGGGTTAAGTGAAGAGGATGAAAAGGACGTCACCGGTACTGAATGGGTTAAGTGAAGAGGATGAAAAGGACGTCACCGGTACTGAATGGGTTAAGTGAAGAGGATGAAAAGGACGTCATCGGTACTGAATGGGTTAAGTGAAGAGGATGAAAAGGACGTCACCGGTACTGAATGGGTTAAGTGAAGAGGATGAAAAGGACGTCACCGGTACTGAATGGGTTAAGTGAAGAGGATGAAAAGGACGTCATCGGTACTGAATGGGTTAAGTGAAGAGGATGAAAAGGACGTCACCGGTACTGAATGGGTTAAGTGAAGAGGATGAAAAGGACGTCACCGGTACTGAATGGGTTAAGTGAAGAGGATGAAAAGGACGTCACCGGTACTGAATGGGTTAAGTGAAGAGGATGAAAAGGACGTCATCGGTACTGAATGGGTTAAGTGAAGAGGATGAAAAGGACGTCACCGGTACTGAATGGGTTAAGTGAAGAGGATGAAAAGGACGTCACGGTACTGAATGGGTTAAGTGAAGAGGATGAAAAGGACGTCACCGGTACTGAATGGGTTAAGTGAAGAGGATGAAAAGGACGTCACCGGTACTGAATGGGTTAAGTGAAGAGGATGAAAAGGACGTCACCGGTACTGAATGGGTTAAGTGAAGAGGATGAAAAGGACGTCACCGGTACTGAATGGGTTAAGTGAAGAGGATGAAAAGGACGTCACCGGTACTGAATGGGTTAAGTGAAGAGGATGATGAAAAGGACGTCACCGGTACTGAATGGGTTAAGTGAAGAGGATGAAAAGGACGTCACCGGTACTGAATGGGTTAAGTGAAGAGGATGAAAAGGACGTTCCGGTACTGAATGGGTTAAGTGAAGAGGATGAAAAGGACGTCACCGGTACTGAATGGGTTAAGTGAAGAGGATGAAAAGGACGTTACCGGTACTGAATGGGTTAAGTGAAGAGGATGAAAAGGACGTACCGGTACTGAATGGGTTAAGTGAAGAGGATGAAAAGGACGTCACCGGTACTGAATGGGTTAAGTGAAGAGGATGAAAAGGACGTCACCGGTACTGAATGGGTTAAGTGAAGAGGATGAAAAGGACGTCACCGGTACTGAATGGGTTAAGTGAAGAGGATGAAAAGGACGTCACCGGTACTGAATGGGTTAAGTGAAGAGGATGAAAAGGACGTCACCGGTACTGAATGGGTTAAGTGAAGAGGATGAAAAGGACGTCACCGGTACTGAATGGGTTAAGTGAAGAGGATGAAAAGGACGTTACCGGTACTGAATGGGTTAAGTGAAGAGGATGAAAAGGACGTTACCGGTACTGAATGGGTTAAGGGGGTACTACTGATGCAAAGGACGTTACCGGTACTGAATGGGTTAAGTGAAGAGGATGAAAAGGACGTTACCGGTACTGAATGGGTTAAGTGAAGAGGATGAAAAGGACGTCACCGGTACTGAATGGGTTAAGTGAAGAGGATGAAAAGGACGTCCGGTACTGAATGGGTTAAGTGAAGAGGATGAAAAGGACGTCACCGGTACTGAATGGGTTAAGTGAAGAGGATGAAAAGGACGTCACCGGTACTGAATGGGTTAAGTGAAGAGGATGAAAAGGACGTCACCGGTACTGAATGGGTTAAGTGAAGAGGATGAAAAGGACGTCACCGGTACTGAATGGGTTAAGTGAAGAGGATGAAAAGGACGTCACCGGTACTGAATGGGTTAAGTGAAGAGGATGAAAAGGACGTCACCGGTACTGAATGGGTTAAGTGAAGAGGATGAAAAGGACGTCACCGGTACTGAATGGGTTAAGTGAAGAGGATGAAAAGGACGTCACCGGTACTGAATGGGTTAAGTGAAGAGGATGAAAAGGACGTCACCGGTACTGAATGGGTTAAGTGAAGAGGATGAAAAGGACGTCACCGGTACTGAATGGGTTAAGTGAAGAGGATGAAAAGGACGTCACCGGTACTGAATGGGTTAAGTGAAGAGGGATGAAAAGGACGTCACCGGTACTGAATGGGTTAAGTGAAGAGGATGAAAAGGACGTCACCGGTACTGAATGGGTTAAGTGAAGAGGATGAAAAGGACGTCACCGGTACTGAATGGGTTAAGTGAAGAGGATGAAAAGGACGTCACCGGTACTGAATGGGTTAAGTGAAGAGGATGAAAAGGACGTCACCGGTACTGAATGGGTTAAGTGAAGAGGATGAAAAGGACGTCACCGGTACTGAATGGGTTAAGTGAAGAGGATGAAAAGGACGTCACCGGTACTGAATGGGTTAAGTGAAGAGGATGAAAAGGACGTCACCGGTACTGAATGGGTTAAGTGAAGAGGATGAAAAGGACGGCACCGGTACTGAATGGGTTAAGTGAAAAGGACGGCACCGGTACTGAATGGGTTAAGTGAAGAGGATGAAAAGGACGTCACCGGTACTGAATGGGTTAAGTGAAGAGGATGAAAAGGACGTCACCGGTACTGAATGGGTTAAGTGAAGAGGATGAAAAGGACGTCACCGGTACTGAATGGGTTAAGTGAAGAGGATGAAAAGGACGTCACCGGTACTGAATGGGTTAAGTGAAGAGGATGAAAAGGGACGTCACCGGTACTGAATGGGTTAAGTGAAGAGGATGAAAAGGACGTCACCGGTACTGAATGGGTTAAGTGAAGAGGATGAAAAGGACGTCACCGGTACTGAATGGGTTAAGTGAAGAGGATGAAAAAGGACGTCACCGGTACTGAATGGGTTAAGTGAAGAGGATGAAAAGGACGTCACCGGTACTGAATGGGTTAAGTGAAGAGGATGAAAAGGACGTCACCGGTACTGAATGGGTTAAGTGAAGAGGATGAAAAGGACGTCACCGGTACTGAATGGGTTAAGTGAAGAGGATGAAAAGGACGTCACCGGTCCTGAATGGGTTAATGAAGAGGATGAAAAGGACGTCACCGGTACTGAATGGGTTAAGTGAAGAGGATGAAAAGGACGTCACCGGTACTGAATGGGTTAAGTGAAGGGAGTGAAAAGGACGGCACCGGTACTGAATGGGTTAAGTGAAGAGGATGAAAAGGACGTCACGGTACTGAATGGGTTAAGTGAAGAGGATGAAAAGGACGTCACCGGTACTGAATGGGTTAAGTGAAGAGGATGAAAAGGACGTCACCGGTACTGAATGGGTTAAGTGAAGAGGATGAAAAGGACGTCACCGGTACTGAATGGGTTAAGTGAAGAGGATGAAAAGGACGTTACCGGTACTGAATGGGTTAAGTGAAGAGGATGAAAAGGACGTCACCGGTACTGAATGGGTTAAGTGAAGAGGATGAAAAGGACGTCACCGGTACTGAATGGGTTAAGTGAAGAGGATGAAAAGGACGTTACCGGTACTGAATGGGTTAAGTGAAGAGGATGAAAAGGACGTCACCGGTACTGAATGGGTTAAGTGAAGAGGATGAAAAGGACGTCACCGGTACTGAATGGGTTAAGTGAAGAGGATGAAAAGGACGTCACCGGTACTGAATGGGTTAAGTGAAGAGGATGAAAAGGACGTCACCGGTACTGAATGGGTTAAGTGAAGAGGATGAAAAGGACGTCACCGGTACTGAATGGGTTAAGTGAAGAGGATGAAAAGGACGTCACCGGTACTGAATGGGTTAAGTGAAGAGGATGAAAAGGACGTCACCGGTACTGAATGGGTTAAGTGAAGAGGATGAAAAGGACGTCACCGGTACTGAATGGGTTAAGTGAAGAGGATGAAAAGGACGTCACCGGTACTGAATGGGTTAAGTGAAGAGGATGAAAAGGACGTCACCGGTACTGAATGGGTTAAGTGAAGAGGATGAAAAGGACGTCACCGGTACTGAATGGGTTAAGTGAAGAGGATGAAAAGGACGTTACCGGTACTGAATGGGTTAAGTGAAGAGGATGAAAAGGACGTCACCGGTACTGAATGGGTTAAGTGAAGAGGATGAAAAGGACGTCACCGGTACTGAATGGGTTAAGTGAAGAGGATGAAAAGGACGTCACCGGTACTGAATGGGTTAAGTGAAGAGGATGAAAAGGACGTCACCGGTACTGAATGGGTTAAGTGAAGAGGATGAAAAGGACGTCACCGGTACTGAATGGGTTAAGTGAAGAGGATGAAAAGGACGTCACCGGTACTGAATGGGTTAAGTGAAGAGGATGTGGTATATTGAGGTTACATTTTTTTTTAGCCAGGCTTAAGGGAGCCCACTTCGCTTTTTTGTTCTCTTTATCTTCCTCTCTCTTTGGCTTGTATCCATTCGGCCCCATTCAGTCTACTGTTTTAAGACGTTTACCCCCATCCAGGTGTCAATATTTTCCTGGCGAGCGGTAGTGAGCCAGCATAGGCCTATATATATTTTTGTTTTGACAGCAAGCTAAATTTGTACATTTTTTGATAAAAAAGTGTCTCCGGCGAAGCCGGATTTCTTCATACAATGCTGGCTCGCTATCCCTCGCCAGGAAAAAATCAATCGTCTTAAAACAGTTGGCTGAATGGGGCCAAACGGATACAAGTCAGAGAAAGAGAGAAAGGGAGAAAAAGATAAACATAACAGGCGACCCCCTTAAGTGAGGTAAACGTAGGGGAAGTGAGGGAGGTGCTGCAAGACTTAGAAACACGCCTCTCCATACCCCCTTCAAACTAAAAAAAAACGTCCCCCAAACCCCCTTCAAGCTAAATATGTACATTTTTCGGTAGAAAAATTTCCCGGCTAAAGGCCGGTTTCTCCCAAATTGCAGGCTCGCTATCGCTCGCCCAGGAATAATCGACACCTTATTGGGTTGAAGCATCTTATAATCGCCAAACTAATGAGGTGAAACGTCTTAAAATCTCCAAACTAATGGAGTAAAACAGCGAGGATCAAAATAGACCCGCTCTGCACCTAATAGGGTTAATCCTACCTATGTTCACCTAATCGGTAAGGAGTTTTTGCTCAATTCGCACGTCAGTTTTAGATTTTTGTTTATTTCGCTTATATAATGGTCGGTTTCGTTCATTCATCTGTAAACGCAGTCAATCGGGGGTTTAAGGGGGGTGACCTGTTTTTGTTCTGTCCTTTTCTACCTTTCTCTGGCTTGTATCCATTTGGCCCCATTCAGCCTACTGTTTTAAGACGATTATCCCCATCCAGGTGTCAAGTTTTTACTGGTGAGCGGTAGCGAGCCAGCATATTTAAAAAAAAAAATTGACAGCAGGCTAAATTTGTACAATTTTCGATAGAAAAATATCTCCGGCGAAGCCGGATTTCTTAATAATTATAATGCTGGCTCGCTATCGCTCGCCAGGAAGAAATCGAGGGGTTAAACGTCTTAAAATAGTTGGTTGAATGGGGCCGAATGGATACAAGCCAGAGAAAGAGAGAAAAGGAGAGAAATACAAAAAGCAGGTCACCCCCCTTAAAGGGAGATATATGTCCAAGCGATTTTTTGAAGGCTTCTGAAGTGCCGCAGTCTATAACATTGCATACGTTGACTACTCGGTTGAAAAAATAAATGTTTTGCTTCATTGGAGTGAAAGGGTTTACGGATGATTTTACAACCATGCCTTCAGATGTAATTTGAATAATCGATGGTGAAGTAATTTGTGTAACTCTACATTGTCAATAGCTTTAGTTAGCTTAGATACTTGAATGATATACCGTACCCTCGCAGTTTGGTCTTAGTCAGACTGAAAAGATACAATTGTTCTAGACGTGTTTAGGTAGGCTATAATGTTTTGTGTTATTCGTCGCTGTACTTGTTCTATCTATCTATCTATCTATCTATCTATCTATCTATATGCTCAGGCCCAAGCCCCAATTTTTTTTTTCTTTTTCTTTTCTATTTTTATTCGATTTTATTACTTTTTCTAGTTTATCTAAATCTTTTTTGATAATGAGGAGACCAAAATTGAACGCAGTATTGTAGATGAGGACGAACCAATGAATGTAATGTTATAATTATGTGTTGGAAAGGAAGTGAGGGGAATGAAAAGGGGGTTGTAAGGGTGAAGGACGAACTGTGGTGACAACAGGTAGCCCAGGTGAGAGAGAGAGAGTGAGTGAGAGAGTGAGTGAGAGAGTGAGTGAGTGAGGTAATGTTATATTATGTGTTGGAAAGGAAGTGAGGGGAATGAAAAGGGGGTTGTAAGGGTGAAGGACGAACTGTGGTGACAACAGGTAGCCCAGGTGAGAGAGAGTGAGTGAGTGAGAGTGAGTGAGAGAGGTAATGTTATATTATGTGTTAGAAAGGAAGTGAGGGGAATGAAAAGGGGGTTGTAAGGGTGAAGGACGAACTGTGGTGACAACAGGTAGCCCAGGTGAGAGAGAGTGAGTGAGTGAGAGTGAGTGAGAGAGGTAATGTTATATTATGTGTTAGAAAGGAAGTGAGGGGAATGAAAAGGGGGTTGTAAGGGTGAAGGACGAACTGTGGTGACAACAGGTAGCCCAGGTGAGAGAGAGAGTGAGTGAGTGAGAGTGAGTGAGTGAGTGAGAGAGGTAATATTATATTATGTATTAGAAAGGAAGTGAGGGGAATGAAAAGGGGGTTGTAAGGGTGAAGGACGAACTGTGGTGACAACAGGTAGCCCAGGTGAGAGAGAGAGAGAGTGAGTGAGTGACTGAGTGAAAACGATCTACTGTTGGTACTCTTATTCTAGGACAAAGGAAGAGGACTTCCATAGGGGTTACACTGGGTAGCTTAAGGGAGCCCACCTCGCTTTTGTTTTATCTTTCTCTCCCTCTGTCTTTGGCTTGTATCCATTCGGCCCCATTCAGCCTACTGTTTTAAGACGTTTACCCCCATCCAGGTGTCAATAGTATCCTGGCGAGCTGTAGCGAGCCAGGAAATATATATTTTTGTTTTACAGCAAGCTAAATTTGTAAATTTTTCGATAGAAAAATATCTCCGGCGAAGCCGGATATCTCCATACAATGCTGGCTCGCTATCCCTCGCCAGGAAAAAAATCAATCGTCTTAAAACAGTTGGCTGAATGGGGCCAAACGGATACAAGTCAGAGAAAGAGAGAAAAGGAGAGAAAGATAAAAATAACAGGCGACCCCCTTAAGTGAGGTGAACGTAGGGGAAGTGAGGGAGGTGAAGGTGCTGAGAAGAGGCTAACAAACAATGGGTAGAGGACAAGGAAGTGAAAACAGAGGGGATGTATTTTGCTTATCCTATCTATATATATTTTCATGTAAAAAACACATGGATAGATAAACTCTCTCTCTCTCTCTCTCTCTCTCTCTCTCTCTCTCTCTCTCTCTCTCTCTAATATATATAGATATGAGACAACCTCCAATGACGAAGATGAAGACAAAAGTGAATATGGCTGACATAGGGGTGACAAGGGATACACCGGGTGATTTAAGGGAGCCCACCTAGCTTTTTGTATCTTTCTCTCCCTCTATCTTAGGCTTGTATCCATTCGGCCCCATTCAGCCTACTGTTTTAAGACGTTTACCCCCATCCAGGTGTCAATATTTTCCTGGCGAACGGTAGCGAGCCAGCATATATATATATATTTGTTTTGACAGCAAGCTAAATTTGTAAATTTTTCGATAGAAACACGTCTCCGGCGAAGCCGGATTACTTCATATAGTGCTGGCTCGCTATCGCTCGCCAGGAAGAAATCGACACCTGGATGGGGATAAACGTCTTAAAACAGTTGGCTGAATGGGACCGAATGGATACAAGCCAGGGAAAGAGAGAACAGGAGAGAAAGATACAAACAAAACCGATGACCCCCCTTAATCGTAGGGGAGGTGAGGGAGGTGAAGGTGAGAAGGAAGAATGTCGAGGCGACGGGTTACGGGAAGAAGATAGGGGAAGGACACAGAGGATTGGTTGGTTGGGGGCAAGGGGGAGGGAGGGAGGGGGGGTAGATTGGCAGAGAAGAAGATAGGGGAAGGACAGAGAGGATTGGTTGGTTGGGGGGGAGGGGGAGGGGGGTAGATTGGCAGAGAAGAAGATAGGGGAAGGACACATAGGATTGGTTGGTTGGGGGCAAGGGGGAGGGAGGGAGGGGGTAGATGGCCAGAGAAGAAGATAGGGGAAGGACACCTAGGATTGGTTGGTTGGGGGCAAGGGGGAGGGAGGGAGGGGGGTAGATTGGGCAGAGGAGAAGATACGGGAAGGACAGATAGGATTGGTTGGTTGGTTGGGGCCAAGAGGGAGGGGGAGGGAGGGAGATTGGCAGAGAAGATAGGGGAAGGACACAGAGGATTGGTTGGTTGGGGGGAAGGGGAGGGAGGGAGGGGGGTAGATTGGCAGAGGAGAAGATAGGGGAAGGACACCTAGGATTGGTTGGTTGGGGGCAAGGGGGAGGGGGTAGATTGGCAGAGAAGAAGATAGGGGAAGGACACAGAGGATTGGTTGGTTGGGGGCAAGGGGGAGGGGGGAGGGGGGAGAGTGACAGAGAAGAAGATAGGGGAAGGACACATAGGATTGGTTGGTTGGTTGGGGGCAAGAGGGAGGGGGAGGGGGGTAGATTGGCAGAGAAGAAGATAGGGGAAGGACACATCGAATTAGTTGGTTGGGGGCAAGTGTGTGTGTGTGTGTGGGGGGGGTGGGGGGGGGGGGGGGGGGGTTGAGAAAGAGAAGAAGATATGTTAGTGGGATTAACACAAAGGGGACATGGCAAATGTACTAAAGTCAGTGATACCGAAATATGTAACTCGTACCAATGTTTAAATTAGATAAATTTCGTTTCAGAAAAGATATAGGCAAGTATTGGTTTGGTAAACAGTAGATAGATGTGGAATGGACTACCAAGTGCTATAGTGGGATCTAAAAACTGTAGGGAGCTTTAAGATAAAATTGGATAAGCATATGGACGAGAAGGGTTGGGTGTGAGGGGGGATCAGCCGGGTTGGTCCAATCAGCGCTCTGCAGACCTCATAGCGATAATCTCCGGTTTGGTAAGATGATCCTCAGGGTATTAGAGTGTGAAGCCTATAATTGGGCTTTGTAATGAATTGGGGTTGTGTGGGACAGGGATCTGCCTTGCTTAGGCCAATCGGCTTTCTGCAGACTCCCATTTTCTTATGTTCTTATGTTCTTATGTTCTTATGTGTGCCCAGAGATAAGAGTGATGGAAAATATAATATGTAAAGAGATTAAGAAGGAAGTAGAAGAATGAAAGGTGTCAGGGTTGGCTTTACTAATTCACAGGCCATACAGTGCACTATAGTCTATTCGCTGTAAGTAGGCGAGAAATCATGACCTCTATCCTCTGGAACTCAAAAAGGGCTAGAGCAAATGGGCTGTACATTTCCACATCTATTCCCTGGCTGACTCTTCCCAAATGGTAGCAATATTAGCTGGATTGCTCTAGTCGTTTTTTAGTTACAGAGGTTAGAGGTCATGATGTGTCGCCTACTTACAGCGAGTAGACTATGCCCATTGTTTCCTGATACTGTTACCGTACCTTTTATTCATGAAAGATACCCTGAATTTACTATTGTAATTCAATGATAGGGTTAATATTCAATGCCAACTGCCACCATAGGAGTTTCTTCACATTAGGGGAGAACTTATATTTAGGTGGTTAACCATTACTAATAGACCATTATAAAACCATTAATAAACCATTATTCAAGTATAACCATTACACTTCAGATTTTGGCTGCTGTTATTTTTGTATTTAGTTTGGGAAATACCCTCTATTTGGTAAAGGGTTAACAATGGTTTGAATGAACTCGCTAATGCAATGACATATTTTACTATAGTTCAGTAACTGACAGACGGTTCTATTCAGTTTAGGAAGGACCTCTCAAATCGGACTTATGATACTACCACAAATAGTAGTACTACTACTATTAACATTGATGGTGATGATAATGATGATACATACACATCAAGTATATCTATCTATCTATCTATCTATCTATCTATCTATCTATATGCTCAGGCCCAATCCCCACTTCTCCCATTTTTATTTTTTATTTTTATATATAGGCTACACGTGTATAATATACGACAGTGAATTAATCATGAAAGGAGACAATGTAGCTTAAGGGGAGGTTTTTAGTTTGTTTTCTACTCCTCCAGCAATCTTAAAATTTCACCCCCTTGACCCTCTTTCAAGATAAATTTGTATATTTTTTCGGTAGAAAAATGTCCCGGCTGAAAGCCGGTTCCTCTTATATTACAGGCTCGCTATCGCTCGCCAGGATAAAATCGACACCTAAATGGCACGAAAGGTCTTAAAATTGACAGAAATGGGTCGAAAGTCCTTAAAATCGTCAAAATAATGGGGCGAACGTGGTTAAAATCTCAAAAACAATGGGGCTAAACATGAGGGAGAAAGGGGTCAAGAAAAAAATCCCTCCAGTGGATATCTCCCCTTGAGAATGCTAGCGAGACCCCGTATAATATGAATCCCTTTGAATATAAAGGAAAGTAGAGCAGGACGGTAAGGTGAAGGGTTATACACTTGTCTTATATAAGGGCACAGGGGTGGGAGGTGGGAGAGAGAGAGTGAGGACATTGCTAATGGAAGGATCTGATGTCATTGGAGAATATACCGTAGTCTTCATGTTGTATATATCTGACTGTGTTTGCGTTAACCCTTTCTTTAACGAGGATGTTTGTGATTATATTTCAACTATATTTAGACGATTTTGTGCAGTTTAAGGGGGGTGACCTGTTTTGGTTCTGTCCTTTTCTATCTTTCTCTGGCTTGTATCCATTTGGCCCCATTCAGCCTACTGTTTTAAGAAATTTATCCCCATCCAGGTGTCAATTTCTTACTGGTGAGCGATAGCCAGCCAGCATATTTTTTATTTTTGATAGACAGCAGGCTAAATTTGTACATTTTTCGATAGAAAAATGTCTCCGGCGAAGCCGGATTTCTTCATATAATGCTGGCTCGCTATCGCTCGCCAGGAGGAAATCGACACCTAGATGGGGATAAACGTCTTAAAATAGTTGGCTGAATGGGGCCGAATGGATACAAGCCAGAGAAAGTGAGAAAAGGACAGAAATAACAAAAAACAGGTCACCTCCCTTAAGAAGAATCTGTGGTAGCAAAATGGGTTCGGTGAGATAGTTCGAAGCCTGTTAGTTGCTGGAGGCCCATTGGAAACTGAATACAATCGTTTAATAGTAGCTAGGAAAAAGTAAAAAGACGTCACCGGTACAGAAGAGGTTAATACAACTAAAGTCGTCACGGCTTTATGATCGCTACTTCCATTCAACATTGGCCAACATTAGATGATTTTTCCTCAGTTGGGGAAGTACGTGTAGGAATTAAAGGGATCAAATCTCCCTTCGAATCCCACAGGCCTTCCAAATGTGGATTGAATTATCTATTGGCAGCCAAAATGAAAATAAAAATTAAGTCAACTTACTCAAACGTCATTTTCATTATATTATGGCAGCTATTAGATCATTATATTTGGTTTAGGAAGGACCTCTTGAGGCAAGTAAATTGTTCCATAAATTTAATCTTTTTAGGGTCAATTATTGTGACTGTATTCTAAAATTTGACATCAATAATTTTAATCAAGCATTTTTAACTTGAAGTTTCTTGTATAACCTCTGCTTACTTTTTGTCTGTATTTATTGTTTTTTGTCTGTATTTATTGTTTATCTTTTTCTTTTTCTATTATTATTAATATTGATGATTTTTTAAATTTATTGTTCTTGTTAAAAGAGTACTCTTTGTTTAAATCTGTTGTTACTTCTTATTTTGCAATTATTTGTCTTTATATTATATGTATTCATTGTCGATAGTATCAATTGCTTACTTTTGCGATTTCCTTAGTTTATTTGTGCTATAAATGTAGGTTATTTGTAGGGTAGTTATTGATAGGGGTCACTTGAGGCATGCTATGCTTACAGGTACCTACCCGATAGCACTATCGTTAGTGAGTGCTGTACTGTATTTTATATATTATTTTGTAATAGTATAGATATCTTATCAATATTTGTATTTTGTACTATTGTTAATGTCTTGTCATGTTGCAAATTTGATTTTAAATAATATTTTGACATTTAACATGTAGTTTCTTTATTCATGCAGAGTTTAGTAAAATTTGCCAGAACGTCCCGGACTTCCCAAACTTGACTACTTCCTTTAACGTGACGATAGTGCGTTGTTATATGTGCGATTAGTTTGCTTGGGAAACAGATTAACTTGCTCATGTAGTAATGTACACCCTATGTGGTGGATTGTGTTCTTTTATTTAATAATTTTCATTTTAGTAAGCGTTGTTTCCACATAGCGATTTTGATAATTTAATTTGACTTTATATTGTCCTTGTCCCAATTTTGGTTTGTTTAGTTTGCAAGTTTTACATTTTAATTTTAAAAGGCTACAGACTATGTCAATTAATCCTTTTAGCTACCACAGATCCTTCTCAAGCTGAATAGTATCGTCTAATAGTTGGCAGTATATGAAGAAAAGGACGTCTTCGGTACTGAAAGGGTTAATACAAAGAAAATTACCGGTATATTATGTTTTTGTTTTTTAATCTCTAGAATGAAGTCCTTGGTCACCTCTCTGTCATCGTAAGACCTGTGTAGCTAGTGTATATATATATCTCTCTCTCTCTCTCTCTCTCTCTCTCTCTCTCTCTCTCTCTCTCTCTCTCCCCCCCCTCGGGCTGTAAATACGAGCGCCTCTCCTGTCGAGGTTTCTCCTTATTAATATTCCATCATGTTGGTTGGGCAACGAGCGATTGTAAGACGGCACATTAATAGTTAATTATAATCTGATATGAGAGAGAGAGAGAGAGATAGGAGGGGTTCTTCTTTCCTCCTCATCCCTCTTCTTCTCCTCTTTCCCCTTTGTTCTCTCCTCCTCCTTCTCCTTCTTCTTTTTCTTCTTCTTCTTATTATTATTCTTCTTGTTTTATTTTGCTTCACTGTGGTTTCCTGTTATAATTACTATTAGTTTTGTATGTCCTCTTACTTGACTTTAAATCTTCTTCGTTTATATCCTCCCTCCCCTCTTCACCATCACTATTATCATCAGCATCTTCATTGTCATCATAATTATCACCACCACCCATCATCACGATCATCACCACTATAATTAGGTACCCGCATTAAATAATCACCACCACTAATATTACCAACATTACTATCATCACCACAAACCATCCTCAAATAATCACCACCACTAATATTACCAACATTACTATCATCACCACAAACCATCCTTAAATAATCACCACCACTAATATTACCAACATTACTATCATCACCACAAACCATCCTCAAATAATCACCACCACTAATATTACCAACATTACTATCATCACCACCACTAATATTACCAACATTACTATCATCACCACAAACCATCCTCAAATCATAGTCTATTTGCGCTCAGTAGGCGAGAAATCATGACCTCTATCCTCTGTAACTCAAAAAGGGCTGGAGCAAATGGGCTGTCCATTTCCACATCTATTCCCTGACTGACTCTTCCCAAATGGTTGACATATTAGCTGGATTACTCTAGTCGTTTCTTAGTTACAGAGGTTAGAGGTCAGGATATCTCGCCTACTTACAGCGAATAGACTTTGTTTGTTTATAGTCCCCAGCACTCTCCTAGCCATCAATATTCCAGCAGCGTACACACACCAAGGACAGGGTATTCCAATTTCTTCAAGGGGGCCCACCTCGCTTTGTTTTTATCTTTCTCTCCCTCTCTCTTTGGCTTGTATCCATTCGGCCCCATTCAGCCTACTGTTTTAAGACGTATACCCCCATCTAGGTGTCAATATTTTACTGGCGAGCGGTAGCGAGCCAGCATATATATATTTTTGTTTTGACAGCAAGCTAAATTTGTACATTTTTGGATACAAAAATTTCTCCGGCGAACCCGGATTTCTCCATACAATGCTGGCTCGCTATCGCTCGCCAGGAAGAAATCGACACCTGGACGGGGATAAACATCTTAAAACAGTTGGTTGAATGGGGCCGAATGGATACAAGCCATAGAAAGAGAGAAAAAGGAGAGAAAGAGAAACAAAGCCGGTGACCCTCCTAAATGAGTCGCTATACCTTCTCCGCCAATACTGCCACCTGTTGTCTGTGTTAGTTCAATGTTAATAGTTTCCATTAGTTAGATATGTTGGGGGGGGGGTGCCTTAGGGTCTTTGGAGTATTGTGTGTGTGTGTGTGTGTGTGTGTGTGTGTGTGTGTGTGTGTGTGTGTAGTATTAGATATATATGTTTTTTTGTTATATACATTTTTAGAAAGTTTGCTCCCCCATACTTCCAAATATCTCTAAAACCCATCATCATCATCATCATCATCATCATCATCATCAGCACCACTCAGACAACCATTAATATTCCCTGAGCATGCCCTCGAAGGCCATGGTATATTTTAATAGTATAGTGTAATATGTCGATTTACCATCTTGGCCAATACTACCAAGTCGTGTACAGGACGGCCTTTAAAGAATAGTGGTTTATTGGTAGTGTGTGTTGTGTGTGTTGTAAATATGTGTGTGTGTGTGTGTGTGTGTGTGAGATATATATATATATATATATATATATATATATATATATATATATATATATATATAAAGAGAGATAATAAGCAATACACGTTTAGTCATGTCTTGTGTCGTCACTGTGCCGTAAACAAACTGGAGAGAGAGAGAGAGAGAGAGAGAGAGAGAGAGAGAGAGAGAGAGAGAGAGAGAGAGAGAGAGAGAGAGAGAGAGAGAGAGAGAGAGAGACGAGAGAGAGAGAGAGAGAGAGAGAGAGAGAGAGAGAGAGAGAGAGAGAGAGAGAGAGAGAGAGAGAGAGGTATGTGTGCCTTGATGGATAGACAGATGATAAGATAAATATATACATTTAGGTAAGGTATGATAACCCGTTCTCGTATAGTTGAGAGAATCCAGAAAGGGGAGCCCAAAGTGGGTTGCCCAAAATTAGTCCTCTTCCTGAAGGGGGTGACCTGTTTTTGTTCTGTCCTTTTCTATTTTTATCTGGCTTGTATCCATTTGGCCCCATTCAGCCTACTGTTTTAAGACGTTTATCTCCATCCAGGTGTCAATTTTTTACTGGTGAGCGGTAGCGAGCCAGCATATTTTTTATTTTTGTTTGACAGCAGACTGCATTTGTACATTTTTCGATAGAAAAATTTCTCCGGCGAAGCCGGATTTCTTAATATAATGCTGGCTCGCTATCGCTCGCCAGGAAGAAATCGACACCTAGATGGGGATAAACGTCTTAAAAGAATGGATACAAGCCAGAGAAAGAGAGAAAAAGAGAGAAATAACAAAAAGCAGGTCACCCCCCTTAAGTGTTCCACAAATGTGATGGGGTGTATTCTGAGATTTCAGGAATCAATACCATCCAAGGGAATACTATTATATTCTTCTGTATAATATGTTATCGACGAAACGGCTACTACACTCTTGTCTGCACAACAAG
This sequence comes from Paralithodes platypus, assembly GCA_032716605.1. Taxonomy (NCBI): domain Eukaryota; kingdom Metazoa; phylum Arthropoda; class Malacostraca; order Decapoda; family Lithodidae; genus Paralithodes; species Paralithodes platypus. The sequence goes on along the minus strand of CM064564.1, from coordinate 7,290,687 downwards.
ACGAACAATGTTGTAGATTATAATTTTAATTATATAATCCCTTTGCATGTTAGCTCTGTTCCGTGAAGTACCGGTACCAGTGACATTTTTGTTTTTGACATATTATAATTAAATAACACCCAGTTCTTAAGGGGAGGTTTTTAGTTGGTTCCCTAGACCTCCATCAAGCTTAAAATTACACCCCCTTGAGTTCCTTTCAAGATAAATTTGTACATTTTTCGGTAGAAAAATTTCCCGGCCGAAGGCCGGTTCCTCTTAAATTACAGGCTCGCTATCGCTCGCCAGGATAAAATTGACACCTGAATGGCACGAAAGGTCTTAATATGGGGTGAAAGTTCTTAAAATCGCTAAACTAATGGGGCAAACTTTTTATAATATCAAAAGCAATGGGGCTAAACATGAGGGAGAAAGGGGTCAAGAGAAAAAAATCCCTCGAGTGGAGATCTCCCCTTAACATTAATCATCAATTACAAACCACAACGCACTTGAATAAAAACTGAATTGAATATATTCATGGTATGGTTATCTCGTCTTTTCTAACGTGTATTTCTTTCTCCCTTACAGGTGAGTGAGTGATGGCGGCACAGCTCAAAGGGATGTCAATTAGTGACCACCAGGTACAGGTATACATTCATTATGAAGGGGAGACTTCCACCTGGAGGATTTTTTTTTCTGGACCTCTTTCTCCCTCATGTTTAGCCCCATTTTGCTTTTGATATAAATCGTTCGCCCCATTAGTTTAGCGATTTTAAGAACTTTCACCCCATATTAAGACCTTTCGTGCCATTCAGGTGTCGATTTTATCCTGGCGAGCGATAGCGAGCCTGTAATTTAAGGTGAATCGGCCTTCGGCCGGGACATTTTTCTACCGAAAAATGTACAAATTTATCTTGAAAGGGGGTCAAGGGGGAGTAATTTTAACCTCCCCTTAATTCCATTGTAAAACCCTCAGTGAATTTTATAATGTTGCATCAGTAGGCTATTTTATAATGTTGCATCAGTCAGTAGGCTATTTTATAATGTTGCATCAGTAGGCTATTTTATAATGTTGCATCAGTAGGCTATTTTATAATGTTGCATCAGTAGGCTATTTTATAATGTTGCATCAGTAGGCTATTTTATAATGTTGCATCAGTAGGCTATTTTGACTTGCCCCTGAATGAGGACATTTTGGATATTCTAGGATTGGCATAAGAACAGACAACGTAGCCTACCGTCCCCTGTTTGGATCCCTCTCACAAATCCACCGTGTTTCAAGCTGCTCGAGAACACCGCTATTGTGTGTGTGTGTGTGTGTGTGTGTGTGTGTGTGTGTGTTCATAATTGTAGTTTGACAGGAATTGAGTTTTTGACTCCTAATGTCCCGCTTCCTAGACATTATTATCAATATCAATTACAAATCTCATTGCTCAAGGGAGATGGTAACCGCCGGCTATGTCTCAGTAAACCTTCATCAACCTGAGCGAGATTTGAACCCCATGGGGTCTGCTGGGTTGCAGGCGGGAACGGTACCACTGAGCTAGCCGTGTGTGCTTTTTAGATTTTTTAAGACGCTCGCCCCCTTTAGTTTGGCGATTTTAAGAACTTTCGTGCCATTTAGGTGTCGATTTTTTCCTGGCGAGCGATAGCGAGCCTGTAATTTGTGGTGTGTGTGTGAATAATTATATTTGCAGCCCTAACGTCACGTCGGTTAAAGCGAGTTTAGGGCCAAATGTGAATCCTACCCAAGGCTGAAAAGCCTTTGTTGCACGGACAGGCTCATACAAAAGTTTCGTTATCTTCTTCGGTAAACAGTTTGATCCCGAACCAGGAAATTCAGGGTACGATGATTTAGCCCAAGTTTTGTGGGGTGAATCGTGACTCGCCTCCACAAATGTAAGTCGGTATCACACGAGCATTTTTTCACTCAACATTTATTCTCAACACTAGTCTGGCAGCTTATGAGGTCAGCATTTACTAGTTTTCTGTTGCCTAAGTTCATCTATCATCAGTCTAGTTTCCGATACCAGGGCAAAATAATCCAGAAATGTTGCCAGAAAAATGTTGATCATCGAATGTTGACTATAAAAGCTCTCGTGTGATACCTACCACCTGTAGTCAGATATCGCAGGAATCAAGGCGTGCAAGATATCGAGATACTTTTTTCTTTAACCCTTTCTGTACCGATGAAGTTTAGTCCATTTTATTCTCGCTGTGTTTAGACGATTTTGTGCAGTTTAAGAAGGATCTGTGGTAGTTTAAAAGGGTTAAGGGAGATAGTTTAAGGGGGGATATCCACCGGGAGGATTTTTTTCTGGACCCCTTTCTCCCTCATGTTTAGCCCCATTGCTTTTGAGATTTTAAGACGTTCGCCCCATTAGTTTGACGATTTTAAGAACCCTCGCCCCATTTATGTAAATTTTAAGACCATTCGTGCCATTTAGGTGTCGATTTTTTCCTGGCGAGCGATAGCGAGCCTGTAATTTAAGGGGAACCGGCCCACGGCCGGGACATTTTTCTACCGAAAAATGTACAAATTTATCTTGAAAGGGGGTCTAGGGGGAGTAATTTTAAGCTTGATGGAGGTCTAGGGAACAAACTAAACACCTCCCCTTAAACCCAGGTATATAATTGTTTAACTGGATAAAATCGTCTAATATTAGCCAGAATAAAGTTAAATAGACGTCGCTGGTACAGAAGGGGTTAAGGGAGCCCACCTCGCTTTTTTGTATCTTTCTCTCCCCTCTCTCTTTGGCTTTTATCCATTCGGCCCCATTCAGCCTACTGTTTTAAGACGTTTACCTCCATCCAGGTGTCAATATTTCCTGGCGAGCGGTAGCGAGCCAGCATATATATATAATATATTTGTTTTGACGGCAAGCTAAATTTGTACATTTTTTGATAGAAAAATGTCTCCGGCGAAGCCGGTTTTCTCCATACAATGCTGGCTCGCTATCGCTCGCCAGGAAGAAATCGACACCTGGATGGGGATAAACGTCTTAAAACAGTTGGCTGAATGGGGCCGAATGGATACAAGCCAGGAAAAGAGAGAACATTAGAGAAAGATTAAAAAAGCCGGTGACCCTCCTTAAAGACTCCATGAATAATTATGCTGTCAGAAGAATGGCCGGAAATTGAGTAGACGAGTGTTCGTAGGTTGGTATTGCTCTTGTGACGTCTGAAGGGCCTGATGCTGATTTCTGCCTACTGTTGGTGTCATTATTTTAACCCCTTCAATACCGGCGACGTCTGTAGTATCTAATTCTAGTATCTATGTGGACGATTTGACGTAGCTTAGGAAGGATCTGTGGTAGTTACAAGGGTTGATTTGAGATAGTTCGAAGCCGTATAATTGCTAGCTAGAGATCCTTCCTAAACTGAATAAAATAGCTTAGTAGAAGCCAGAATATAATGAAAAGACGTCGCCGGTACAGAATGGGTTAAGGGGAGGTATTTAGTTTCTTCCCTAGAACTCCATCAAGCTTAAAATTACACCCCCTAGACCCCCTTTCAAGATAAATTTGTACATTTTTCGGTAGAAAAATTTCCCGGCCGAAGGCCTGTTCCTCTCAAATTACAGGCTCGCTGTCGCTCGCCAGGAAAAAATCGACACCTAAATGGCACGAAAGGTCTTAAAATTGACTGAAATGGGTCGAAAGTTCTTAAAATCGTCAAAATAATGGGGCGAACGTCTTAAAATTAGAAAAGCAATGGGGCTAAACATGAGGGAGAAAGGAGTCAAGAAAAAAAAAATCCCTGAAGTGGAAATCTGCCCTTAACTCCTTCCCCATAGATCATCACGAAATGTTCACTGTAGTTTGGTTACCATTAGATGATTTTCTGCAGGTTGCAATCTACCTCCACGACTCCAATGGGTAAATACGATCTCAATTAACCCTCTTAAGGGGAGGTTTCCACTTGAGGGATTTTTTTCTTGACTCCTTTCTCCCTCATGTATAACCCCATTGCTTTTCTATGTTTAAGACGTTCGCCCCATTATTGTGACGATTTTAAGAACTTTCGACCCATTTCTGTCAATTTTAAGACCTTTCGTGCCAGTTAGGTGTCGATTTTATCCTGGCGAGCGATAGCGAGCCTGTAATATAAGAGGAACCGGCTTTCAGCCGGGACATTTTTCTACCGAAAAATGTACAAATTTATCTTGAAAGAGGGTCAAGGGGGTGAAATTTTAAGATTAAAATAAAATTAAGTAGAATATGTGAAAGAAAATATACCTCGTCCTATCTCATTATATGGAGGAGTAGAAAACAAACTAAAAACCTTCCCTTAATATCATTGGTCTTTCTTTAACTGGATAAACTCATCTATCTGTTAGCCAGAATCGAAGGTAAGCAGGCGTCACGGTGGTGGTGAAGGGGTTAACATTGGTGAAGGGGTTAACATTGGTGAAGGGGTTAACATTGGTGAAGGGGTTAACATTGGTGAAGGGGTTAACATTCAGCCGTAGAGAGTCAATATTTGAACATGTATATTCTATGGATGGAGTTGAAGGCATGATGATTACCCTGAACCAGTATTCCATGCCATGTGTATTACGTCTGTCCATAGTAAGGTTAAGGGGAGGTCTCCACTTGAGGGATTGTTTTCTCTTGACCCCTTTCTCCCTCATGTTTAGCCCCATTGCTTTTGATATTATAAAACGTTTGCCCCCATTAGTTTAGCGATTTTAAGAACTTTCACCCCATATTAAGACCTTTCGTGCAATTCAGGTGTCGATTTTATCCTGGCGAGCGATAGCGAGCCTGTAATTTAAGAGGAACCGGCCTTCGGCCGGGACATTTTTCTATCGAAAAATGTACAAGTTTATCTTGAAAGGGACTCGAGGGGGTGTAATTTTAAGGTTGATGGAGGTCTAGGGAACAAACTAAATACCTCCCCTTAACGATCGTAGTAAAGATAGCCTAAGTAGAATATGATAGCCTTTATTTACCCTAAGGGGAGCCGATTCGCTTTTCTAGACCACCTTCTCCCTCATCTTTAGACCCATTAGTTTGGCGATTTTATGAACTTTCGCCCCATTTCTGTCAATTTTAAGACCTTTCCTGCCAATTAGGTCTCGATTTTTTCCTGGCGAGCGATAGCGAGCCTGTAATTTAAGAGGAATTGGCCTTCGGCCAGGACATTTTTCTACCGAAAAATGTACAAATTTATCTTGAAAGGGGGTCTAGGGGGCTTCATTTTAAGCTTGATGGAGGTCTAGCGAGGAAACTAGACAAATAATAAATAAATACAAAAATTACCAAAAAGTGAAGGATCTCCCCTTAATGGTTTGTATTAATGTGTAAATACCAGTTACTCGTATGTCTAATGACTTAAGCCTGCACGTATTTGCATAATAGTATGGGGACACGACACAGTAGGATTGCGTAAATATTCGCTTGTTAATTTGCTTTGCGTTCGACGTGTACTACGACTGTAAAAGTGAATTAGCATATGAACACTACCTTCTTATGGTGACCACGGGATTGGGCCCACTTAGGTTAGGTTAGGTTCCAATCCCGTGGGCCCAATCCCGTATGGGCCCAATCCCGTATGGGCCCAATCCTTATGGAACCCCTTCTTATACTTGACTTGTGTATGTTGTGTTTGCTTTCTGTTGCGCAGAGGTATGATAGCGTAGACTGCTAAGGATTGGGGTTGTTTCGAAGGTGGCCGTTTGGGAATGTGGCCGTTTGGGAATGTGGCCGTTTGGAAATATGTCCGTTTAGGAATGTGGCCGTTTAGGAATGTGGCCGTTTAGGAATGTGGCCGTTTAGGAATGTGGCCGTTTAGGAATGTGGTCGTTTAGGAATGTGGCCGTTTAGGAATGTGGTCGTTTAGGAATGTGGTCGTTTAGGAATGTGGCCGTTTAGGAATGTGACTGTTTGGGAATGTGGTCGTTTAGGAATGTAGTCGTTTAGGAATGTGGTCGTTTAGGAATGTGACTTTGGGAATGTGGTCGTTTAGGAATGTAGTCGTTTAGGAATGTGGCCGTTTAGGAATGTGGTCATTTAGGAATGTGGTCGTTTAGGAATGTGGCCGTTTAAGAATGCAGCCGTTTTGACTTACATCCATCCACTCCCACACTTGTCGATCAACCGAGACATACACTTTGACAACAAGGGATTAAAACAATTGCTCCACACTATTCACTTTTATTTTATAACAATCGGTCGTACGCTGAGAACAATTGGGCCGAGAATTACAATCGTGTTTTGCCCTGAGCTGCTGGAAAGAAAGAGAGAGAGAGAGAGAGAGAGAGAGAGAGAGAGAGAGAGAGAGAGATTAGTTGATTGAGAGAGAGAGAGAGAAGTTGATTGAGAGAGAGAGAGAGAGATTAGTTGATTGAGAGAGAGAGAGAGAGATTAGTTGATTGAGAGAGAGAGAGAGAGAGAGAGATTGGTTGATACTATAGAGAGAAGGAGGTGTGGTTTTGGCAGGCGTCCTCAATATAAGATGATATAACCTACCTGTTGTGTTGCTCCATCTGAATCCTTACCCACCCTCCCTGCTTCTTCTGTTACCTCTTGATATACCTCTTACCTCACCTTACCTCTTGTCTCACTTCACTTCTTTACAAACTTCTTACCTCACTCCATACGTGTAACCCACTCACATTATCTCTACACCCAATACCTTACTTCTTGATACACCTCTTACCTCACCGTGCCTCTTGATACACCTCTTACCTCTTTTTTTTTTTTTTTTTTTTTTTTTAAAGAGACAATGCACGGAGGAAGGAAAAACACAGAAAACAAAAAGGTCCATGTGCCTAAAGGCATCCTCCATTCATAAAATGTTTGTAACAACTGGATTTAAACATTTGTAGATTGTAAGTTTGTGGAAAGCAATTCGAGGGAAGTGAATTCCAAAGAGTAGTAGTTCTAGGGATAAATGAATTTTGATAAGCAGAAGTTCTGCATTGTGGAGGAGAAAGTGTAAATTCATGGGCGCTCTCAGCTGCCCTAGTTCTACGGGGAAAGATGTGGAGAGGCGGCACAATTGAAGCAAGTTCCTCGGAACAATTGCTGTGAAAATATCTGTAGAATAATGCAAGGGATGCAACGTTTCTTCGTATGGATAATGTAGGAAGGTCCTGTGTGATTGCAGGGTTATTGATTGATCTAATAGCTTTATTTTGAATTTTGTCCAACTGCCTCAATGCAACCACTCCACTTCCACTCCACAGAGGTGAACAGTAATCCATCTGAGAACGCACATGACTTTTATATATTACGGCCAACTGCTCGTCAGTGAAGAATTCTCGAACTCTAGAGCCCCAGTTTTTTAGAGGCATTCTTAGCAATGCTTCTAACATAATGTGTCCAGCTCAAGTTAGTAGTTAATGTTACACCGAGAATGTCAATACTAGGGGAAGTGGGAATATTTACATCATTAAAAAATATATGGGAGTCAGTGAGATTCTGTCGGTTAGACAATTGAATGTACTTGGTTTTCTGTGCATTAAAGGAAACTAGATTCTTTTGTCCCCATTCTTCAATTCTAGAAAGGTCCTGGTTCAGAGAAATTGCAGTGCTTATTTTTGAATTTATAAGATCGGGTTGGGTGAACAAATTGGTAAATGTGAAGGAACTGTGGAGTGTTGAGTCATCTGCATAGGAATGTATTGGATTATGAGTGGTAGATATGAGATCATTGATATGAATGAGGAACAGAGTTGGGGCCAAAACTGATCCCTGGGGAACACCAGCATTTATTGAGTGAAATTGAGAATAAAGGCCATCTACCATTACACGTATTTTTCTGTTATGAAGATAAGAAGAAATTAGTGGAACTAATGATGCAAGGCCGTAGTGTGACATCTTCACTGCATACCTCTCACCCTAATCACATCAATATGCACGTCCTACCTCACCTCCATGCTTCCTTTACCTCTTGATACACCTCTTATTTAACTTAACTTCACCTCTCTGCATACGGTAACGGTACCTTACTATATTAAACACCATCTTTCACCGCCTTGTACGTCATTTCTCCTTAGCTCTGTAAACACTTTCCTTCACCTCTTTATACAGCTTACACCTCACCTCTTACCTCTACACACATCCCCTTATACTTTTACACACCTCACCTCAATTTACCTAGCTTCTCTTCTACACACTTCATCCAAGGCTTCATTTTGACTCTACACTCCTCTCCTCACTTCACTTAAGGGGAGAATTCCACCTGGAGGATTTTTTTCTGAACCTCTTTCTCCCTCATGTTTAGCCCCATTGCTTGTGAGATTTAAAGACGCTTGCCCCATTAGTTTGGCGATTTTAAGAACCCTCGCCCCATTTCTGTCAATTTTAAGACCATTCGTGCCATTTAGGTGTCGATTTTTTCCTGGCGAGCGATAGCGAGCCTGTAATTTAAGGGGAACAGGCCTTCGGCCGGGACATTTTTCTACCGAAAAATGTACAAATTTATCTTGAAAGGGGGTCAAGGGGGAGTAATTTTAAGCTTGATGGAAGTCTAGGGAATCAACTAAAAACCTCCCCTTAAAACATCATTAGTTTTCACCACTATAGTAATCTCATTCCCCAGCTTACTTCACCTCTCTGTATACCTCATCTCACTTCTTCACTCACCTCAACTTCCCCTCACCTCCCTAGACATCTTTACTAAGCTGACACACATCGTCTAATGATAGCCAGAACACAAGCAAGAAACGCGTCCTCGTGTATTAAAGGGTTAACTCTTCCTCTATATATAAAAATCACTTATCGGTGAAATGGCCTGCAAATCTCGTGTTATCTCATCAGTATATATGGTATAATTATAAATCTTACTCAGATTATATATATATATATATATATATATATAATATTAGGGGAGATGGGTCGTTTTTCTGGTCCCTCTTCTTCCTCTTGTTTAGCCCCATTATTTATTTGATATTTAGATATTTGACCCATTAGTTTGTCGATGTTAAGACCTTTCACCACATTTCTTTGTTAATATTAAGACCCTTCGCGCTATTTAGGTGTCATTTTGTTTTCCTGGCGAACGATAGTGAGCCTGTAATTTTGGAAGAACCGGCATTGTTCTTCCGAAAAAATATACAAATTAATCTAGAAGGGGGATCTAATGGATGCTTGTTTTAAGTTTGATGGATGTCTAGGGAGGAAACTAAAAATATAAGAAATATATGAAATAATCGACCCAAAAATATACCCTTCCCCATTAATATAATTATATCTTTAACAGTGTAGTTTGTGTTTTCATCTTCCCATTTGTATTTTTCATAATTTTTGATAAATATATTTCCTGGAGTTATTTATGGGCTACTCTGAACTGTGTGTTAAGGGGAGGTTTTTAGTGTGTTTCCTAGACTTCCATCAAGCTTGAAATTACATCCCCCTTGACCCCTTTTCAAGATAAATTTTTACATTTTTCGGTAGAAAAATGTCCCGGCCGAAGGCCGATTCCTCTTAAATTACAGGCTCGCTATCGCTCGCCAGGAAAAATTTGACATCTAAATGGCACGAAAGGTTTTAAAAGTGACATAAATGGGGTGAAAGTTCTTAAAATAGCCAAACTAATGGGGCGAACGTCTTAAAATCTCAAAATCAATGGGGCTAAACATGAGGGAGAAGGGGGTAAAGAAAAAATGCCCTCAAGTGGAAATCTCCCCTTAATGTACTAGTCGTGAGTGGGCCTGGGTTAGGTCGCTTGTTGGGCTTTGGGGTGTGGGGAGAAGTGTGTGTGTTGTGCGTGTGTTGTGCGTGTGTGTGTAGCGTGTGTGTGTATGTGTGTGTTTTGTGTGTGTGTTGTGTGTGTGTGTGTGTGTGTGTGTGTGTGTGTGGAGTTAAGAAATTGAGAGAGACATATTTCCATACATTTACCCATTGTACATAGAGTTCCATATATCTACAGTACATTGATACACTAAACACACCTTCCAAGGATCGAATATGGGCTACCTAATTCCAAGTCCCACCTTCCATTCACTACGTCACAACCCTCCTGAACCCAATCATCCCTTATGACAGATACCGGTAAAATTATATAACTTTGGACGGGGACATAATTTCTGACATTCTGGAAAAAATATAATGAACCGCAGTTATGGGATAAATACTTGATGCTATGGAGAAAAAAATCTAGTATATTTGCGGTGTTCTTCCATAATGCAGAGCCATTTTTCCATAACTGTACCTTATATACTTTTATCCAGAAATGTCCGAAGTATAACCCCTTGTCCGAAGTATAACCCCTTGTCCGAAGTATAACCCCTTGTCCGAAGTATAACCCCTTGTCCGAAGTATAACCCCTTGTCCGAAGTATAACCCCTTGACCGAAGTTAGGCCATTTTACGGTACCAGTATATGTTTTGCGCTTAGGCCGAGGGAACCTGGGTTTAGTAGTATAATATAGTTCTTCTCACCAACATTATAGTGGCATCATTTTGTATCTTACCTTTCGTTGTTTCGGCCATCCTTCAGTGGCCTTGGTGAGAGCTGCTCTCCCCTAGTATGTTTGCTGTCAGTGTTTGATGCACCAGGCTATTCGAGGGGGCAGCTCTCTACCCCGCGAAACAGACTATACAATAATACACATAACACACAATGGCCGGAAAAGCCAACAATATGTCCAGCAAACATTATGTGTCTATGCCTGTGATCGAACCTGGCTACATACCGGTAATTGCAAATAGTGAGTAGAAGCTGGGATTTGCATTGCACTGAGCTTGCAACCCTACTGAGGTGGGTTCAATTCTCGGTATAATTGGTGGAAATATTATTGGAAGTCAATTCCAGATGTGTTTTTGTTTAATTTAAGTACTTCATAATTTAAGTACTTCATAATTTAAGTACTTCATAATTTAAGTACTTCATAAACATTCCACCTCCTACACCGTAAAAATAGCCTTTCTGTTGCCGACATTCTTGTAATGAAAGGATAAATTCACATATGCCGTGAATACTTAGGGGAGATGTCCACTTGAGGGATTTTTTTCTTGACTCCTTTCTCCCTCATGTTTAGCCCCATTGTTTTTCTAAATTTAAGACGTTTGCCCCATTATTTTGACTATTTTAAGAACTTTCAACCCATTTCTGTCAATTTTAAGACCTTTCGTGCCATTTAGGTGTCGATTTTATCCTGGCGAGCGATAGCGAGCCTGTAATTTAAGAGGAACCGGCTTTCAGCCGGGACATTTTTCTACCGAAAAATGTACAAATTTATCTTGAAAGGGGCTCAAATGGGTGTAATCTTAAGCTTAAAGGATATCTAGGGACCAAACTAAAAACCTCCCCTTAAATGGGTAAATTATGCCCACGTGCCAGAAACGTGTTATTTTTATTACACACCAGTTTTGACTCTCTCAGGAGTCATCTTCAGGTCAGTAGAGGATGCCAGAGAGAGTCGTACCTGTCTTGTTATATTCAGGTCAGTAGAGGATGCCAGAGAGAGTCGTACCTGTCTTGTTATCTTCAGGTCAGTAGAGGATGCCAGAGAGAGTCCTACCTGTCTTGTCATTATAATATAGGCCTAGCATTGTTGTCTGTCCGGTAAATTTCCATATCCCCATATTAACCCCTTCATTACCGAGCATGACTTTTGTCTATTATTTCAAATATATCTAGAGGCTTTTATATAGCTAAGGAAGGATCTGTGGTAGTTAAGAGGGACTCGAGATACTTTGAAGACATTTAATTGTTTCATGTCCTTCCTAAGCTAAATATAACTGTCTAATCCTAGCCAGAATACAATGGAAAAGACGGCTCAGTTATGAAGGGGTTAATTACTCAGCTATTACGAAGACTTAATAGCGAAGTGAACATAGCTTGGTTTATGATGACATCGCTTAGTCATCCCATTAAGGGGAGGTTTTTAGTGTGTTTCCTAAACTTCCATCAAGCTTGAAATTACACCCCCTTGAGTCCCTTTCAAGATAAATTTGTACATTTTTCGGTAGAAAAATGTCCCGGCCGAAGGCCGGTTCCTCTTAAATTACAGGCTCGCTATCGCTCGCCAGGATAAAATCGACACCTGAATGGCACGAAAGGTCTTAATATGGGGTGAAATTTCTTAAAATCGCTAAACTAATGGGGCGAACGTTTTATAATATCAAAAGCAATGGGGCTAAACATGAGGGAGAAAGGGGTCAAGAAAAAATCCCTCAAGTGGAGATCTCCCCTTAAGATTATGCCGGCAACACCAGTCAGTCGTCACATCAACAAAGGACGACACCAGAGGTAATGAATGTCAAGGCTGTCGCCATTCAACCATACGACCTTCGATATTAGCACACCTAGAGAAACAAACACACGAAGCCGCCACGAGTCTCTTATTAAGGGAGCCCACCTCGCCTTTTTTTTCTCTTTCTCTCCCTCTCTCTTTGGCTTGTATCCATTCGGCCCCATTTAGCCTACTGTTTTAAGACGTTTACCCCCATCCAGGTGTCAATATTTTCCTGGCGAGCGGTAGCGAGCCAGCATATATATATTTTTGTTTTGACAGCAAACTAAATTTGTAAATTTTTCGATAGAAAAATGTCTCCGGCGAAGCCGGATTTCTACATACAATGCTGGCTCGCTTTCGCTCGCCAGGAAGAAATCGACACCTAGATGGGGATAAACGTCTTAAAACAGTATTCTGGTCCCCCTTCTCCCTCATGCTTAGCCCCATTAGGTTAAACCAAATTAAGACGTTCGATCCACTAGTTTGGCATTTTGTAAGACCTTTTTCTTTGTCAGTATGAGGACCTTTCGTGCCATTTAGGTGTTGATAGTTATTCTGGCGAGCGATAGCGAGCCTGTAATATTAAAAGGCACGCCAGAGATAATGTCAAGGATGTCGCCATTCAAGCATACGACCTTCGATAATGACACCTTAAGGGGAGATTTCCACTTGAGGGACTTTTTTTCTGGACCCCTTTCTCCCTCATGTTTAGCCCCATTGCTTTTGAGATTTTAAGACTTTCGCCCCATTAGTTTGGCGATCTTACGAACTTTCGCCCCATTTCTGTCAATTTTAAGACCTTTCGTGCCAATTAGGTGTAGATTTTTTCCTGGCGAGCGATAGCGAGCCTGTAATTTAAGAGGAACCGGCCTTCGGCTGGGACATTTTTCTACCGAAAAATGTACAAATTTATCTTGAAAGGGGGTCTAGGGGGTGAAATCGTAAGCTTGACGGAAATCTAGGGAACAAACTAAAAACCTCCCCTTAAAGAAACAAACCAAGCCGCCGCCGGTGTATTATTATTATTAGTGTTATTATGCATCACTTCCCCTCACACGCCGATAATGACGGATGATAAATTACCCCCCCCCCACCCCCTCCCCTTTCATCGCTGCCTTCCTTAAGGGTGGGGGGTGGGGGGGTATATATGTTGTTGGTTTATTTATTCATATATATTTATATTTTTTAGTTTCCTCACTTGACATCCATCAAGCTTTGAAAAAAAAAAAAAAAAAACACCCTAGTTCCCCCTTCGAGATTTTAGTTTCCTCACTTGACATCCATCAAGCTTTGGGGAAAAAAAAAAAAAAAAAAAAAAAAAAAAAAAGTAGTTCCCCCTTCGAGATAGATTTGTAGTTTTTTTTTTTCTGTAGAAAAATGTTCCGGCTTCTATAATTACAGGCTTAGTATCGCTCGCCAGAAAAACATCGACACCTAAGTGGCACGAAAGGTCCAAATATTGACAAAGAAATGCGGTGAAAGGTCTTAAAATCGACAAAGTAATGAAACGAACGTCTTAAAATGTAAAACACTAATGGGGCTAAACATGAGGGAGAAGGGGCGCCAGAAAAACAAAACCATCCCCCCCTTAACCTCCCCCCCCCCCCCCCTCTTCCTGCCAGCCAGTCGACCTTGAGCCATTGTATCTCTTTAATACCCCTTTCAATCGTCTGGAAACAATTAAATCCTGAGTAGTACCCCCTCCCCCCGTTGGAGTCGCGCATCCTCGTTTTCTATGCTCGTTTTTTCCCCATTCCGGCATTTAAATATCACCTCCAATGTCCTAATCTTGTAGACCGTCAATTTGCAGACCTCCTGGGTTTTTTTGTGTTGGTAATTATGTAGTTATTGTCGTTAATTATCCGAAAATGTCCTTGTTCTATTGTTATGGATTTTGTCTTTTGCAATAGGCTCTTTTGACGTTTGTGTATTTCGCTGGTAAATGAGCTTAATTTGTTAATATATATACCGGTATATACAGTATATATATTTATTTTTTATTTTTTGTCTATGTGATTGAGGGAGGCAAAAGGCAGAACTGCCTATAGCGAGTGCCTCCCCCATAGTTGAAAGAGTGACAGGGCCAAAATCAAGGGATATATATATATATATATATATATATATATATATATATATATATATATATATATATATATATATATATATATATATATATATATATATATATATATATATACTGTATATATTCTTCACGGTACCAAACTCGCATCAAGCATTTAACCTCCTGACTCCAAGACATCTTTCTCAATCAGCATAAAGACAAACAATCGTGGCATTGAAAGATGTACCATGTATTTTCCCACAACTGACAATAGCCCCTGGTACATACCGCGTGCCTTGTGTGGCGTGTATTGTGTGGAGTACGTCACCTTGCCTGCACACACATACATACACACACATACACACCCGACCTCTGCACAATGAATGACCTTAAACTCGCGGGGGATTCTTTGGGTTACATTCTTTGGGTTACATTCTTTGGGTTACATTCTTTGGGTTACATTCTTTGGGTTACATTCTTTGGGTTACCTTCTTTGGGTTACATTTCTTTGGGTTACATTCTTTGGGTTACATTCTTTGGGTTACATTCTTTGGGTTACATTCTTTGGGTTACATTCTTTGGGTTACATTTCTTTGGGTTACATTCTTTGGGTTACATTCTTTGGGTTCCCTTTTCTGTTATTTTTTTTCCTCCATCGTGTTTTTATCTTTCTACTTCATCATCATCATCATCATCATCTTATAATTTGTCTTCTTGTTCTTTTATTTTGTATATTTTATTCTTTTACGTTGGGTAATTTCCCTTTAGGGGGAGATGGGCTGGTTTTTTGGTCGATATTTTCATTAATAGATTATGTTTCTAGTTTCCTCCATAGACCTCCATCAAACTTTAACAACAACAACCTCAGGATCCCCCTTCAAGATATAGGCTATTTGTACATTTTTCGGTAGAATAATGTCCACGCCGAAGGCCGGTTCCTCCTAGACAGGCTCGCTGTCGCTCGCCAGGAAAACATTGACAGGTAAATTGCCCGAAAGGTATTAACATTGACTACTATATGGGCCGAAAGGTGTTAAAATCGCCAAACTAATGTGCTAAACGTCTTAAAATGTATTTATTTTCGTCGTCTTTTGCTTCTGTATTAAGTGTGTGTGTGTGTGTGTGTGTGTGTGTGTGTGTGTGTGTCTGTGTGTGTGTGTGTGTGTGTGTGTGTGTGTTATAGAAGGTTGACTAAGTGCATGTTTAGGAATTTAATTATTATATGAAGATATGGGAAACTTAGACATGCACTGAGAGAGAGAGAGAGAGAGAGAGAGAGAGAGAGAGAGAGAGAGAGAGAAAAAATTTACACTTTCTCTTATTAGGCCTACCTGTAATGCAATTTGGCCCTTCGAAATCTCTCTCTCTCTCTCTCTCTCTCTCTCTCTCTCTCTCTCTCTCTCTCTCTCTCTCTCTCTCTCTCTCTCTCTCTCTCAACATACAGGTAGCACTTAATCGATCAAACGGATTATTTCTTCACCCAACGCTTCATTGCTCCCTTCACCAAGACCAACAATCAAAGCCATTCTCCCGCACAACTCAACCAATAAAGGCCAACAGCGGAATATTGCTCAATCAACACTTTCCCTCTAAATTCACAAGCCGTACGGTGGATTCATTAAGGGGAGATATCCATTTGAGGATTTTTTTTCTTGACTCTTTTCTCCCTCATTGTTTTCCTAATGTTAAGACGTTCGCCCCATTATTTTGACGATTTTAAAAACTTTCAACCCATTTCTGTCAATTTAAAGACCTTTCGTGCCATTTAGGTGTCGATTTTATCCTGGCGAGCGATAGCGAGCCTGTAATTTAAGAGGAACCGGCTTTGAGCCGGGACATTTTTCTACCGAAAAATGTACACATTTATTTTGAAAGGGGCTCAAGGGGGTGTAATCTTAAGCTTGAAGGATATCTACGGACCAAACTAAAAACCTCCCCTTAACCCGTTCAGTACCGGTTCCGCCCTTTGTTTTATTTGATAACTGGCTACTATTATGCGATGTTATTCAGCTTAGGAAGAACCTCTATAATTTTAACCCATGCAGTACCGGTGACGTCTTTACTTCACCTACATTTAGACGATGATATAAAGCTTATGAAAGAAATGGGGTAGCTAAAAAGGATTTCTCGAGAGCGTCGGTGATCTTTTAATGGGTATAGACATCCTTCCTAGGCTGAATCAAACCGTGTTACTACTAGTTACCAGAATATATATATATATATATATATTACGGGACTTAGGATGATGTCACCGGTACCTACTGGATTCATTGAGGGGAGATTTCCACTTGAGGGATTTTTTCTTTACCCCCTTTCTCTCTCTCATGTTTAGCCCCATTGCTATTGAGATTTTGAGACGTTCGCCCCATTAGTTTGGCGATTTTAGGAACTTTCGCCCCATTTCTGTCAATTTTAAGATCTTTCGTGTCATTTAGGGGTCAATTTTTTCCTGGCGAGCGATAGCGAGCCTGTAATTTGAGAGGAACCGGCCTTCGGCCGGGACATTTTTCTACCGAAAAATGTACAAATTTAGCTTGAAAGAGGGTCTAGAGGGTGTTATTTTAAGCTTGATGGAGATCTAGGGAACAAACTAGAAACCTCCCCTTAACCCGTTCAGTACCTGTTCCGTCCTTGTCATTTGATACTGGATACTATCAGACGATTTTATTCACTTCAAGAGGGGCCTCCAACAATTAAAAGCCTTTGAACTATCTTCATTAACCCTTTTTTACTACCATAGATTCTTCTTAAGCTGCACAAAATCGTGTTAAGGGGAGATTTCCACTTGAGGGCATTTTTTCTTTACCCCCTTCTCCCTCATGTTTAGCCCCATTGCTTTTGAGATTTTAAGACGTTCGCCCCATTAGTTTGGCTATTTTAAGAACTTTCACCCCATTTATGTCACTTTTAAAACCTTTCGTGCCATTTAGGTGTCGAATTTTTCCTGGCGAGCGATAGCGAGCCTGTAATTTAATAGGAATCGGCTTTCGGCCGGGATATTTTTCTACAGAAAAATGTACACATTTATCTTGAAAAAGGGTCAAGGGGGATGTAATTTCAAGCTTGATGGAAGTCTAGGAAACACACTAAAAACCTCCCCTTAATGTAGGTAAAATTGAATGAAAAAGACGTCGCCGGTACAGGAGTTAAAAGAAACAACGTGGTCATTTCCAATCATCAGAAATTGCTCGACATCACTCCACCATCAGAAGAAAAAAGGCCTACGTGAAAGTCAGAAGAAAGTACATAAACAACCATAACAACCATAGCTATTGTTATTGCATCATGAATTGCAGCAATAATATTATTATTATTATTATTATTATTATTATTATTTTTTTGGTGACCCTGGGGTCTCTGGGTCTTCTCCTGGGTGACCTAGATGTGTGTGAGTTTGTGTTTATCTGTGTTTGTTCGTTGTTTTATGTTGTGTGTTGTGTTTTCCCTGTTCTTGCTCTGTCTTGAGTCGGCCACCCCCCAAGGAAAAAAAAACTATATAAAATATAAAAAAAAAAAAAAAATATATATATATATACTGTATATATAACTAGGAAAAGTGGGGATTGGGCCTGAGCATATAGATAGATAGATAGATAGTTTTTGTTGTTCCTATGTTAGTGAGGGAGCCAAACGGCAGAACTGCCTAAATCAATTACCAACAAAACCTTTAACAATGGAAACATCACACAATATTAACTAAGCCTCTATAATACTAATAATTAAAGCGAAGTCCCGGTACATAATCAATAACACTATAGCTTCTACCGGAATATGTCATCTTTGGACGTAAACTCGAACAATAATTTTGGGTTTCTCCCTAAGGTTGCCAATATGTTGTTGTAGAATTGGACACCATATTACATTATCAAACAATCTTATTTATTTTTACCATTGTTAAAGGGACAATAAATAGAGGAAGGGAAAACAAAGATAACACAAGAAACGTCTGAAGTCAAAGTGTAGAGTAGTGTATTTTGTGTTCATTTAAGCTGGTGATTTTTCACTTTGAGATGGAGAACTTTACCTAGATCTGATTGGCTGATGGTAATGTGTCTGAATAACATCTTTCAGTTGCAAAAACAAGTACAAGAAATATACTACACAGTACGGTACTCTTGAGTATGAGTCAATCAAATACAAGTAGAGTTTCTTGCTCAATGGGAATAAGTGCAAATTCTTCAGATTAAAACATAAACACATGAAGTTACACAGGTTAGGCGTCACGCATTCTAGCCTACTTATAATGAATAGACTATAGTGAAGCAGTACATTATGCACTAAACTTCTAAAGTAACATTATCCCCTCATCATCATACAGCATTGGCCCTTAGCACTTTTCAGGGGTTTATAGTGTATATTATTGTAGTATATACTGTATAGAGTAGTGTAGGGAGAGACTACATTACATACATAGCTTAATAATAGCACTACCTTCTCATCACCATACATAGGTGATCCCTTGTACTAGTTAAGCATATATACAGGTATATATAGTGTAGCGTTTATAGTGTAGTGTAGTGTAGTGTAGTGTATTGCAGTTGTGCAGTTCATAACATACATAAGAGTAACCCTCCCCCTTTTTCACCATATAATGGTGACCCCTAGCACTCCTCATGGCTCTGTAGCGTAGTGAAATATACGCGTAGTGTAGTGTAGTGTAGTGTATAGGCTAGTGTAGCATAGGGAGGCACTACATCACACAGTAACACTACCCCCTCATCACCATACAGAGTTGACCTCTAGCTCTCCTCTGGGCTCTATACAGGTCACTTGGGAGGGACTGGAGTTCGGAACTCAGGAAGTCTTAGTTTCAACAATATGTACACTGTACGAAATGTAATATATACCGGTATATATATATATAATGTTAGATAAAAATAAATTTCGGGAACAGTCAGGATTTAGAAGTGGATATTCAGCCATGGATCATTTGCCAGCTAATAGAGAACACCTCAGAAAATAATATACCTCTTTATTTAGCTTTCGTAGATTACGAAAAGGCCTTTGATTCGGTAGAGATAACAGCTATAGCAAACTCGCTACATGAACAAGGAATACATGAAACATATGTAAAACTCTTAGATAATATATATATGCAAAAGGCACTACTGTGGTCCGATTACACAGAGACACAAAGATGATAAAGATTGGGGGGAAGGAGTGAGGCAGGGAGACACAACCTCACCCAAGCTGTTCACAGCTTGTCTTGAAGGGATATTCATAAAATGTTCATGGTAATCAAAGGGAATTAATGTAGACGGGGAATACCTTAGCCATGTCCGATTTGCAGACGATATTGTCTTAATTTCAGATAAAGCTGAACAATTCCAGGAAATGCTCAATGATCTCAATAAAGTAAGTTTCAAAGTAGGTCAAATAATAAAACAGGAGTAAAACCAAAGGTATGTACAATTAATCCAATGATAAGGCCCAACGGAGAATAAATACGTTTGATGACGAAATTTTAGAGGAAGTAGAAGAATACAATTATCTTGGCCTAGTAATGAAACTAACAAAAGACAATGAACATGAAATAGTAAGGTGAGTCACTCTATGGATCTGAAACTTGGAAACTAACAAAAACAATGGAGAATAAGCTTAGGAGTGCATAAAGAGCAATGGAAAGATCAATGCAAGAATACCTTAGAGATAGAAAGAGAGCATTGTGGGTAAGAGAGCAAATCAAAGTCAAGGATATTCTAGAAAGTATTTAATAAGAGCAGAAGAGGAGATGGGCAGGACATATAGCAAGAAGAGAGGACAATAGGTGGCATCAAAGACTAACTGACTGGACCCCAAGAGAAGGAAAGAGCGATAGAAGACTAGACAGGAGGTGGAGAGACGAGATAGAAACAAATGTAGGGGTAACATGACAACGACTGGCAAAGTCTCGGGAGACATGGAAATGGTTAAGGGAGGCCTTTGTCCAGTAGTGGACTCCTAATGGCTGATGATGATGATATATATATATATATATATATATATATACATACATACATACAGTATATACACACGTAAGTTATTTAAAGCGTGCTATAAATGTTAGTAGTGAATATATTATGTATGTACTGGAAACACTGGTAGCAACTGTACGTCTGACTTCCACCTTGACCTCTGTGTGGCCTCTTGTTAGTTACGCTATTAGGAATATGCTAATTAGCGGGTATGATAGCTTGTAGGTCGTAAAGTGGTATTGATAGGCTAATTATGGCTTCATTAGGACGTGATTAGAGCTTATATTGAATATAATTATCTCTTATGTTTGTAAGTTGCCAGCTACTTTGTCGATTAAGGCCATTATGGTTTGTGTTCAATGTTCGTCCACATGTTATGTTATGTTTATTGCTGCATAGGTAATCATTCACACATTCTCCATACTATGCCGTTATTGCTCTTTCACATAGGTTAGGTAGTTTAGCTACAAATAGCCTCATATGGAACAGAAAAAATAGTAGTGTCTTTCCCTTATACTTCTTTGTACTTTCTAATTGGATGGAACTTCGAGCAGTTACTGTAGCGTGTGTGTACTTACTCTAGTTGTACTTACTCTAGTTGTATTGCGGGAGTGAGCATGCTCGTTATTTTCCCGCCTCCTATATGTGTAGGTGTTATATGTATCGTTGGAATGGCTGTGGATGTGTGTGTAGTCTGTATTTTAGCCAATTGGCGACATCGGAAACGAAGGCTTAGGGTGGATCTGTATGGTACCATTCTCACTATAGACGGTACCGTCTCGCCCGAAGGCTTAGGTAGCCATCAGCTTAGGTGAACCATATGATACCCATCTCGCCTTGTACCATTTTGCCAACCCCAGATGGGACGTCACAACGTCGTCCACTTATTCCAGGTACCTATTTACAGCTAGGTGAAATGAGGCTAACACATGAAAGGAGACAAGCCCAATTTGTCTCCGCCCGGCCGGGAATTGAACCCCCGACCCCTCGTGTGTGAGACGAGAGCTCTACCTACTAGGCTACGGGCTGTGTGTGTGTGTGTGTGTGTGTGTGTGTGTGTGTGTGTGTGTGTGTGTGTGTGTGTGTGTGTGTGTGTGTGTGTGTTTTACTGTCAAGGTGACATCTGTATAATAATATTGACGGGTCCTGCGTAGATTATGTCGTTGCGTCTTCTCAAGTACGTAATAGTATTGGAACATCTTTGGTTTAGTTCGAGCGTCACTCTAACTCATCTCAGAACAGTCAAACTGAAAAATGTTCTCTGATTTCTTTTACACTCCGTCCGTTTTGCATTTGTATCTAAGCTTGTATGTTCTTCAATCTATTCCGCACCTCTCATGCCATTGTAACATGCCACTCTTTAATAAAAAAAAAAAAAAAAAATCGTAATATATACAGTATAATTGTATCACATAAGTCTAATAAAGAAAGTTTTAGATATTGCTGATACCAATTATCGACCAAAACATACTTGGTGCCGAGACATCACTTCTTAGCGCGACTGTACACCCCCCCCCCCCCCCCCCCCCCCCCCAACATTTTGACATTAAGAGGGTAGGGTTTAAGTTATATCCCTAGATCTAGAGTCTATCAAACTTTAAAAACACCCCAAGGTAAAATTCCTTCAAGGTAAATTTCTAAAAAAAATCGGTAGAAAAATTAGCCAGCCAAAGGCCGGTTCCTCCTAAATTACAAGCTCGGTATCGCTCGACAGGAAAGCATCGACACGTAAATGGCACGAAAGGTCTTAATATTGGCAAAGAAATGTGTCGAAAGTCTTAAAATCGCCAAACTAATCAGCCGAATGTCTTGTAATCTTAAAACTAATGGGGCTAAACATGAGGGAGAAGAGGGACCCCAAAACCTCGCCTCATTAATGGTGCCAGAGTGTGTATAGGAGAGTAGTACCCCCCACCCCGACCCCCCATCCCCCCTACCTGGCACTCATTACCTGGGTGACTTTCCCTGCCACGTCACCTACCACTAAAGGCACCTCTTCCTTCTCTTCCGGCTTTTGTCTTCTTCTTCTGCTCTACCCCTTCCTATGTTATCTCCCCCCCTCCCCCCCCCCCAAATCCACCTCCCTCTCCACTGTCACTATAGTATGTTTATGTCTAGGTGATGGTATATTGTCAAACCCTC
This sequence comes from Paralithodes platypus, assembly GCA_032716605.1. Lineage (NCBI taxonomy): Eukaryota > Metazoa > Arthropoda > Malacostraca > Decapoda > Lithodidae > Paralithodes > Paralithodes platypus. The sequence continues at coordinate 7,268,364 of CM064564.1, read as the reverse complement.
CACTTGGTCACGTAGTCACACTACTACGATGATTTTGCACCGATATATGTTGTTAATTATAAAAAGTTGGTATATATATGTTGCAAAGTTGTTAATTATAAAAACTTGGTATACAGTATATATGTTGCAAAGATATACATACTAGTTTCATATATTTCCATAAGGCATCGATTTTTTTTTTTTTTTTTTTTTGGCACCGATACATGTTATTTATGAAAACGGTATTAATTGAAGTTGGTTGGTGTAAAAAACATAATAATTGATATGATCCAGAGATATACTAGTTTCATATATTTCCATTGGGCATCGAACAAAATCAACTGCTAAAGAATTACATATGCCATCAGCTGAACCAAAAATTAAAATACAAACATAAATAAAATAAATAAATAAAGAGAGGGAAAAAAAAAACCCGACTATAATACATCACTTCCTCCTCCTCTTGACACTTTGACACTGAATTACAAACTTTCCTTCACTTTCACACCTGGCTGGTTACAGAATACAACCCTCTTTGCTTTTATGCAGGTATAGAGAGCTACAGTGGCCCATATTTATTTGTATCAAATTTCCCTCAAAATTTGTAAATAATTCTTCATTAGACCAGTTTAAGAAGTTAACATAATATTTTGCACGTTTGGAAATGAGTGTCTTGCAATATACTGCACATTGTTGTCTTTAAATACCTCCCTGGAATAGATCGCAAGGTCATTGATATGCAAACGATTTTTCTCTCTCTCTCTC
>CM064564.1:7246715-7267520 GCA_032716605.1 Paralithodes platypus | reverse complement strand
AGAGACTGCCGTGGTGTAATTGATTAAGCGTCGGCTATCGTTCTGATGGTCGATGGTTCGATCCCCACTGAGAGACTAGAAACATATATATATATATATATATATACCGTATATATATATATATATATATATACTGTATATAATGGAAATTAACCGAAAAAGTTAACAAGATAAATAGTGATTTCAATGTTTTAACCTCAGGGATTATTGATTAAGATATAGAGACATATCGATACTGGTTGCAAATATATGGATATATTAAGAGTCTCTTTCAGGAAGCGATAACTCAGTGTATAGCGTGGCGGACTGTGGACCAAATGGACCTCAGTTCGAGTCCACACCAAATGCCCGGGATTTAATTATTCCCACTGTTCTACAAGTATCCTGGCTATACCGACATAATATTCCTTGCCACACACGCCCTCCCTCCCTCCCCCTAGTGAATAATAGCCCCACCCACCGCCCTCCCTCCCTCCCCCGTTCGAATAATGGCCCCACCCACCGCTGACGTCACGAATGTAAACACAAATTTCCCGGGCGCCAATTGGTGGGTTAATGGAAGCAATCGCCATTCTTTGACGCTCCATAAAACACACAGAGGGACTTTGGAATGGCGTGCATTTTTGGTAGGGGGCAGTGTGTGTGTGTGTGTGTGTGTGTGTGTGTGTGTGTGTGTGTGTGTGTGTGTGTGTGTCTATATTTCTACCGGTAAAACGCAGAGAGAGACTTTGGAATGGCATGCAATTTTGACAGAGGGGCAGTGTGTGTGTGTGTGTGTGCGTGCGCGTGCACGCGTGTGTGTGCGTGTGTTGGGGGGTGGGGTGGAAGGAGAGAGAGAGAGAGAGAGAGAGAGAGAATATCTATATAGTAATTAAACTTTTCTAGTATTTGCTGGCGCGTTTCATCTCATTATCCTGGCTATCATCAGGCGATGTTAGTATGTATTAGAGGGATCTGTACGATTCATAAGAGTTATTTTAGATCGTCTTTACTTCCTTGGTTCCCAGAGATCCTTTCTAAGCTCCTTAAAATTGTCTAAGATTAGCCAAAATAAAAATGAAAGAAAGTTCACTACGAAGAAGGAAGAAGGCCAGACGGGTTAATGATATGCAAATGAGGGTGAATAATGAAGAGAGGGAGAGAGAAAGGGGAAGAAAGGAGAGAGAAGGAGAGAAATTAGAAGCGCGGAGACACAAAACGAAAACGTGATGATATAAGATAATTGAAGATAAAAGAAGATGGGAGAATGGGGACAATGATAAAGGAGGGAAGGGACGAAATAAATGGGATAAGAAGAGGGTAGAGATAAGAAGAGAAGATAAGAAGAAGAGACAAGAGGAAAAGGGGTAAGAATAGAAATAGAGAGAGGAGAGGAGAAGAAGAAGAAGAAGCAACAAGCGACAAGAGGAAAAAAGAGAATAGAAGAGGCAAGAAGATAAGAAATAGAAAGAATAGAACAGAAGAGAGGAAGAAGAGAGAAGCGATAGCAAGAAGAGAGGAGAAGAGAAGAGACAATAGGAAAGGAGAGAAGAGAGAAGAGGAGAGAAGAAAAAGAGAAAAGAGAGCAAAAGAGAGAAAAACATGGAGAAAAAGAGAAAAGAAAGAAAAAAAAAAAAAAAGAGAAAAACATGGAGAAAGAGAAAAGAAAGATAAAAGAGAGCAAAAGAGAAAATATAGAGAAAAAGAGAAAAAAATAAATAAAAGAGAAAATATAGAGAAAAAGAGAAAAGAAAGATAAAAAAAGAGAGCAAAAGAGAGTAATAGCCCTCTGACAATGGGTGAGCAAATACACGAGAGAGCAACGCAGATAAACTCCGGCCCAACATGCGAACAGCTGATAGGGACGCACGCACACACACACACACACCCCAGGTAAGCATTCACTCTTTCACGCTTTTCCTCTTACACACACAGACATACACACATACGCACGTACACACAAATACACACACGCACACACACACGCACACACACACACATATGTACACATAACGTAAGTGACGTTCACACAAACATTCACACAAGCCATGTCAGACACTATCTAACCCACATTTTCACCTCCCTCTCTCTCTCTCTCTCTCTCTCTCTCTCTCTCTCTCTCTCTCTCACACACACACACACACACAGAACCAGTGAATTATATAATGCTGTGCAAATAGTCAGCACTTAGGTCTGAAAAGAGGACCAATTATTTTTCCACCCCATCGGCTGGGAACTGCTCGAGATGAAACTGCCAATTACTGTATCTCAAAAGGGGTCCCCGTATTTTGTCAGTTATAGGGTAATTAGTTTGTGAAATGAGGGTTGTTAAATTGCTTAATTAGGCCATTCAACAAGAGTAAATAGTTCAATTACATACAGTACGACATCGGGACGTCGAGCTCTTTAAGGGGGGTGACCTTCTTTTTGTTCTCTCCTTTTCTCTCTTCTTCTGGCTTGTATCCATTCGGCCCCATTCAGCCTACTGTTTTAAGACGTTTATCCCCATCCAGGTGTAAAAAAAATTTACTGGTGAGCGGTAGCGAGCCAGCATACTTTTAAACATTTTTTGCCAGCAGGCTAAATTTGTACATTTTTCGGTGGAAAAATGTTTCCGGCGAAGCCGGATTTCTTCATATAATGCTGGCTCGCTATCGCTCGCCAGGAAGAAATCGACACCACGATGGGGATAAACGTCTTAAAATAGTTGGCTGAATGGGGCCGAATGGATACAAGCCAGAGAAAGACGGAAAAGGAAAAAAATAAACAGATCACCCCCTTAATTCTTATGTTAGTCTATTTTCCATTAGTTTCCTTATTTATCATGTTATCATTAATAGTATTAGCGTTTTGCCGTATGTGCATCAAGAAGAAAACAAAATCAAAGCTGTCTGTAACATGTGTTCTTCCCAAAGTCAAAGGGAGCCATATTCAAAGTGCGTTTAGAGTCCAAATGTCTCTGGACACTCGGACCTTGTAGCAGTTTTAGTCATAGGATGAGGGAAACACAGATTGAGGGTGAGAGTTCCAGAGCTTACTTGTTCAGTAGAACAAAGATTTAAAATTGTTTCACTCTTGGGTTAGAGAGTTGGACAGAGCAGGGGTGGGAATGTGGTGAAAGGTGGGTGCCCCCTACTCTCCAAAAGGGAGGCGGGACACACAGAAGAAGCATTGTGTTGTGCATCGTTATTCCCTCTACTAACAATCCACAACACTATATATATCCAGCATATACCTGTATATATATATATATATATATATATAACCTCCTCTCTCCTCTATCCTGGTCAATGTCCTCGAGTCACGTACAACAAACTTTACCAGGGGATAAACTTTGGAGAGAGAGAGCGAGAGCGAGAGAGAAGAGAAGAGAAGAGAAGAGAAGAGAAGAGAAGAGAAAGAGAGAGAGAGAGAGAACAGATTACGTCAGTCCCCTCTCCTAGACAACCCGGAAACAGTGATAGGAATGCCCGTCATTATCAACTTGGTATCTCGGCCAATCAGCGAGCGGCGGGTCGAGGAGGGTGCGAAGAGCCAATCAAAAGGACGAGCTTCTCTCCTCCTGTTTCCTGATTGGCTACTGCGTGTTTACTTTTGTACACTCGGATACCATAGTCTCTAACCCACTCATAAGAATTCCTGGACCACCTATGTTTGTTATGCAATTGTAATTTATCTAAACTGATATTTTGATAGAACTTGCTTTTCAATAAATACTAGATAGTGTTGTTGTTGTTGTTGTTCCCCAAGCTGCCTGGCCGAACAGCCCCAAAGCCCCGAGCAAGGCCAAGGCCATAACCGAGCACCCCCACAGAACCCTCCCTGCCTACCACAATAAAGCCTGGGTGACCGAAGCCACTCCATGACGGGGAGCTGAGGAGGGTGCGGAAACGCCCGGGAAACCAAAGCCCCACCCAGGGCCCTGTGCCCCTCAGCAATTATGAAGAGAAAGTTGAGGGGCAAAGGAAAAATGTGACGCTTTGGCTTCCAATCTTGGTAGATTGGGAGGTCAATCCACGGAAAAGACGCCGTCACTTGAGATCTAGGAAATACATAAGTAAAAGGAACAGTCGGAGTAAGCTATGGGTATGGCAGAGATCTCTCAGTTCTCACTCTGATAGACCAGCCCATCACCATATGACTAGAACCCAATCCTCTCAGCATCAGCTAGGAAAGGCCCTAGAAAGCCGCCTTTGGCGGGGGGATAGCTCCCCTATTTCAACCCCTTTCAGGGTTGGGCACCCGCCCAATAGTGTTATAGTTAGTGATAGATAGTATTATAGTTGATGTGTAGATAATCAGATTCATAAATTCGTTTCCAGAGATATACTCCCACATAGCGATTTTGATAAGTTGTTTTGTCTTTTTACTGTGTTCATCAAAGTTTCGGTTTGTTTATTTTGCAAGGTTTACGTTATAATAGGTGAAGTTGGCGAATATTTATGCATGAGCTGAAGACTATGACATCCATACCCCATCACCAATAACTCCCCTTTGTGTGTCTACCTCTGCACACAAAAATATACAATCAAAAGAAAATCAAACAGTTTAAGGGAAGGTTTTTAGTGTGTTTCCTAGATTTCCATCAAGCTTGAAATTACACCCCCTTGACCCCCTTTCAAGATAAATTTGTAAATTTTTTGGTAGAAAAATGTCCCGGCCAAAGGCCGGTTCCTCTTAAATTACAGGCTCGCTATCGCTCGCCAGGAAAACATCGACATCTAAATGGGATGAAAGGTCTTAAAAGTGACGTAAATGGGGTGAAACTTCTTTAAAATCGCCAAACTAATGGGGCGAACGTCTTAAAATATCAAAAGCAATGGGGCTAAACATGAGGGAGAAAGGAGTAAAGAAAAAAATCCCTCAAGTGGAAATCTCCCCTTAACCCTATGACCATCATCATACAATTAACCATTATAACCACTAACATAAACCAAAATCAGCACCATAAACTACATCACACCCAACCGTTGCCACAGCTACCATCAAAACCACTACCACGACTACCACAACACGCAACCACTACTGTCACACAGGCAACCATACCTACCACAATCAAAACAACCACTACCATCCTAACTACCACTTCCATAACCACTACCACTACGACTACCTTCAATACAACTAACATTAAACATCACTACTATAACTACCACACAGATAACCCGAACTACCACACATACAACCACAACTACCACACACATAACCACAAATACCACACATACAGTCACAACTATCCCCACCATAACATAAACCACAACTACCACGCAGACAACCACAACTACCATTCCACTACCACACAAAAAAAAAACACAACTACCACATAGACAATCCCAACTATCATTCCACTACCACACAAACAACCACAACAACCACACAGACAACCACAACACCACCCATCATAACATAAACACCACAACTACCACACGCTACTACAACCATCCACTTTCATTCGAGTAATAGCATTTGGCCCCGTATACAAGCCAAGGCCCTAAGGGGGGTTTGGGATCATAAGGGTTTTCTTTTTGTATGTTTATATTTATATTGTCTTGTCTATATATTGTTTTAACTTTATTTCATGTCATTGTATTTATGTATTCATTTTTGGGAGTTTATGTGAATTTCTTATGTATTTATTTATTTGTGTGTGTGTGTGGGGGGGGGGGGGGGGGCTCCTTGTCTAAAAATATATGCTTTTCTTAATTTTCTTTTCTATTTATTTTGTTCACTATATTTAATTTTAATTTAATTTAAAAAAAAAAATTGGGGGAGGGCTCCTTGTTTATATATACACACATATATATATATATATATATATATATATATATATATATATATATATATACCTACCACAACTACCACAATTCTCACCATAACAACCACTCCCACCATTACTCCCACCAACACTCGTACCATCTTCTCCTACCACAATCCAACCATTCCCACCACAAATACCACAACTTCCACATCTACCACAATTCCCACCACCCTACCACAACTTCCACAACTATCACAATTCCAACCACCACTCCTACCACAACTTCCACAATTCCAGCCATTCCCACCATAACTACCACTCCCAACATTACTCCTACCGCAACTACCACAATACAACCACTCCCACCACCACTCCACCCCCTTCATTCATCTTCCATACTCACGGGATGACAGATAATCTATTCTCCTTTCCCACCCATTCAGAATTAATGTTCCTCCATCTCCACAAACGCCTCGCCTTTCTCCAGCAGTAGGCAGAAGTGGTGGCTGAATAGTTAGGGTACTGGATTAATAACCCCACATACACCACACCAAATACTCTTCCACAATGTAATGGTTTAGATGCTTATGTCCTGGGTGTGGTGTCCCGAGTTCGAATCCCGGGAGGACTATATGCTGCCATTAGTTTATTAAAGTGCATTGGGGTTTGCAATTGATGATTAATGTTAAGAACGGGGTGTTACTTAATAATTAACTCACTACTAATACAACTACTATCACTACTTGGTTGATAGCTACCATAACACAACTACAAGTCAGAGTGTGTGTTCTTGTGTGCGAGGATATGAGAGAGAGCGAGAGAGAGAGAGAGCAGGTAATATTTTCCAATATACCGCATCAGCAAACAATCATCGCCACCATATCTTCCTCTTCCTGTCTCTCTCTCTCTCTCTCTGATGGTATATCATTCAATGCAATAACATACATCATAGGCAATCACATTAAGCATACACACACACATATTCATTCACACACATGACTTATTATCTCTCTCTCTCTCTCTCTCTCTCTCTCTCTCTCTCTCTCTCTCTCATGCACTTTCAACTCGTACCATTAATCTCAAAACCTCTTCTCGTTAAGGGGAGGTCTCCACTTGAGGGATTTTTTTCTTGACCCCTTTCACCCTCATGTTTAGCCCCATTGCTTTTGATATTATAACACGTTCGCCCCATTAGTTTAGCGATTTTAAGAACTTTCACCCCATATTAAGACTTTCCGTGCCAATTTTTTCCTGGCGAGCGATAGCGAGCCTGTAATTTAAGAGGAACCGGCCTATGGCCGGGACATTTTTCTACCGAAAAATGTACAAATTTATCTTGAAAGGGGGGTCTAGGGGCTGTAATGTTAAGCTTGATGGAAGTCTAGCGAACACACTAAAAACCTCCCCTTAAGCCTTTATGTACCGGCGACGTCTTTTAAACTGTATTACAGTTATATTTAGAAGATACTATTTAACTTAGGAAGGACATCTACCAATTAAGAGGCTACAGACTATCTCAATTAATCCTTGTAGAATGTAGATAAAAAAATAAAAAAATAAAAAAATAAAAATAAAAAATAAATATATATATATATATATATATGGTGAATGTGTCTGAGTAAATATAATAGAATAGATAGCTACCATACATCCTTCCCAAGCTTCATAAAACCGTCTAAATGTGGCTGAACTCGCATATAAAAGACGTTACCGGTACAGAAGGGGTTAAGGGAGCCCACCTCGCTTTTTTTCTCTTTCTCTCCCTCTCTTTTTGGCTTGTATTAATTCGGCCCCATTCAGCCTACTGTTTTAAGACGTTTACCCCCATCCAGGTGTCAATATTTTCCTGGCGAGCGGTAGCGAGCCTGCATATATATGTTTTTTGTTTTGACAGCAAGCTAAATTTGTAAATTTTTCGATAGAAACATTTCTCCGGCGAAGCCGGATTTCTCCATACAATGCTGGCTCGCTCTCGCTCGCCAGGAAGGAATTGACACCTGGATGGGGATAAACGTCTTAAAACAGTTGGCTGAATGGGGCCGAATGGATACAAGCCAAGGAAAGAGAGAAAAGGATATAAAGATAAAAAAGCCGGTGACTAATGAGCAAAGTGGGAACTGAAGGATTAAAGGGGAGACTTAGATTTGTTTATATACCGGTACTTGTTTATGTATTTATTTATTTATGTATTTATTTATTTATTTATTTATTTATTTATGTATTAGGTATTTATTTATTTATTTATTTATTTATTTATGTATTAGGTATTTATTTATTTATTTATTTATGTATTTATTTATTTATTTATTTATTTATTTGTGTATGTAGTTTTGAGGTTCTTCAATAGACCTCCATCAAGCCGTTCTTTCCGATTGCTGACTCCTGATGTGTCCGTATACCTAATAGAATATAGGAATTTGCAGTTAGAATCGGGGGGGGCATTGACCACTTGCGAGTTTCAGGCTATAAGGAAGTTGGAGCTGTAGACATCGATAGTAAATAGGTATGCCAATAATACTGTAGTTTTCTGATGGCTAAAGTGTATGTTGAATTGGGTTTTATGTATTTATAAATGCAGTACAAAGTGATTTTAGTTGGTAAATCTGCTCAATATCGATGTCTACAGCTCCAACTTCCTTATAGAACGAAACTCGCAAGTCGTCAATTAAGAGGAGGTATTTAGTTTGTTCCCTAGACCTCCATCAACCTTAAAATTACACCCCCTTGAGTCCCTTTCAAGATAAATTTGTACATTTTTCGGTAGAAAAAATTTCCGGCCGAAGGCCGGTTCCTCTTAAATTACAGGCTCGCTATCGCTCGCCAGGATAAAATAGACACCTGAATTGCACGAAAGGTCTTAATATGGGGTGAAAGTTCTTAAAATCGCTAAACTAATGGGGCAAACGTTTTATAATATCAAAAGCAATGGGGCTAAGCATGAGAGAGAAAGGGGTCAAGAAAACAATCCCTTAAGTGGAGAACTCCCCTTAAACACTGAACACTTTGCTGTAATAGTCCCTGTGTAGCCTACCCACCCAAGATAAACCAAGCACAGTATAAGAAGGATTTGTGGTAGTAAAATGGGTTGAGTGAGATATTTGTGGGAGTAACAATGGTTGAGTGAGATATTTGTGGGAGTAACAATGGTTGAGTGAGATATTTGTGGGAGTAAAATGGGTTGAGTGAGATATTTGTGGTAGTAAAATGGGTTGAGTGAGATATTTGTGGTAGTAAAATGGGTTGGTTTGGTGAGATATTTGTGGTAGTAAAATGGGTTGAGTGAGATATTTGTGGTAGTAAAATGGGTTGAGTGAGATATTTGTGGTAGTAAAATGGGTTGAGTGAGATATTTGTGGTAGTAAACGGGTTGAGTGGGATATTTGTGGTAGTTAAAATGGGTTGAGTGAGATATTTGTGGTAGTAAAATGGGTTGAGTGAGATATTTGTGGTAGTAAAATGGGTCGAGTGAGATATTTTGAAGCCTGTTAAGGGGAGGTTTTTAGTTTGGTCCCTAGATATCCTTCAAGCTTAAGATTAGACCCCCTTGAGCCCCTTTCAAGATATATTTGTTCCATTTTTCGGTAGAAAAATGTCCCGGCTGAAAGCCGCTTTCTCTAAATTGCAGGCTCGGTAGCGCTCGCCAGGATAAAATAGACAAAACCCTAAAATGGCACGACAGGTTTTAAAATTGACCATAAAGGGTTTGAAAGTTCTGTAAAAGCGTTCAAAAATAATGGGGCAAATGTCTAAAAATTAGAAAAAACAATGGGGCTAAACATGAGGGAGAAAGGAGTCAAGGAAAAAAAATCCCTGAAGTGGAAATCTCCCCTTAATTGCTTGAGGCCCTTTTTTAAAACTGAATACAATCGTTTAACCCCTTTACCACCAGGACGCCTTTTTACCTTTGATTATGGCTAAGCTAAGACGATTGTATGCAGTTTAGAAAGGACCTGTGTAATGAAAAGGTATTATTGGGATCGTTTTGACCTCTTTGAGTCGTAAAGGTAGGTAGGTAGGTAAAGGTAGGTACTAGGTAGGGTACTAAAGAAAATCGTTTACTGGCGACCAGAATATGATAGCAATTACGTAATGGTGGTGAAAGGGTTAATAGTAGCCGGAAGAAAGGTAAAAGGACGTCGCCGGTACAGAAGGGGTTAAACACCTATAATAGTTAATAGTCCCAGTGTAGCCTACTAGAATAAGATAGATTGTACGCCACTTTGTAACTGGCACCTTAAGGGGAGGTCTCCACTTGAGGGATTGTTTTCTTGACCCCTTTCTCTCTCATGTTTAGCCCCATTGCTTTTGATATTATAAAACGTTTGCCCCATTAGTTTAGCGATTTTAAGAACTTTCACCCCATATTAAGACCTTTCGTGCCATTCAGGTGTCGATTTTATCCTGGCGAGCGATAGCGAGCCTGTAATTTAAGAGGAACCGGCCTTTGGCCGGGACATTTTTCTACCGAAAAATGTAAATTTTTTATCTTGAAAGGGGGTCAAGGGGGTGACATTTTTAGATTGCTGGAGGAGTAGGAAACAAACTAAAAACCTCCCCTTAAGGGGAGGTTTTTAGTTGATTCCCTAGACTTCCATCAAGCTTAAAATTTCTCCCCTTTGACCCCCTTTCAAGATAAATTTGTAAATTTTTCGGTAGAAAAATGTCCCGGCCAAAGGCCGGTTCCCCTTAAATTACAGGCTCGCTATCGCTCGCCAGGAAACAAATCGACACCTAAATGGCACGAATGGTCTTAAAATTGACAGAAATGGGGCGAGGGTTCTTAAAATCGCCAAACTAATGGGGCAAGCGTCTTTAAATCTCACAAGCAATGGGGCTAAACATGAGGGAGAAAGAGGTTCAGAAAAAAATCCTCCAGGTGGAAATCTCTCTTTAAGAAACCAAATATTCTGTGTAGCCTACCCACCAAAGGTTCCATAGATGAACCAAGCACAGCCTATAGTCTATTCGCTGTAAGTAGGCGAGAAAGCATGACCTCTATCCTCTGTAACTCAAAAAGGGCTAGAGCAAATTGGCTCTACATACCCACATCTATTCCTGGACTGGCTCTTTCTAAACGGTAGAAATATTAGCTCGATTACTCCAGTCGTTTGTGAGTTACAGAGGTTAGAGGTCATGATTTCTCGCCTACTTACAGCGAATAGACTATAGCGGCAAGAACCGTGAATAAGCCGACTCGCACTTTATCAACAAAAACACTGAAGACGAAGAAGGAGAAACATTCCTTCAGGGAGGGAGAGAGAGAGAGAGAGAGAGAGAGAGAGAGAGAGAGAGAGAGAGGGGGGGTGGGTAGTGCTAGTGTATTTGTGTTTGTGTGTGAGAGAGAGAGAGAGAGAGAGACAGAGAGAGAGAGAGAGAGAGAGAGATCAATTTTGTATTGATCACATATACTGTATTTGCAAGTGTATTGTAATCTGCAATCAACTCGGCGTGCACACATCAATGGCAATGACAATTATGAAGAACAGTGGGTCAAGAACAGATCCTTTTGGATCCTCTTCATCACAATTCCTTGCTGGCTACCGGCTAGCTTTATTTGCCCTTCAGAGAGAGAGAGAGAGAGAGAGATTGAAAGTGAGTGTGTGCGCGATATATATATATATATATATATATATATCTATATATATATATATATATATCTATATATATATATATATCTATATATATAATATATATATATATATAGATATATATACGGTATATATATATATAAACAAAGGTGACAGTATATTGAGTGGAAAAATAGATATACACAGTACCAATAAAATCGAGACGAGAGCGATGGAGAGCGAAACAGTACTCGATACAGTAGTCGGGTTACAAAACATTGATAACGACTCGGGGCCATATTTGTAATTCGAGCGAGTTGCTTCATGTGAACTATGAAATTGGTGAAGTTTCAGGTTTTGTTAAAAATATATGTACAGTATATATCCGTTATTTGACTATTTTCGCTTTTCTTTTTGGGGGAAACAGATTGTGAAAATGTGAGAATTAGTGGGCGTATTTTATTGATATCTATTTGGCATTGTATTCGTTTTTGCAGGTCTCCTTTTTCCATCTATTTAAGGGGGCCCACCTCGCTTTTTGTTTCTCTTTCTCTCCCTCTCTCTTTGGCTTGTATCCATTCGGCCCCATTCAGCTTATTGTTTTAAGACGTTTACCATCATCTAGGTGCCAATATTTTCCTGGCGAGCGGTAGCGAGCCAGTATATATATATTTTTTTGTTTTGACAGAAAGCTAAATTTGTACATTTTTCGAATGAAAAATGTCTCCGGCTAAGCCGGATTTTTCCATACAATGCTGGCTCGCCAGGAAGAAATCGACACCTGGATGGGGATAAACGTCTTAAAACAGTTGGCTATGGGGCCGAATGGATACAAGCCAGGGCAAGAGAGAATGATATAAAAAGCCGGTGACTCCCCTTAATGAAATGTAAAAGGTGAGAGGACCAAGGAGTTACGAGGAATATATAATGTCTGGAAGACCTTGCGGTCCATTCCAGGGAGATACTCTGGATACAAATAACATGCATTGTGCAGTGCGTTCCTTTAAGTATTTGTGTGTAAAATACTGTTTACCATCCTTTTCAACTACTATTCTGACGTTACTTCCGTAGGTTTCGATGGGTCATTTCTTACAGGTTGAACGAATATATATTTTGTGATGTTTCCACACACTACACTGTCCAGATCTAGTTTATATATATATAATGTGGTATATTGCCTTTCATTCTATATTATATATTTCTTTCCACCAACCAACAACTTCACTTCTAAACTCAATTAATGAAATCAACAAATACATGTGGCACTCCAGGGATTCGAACCTAGGATACTCACATCGAAATTTAGATGGGGTTGTTTGTTCGTACCAATATACCTCTATAAGGGTTTGTAATTGTGAACACCTTAATTACCATTTGCATGCCTTCGTTAAACCAATAATTATGAACAGTGAACAGTACGGTATGTGCAAGTGTTACGCCTTTCTATTTGTAAGGGGGGTCACCATTTTTTTGTTTATCTCTCTCCTTTTCTCTCTTTCCCTGGCTTGTATCCATTCGGCCCCATTCAGCCAACTGTTTTAAGACGTTTATCCCCATCCAGGTGTTGATTTCTTCCTGGCGAGCGATAGCGAGCCAGCATTGTATGGAGAATCCGGCTTCGCCGGAGAAATTTTTCTATCGAAAAATTTACAAATGTAGCTTGCTGTCAAAACAAAAATATATACATGCTGGCTCGCTACCGCTCGCCAGAAAAATATTGACACCTGGATGTGGGTAAACATCTTAAAATAGTAGTCTGAATGGGGCCGAATGGATACAAACCAAAGAGAGAGAGAAAGCGAAAAAAATCGAGGTGGGCTCCTTTAAGGTTTTCTCTTGCGCTATACATATAGAAGGCCTTTGATAGAGTCTGGCACACATATCTAATTTCTAAACTACTCTCCTTCGGTTTCTATCCCTCCATATGTGCCTTTATCTCTAATTTCCTTTCTGGCCGTTCCATTGCTGCGGTTGTGGACAGCCATTGTTCACCTCCTCAACCTATGAACTCCGGTGTTCCTCGGGGTTCTGTCCTATCTCCAATTTTCTTTCTAATATTCATTAATGATCTTCTCAACTGTAGCTCCAGTCCTATACATTCATATGCTGACGACTCTACCTTACTATATTCAACAAGTTTTCCAGAACTCCCCCCCCCCCCCCCCACAGCAAGCAATCCCTCAAAAAATCATGTGCTGATGCCATAAAACACTTCTTCTGACCTATCAACCATTTCCATTTGGGGCAGAGAAAATCTTGTTGCTTTTAATGCTTCCAAAACCCAATGTATCCATTTATCTACCTGTAAAGAACTCCACAGGACTATCCCTTATACTTCAACAATACACACAGCAACCCTTCGTCTTCTCTCGGTATTCTAGGTACTCTTTTTCTCCTGATCTCTCTTGGAAAGACTATATTACCACCCTTTTTAAAACAGCTTCCCAGAAGCTGGGTGTTCTTTACCCCTGCACAGTTTCTTGCTCTGTACAGGGGCACAGTGCGTCCATGTATTGAGTATTGTTCGTATATGTGGGGAGGAGCCTCTCCAACAGCACTTCTTGACAAAGTAGAAAAGAAAGCCTTTCATCTCATTAACTTACGTCCACTCACTGATTCTTTGCCATCTCTTTCTCTCTTTGCCGCAGTGTTTCATCTTTCTCGCTATTCTACCGCTATTACAATAATCAGTGTTCCTCAGAATTATCCCAGTGTATACCACCTCCTCTATGTAGAGTACATAGGACTCGTCTTGCAACACAATCCCATTCCTACTCTGTGTAACTCTTCAATCCAAGAGTGAAACGATATTCCCAAACTTTCTTCTATTCAACAGCTGAGCTCTGGAACTCTCCCTGAATCCATCTTCCCCTCATCCTATGACTTAAATCACTTCAAACTCCGTGTGTCCAGGCATTTTGGCTCGAACAATCCTTGATTTTGACCCTGTCACTCTTTTAACACTGGGGGAGGCACTCGTCAGAGGCAGTTTTGCCTTTTGTCTCCCTCATCCACATAGAAACAAACAAATATGGTTAAATTTGTATATACGGGATACATTTTATATATATATATATATATATATATATATATATATATATATATATATATATATATAACTGTATTTATATTTTCCAACCAACTATTCAATTATTAGTGTATCGATCATGTTATATACTGTACATGAAGCTAATGTACACTTTTTTCCTCAACCCCCAGTATTGACTCCCCATAGTCTGTGAATTCCGTTTATATATTGCATATAACCATTTATTGATAGCCAACTCGTGCATTCGATACACATATTATAAATGGTAAAAAAACAAAATATAGTGTACATTTGTGTACGAAGCTGTATATTCACAGACGGATAGAGGAGATACGGAGATAAAAGAAACACATCATAATAGTAGCAACAAAAGATAGTTTTAATATAGATACTTTTTATAAAGGCATTAAGACCAAAATAACCCCCAAGGAAAAAAAAATCCAACCTGTGAGCGGCAAGAAAAGACAAAGGTATTTTTGCGGAGAAAGAGAAAGAGACGCGCCGTTTGGGTGAGAATTTGGAAGAGGGTGTTGGGAGGGAGGGGTGAGGGAGGAGGGGAGGGTGAGAGAATTGGGAAGAAGGGACAAGAGTTTAGAGCGAGAGCAAGAGAGGGGACGGGAGGGGGGGGGGAGTGGGCTTTGGTGGGATGGAGAGGGGAGGGGAGGGGGCTTTGGTGGGATGAAGAGGGGACGGGAGGGTGTTGGTGGGATGGGTGTTGGTGGGAGGGGGAGGGAGGGTGTTGGTGGGATGGAAAGGGTACTGGAGGGGGGAAGGGTGTTGGTGGGATGGAGAGGGGACGGGGGTCCTGGTGGGAGAGAGGGGGGGGGGGTCGAGAAGTGGTAGACGAAAAAAGAGAGGGGAGAGATGTACTGTAGGTCCAGGGAAAGATACTTACATAGGTACTGGTCTTAGCATATATAAGGCAACACCAGTTCGAATCTTTGAACCTTTAAAGCCAAGTTGTGATGCATCTGGGCTATAATAAAGCATGGTATGGTCTCGTTTGTGTTCGATACTGATTCAAAAGGGTGTGTCGCCATTTATGCTCTTGACTGTACATACTGTAGATATACTAACTTCACAGATAAAGATAACTACCCCAGATACTTCGGTCAACATGGATGGCTTGAGGTAGTAAGTTAACCCCAGTAAAGAAACG
The DNA here is from genome assembly GCA_032716605.1 of Paralithodes platypus. Lineage (NCBI taxonomy): Eukaryota > Metazoa > Arthropoda > Malacostraca > Decapoda > Lithodidae > Paralithodes > Paralithodes platypus. The sequence continues at coordinate 7,252,008 of CM064564.1, read as the reverse complement.
GAGAATAAAACATAGCAAAGGAGACAGAAAACCCCCAGTAAAGAAAGGTGGAATAACACATAGTAGACAGAGACTCTTCATGCTTTGCTCTCCTGTCTCTGTTTTACGTAGATAAGAGATAAAGAGCTACACACAGCCTCGTAATGATTGGAAAGCCGGCTGTGGTTGATTTAGATTATATTTGTACTCCTATTTACTATCGAGGAAGAGCGTGAGCAAATTAAATACAGAAGAGTAGCATTAAAGGGTATTGGGTAAGTGCAAGAAAAGGGGGATTGTAGTTGAACAGATGAGAGAGAGAGAGAGAGAGAGAGAGAGAGAGAGAGAGAGAGAGAGAGAGAGAGAGATATAATACAGAAGAGTAGCAATTAAGGGTATACAATTAATAGAGGTAAGTGAACGAAAGGGTATTGTAGTTATACGGAGAAGAGAGAGAGAGAGAGAGAGTAGATAGATACAGAGAGAGAGAGAGAGAGAGAGAACACCAGAGAGAGGGAGGTAGGAATATGGAAGGAGATGACACATGCTCGGGTGTTATTGGTGGAGCAGGAAGAACTGGAGGAAGGGGAGGAGGACCAGGGAACATATGCTAACGTCTGAAATGATAAGGTGAGGCAGAGAGGGCACGGTGGGAGGGAGAGAGAGAGAGTGAGAGAGAGAACCAGGAAGATAAAAAGAGAGCGAGAGAGAGAGTACAAAGGAGTACAAAGAGAGAAGAGTACAAGAGAAATCACAAACAACGGAATAGTGGACCCGTCTAGGTGCTTGTTCCTCCAAAACATGCGGAATCAAGTGTCCAAACAGTGGTGTTAGAGTGGGTAAGGGCACACTTGAAAGGGAACTACTGCACTGCCACAAGCGTGGCAGGACTAGGAAGTTAGTAGGGGACATATGGCGTTAGGAACTGAGGGGAGGATTAAAGTTATTAATTTACAAAGCAGTCAGTAGCGGGTTCCGGGCGCGAGATATTTGATATAGGCGGAATTTAAAGAATCAACGGTTGCTGCAGTCTATAAGTCTCGGGGAAGACCATTCCACAAGTGAGAACTCGATTGAAAGAAGAAAGTATTAGATTCGTGCGACCGTTAAAAGATTTACCAATAATGTTGCAAACCTGTTTCCCGCGGTAGATTAGATTCCGGTCGATAGTCGACTAGAGTACTGACTACAGTTCATATGGTCGATGCCTTGGATTTTGAACACTTGAATTAAGTCACCTCTTAATCTGCGCTGGGTTAAAGGAAATAGATTTAATTCTCTAAGACGCTCTTCGTATGGTTTGTTCTTTAGGCTAGGTATCATTTTGGTAACTCTACGTTGAACTCGTTCTAGCTTGTTTATATCTTTTTGGTAATAAGGGCACCAGGATTGAAGAGAGAGAGAGAGAGAGAGAGAGAGAGAGAGATGTGAGAGAGGAGAGAGAAAGAGAGAGATGAGTGTGGGTTACAAGGATAGTGGTGTGGTTCCGGGGAGATACTCGAAGTGGAAGGAGACTGTTTAGTTCACTGCAATGGAAAGAGAAAGAGAGAGAGTGTGTGTGTGTGTGTGTGTGACAGACATACTAACAGACAGACAGACAGACAGACCGAGACATAGTATAACCAGACAGGAATATAAAATGAAGAGAAACACGGCATTAGGTAAAGGGCCCTGATAAAAGGACTGAACATGATACGAGAAGCAAGTAAAGAAGAATACAACCATTAACGTTTAGTGGATTTTCTTCCCATTCATACTGAGGGACCCTTCCTAACCCCCTCCCCCACAATATGAAAAACAAATAACAATACATAAATACAAATAATAAACAAATAACAATACATAAATACAAATAATAAACAAATAACAATACATAAATACAAATAACAATACATAAATACAAATAACAATACATAAATACAAATAACTACATAAATACAAATAACAATACATAAATACAAATAACAATACATAAATACAAATAACAATACATAAATACAAATAATAAACAAATAACAATACATAAATACAAATAATAAACAAATAACAATACATAAATACAAATAACAATACATAAATACAAATAATAAACAAATAACAATACATAAATACAAATAATAAACAAATTCAGCTTGCTGTCAAACCAATATATATATATATATGCTGGCTTGCTACCGCTCGCCAGGAGAATATTGACACCTGGATGGGGGTAAACGTCTTAAAACAGTAGGCGGAATGGGGCCGAATGGATACAAGCCAAAGAGAGAGGGAGAGAAAGAGAAAACAAGCGAGGTGGGCTCCCTTAACTAAAATTTTGCCAAATTAATGTAGAAGATAATATGCTTTATTTTAATGTGTTCAGTATTAGTGTAAATCGGGCGACTTTAACTAACTGTGCAGGCTCAGTAGGCTAAGATATATAATACTCCATCATCATTATCATAATCAAGAGACTGGAGTTCTCGAAAAGAGGCTCCAGTCCTGACGCCATTCTTGACTTACAGAGTGCTGGCTTAATAATCCAGAAGGGTTGATAGCCTGTGAAGTCCTTTGTTAACTAAATTATCATCATCAAGGGACTCAAGTTCTCGATAAGAGGCTCCAGGCTTGACTTTCTTTACGACTTATGCTGGCTAAATAATCCTGAACGGTTGGTAGCCTCAAAAGTCCTATTTTCATAATAAATAAATGAATTATATATATATATATATATATATATATATATATATATATATATATATATATATATATATATATATATAATTATATATATATATCATCAGGAGATACTGGTACCTGCTTAGCCTAAAAAAAAAAAGTATAAAAATATACTGTGGGGACTAAAAGAGAGGACAGGGAAAAAGTACGAGGAAGAAAAAATAGGGAATTGGAGGGCGAAATAAAGACAGTGGTCCAGGAAGGGAAAAGAAAATTAGAAAAGGATTTGAGAAGGGTCGGGGAAAAAAAAAAAAAAAAAAACGAAGTCGAAGATTTGGGAAGCAGAGCGAGCCCCAAAAAAACAACACAAAAAACAAAAATGGAAGAAATAGCCAGAAATATTAGGACGTTGGACAGCGGTAACAGAAACTCAGACTCCGCACCAGAGACATCGAAGCGACATATTAAATAGCCTTTTGATAGATAGAGCGAGAGGGAGAGACAGTGGGATGGTAGAAGTATTATAATTATAACTTTTAGATGTATAGTGTGAGTTATATACACGGTGAGTAGTAGACGGATGTATTGATTGAATTTCAGTAGTTAGTTACTGATATTATTTATGGAGCGAAATTGTTCTGGAAAAAATTAAGTATGTGGTTATAGAAAGGGGAATGAAAAGGAACCTGAAGACATATATACCTGTATATAGGTGTATAATAATAAAGGCAGCTTTGCCTTTTGTCTCCTTGATACACAAACACAATAATAATATACATATATACTGAGGTGTAGAACAATACATCCTCAAATACGCTGATTAAGAGGCACACATAACGTCAAAATAAACTATCTGTGGAAGAGTACTGCAGTAAGAGGCGTGTGAAAGAGCAAAGAGCTGGCGGGGGTGTGAACAAGACATGAGGTACACACTACAAGGATGAGGAGGAGGAAAAGAAGAAAGGGGAGAGGAGGAGGAGGAAAAGAAGACAGGGAGAGGAGGAGGAGGTGTGGGTATAGTAAGAGAAAATGTGGAGAAGTGGGTAAAGTAAGAGGGGGAGGAAGTAAGTGAAAAGGGGAGGAGAAGTGGGTAGAGTAAAAAGAGAAAGTAGCAACGGGAGAAAGGGGAGGAAGAGGAGTAGTGGGTGTAGGAATAGATAACGTAAGAGGTGGATGAAGAGGAAGAGTAAAGAGGTGTCTGGGGTGTGAAGTAGACATGGGAGACAAAGTACGAGGAAGAAAGGAAAGAAGAAGAAGGGGGTAATGAAAGAATAAGAGGATCTGGTGTAGGACGAGGTGGCGAAGGAGGAGGAAGAGAAATGAGAGAAGTAAGGACAGAGGAAGAGGAAAAGAAGGTGTAAAAGAAGTAGGGAAATATAGAAAGGTGCGAAGGGGAGAAACAGGAGGAGCAGAGAAAACAAGAAGAAGAAGAGCAGACAAAGCTCAGCCAGGCGTGTAAATACGTGAACAGACTATAGTGTAAGTAAGCGAACGGAAGCAGAGTAGAGAATCCCGGTAAGAAAGGTAAGGGGAGATGGTTGGTTTTTCCTCCCTCATGTTTAGCCCCAGTAGTTTTCAGATTTTAAGACGTTCGGCTCATTAGTTTGGCAATTGTAAGACCTTTCACCCCCATTGCTTTGTCATTATTAAGACCTTTCGTGCCATTTAGCTGTCATTTTTTTCCTGGCTAGCGATAACGAGCCTGTAATTTAGGAGGAATTAGCCCTCGGCCAGGACCTTTTTCTACCGAAAAATGTACAAATTCATCTCGAAGAGGGTTCTTGGGGATGTCTTTTTAAGCTTGATAGAGGTTTAGGGAGGAAACTAAAGAACTCTTAAGTAAATAAATAAATCGACCAATAAATAAACCCTTCCCCCCCCCTAACATGTGAGGAAGGCAAGGGGGTTAGGAAGAGGAGGAAGTTAAGGTGTAGAAATAGAAGTGGGAGGAGAAGTAGGAGGAGGAGGAAGAAGAGTAGGAATAGAAGTGGGAGGAGGAGGAGAAGGAGGAAGAAGAGTAGGAATAGAAGTGGGACGAGGAGGAGAAGGAGGAAGAAGAGTAGGAATAGAAGTGGGAGAAGAAGGAGGAGGAGGAGAAGGAGGAAGAAGAGTAGGAATAGGAGTGGGAGGAGAAGGAGGAAGAAGAGTAGGAATAGAAGTGGGAGAAGAAGAAGGAGGAGGAGGAGAAGGAAGAGTAGGAAGAAGTAGAGAAGAAGGAGGGGGGGGAGAAGGAGGAAGAAGAGTAGCAAGGAGTAGGAGAAGGAGGAAGAAGAGTAGGAATAGAAGTGGGAGAAGAAGAAGGAGGAGGAGGAGAAGGAGGAAGAAGAGTAGGAATAGAAGTGGGAGAAGAAGGAGGAGGAGGAGAAGGAGGAAGAAGAGTAGCAAGGAGTAGGAGAAGGAGGAGGAAGAAGAGTAGGAATAGAAGTGGGAGAAGAAGGAGGAGGAGGAGAAGGAGGAAGAAGAGTAGGAATAGGAGTGGGAGGAGAAGGAGGAAGAAGAGTAGGAATAGAAGTGGGAGAAGGAGGAGGAGGAGGAGAAGGAGGAAGAAGAGTAGCAAGGAGTGGGAGGAGAAGGAGGAAGAAGAGTAGGAATAGAAGTGGGAGAAGAAGGAGGAAGAAGAGTAGGAATAGGAGTGGGAGGAGAAGGAGGAAGAAGA
>CM064564.1:7224215-7241715 GCA_032716605.1 Paralithodes platypus | reverse complement strand
TTGAGATTTTAAGACGTTCGCCCCATTACTTTGGCGATTTTAAGAAGTTTCGCCCTATTTCTGTCAATTTTAAGACATTTCGTGCCATTTAGGTGTCTATTATTTCCTGGCGAGCGATAGCGAGCCTGTATTTTAAGAGGAAACGGCCTTCGGCTGGGACATTTTTCTACCGAAAAATGTACAAATTTATCTTGAAAGGGGGTCTAGGGGGGTGTAATTTTAAGCTTGATGGAGGTCTAGGGAACAAACTAAATACCTCCCCTTAAATAGACACAATGCCAGTTGAGTATATTTTTCACCCATCCGTCAAATAATATAATTCTTTAATGTATACCTTAAACATTTCGTAACTACCACTCAACTAAATGAAACAAACACACACATATTCACACAACAACAAACATAGCAACAACAACAACAACAACAACCACAACAACAACCACAAATACAACAACAACATAACCAAACAACAGCAACAAGAAAAATAATATTTGACACAGGTTTTTAAATCTGTTGAAAACTAGTGAAAGCCTTCCTGTTTGTGGAATATGACGTCAACCATTTATGAATATTTTGAGTGGCTGCTTAATGCTGTCTTATTGGTTGTTATTGTGTATGTGTGTGTGGGGGGGGGGGGGGTAGGTGTGTAGACGAGTGCGTATGTATATAGTATGTGTGTGTAGATGTGTGTGTGTGTAGATGTTTGTGTGTGTGTGTAGTTGTATATGTGTGTGTGTATGTGTCCTGCTTCCTTGCATATACTGTTCTTTTTACATATCATCAATTCAGTAATATAATATATCATTACAGGGAATCTAGATATCCCGACTCCCAACCTCCCAAAAAATAACAAAGACTTTGATGAAACGAGAGGATATTTGTACCATTTGGGAAGAATCAAACAGTAAATAGATGTGGAAGTGTACAGTCCGTTTGCTCCAGCCATCCTTAGTTACTAGAGGCTAGGGGGTTACAATGTCTAGTATTGCCCTAGTGAAAAGATTATAGTATTATGATACATGATTTCAACCACAGCCTAACGTAGCCCGAAATTTACAAATTTATCTTGAAGGGAGGTCTAGCGGGTGGGTGGGGGGGGGGGGGGGGGGGGGGGGGGCTTGGTGGAGGTCTAGCGAGGAAACTATAAAATAATTAAATAAGTTAACAAATAGGCTAAACATAATAACCAGTACCCCTTAACCCTTTCTTTACCAGTGACATCTTTGTATTATATTCTAGCCAATAGTATACGATTTTATGCAGTTTAGAAAGAGTCTCCGGCAATTAACAGGCTTCGAAATATCTCAATTAACCCTTTTTGCTACCACAGATCCTTCTTAAACTGTACAAAATCGTCCAAATATAGCTAGACTAAAATGTATCAAACAGAGTCGGTACGGAAGGGGTTAACTATTTTTTAGGTATAGAGTCAAACTATAATGACTATAAAACTATATGACTGATGTTTCAGCGTTTTTATTTTATTTTTTTTATTTATTTATTTATTTGTTAATTTATTTTTGGTTAATAACCTGTGTTGGTTGGATCTATTAACTTGTTGGGTGGACCTGGGAAAACCACTGGCAAGTATAATATTTTCTTAAGGGGGTCACCGGCTTTCTTTTTGTCTTTCTCTCCCTTTCCCTGGTTTGTATCCATTCGGCCCCATTCAGCCAACTGTTTTAAGACGTTTATCCCCATCCAGGTGTTGATTTCTTCAGCATTGTATGGAGAAATCCGGCTTCGCCGGAGACGTTTTTCTATCGAAAAATTTACAAATTTAGCTTGCTGTCAAAACAAAAATATATGTATGCTGGGTCGCTACCGCTCGCCAGGAAAATATTGACACCGGGATGGGGGTAAACGTCTTAAAACAGTAGGCTGAATGGTTCCGAATGGATACAAGCCAAAGAGAGGGAGAGAAAGAAAAAAACCGAGGTGGGCTCCCTTAATACGTGGATCATCAGCATTTGATTAGCTTTGAAGCTTCTGGATTCCCCACACATGTTGTGGCAGATCTGCATACATACTGTATATACTGTATATATATAAAGATATATATATATATATATATATATATATATATATATATATATATATATATATATATATATTGTTTTTTTTTATTGTTTTAGTGTTCATATTGTTGCTGTTTTCATAGTGTTGTTGTTTTCTTTGCAGGTATGTGACAGGCAGACAGCTTACCCCCAGCCCCGTATTGGAGGTATTTCAGATGACGTCACAGGTGGAGGTAAGAGTCAGGTTTGGGTGGCTAGATTCGGGTTTATCTTAAGGGAGGTTACCGACTTTTTTTATCCTTTCTAAGCTGTGAAAAATCGTATAATGACAGCCGGAATATACTGTCCAATGCGTCATAATCCTCAAAGGGTTAAGGGGATTGTAATTAGTGTTTACCCTTTTAACTCTCACAGATACTTCCTAAGCTGTGTAAAATCGTCTAATGATAGCCAGCATAAACTCCAATGCGTCATAATCCTCAAGGGGTTAAGAGGATGGTAATAAAGGAAGGTGTTTACTAAATGAGTGTCATATGCTGCCGTAGGAGAGTTGGGCTGGGGGTGGTGGCAGTGGATGGGTGGCGGACGTACGATACCACTCTCACTTGTTGATTTGGCACTCTTTCACCTGTTGCGCGCCTATGTTATTACTTTACTCTCTCGCTCTCTCTCTTTCTCTTCCTCTTTCTCTTACGTGCATTGTTTACTTATATATTCCGCCATTGCTCTATTAATATGCGACTCGCTTGTTATTCACTGTCTTTCACTCGTTGCACTCTTTGTTTTTGGTTATTATTTTCCTTACGCACTCGCTCTGTTTATTAACCCTTTCACTATCACTTGTTTGTATTTCTCACTCACTCACTCGTTTCTCATTTTCAGTGTATCATTGCCTTCTTATTTATTTCACGCTTGTTTTGTCTGTGAGGTGTCTTTCTTAAGGGGAGGTTTTTAGTGTGTTTCTTAGACTTCCATCAAGCTTGAAATTACACCCCCTTGACTCCCTTTCAAGATAAATTTGTAAATTTTTTGGTAGAAAAATGTCCCGGCCGAAGGCCGATTCCTCTTAAATTACAGGCTCGCTATCGCTCGCCAGGAAAAAATCGACACCTAAATGGCATGAAAGGTCTTAAAAGTGACATAAATGGGGTGAAAGTTCTTTAAAACGCCAAACTAATGTGGCGAACGTCTTAAAAGCTCAAAAGCAATGGGGCTAAACATGAGGGAGAAAGGGGTAAAGAAAATAATCCCTCAAGTGGAAATCTCCCCTTAAGCACCCACTTGCTGTGTCGTGTAGCTAAACCCCTTCAATAAGTGAGGACGCCCCTTTTCCCATTATTCTGACGATAAGTAGACGATTTGATCAAGTTTAGGAAGGAATTCGGGAGTCAGAGGGTTAATTGCGATAGGCTTTACCGTTTTGATTCTTAGAGGGTGAGGAGGGAATCGGAGGGACCTTCACAACGGAGTATAAAGCCACTGTCACACGAGCGTTTGTTCCGTCAATTTTCCATGAGCAAGTTTTATCGGGTGATATTTAGGGATATTTTCGCATTGTAATCGGAAACTAGATCGAAGGTAGATTATGTTTGGTAGTTAACATTTGATGGAACTTGTATTTTGAAGTTGCTCGTAAAAATTGTCGGAAAAATCGCTTGTGTGACACCGCCTTATCTGTACAATCGTAGCCAGAATTAACTGTCAAAACGCGTCAAAATCACCAATGGGTTTCCTTTACTCATTCAGTCACTGCTTATTAATACATCTCATCATTATTAGGTCACTCAATGCTCACTTATGACCTCATCCTTTGCTTACTTAATCTTCTTCACTCACTAAATGCTCACCTAACTCTTTATTACTCATTCACTCTCACTCATTGATCACACATATAATCCATCGTTACTCGCTTACGCATTCCAATTTTTTTTGTTGGCTTAACTCGTCCTGTTTACCCACAAATTAACTTTCATTCTTTTCCTATTAAGTTCTAGTTGTTTTATATTCACCCAATCGATTCCCACGTTTAGTTGTTTCATATTCACCCAATCGATTCCCACGTTTAGTTGTTTCATATTCACCCAATCGATTCCCACATTTAGCTGTTTCATGTTCACCCAATCGATTCCCACATTTAGCTGTTTCATATTCACCCAATCGATTCCCACGTTTAGTTGTTTCATATTCACCCAATCGATTCCCACATTTAGCCGTTTCATATTCACCCAATCGATTCCCACGTTTAGTTGTTTCATATTCACCCAATCGATTCCCACATTTAGCTGTTTCATGTTCACCCAATCGATTCCCACATTTAGCTGTTTCATATTCACCCAATCGATTCGCACATTTAGCTGTTTCATGTTCACCCAATCGATTCCCACGTTTAGCTGTTTCATGTTCACCCAATCGATTCCCACATTTAGCTGTTTCATATTCACCCAATCGATTCGCATATTTAGCTGTTTCATATTCACCCAATCGATTCGCACATTTAGCTGTTTCATATTCACCCAATCGATTCCCACATTTAGCTGCTTCATATTCACCCAATCGACTCCCACATTTAGCTGTTTCATATTCACCCAATCGATTCCCACATTTTCCTAATCCATTCAGTACCAGTGACGTCCTTTTCATCATATTCTGGCAACTGGTAGACAATTGCATGCAGCTTTAAGGGGAGATTTCCACTTGAGGGATTTTTTTCTTGACTCCTTTCTCCCTCATGTTTAGCCCCATTGTTTTTTCTAATTTTAAGACGTTTGCCCCATTATATTGACGATTTTAAGAACTTTCAACCCATTTCTGTCAATTTTAAGACCTTTCGTGCCATTTAGGTGTCGATTTTATCCTGGCGAGCGATAGCGAGCCTGTAATTTAAGAGGAACCGGCTTTCAGCCGGGAAATTTTTCTACCGAAAAATGTACAAACTTATCTTGAAAGGGGCTCAAGGGGGTGTAATCTTAAGCTTGAAGGATATCTAGGGACCAAACTAAAAACCTCTCCTTAATAGGACCTCCAGCAATTAACAAGCTTCGAACTATCTCACTTAACCCTTTTCACTACCACGCACCCTTCTTTAACTGCACAAACTCGTCTAAATATAAGTATAATAGACTGTACAGACGTCACCGGTATAGAAGAGGCTAATTACTTGTTTTGTATATGCATGAGTGTAAGAGTCGCCGAGGACTCGTTCGTGTGTCTTTACTCTCTTACTTCCATTTATTTAATATGCTGTATTTAGTTAAGCTGCTCTGTGACCTACATGTTTATCGCACACTTCAATATATACACATACACTCATTCTAACACACACACACACACACACACACACAGGCTCTCTCACACGCACACGCACACACTGCATCACCGTTGATTCATTTAAACTCCGCCTAGACAAATATCTCGCATCAAACCCGCGACTGACTGCGTTTGTAAATGAATAACTTTATTTTATCCCCCCCTCAGTTACTAACCCATCTGTCCCCTACTAACTTCCTAATCCTGCCACGGACATTAGTTCCAGGGCAGTAATTCCCTTTCCAATGTTCCCTTACCCACTCTAAACCACTGTTTGGACACTTGATCCTCAGTGTTTTGGAGGACAAGCAACCTAGAAGGGTCACTAGATCTGTTGTTGCTTGATTTCCTTTGTACTCCTTTGCACACACACACACACACACACACACACACACACACACACACACACACACACACACACACACACACACACACACACACACACACACAACATACACACTCTCAGTCTTTGTACTCTCTCTCTCTCTCTCTCTCTCTCTCTCTCTCTCTCTCTCTCTCTCTCTCTCTCTCTCTCTCTCTCTCTCTCTCTCCTAACACCCTCACTCATTTCCCCTGACATTTACTTTTATCACATTTCTCGATTACGTATTTTTGTAACCACTGAATTTCATACTTTTCATGTTTGTGTGTTTCCCATCTGAATAATTATTTTTGCTTCAGTTTTTTTTTTCTGTGTATTTTTAGCTGTTCATGGCGTTCTGTCACTATGTATTTAATGCACACGTTTATTTAATTTGCTTTTACATTTCTCCATGCATGTGTTAATATGTTCGTATGTACCGGGTATGTATTATGGGGACTATAGTCTATTCGCTGTAAGTAGAAGTAGGCGACCAATCATGAACTCTTAACCTCTGTAACTCAAACACGACTAAAGTAATTGAGCTAATAGTTTTTCTATTTGGAAAGATTTAGTCTAGGAATAGATGTGGAAATTTACAGCCAATTTGCTCTAGCCTTTTTTGAGTTACAGAGGATGGAGGTCATTATTTCTCGCCTACTTACAGCGAATAGACTATAGTCACCCAATTAGATTTTTTATATAGATATAGGTATGGATGGGTTTAAATATGTTAGGTATGTGTGTGTGTGTGTGTGTGTGTGTGTGTGTGTGTGTGTGTGTGTGTCATAGCTACTTTGAGGTAGGACGGTAAAACATTGATTAGTTGTTGAATATACATTAATTTGCTTTATATTATAATCTGCATCCATATCGTATTTCGTTTTATGCTTAGATCTAATTGACAGGGTTAATATTGATTTTTGTTATCATTTTGTTTCATAGAGGTCCTTCGGAAGCTACACAAAATCGTCTAATAACAGCCAGAATTAAAATGATGAAGGACAGCGTGGTGTACCGAAAGGGTTAAGCCTATGTGTATTACAGTCCGGAGTGACCTTGAGTGATATCCCGTAGTATCCCTTCCACACCCTCACCCAAAATGGGCCCATCCCGGGGTTTTCCTCTTATTTTCTCACCCCCCCCCCCCCACCCCTACCCCCTCAATCAGCTCCCTTCATACCCCCCCCCCCCCCCCCCTCTCACTAAGGCAGCTTCCCTTCTACCCCCCACCCCTCCGTTAACTCCCCTACTACTCTCCCTCCCCCTTCCTTCAACTCTCCTTCTCTCCTCTCCCCCCTTCTTTCATATCCTCCCCATCCCTATTCAGCACTTTCCCTTCTATTCCCCTCCCCTCCTTACTCTTCCAATCTATCTATCTCCCCCCCCCCCCCCCTCCCCACCTACTCACCTCCTTACTGTATCCCTCCCCTCTCATTTTCCATTACCCTTCTTTCTTTCTCACCCCTCCCCTTCCTCTCTATTCCTTCCCCCCCCCCTACCCCTCATCTTAGAAGTATTTCCTGGTGTACCGGCAAACCCCCCCCCCCCTCCACAGTGGCTGACGCTCTCGCCCCAGTGACTGCAGAGAGAGCGTCACCCGTCCTCTCTCTCTCTCTCTCTCTCTCTCTCTCTCTCTCTCTCTCTCTCTCTCTCTCTCTCTTTCGCATATCTACAGTATATATATATATATATATCCCGTCGTGTTATTTTATTGTAATAATTTTAGGAAGGACCTGTATGAGTCACAGGATTAGTTGAGATAGTGTTTAGTCCTACCCGTTTGATTTCCCTAAGTTTTTCCTAAGCTGAATAATAATATCTTTTGTGTTAGCCAGAATAAATGTAAATTACACCATTGCAACTTTCCCTTCATAATTGTTAAGGGGCACAGGGCCCTGGATGGGGCTTTGGTGTCCTGGGCGTTTCTGCACCCTCCTTAGCCCCTCGCCTGGGAGCGGCTTCGGTCACTTGAGCTTTCATAGTGGTAAAGCTTGAAGGGTTCTGTGGGGGCGCTTGGTTATGGCTTTGGCCTTGCTTGGGACCTTGGGGCTGCTCGGCCAGACAGCCTGGGGAACATCAACAACAACGCCATTGCATTCTATCTACCTATCTGTTGCCTGACGCCATGATCCCCGAAGGGGTGGCCACGAACGAACCACCCCCTTGCACCTCTGTCCCCAGTCAGTCGACGCCCCTCCCCCCAACCAGCACCGCTTTCGTTCATATACTTCCTCACTCCATCCTTCCACCTCTCCTTCGGTCTACCTCTCCCTCTCTGTCCTTCCACCTTGCTCTCGTACACCCTCTTAGTCATTCTCTCGCTTTCCATACGTTCCATATGGCCGAACCATCTCAAGTTGTTCCTTTTCACACTTTCCCTCACATCTACCTCCACACCTCCTTCTTACTTCTTCATTAGTCTGTCTATCCCTCCATGTAACTCCGCACGCACTTCTCAAGTAATTCATTTCCACTGCTCTCACTGTCTGAGTCTCTCAACCAACGTCCATTCTTCGCTTCCGTAAGTCATTGCATTGACGGGGTTAAATATTTGTAGTAAAGAGTGTTCTCGGTGCACTTAACAAATCAAGGGAATAAAACAAATATATACAATCATTGGCTATATTGACATTGAGTTACCTTTCTAGCCTTATATCGGGAGGGTTTATTACTACCAATGTACTTGTAGGAGGATGTAATATTATGGACACGTTAAGTACCCTTTTCGTACCTTCATTAAACTCGTCATATTTGCCAGTGTGCCGTAAAGAACACAAACTTAAGCCGGTGTCACACGAGCGCTTTTTCCGGCAATTTTCGATGAGCAAGTTTCTTTTTCTCGTAATATTTTGAGGCTCTTTTGCATTGGAATAGGAAACTAGACTGAAGGTAGATTATGATAGGGGGCTGATTTATGATATAACTTAAATTTTGAAGATGCCAGACTATAATTGACCGTAAAACACTGACGGAGAAACGCTCGAGTGAAATCCGGCTTAGAGGGAGAGGATTTACTTTTTGGTCGATTTTTTTTTTTTTTTTTTTTTTCTGTGGTTTTCTTCATATACCTCCATGAAACTTTTAAATACATCCCCAAGATCCTCCTCCTAGATAAATTTGTACGTTTTTCGTTTGATAAACGTTCTGGCCAAAGGCTGGTTCCTCCTAAATTGCAAGCTCACTATCTCTCGCCAGAAAAACATCAACACCTAAATAACACAAAAGGTCTTAATATCGCCAAACTAATGGGTCGAACGTCTTAAAATCTCAAAACTAATGAGGCTAAATATGAAGGAGAAGGGCGGCCGAAAGAAAAACTAACCTCCCCTTAATCGTATAAACTGGTATATCGTAACTGCCTTGATGGTGTAATGGTTAGAGTGTTTAAAATAGGTATGTGGTAACTTAGGTTCGAATCCCGGTGGAACACATGCTTGCTTTCATTAATTTCTTTGAGAGGTGTTTGGTGTTGGAGTGAAATTTATTAAAATAGATTTATCACATATATAGAGTATATGAGTCAGACAAAAAGGGAGGTAGAGGGATATATCGTATATATATCGAGTATACAGTCAGATACAAGGGGAGGTAGAGGGATAGGAAGACCTCCGTTGAGATGGACAGACTGTGTAGTAGAAGCGTTGGAAGATAGAAACATGACGATAGAACAGGCAAGAGAAGTGGAAATAAATAGGTATTAATGGAGAATGCTTGTGAATAGATGAGTGATAACGTGGTCGTTGGGAGATGGGGGTTGGGCGCCAGTTGGACTAGATAATAGCCCGTCAGGCACCAAGCCCGCGGAGCCGGGGTATATATGAAGGGTCATGCCTGGATGTGAGTTGGGCCGGTATTTTGGTGTGCTCCGCTGTGTGTCTGCCTGCTGAGACCGGAACCTCTCCGGGAGGACCGGGGCCGGGGGAGTGCTGGAGGCCCTTAGTGATCCTTGGTCTCTGGGTCTTCTCCTGGGTGACGTAGATGTGTGTGAATTTGTGGTTTGTTTTTGTGTGTTATTTGTTTTTCTGTTGTGTTGTGTTGTCCCTGTTCGGGCTCTGTCTTGAGTCGGCCACCCCCAGCTATGGGGTATGTGTCTGAGTATATTCATGCATACAAAGGAGTACAATATACGCATACATACGCATACATACATACATACATACATACATACATACATACATACATACGCATACATACATACATACATACATACGCATACGCATACATATACAGTATATGTATGTTACGATGAAACCAATATAGTGATCTTATTTATCTGTAATGCTAACCAAAATCGTTTGTAGCCTAACATTTCAAACTGCTTCATTGATTATGAAACATTTTAAAATATAAAAAAATAAGTTAAGGTGTTGTTTGAGAGACAAATACAAGGCCTGTTTCTGTGACGCATCGTGTGAGCTCTTCTCTCCATTTGTGTGTGTGTATTCACTTTTTTCCCTCCATCGTATACTTCACATGAGTATATTCAATATATCGTATATGCATTTTACTGTTAACGTTAGTGTATACCTATCTGTATACCTGTAGAGGCAAAATATCCAACCATCCTCCCCTAATGTTGAATATTATCTTGCCTAATTCTGGCAAAGAGCACCTGTTGATATTCTGTAGACTGTGCCCCACAATGCAACCAGTCTTAAAGGTGGGGGTGCATGGGTTGAGGTAAACATGGACAAATAATCGCCAACCCGCATATAATTATCTTGCCAAATGCAATGTCACTGAAATAATTATTAACAATGGTATAAATGATTTTGCGGATCGTCTATACCGGGCCTGTGAAGTCATAGTGACGTCACACCAGTATCCTTATCCTAGACTGGATGGTGGACTTACACTCCTGTGACGTCACAGGCCCGGTATAGACGATCCACAAAATCCTTTATACCATTGTTAATAATTATTTCAGTGCCATTGCATTTTGCAAGATAATTATGTACAGCTTGGCGATTATCACTCCTTGTTTATCTCAACCCATGCACCCCCACCTTTAACCCGGTGGACCCCAAGCAATTTAATATAAATGTACACTGCAGGCCCAGACAATTGTAATTTTGTGTTTCTCCTGAAAACACATGGGATGAGTTAGTAATGAAGGTACAACAAAAAAACGGTCACCTAGGTCATTTAGGGGTCCTGGGGGGCGGCGGAAAGTCACAATTAATATGGGGTGATGGGTAGGCAAAATACTGGAAAATCACTCCCGCGCACGCCCACACGCACGCGACTGGACTTGGAGGGTTGCCAACCATCTGTATTGTTCCGTGGGATCCTACAGTAATTCCCATACAAATCTGAACCCTCTAGGTGCCATAGGACAAGAGTAATTAAGGCCGACACAACCATTGCGTCTCTGGGGTCGGCGAAGCATAACGTGTGTCGCTGGTTCTCAAGGGGTTAAGGGGAGGTTTGGGTTGTCTGGACCCCAATCTTTCTCATGTTTAGCCCCATTAGTTTTGACATTTTAAGACATTCAATCCATTAGTTTGGTAATGTCAAGACCTTTCACACCATTTCTCTGTCAATATTAAGATCTTTCATACCATTTAGGTGTCGATCCGTCCCCCTCTCAAAACTTAAAACCTCTTCTGGCACCCCCTTAGTATGCATGCCAAGTATCGGCTCTCCATCTTGAAAACTGAGGGAGTAGTTCGTTAACAAACAGACAGACAGACAGACAGTGCCCTCTATACAGTAGATTGTTTGCATATATATATATATATATATATATATATATATATATATATATATATATATTATATATATATATATATATATATATATATATATATTATACCCGGTATATATATTATATATTTTTTTTTTTTTTTTTTTAAAGATACGTAGAAATTATTTTATTAATCAGTTTATCAAATTCATATAATTGTTTTGTTATTAATTTGATTTGCATTATAAGTAAGTGTTTCTTCGTATGCTTTTCGGTTCGTGCAAATATATATACATGTGATTTAACTGGTATTTTGTGGAGATTTTGGGCGGTTTCCTTAACTTCTCATGAAATCTTTAAACTTATGATAAAGTTTGGCAAGGACCACTGGCGTTAACTTGTTGGTGCTTAACTTGGAACATATACCGGTACATACTGACCTCACTTGCCATACACACACACGCACACGCACACACACACGCACACGCACGCACACACACACACACACACACACACACACACACACCACACACACACACACACTCACACCACACACACACACACACACACACACGCACACACACACACGCGCACACACACACACACACACACACACACACACACACACACACACACACACACACACACACACACGCGCAACAATCAGACAAGACAGGTGGTGGTGGTGGTGGTGGTGGTGTCGACATTATTCTATATAAAGCATAAACATTTACTGATCACCTAAGTGTTAAGGGGAGACTGACCGTTTGTTTGGTCTATTAATTCATGTATTCATATATGTTTTTAGTTTCCTCCCTAGACCCCCCTTCAAGTTAAATTTGTACATTTTTCGGTAGAAAAATGTTCCGGCCGAAGGCCGATTCCTCTTAAAATTGCAGGCTCGCTATCGCTCGCCAGGAAAAAATCGACACCTAAATGGCACGAAAGGTCTTAAAATTGACAACGAAATGGGGCGAAAGTGTTAAAATCGCCAAACTAAAGGGCTGAACGTCTTATAATCTCAAAACTAGTGGGGTTAAACATTAGGGAAGAAGGGGGTCCAGAAAAACGGTCTGCCTCCCCTTAATATTGCAAGGCCTGATCAGTACTGTAGGTCAACAACAATAATAATACTACCGCTACCTTCGCTACACCTGGGCTGTCATTGGGGTCATTGGTTAGACTTTATCCTTTTATTGACGGTATCATTAGACGATTTTGTTAAGTTTAGAGCAGATTTTAGGGGTTCAAGGGGTTAATTGGGATACATTTTACCCCTTTTGATTGCGAGGGGTCCGTCCGAGGTTGCATAAAATCGTCTAATGATAGCCAGAAGATAATGAATAATGGTATACCGAATGAAATATAATAATCCAGTGTTTGGTTGAATATTTAGTTTTTTTTTCCAGATACAATAATCGAATTCAAGGTGATAATTGAAATTTGTGTACACCGTGATCACAAAAATAAATGTACTGGTTTGTCAAAAATCGCTGATTGTTAGTAAGAAATCACTAAAAAAGGAAGCCTTCACAAATCAATGTTGTTCAACTAAATTAAGTCAATATTTCACCTTAGGAGACCTAGACAACATCATTATAAGGAATCATACAGGGCTTTTTAAAACTAACAGACAGACAGACAGATAGATAGATAGATAGATAGAGTAGATAGATAGAATGATAGATACAATAGATACAATAGATAGATAGAATGATAGATAGATAGATAGAGGCAGGCTGACTGAGATACAGACAAACCGACTAACTGACTGAAAAGGTGAATGAGAGTGGTGTGAAGGAGTACAAAGGAAATCAAGCAACAACAGGTCCAGCGACCCCTCAAGGCTGCTTGCCCTCCAAAACACTGATGAAGAGAGAGATAGATTAATACAGATTTACGTTTACATAAATACACTGGCCACTCAGATCTTGAGAGAGAGAGAGAGAGAGAGAGACACTGGAGTCGCAAATTTCAATACAATAGTGACCACCTTCCCTGTCAACACCCCCTAGGACCCCCCCCCCCTCCCCTCCCCTCCCCTCCCCTCCCCTCCCCTCCCCTCCCCTCCCCTCCCCCTCCCCTCCCCTCCCCTCCCTCCTAGATTGGGAAACATGTCCCCTCCCCCCCCCAACAGACAAAAGAAACATTTACATAGACATATATATATATATTACTGATGGGGGGGGGGGGGGGGGGGGGCGTAAAGGGGTATGATGGGTGGAGGGGAGGGGGTAGGATGACGTGGGTAGACGATGACGGAGAGAAGGGAAGGAGAGAGAAGGAGGAGGGAAGAATAAGTAGGGGAGGAAGAGAAGGAGGAGAGGGTTGTTGCGGATAAAGACAAATAATAATGGGAATAGAAGAAGAAGAATTAGGAGAAAGAGGAGATGATGGTGATGATGATGATGATGAGGAGGGGTAGAACGAGGAGGAAGGAGGTAGGAAACGGGAGGAGGAAGGAGGTAGGAAACGGAAGGAGGTAGGAAAGGGGAGGAGGAAGGAGGTAGAATAAGGGGTAAAAGAGGAGTAGGGGCTGGCTATATCAGGAGTACGAAGTTTGTCAAGAGGAGAGGAGGAGAGAGGAATAAGGAGGTAGCAAAGAGAAGGAGGAAGAGAGGGTGGGAGGGATTACAGGAGGGAGGAGGCTTGAACGGTAGTAGGAAGAATGTGGAGAGGGAGGTAAGGAGGTAGCAGAGAGAAGAAGAGACGTGAGAGAAGGAAGAAGAGGAGAGAAGGAGGAAGAAGAGGAGAAAAGAAGAAAGATGTGGTAGCAGAGAGGAGAAGAACATAAATAGGAAGAAGAGAAGAGAAGGAGGAAGAAGAGGAGAAAAGAAGAGAGATATGATAGCAGAGAGGAGAAGAGACGTGGAAGAAGGAAGAACAGGAGAGAAGGAGGAAGAAGAGGAGAAAAGAAGGGAGATATGGTAGCAGAGAGGAGAAGAGACGTGGGAGAAGGAAGAAGAGGAGAGAAGGAGGAGAGAGGGAGATAAGAAGGCGGATAGGTAGAGAGGGGGAAAAGAAGAGACGTGGGAGAAGGAAGAAGAGGAGAAAAGAAGAGAGATATGGTAGGAAGAAGAGAAGAGAGGAGACGTGGGAGAAGGAAGAAGAGGAGAGAAGGAGGAAGAAGAGGAGAAAAGAAGAGAGATATGGTAGGAAGAAGAGAAGAGAGGAGACGTGGGAGAAGGAAGAAGAGGAGAGAAGGAGGAAGAAGAGGAGAAAAGAAGAGAGATATGGTAGCAGAGAGGAGAAGAACATAAATAGGAAGAAGAGAAGAAAGCCAGAATGGGGTTACAGGAAGAAGTATAGGAAGGATGGAGAAAGGAGAGGAGACAGAGGGAATGAAGTGATGACTCGTTCAAGAAATATTGGGGAATGACACAAACACAAGGGAATGCAAAGGAAAACAAGCAACAGCAGCCTTAATGATCAATGTGTGGATGTCTGTACTAGTTAAGGGGGGTCACCGGCTTTTTTGTTATCTTTATCTCCTTTTCTCTCTTTCCCTGGCTTGTATCCATTTGGCCCCATTCAGCTAACTGTTTTAAGACGTTTATCCCCATCCAGGTTTCGATTTCTTCCTGGCGAGCGATAGCGAGCCAGCATTGTATGGAGAAAGCCGGCTTCGCCGGATTACAAATTTAGCTTGCTGTCAAAACAAAAATATATATAAATATTGACATCTGGATGGGGTCTCTCTCTCTCTCTCTTATATATGTATATGAAAAAGAGAGAGAGAGAGAGAGCGATGTATTAATCAGCCAAGATATTATTTCCCCCACAGATTAAACCCCGACTATTTAAGCAATTAGCCCCATGTATTGGAAGCGAGCCGCATTATACCTCATTTTTAAGCGTCCCTTATTTCTGCCTTATAATCGCCATCGTTACGTCAGTGGCAGTAGGGGGATTTGGGATTAACAGGGATTTGTAGGGATTAAGGGGAGGTGGGGCGTTTTTCTAGATCCCCTTTCTCCCTCATGTTAAGTCCCGTTTGTTTTGAGATTATAAGACGTTCGGTCCATTAGTTGGCGATTTTAACACCTTTCGCCACATTTCGTTGTCAATATTAAGACCTTTCGTGGTATTTAGGTGTCTAATTTTGTCTTGGCGAACGATAGTGAGCCTGTAATTTTGGAAGAACCGTCTCTACCGAAAAATGTACAAATTAATCTAGAAGGGGGATCTAATGGATGTTTGGTTTAAGTTTGATAGAGGTCTAGGGAGGAAACTAGAAAAAATTAATAATAAATGAAAAAATCGACCAAAAAGTAAACCATCCCCCCTTAATACACATGTACGCCCTGAGACACTAATTCAGGGCCCATAATGAACCCTCGAACCGGATCAACGAACCACCGAAACGCAAATATTGGGGAAAAGAATAGCTAAGGAGATTAAGGGGAGTTACCGGCTTTTTGTTATCTTTCTCTCCTTTTCTCTCTTTTCCTGACTTGTATCCATTCGGCCCCATTCAGCCAACTGTTTTAAGACGGTTATCCCCATCCTTGTGTCGATTTTTTCCTCGCGAGCGATAGCGAGCCAGCATTGTATGGAGAAATTCGGCTTCGCCGGACACATTTTTCTATCGAAAAATGTACAAATTTAGCTTGCTGTCAAAACAAAAATATATATACGCTGGCTCGCTACCGCTCGCCAGGAAAATATTGACACCTGGATGGGGGTAAACGTCTTAAAACAGTATGCTGAATGGGGCCGAATGAATACAAGCCAAAGAGAGTGGGAGAGAAAGAGAAAAACAGCGAGGTGGGCTCCCTTAAGATTCATTGTGGGCTAGTTTTGAGTATTTAATTGCATCATTGGTATCCTTAGAGAGAGTGTGCAGTTGCCCACATAAAGCTCGTTTTACTCTCCCATGATCTGATATATAATGCGCATAGTTGAATAATTACGAGTGTCTAGTTTTTTCATGCAGTGGTTAAGGGGAGATTTTCACCTGGATGATTTTTTTCTGGACCCCCTTTCTCCCTCATGTTTAGCCCCATTGCTTTTGACATTTTAAGACGTTCGTCCCATTAGTTTGGCGATTTCAAGAACCCTCGCCCCATTTCTGTCAATTTTAAGACCATTCGTGCCATTTAGGTGTCGATTTTTTCCTGGCGAGCGACAGCGAGCCTGTAATTTAAGGGGAACCGGCCTTCGGCCGGGAAATTTTTCCACGGAAAAATTTACAAATTTATCTTGAAAGGGGGTCTAGGGGGAGTAATTTTAAGCTTGATTGAAATGTAGAGAATCAACTAAAAACCTCCCCTTAACCCTTCTGATTAGTCAACTAATAATTATAATAAACCACAGTCGCTATTTTACTTTAAGAACATAAGAAAATGGGAGTCTGCAAAAAGCCGATCGGCCCACACAAGGCATATCTCTGTCACACCCAACCCCAATTACAAGGCCATTGCATAAGATTACGACGAGGAACACCACTTGTGTGGGCAACTGTGCATACAGCCGCCGTCACTGTTAATTGGTACACTTATTATTTGCACTCTTAAATATATATATATATATATATAAAGTTGGAGGAGAGGCTCATTGTAGACTGACCTTTCCTGCGGCGCTCATCTCCGTCTGGTTGGCCTTGGAAGCCTTTGGTGGGTCGTGGGGTAACTACCTGTAAGGCGAGTTACCCAGCCCGGGTACACAGGGGCGCCTATACCCGGTTCTAAATAAGTAGGCCAACACTTTTCACCACTAACCTCTATAACTCACAAGCGACTAGAGTAATCACGCTATTATTACTACCATTTGGGAAGGGTCAGCCAGGAAAAACATAACACCTAAATGACACGAAAGGTCATAATATTGACAAAGAAATTGGGGCGAAATGTCTATAAATCGCCAAAAGTAATGGGGCGAACGTTAAAATCTCGAAGCAATTGGGGCCCCACTAAACATGAGGGAGAACACCTGGACGGACGCTAATGATTTACCACACCTTACCTGGTCATATTGCTAAGTAACCTTTTCATTGGTAGACGTCCTTCCTAACCTGTATATAATCGTCTAATAGCTCTCTCTCTCTCTCTCTCTCTCTGTCTGTCTGTCTGTCTGTCTGTCTGTCTGTCTGTCTGTCTGTCTGTCTCTGTCTCTCTCTCTCTCTCT
>CM064564.1:7189215-7221715 GCA_032716605.1 Paralithodes platypus | reverse complement strand
TTTCATAAGCTTACTGTTGGTCAACGAGGTCATCCAAGATAAACATGTAGATACAGTAAGGGTTTTAACATAGTTTTAACCCCTTCCTTACCGGCGACGTCATTAACAGTTTATTGAAGCTATATTTAGACGATTTTGTGCAGTTTAAGAAGGATCTGTGGTAGTAAAAAGAGTAAGTGATATAGTTTAGGAGCCTGTTAATTGCTGGAGGCCCTTTGTAAACTTAAGGGGAGATATCCACTTGAGGGATTTTTTTGTGGACCCCTTTCTCCCTCATGTTTAGCCCCATTGCTTTTGAGATTTTAAGACCTTCGCCCTAGTAGTTTGGATATTTTAAGACATTTTGACCCATTTCTGTCAATTTTAAGACCTTTCGTGCCGTTAAGGTGTCGATTTTTTCCTGGCGAGCGGTAGCGAGCCTGTAATTTAAGAGCAACCGGCCTCCGGCCGGGACATTTTTCTACCGAAAAATGTACAAATTTATCTTGAAAGGGGGTCAAGGGGGTGTAATTTTAAGTTTGATAAAAAAGTAGGGAAAACACTAAATACCTCCCCTTAACCCTCTCCGACATATGACGCGATTTGGAGCCTATTGGGGATACTTTAAAGCCTTTGTTACCATCAGGGGTATTTACAAACCTTTAATTTAGTTACTTCAACCTCTGCAGTTGTCTTTGAGTTAGCTGTGGGCAGAAAACTAATTGTGGAGAGGTCATTATAAAAGAGAGAACTCTATTTCTTATTGCTAATCTGGCAACTCTGCGTCATATGAGTCTGAAGGGGTTAATACAACCGTCTAATAGGAGCCAGAATAAAGTTAATATGACGGTGTCGGTACAGAAGGGGTTAATGGGCCCTGGCAATATTTGTAGATAGGCCTATAGTTAGTATAGCCCATGTCAAGCCATCAATCAAACGAATAGGACAAAACAAATGTTGAACATGGGCATTTCTGTGAAGGCGCCTATTTCCAACTACAATATCTACTACTTCTACCCCCACTACACCTTCCAATGTCCTACTTTGTGAGGAATCAACTTTCACCCGGGATATTTGTCTACCAAAAAATGTACATATTTATCTTGAAGGGGGCCTGGGGGACGTTTTATTTTAGTTTGAAGGGAATCCGTAGAGGCGTTTTTCTAAGTCTGGAGGGTAAACTAAAAAAAAAAAAAATCGAAAATGGCAAAAACAAGTCAAACTCAATAATAATTAAACCAAATGTCATAACCGCCAAGACGTTGCACCAGATAGTGATACAATCGGCAGGCTAATGGGGCGAAACGTCTTAAAATATAAAAAAGGATGAGGGTAAACATGGAGAAAGGGGTCCAGAATAACACAAAAACTCAAGAAAACTAGAACTATTGTAAGTTATAATATGATGTTAACCCTTCGAGTACCAGCGACGTGTGTTATCTTGTATGCTAGCTGTATTTAGACGATATTATGCAGCTTAGGAAGGATCCACAGTAGATTAAAGGGTTGGTTGAGATAGTTTGAAGCCTTATTATTGCTAAATGTCCTCTCTAATCTCAATAAAATCGTCTAAGAGTTGCCAAAATGTAATAAAAAGGACCTCACCGGTATTGTATGGGTTAAGATTGAGGATACAACGATCAGAGGGAAATAAGGGGCCGTAAGAGGGAAATAAGGTGTCTGTAAGAGGGAAATAAGGTGCTGTAAGAGGGAAATAAGGTGTTGTAAGAGGGAAATAAGGTGCCGTAAGAGGGAAATAAGGTGTCTGCAAGAGGGAAATAAGGTGCTGAAGCACGGGAACGAGGTGGCTTCAGAGATGGGGTCGTTTCGGGCCATGAGTGAGCACCGTGCCTCATGTGAAGGCAAGATGGCAGGTGCTCGTTGTACTCTACGTGCTTCACATGTCTCACTCCCTAGACTGGAACAAGACCTCACGGGCTTCACTGTTCATTGTAAAGCGGTGAATGTTAAGGCTCTCAGCCTATGTCCGAGAGGAAGTAAGTTGGAAAAAAAAAAAAAAAAAAAAAAAAAAAAAAAAAAAAGGGAAATATGGTGCCATAAGAGGGAAATAAGGTGCCGTAAGAGGGAAATAAGGTGCCGTAAGAGGGAAATAAGGTGTAAGAGGGAAATATGGTGTTGTAAGAGGGAAATATGGTGCCATAAGAGGGAAATAATGTGCCGTAAGAGAGAAATAAGGTGCTGTAAGAGGGAAATAAGGTGTAAGAGGGAAATAAGGTGTAAGAGGGAAATATGGTGCCACAAGAGGGAAATAAGGTGCCGTAAGAGGGAAATATGGTGTCGTAAGAGGGAAATAAGGTGCCGTAAGAGGGAAATAAGGTGTAAGAGGGAAATATGGTGTTGTAAGGGGGAAATAAGGTGCCGTAAGAGGGAAATATGGTGCCATAAGAGGGAAATAAGGTGCCGTAAGAGGGAAATATGGTGCCATAAGAGGGAAATAAGGTGCCGTAAGAGGGAAATATGGTGCCATAAGAGGGAAATATGGTGTTGTAAGAGGGAAATATGGTGCCATAAGAGGGAAATAAGGTGCCGTAAGAGGGAAATAAGGTGTAAGAGGGAAGTATGGTGTTGTAAGGGGGAAATAAGGTGCCGTAAGAGGGAAATATGGTGCCATAAGAGGGAAATAAGGTGCCGTAAGAGGGAAATATGGTGCCATAAGAGGGAAATAAGGTGCCGTAAGAGGGAAATATGGTGCCATAAGAGGGAAATAAGGTGTTGTAAGAGGGAAATAAGGTGCTGGTCCTTATTTTTGTTTTATATATCAATGTCGCATTTTTCATCTACCACTCGTTACTACCACTGTCTACCATTATATCGTTCTTCATCCCTACCACCTTCCCTCCCTCCCCTTACCACTATCCCCCCCTCCCTCCTACCACTCACCCTACCATTATACCCCCCTCCCTCCTTCCCCCTTCCCCTCCTACCACACAGACCTGGTTCGACCTCTTAGCCCTGGTACCAGACTGTTCCGTTATGGGCACTGGAGCGTGGTGGCTGTTTGGTAGGGTTGGTAGGTGTTTGGTAGGGATGGGTTGTTCCCTAGGCCTCCATCAAGCTTTTATACATGTACCCCCAAGTATCACCCTTCGAGATGCATTGTACCCCCAAGTATCACCCTTCGAGATACATGTACCCCCAAGTATCACCCTTCGAGATACATTGTTACATTTTCCGGGAGCAAAATGTTACGGCCTCTTAAAATGCAAGCTTTGAATCGATCGCCAGGGAAAAAAAGCAACACTTTAATTGAACGAAAGGTCCTAAAATTGCTAACAACAATGGTAGTGTGTTGAGGTAGGTAGTGATAATGGTGGTGATAGTGTTTGGTAATGATGATGATGGTGATAATGTTGGTAGTGATGATGTTGGTGATAATGTTGGTAGTGATGATGATGGTAGCGTGTTGAGGTAGGTAGTGATGATGGTGATAATGTTGGTAGTGATGATGGTGATAATGTTGGTAGTGATGATGGTGATAATGTTGGTAGCGATGATGATGGTGATAATGTTGGTAGTGATGATGTTGGTGATAATGTTGGTAGTGATGATGGTGATAATGTTGGTAGCGTGTTGAGGTAGGTAGTGATGATGGTGATAATGTTGGTAGTGATGATGGTGATAATGTTGGTAGTGATGATGATGGTGATAATGTTGGTAGTGATGATGATGGTGATAATGTTGGTAGTGATAATGTTGGTAGTGATGATGGTGATAATGTTGGTAGTGATGATGATGGTGATAATGTTGGTAGTGATGATGATGGTGATAATGTTGGTAGTGATGTTGGTAGTGATAATGTTGGTAGTGATAATGTTGGTAGTGATGATGATGGTGATAATGTTGGTAGCGATGATGATGGTGATAATGTTGGTAGCGTGTTGAGGTAGATAGTGATGATGATGGTGCTAATGATGGGATATTTACCGGTAATTGATGAGGGACGTATTGGCCATTAATGTTGCCTTCATTGTGTGGGTTTTATACCTGTGTGTGTGTGTGTGTGTATATAAGTGTGGCTGTATGTTTGGTGTATAATGTGTAAATGTGTGTAAATGTGTTTATGTTTGTGTATTTATGTATGATTTGCGTATAACATATGTGTGTTTGTTTATTGTTTGTTTTGGGGGTATCGGGGGTGTGTGTGTGTGTCATAAGTAAAATGGTTAATGTGAAGAATATACGGAGAGAGAGAGAGAGAGAGAGAGAGAGAGAGAGAGAGAGAGAGAGAGATACTGTACGTAGCTGTGCGAATACAAAAAAACGAATGAATGAAAGCACGACCTCGCTGAATCTATTTACACACACACACACACACACACACACACACACACACACACACACACACACACACACACACACCCACCTATAAGCGATCCATTTATATATAAACACATGGATTCGGACTTCCCAGATATCTTCAATCCTTGTTCCAACACACTCCAACCTCTGTTTATCACTCAATTAAATATCCTTCGCACTTTACTGTATATATAACTGTACCTTTAATTAATGTTTGCTTGCTATATATTTGTAGATAATTAAAGTGCTTGTAATAGAGAAAATTAACGATAAGAAGGAGTAAAGTGGGCTGTAATGCGAGAAAAATTGGAATCAAACTGGAAAATGAACGAAAGGTTGGGAGGAAAACCGGGCGAGGTAAGCGTCAAGTGGCGAATTTGTCTTACCTGGTCTATTATTATTGGGATGGGAGATTACAGGTACTGTCAGCCGTGTTTTGTTGTTGTTGTTGATGATGATGATATTATTGTTTTTGGTTTAGTTTGTAAGTGTAATTGGACGAACACTGTAATCACTATATTTTATTAGTCAGAGTATCTCGTATTATTTTCCGAAATATGGTACCTAGCTAGTGTCCTCTAGTTCCCACATTGTAGCAAGAATATTTCGGATGCGCTATAACGGTTTGCCTATATAATCAGGTGCAAGCAATACAGTGGTAATTATATATATCTATATATACTGTATTTATACAGTATATATAAACTATTAAACATGTGGAAATACTTTGTTAGACCCCGAAACCTTGTGAATTGGATGGTGTTATATGAAGAAACTATTAATGTTCTAAAAAGCTGGCGGTGTTCTTAATTGGTTCATTATACTGTGACTTCCGAGGTCCTGACTCCATTTCCTGTACCACCATTATAACATTAGTATTTCGGATGTAGACAGTTCAGTGGAATAAGTGACACGGGTGGAATCATTACGGCTTTACAGGTGATTTATTGGTGGAAACATGCACACACACACACACACACATACGCGCGCCTACACAACCACAGACGCACACACACACAGAGAGAGTGAGTGAGTGAGTGAGAGAGAGAGAGAGAGAGAGAGGTGAATAATGGGATTTGAAGAAGTTTAGTGTCTCAAGGTTTTGATGGAAGCAAAATTAGGAAGACGACTAGGAATAAGACGATAGTTTCCGATACCAGTGCAAAATATTCCATAAATGTTGCCAGAAAAATGTTGATCATCGAATGTTGACTATAAAAACTCTCGTGTGATACCGGCTTTACTCTCCTTGATTCCACTGTAATCACCGGTTGCTATATCAGTCCAAATATGTATATACTCATAGCCATAATTCTATGCTTGATTGGAAATTATTTATAGTTTACTGTTTGGGTTAATTAAATTAGCAATATTGAAATTAAAGATTGGCTCATATGTCTAGTTAGCTATAAGATCATTTAAAGTAATAGTCTAAGTATTTGCAATGGCTTTGACAGGCCCAGGAGATATTCTGCCGTCTTTAATTTGTAATTCTTTGTTCATATTTAGTTATCTCTCTGAATATATTCATTTTGATTGACGAAAACTATTATTTTGAAAAGATGGTGAGTCAGGTATACTAAGAATGTAGTTATAGATATGATAGCAAGTTGTGGCTAGTATATATTTGTCCAGGTATATTAGCCCTCTCACGACCATATGACGCAGAGGTTGTCAGATTAGCAATAAGAAATAGAGTTCTCTCACTCGTATAATTACCTCTCCAAAATTAGTTTTCTGCCTACAGCTAACTCAAAGACAACTGCAAAGGTTAAAATAACTAAACTAAAGGTTTCTAAATACCCCTGATGGTTACAAAGGATTTAAAGTATCCCTAATAGGCTCAAAATTGCGTCAAGAACGTGAGAGGGAATGTAGTTATAGATATGATAGCAAGTTGTGGCTAGTATATATTTGTCCAGGTATATTAAGAATATAGTTATTGATATGATTGCAAGTTTTGGCTAGTACAGTTTATATTTGTATTTCTCTCTTACTCGACGAGACAGAGAAAGGGACTTGGGAACGCAAAAGTGGGCCCGGTCCCTAAGAATTGGAACTTTGAAGGTGTCTGTTCGGGCTCTGTCTCAGGTCGCCCACCACCATCTATGGGGTATGTGCTTGAATACATACATACATACATACATACTTGCATGTGAATAATATCTTAACAAAAAATCCAGTAGTGACATGACAATTAATTTCTCGTCTGGTTAAGGGGGGAAGACCGTTTTTCTGGACCCCCTTCTCCCTAATGTTTAGCCCGACTAGTTTTGAAATTATAAGACGTTCAGCCCGTTAGTTTGGCGAATTTAACACCTTTCGCCCCATTTCGTTGTCAATTTTAAGACCTTTCGTGCCATTTAGGTGTCGATTATTTTCTGGCAAGCGATAGCGAGCCTGCAATTTCAAGAGGAAGCGGCCTTCGGCCGGAACATTTTTCTACCGAAAAATGTACAAATATATCTTGAAGGGGGGTCTAGGGGGTGTTTTTCTAAGCTTGATGGAGGTCTAGGGAGGAAACTAAACACATATATGAATACATTAATTAATAGACCAAACAAACGGCCAGCTTCCCCTTAAGGTGAACAGTGTAGTTTGTGTATTATGCTACGCTTTAGGAAAAAAAATAAAATAAAACAAAATAAGACATTCGACCCGATTATCTCTTAATAGAATAGCCGAAATATTCGTTTGTCATTGTTTACATTGTGAGTGACGTAGTGGACTCTCTCTCTCTCTCTCTCTCTCTCTCTCTCTCTCTCTCTCTCTCTCTCTCTCTCTCTCTCTCTCTCTCTCTCTCTCTCTCTCTCTCTCTCTCTCTCTCACTTCCACGCTCTCTTTCTCTCTCTCTATATATCTCTCTATATCTCTCCTATATATATATACATACCTATGCTTCATACTACATTCTGTGATATATATATATATATAAGTAGGGGGCCGAGGGCACCGCAGTTTCCATAACAAGAGGAAGAATAGAGATAGAGCTGCACCATACGCCATGTTTATTACTCGAATTTTCGGCATCAACAAGGTGCCATCTTCAGGTTATACAGACTGATCCTAAAAATATACAAAATAAGTATTATACTATTGGAAAGAAAATGGATCTAATGTAATACATTCTATCACTTAATAAGCTGAAATATACCTAGTGAAAAAGCTCCCAAATACATACAAAACAACATTAATCATAACCCACTGGCCTCAAACTCCATCTTGTAAACAATGAACATCAAACAAAAAAAGCCAAAATTCGTTGATAATTGATAAGCACACAATCACAAAAATACAAAAAACACCCATGTACAGTACCTCAAAAACCTAAGCACATCGAAAGAGATCCACACCCCATGATAGCTAAGGGACAACTAAACTAACCCAACTCAACCAAACACAACTGTTCATACAACCAAATAACCAAATGCCGAAAATTCGAGTAATAAACATGGCGTATGGCGCAGGTCTATCTCTATTCTTCCTCTTGTTATATATATATATATATATATATATATATATATATATATATATATACTGTATATATTTATTACTAATTATTTATATATTTATTTATTATTTTATTGTTTTGCTATTTATTATTCTATCTATTGTTCTAGTTATACTGTATGTATATTTTGCTATCCATCATTCTACATGTTATAAGGCACTTAACCCCCCGGGCGCCATGTTGTTTCTGACTATGTCGCCACTCTCTTTATATGGGTACTCTGTGATTAACACTTATTCCTTGTCAACAAAATACTACTATGGAAAGGGTAATTATTATTATGCTACCTCCACCAACCGACTTTACTCCTAAACTCAATTAATGAAATCAACAAATACATGTGGCACTCCAGGGATTCGAACCTAGGACACTCACTCCGAAATTCAGTGCATTTATCCATTGCGCTACGAAGACGGTTTCAGTTTCCATAATGATATACCCATATACAGGTAGGTATATTCTTGGTATTAAGGGGAGATTTCCACTTGAGGGATTTTTTCTGGACCCCTTTCTCCCTCATGTTTAGCCCCATTGCTTTTGAATTTTAAGACGTTCGCCCTAGTAGTTTACACATTTTAAGACATTTTGACCCATTTCTGTCAATTTTACGACCTTTCGTGCCATTAAGGTGCCAATTTTTTCCTGGCGAGCGATAGCGAGCCTGTATTTTAAGAGCAATCGGCCTCCGGGCGGGACATTTTTTTACCGAAAAATTTACAAATTTATCTTGAAAGAGGGTCTAGGGGGTGTAATTTTAAGCTTTATGAAAACGTAGGGAACAAACTAAATACCTCCCCTTAAACCCGTATATGACAATGATATAAAGGCGAATCTAGCAATATACACAATGATCCTATATATATATTTGTTTATATCCTGTTTATACCCTTGATTGGCACTAACATACCTCCATTTATTGTTCTTGCTGCTTAAGGGGGGATGGGCCGCTTTTCTGGACCACTCTATCCCTCATGTTTAGCCCCCATTAGTTTTCAGATGTTAAGATGTTTGCCCCATTAGTTAGTCGATTGTAAGACCTTTTGACCCATTTCTTCGTCAATATTTAGACCTTTCGTGCTATTTAGGTGACGATTTATTTCCCTGGCGAACGATAGTGAGCCTGTAATGTTGGAAGCACCGGCCGGGACATTTTTCTACCGAAAAATGTACAAATTAATCTGGAAGGGGGATCTAATGGATTTTTTTTTTTTTTTTTTTTTTTTTAATTTGATGGAGGTCTAGGGAAGAAACTAGAAAAATAATGAACACATGCAAAAAACGCCCCAAAAGTGAACCATCCCTCCCTTAATGTGCACGTATGTTTATTTAGGGATTATTTCGTTTGTTATCACTTGCTTCATTTCCCCTGTAAAACTTTTCTTGCTGGAGCCTCTCTAATTTTAACTTATTATAACGAATTTTAACTTATTTTTAACTTATTTAGGCATTATTTAGTTTTGTATCGCTTGCTTCATTTCCCCTGACACTTTTGTTGCTGGAGCCTCTGTAATGTAAACTTAATTTTCTGTCGGCTTCAAGATGCTTTATTTCACAACTAGGTAAGAGTGTTTTACTATGGTCTATTGTTGTCCAGCTGAGAGTAAATTGCCATGTTACTATCTTGGTTACTCAGCTATGATGTAGAGTAAATTGCCATGTTACTATCTTGGGTTACTCAGCTATGAGGTAGATTTTGTAGATTTTGTATTTTGTAGATTTTGCATTTTGTAGCGAAATAGGGTGTTAATTATGAAAACTTGGCATTAGGGAGGATTTTCACCGGGAGGATTTTTTTTCTGGACCCCTTTCTCCCTCATGTTTAGCCCCATAGCTTTTGACATTTTAAGACGTTCTCCCCATTGGTTTGGCGATTTCAAGAACCCTCGCCCCATTTATGTCAATTTTAAGACCATTCGTGCCATTTAGGTGTCTATTTTTTCCTGGCGAGCGATAGCGAGCCTGTAATTTAAGGGGAACCGGCCTTCGGCCGGGACATTTTTCTACCGAAAAATGTAAAAATTTATCTTGAAAGGGGGTCAAGGGGGGAGTAATTTTAAGCTTGATGGAAATGTAGAGAATCAACTAAAAACGTCCCCTTAATACATCACAGAGACAACACAGAAGTTTCAAATTTTTCCATTAATTATCGAGAAATCAGCTGCCAAGGGATTCAGTTTTACCATCAGCTGGAAAGAATAGACCACAGTATCACATAATATTACACTCTCACTCTTCCTTCCCCCCCCCCCCAAGCTTTGTTTGTATCAACCTTTACCCCTCAGGCACCGTTTGTTACAGTGTGTCGACATCAGTATCTCCACTACTCCCAACTAGCGATATTGTAGTCAAAGATATCGCTCATCTTTTTCATAAGACACCATTATGGGAGTATTATATATATATATAATATATATATATATATATATATAATTATATATATATATAACTATACAGTATAATATATATATATATATATATATATATATATATATATATATATATATATATATATATATATATATAATTTTTTTTTTTTTTCTTCTATGTGGATGAGGGAGACAAAAGGCAGAGCTACCTGTGATATATATATATATATATATATATATATATATATATATATATATATATATATATATATATATACTGTATATATATATATATATATATATTGCACCAGTATTGTAGTGTGTTTATTATGGGTATGGACATCTATGAGTGCAAATAGAGGCTAATGACCCCAGTGGTACCAATATGGCGGAGGTTGGCCGATCTCTGTTACTATAGGGTACCAATATGGCGGAGGTTGGCCGATCTCTGTTACTATAGGGTACCAATATGGCGGAGGTTGGCCGATCTCTGTTACTATAGGGCCTACTCTGCACAAGTCAGACGGCCATTTACCAACTCTCATTTACATACATAATATGAGGCAATCATTCTGGTATTATACTTTATCATTTCTACTCTATTGCGTCTGATGCTGACCTTATTTAACCATTATATAACCACATATTAATAATCAAAAGCCCATCCTCTAATTATTACCCATAGTTCCATCAGCATTCTTCAATCATTCTAAAACACTTCTTAACAACCCATCTAGGCATGTACAGTCGCACTAATAAGTCATGTCTCGGCACCAATTATGTGTTGATCAATAATTGGTATCAACTTCATTTCTTCATATCGAGTGAAATATACAAACGCGTTCCTACACTTACCCATCCTATTCAACATCTGACAGACATTAATACAGCACAGAGCAAGCCAAACGTAATGACAGCTGGGACATGACTTATTAGCGCCACTGTACACTCGGATACCATAGTCTCTAGCCCACTCATCAGAATTCCTGGACCCCCTGTTTGTCTTTATGCAATTGTAACTATCTGCATTGAGTTTTGGATAGAACTTTCTTGTCAATACATATATATATAGTTTTGTAGTTGATTTATAGACAATTATTTTGATAAGATGGTTTCCAGAGATATACTTCCATAGTTAGAAATAGGTGAAGTCTCCGAATATTTATGAGTGGGCTACATACTATGGTATTCGAGTGTACATACTGTATTTGATAGCCAAGGGAACCTCCACCGTGGCTCGGCATGTCTTTAAGGGGAGGTGTTTAGTTTGTTCTCTAGATTTCCATCAAGCTTAGAATTATACCCCCTAGACACCCTTTCAAGATGAATTTGTACATTTTTCGGTAGAAAAATGTCCTGGCCGAAGGCCACTTCCTCTTAAATTACAGGCTCGCTATCGCTCGCCAGGAAAATATTGACACCTAAATGGCACGAAAGGTCTTAAAATTGACAGAAATGGGGCGTAAGTTTTTTAAATCGCCAAACTAATGGGGCGAATGACTTAAAATGTCAAAAGCAATGAGGCTAAACATGAGGGAGAAAGGGGTCGAGAAAAAAATACCTCAAGTGGAAATCTCCCCTTAATAGTGTGTAGTGCTCAATATATCATAACTTGAAATATGAATAACGACTTTAGACAGTTTATTTGAGACTTGACGAGAAACTTGCCAAGAAAGTCTCAAAACCTTATTGAAATGTTTGTTTTCTATGTCTCAAACCTCGGGACTAGGCTGTTCAGTAGCCTGTAAATCTTACGAGGCCCCGAGATTATCGAGTGAAGCTTTGAGATGTTGGGTGTTTCATATGTGTCACACTAGATGGTCACAGTGGAGCTTCAAGGTGTTGGTTGCTTCCTTTCTGCCACACTAGATGACAACACGTCACTTGATTTGGAGAAAGGATTTGCCAAAGAGACTCTAGACTTGACCCTAAAGGCTTGAGACTTGACTCTAGACTTGGCCTAAAAGACTTGCATGATTTCTTCCTTGGCGCGTATCCCATATGCCCACCAAATTTCGTAAAAATTGGTTCTTAACTTTGTCAGATATATTTTTTTAGTCAAATAGACGGATAAATGGAGGCGAAAACATAACTTACATAATAAAAAAATAAACAAAAAATAAAAAAATAAAAAATAAAAAAAATATATATACAGTATATATATACAGTATATATATATATATATATATATATATATATATATATATATATACTCTGTATAAACTCTGTATATAATATAATAATATTAATATATACTAATAATAGCAATACACATGTTAATTTGCAAGAAGTAGTGTCGAAAATAAAGTGTATGTTGAAATAACCACAATGCAGCACAGGTAAGGGCTTACAGGTGTTTTATTAATTAGCTACAATAGTGCGCCATTTTAGGGACATTATTATTTTTTTTTTTTTTTTTTTTATTTATTTTTTTTTTAATCAGTTGGTTTCATGTACTTCCAGTGTAAAGGATATTATTCAAGTTGGATGTAGGTTATGTTTTCTTGCCTGTCTGTCTGTCTTCTTTTGTTTGTCTGTCTTTGTCTGTAAACAAGATATCTCACACATTTATGAACCGATTTTAACGAAATTTGGTAGGCAGATAGGATATAGCCTACCCACCAAGGAAGACGATTATATTCAGCCTTTCAAAACTGAGTAATTTCGTCTAATGTTAGCCAAAATAAAGTCAAACCAAACATAATAATAGTCGTACCCAATGTGTTCATAGGCATGTGATAAGGAGTTGCTGGAACTTCTGTTAAATTTGTCTGGCTTCCCTCACTGTTTCTGTTTGTGTCTCACCTACATAGAAAGTTATCCAGCTAGCTCTCACAAACATCTCCTATTCGTTTCACTACACTATGCAAGCATACCACACTTCTTTTCCACACACACACACACACACAGCCCGTAGCCTAGTAGGTAGAGCTCTCGTCTCACACACGAGGGGTCGGGGGTTCAATCCCCGGCCGGGTGGAGACAAATTGGGCTTGTCTCCTTTCCTGTGTTAGCCTCAGTTCACCTAGCTGTAAATAGGTACCTGGAATAAGTGGACGACGTTGTGACGTCCCATCTGGGGTTGGCAAAAATGGTACAAGGCGAGATGGGTATCATATGGTTCACCTAAGCTGATGGCTACCTAAGCCTTCGGGCGAGACGGTACCGTCTATAGTGAGAATGGTACCATACAGATCCACCCTAAGCCTTCGTTTCCAATGTCGCCAATTGGCTAAAATACAGACTACACACACATCCACAGCCATTCCAACAGTACATAAAACACCTACACATATAGGAGGCGGGAAATAACGAGCATGCTCACTCCCGCAATACAACTAGAGTAAGTACAACTAGAGTAAGTACACATACACACACACACACACACACACACACACACACACACACACACACACACACACACATACACATACATACACACAATTTCAAACAGCCACTATTAATCTGTCAACTTTTGGGGAGACACTTGTTAAAAGCAGCTCTGCACTTTTGTCTCTTCCATACAAACCTTAAAAATAAATAAACAAATATAATACAAAATAAAAAATAAACTTCCGAACCTTCGCCCCCGCCCCTCCGATAGATTAACCCGATAGATAAAAGGTCTATTGTTTGGGTGTAGCAGAGAATAGCCCGTGGTCTATTGTGGCAGGTCGGCTGGAGGTCTTCGGTACAGTAGCCCGCGAAAATCAGGACCTGTCTTGGTAGCGTAATGCATAAGTGAGCGGAATTTCGGTGTGAATATCCTAGGTTCGAGTCCTTGGAGTGCCACATGTATTTGTTGATTTCATTAATTGAGTTTAGAAGTAGAGTTGGTTGGTGAAAAAATATAATTTGAATATAAAGGGAAAGCAGGTGACCTGCTTTATTTTTCTCTGTGGGTTGTATCCATTTGGCCCTATTCAACTTACTGTTTTAAGACGTTTATCCCCATCCAGGCGTCAATTTATACCTGGCGAGCGACAGCGAGCCACCATATTTTGGATGATGAGTTAGACAGCTGGCAACATTTGTACATTTTTCGATGGAAAAATGTTTACGGCGAAGCCGGGTTTTTCCATAAAATGCTGGCTCGCTATCGCTCACCAAGAAAAAATCGATACCTGGATGTCTTAAAACAGTAGGCTAAATGAGGCCAAATGGATACAACCAAGAAAGAGAAAAAAGCAGGTCAGCCCCCTCAAGTTATTACAGCTTTGTTTACTCTTTCACTAGGATCACGTGAGCTGTCAATTCATCCGGACTATCATTATGATCACGTGAGCTGTCAATTCATCCGGACTATCATTATGATCACGTGAGCTGTCAATTCATCCGGACTATCATTATGATCACGTGAGCTGTCAATTCATCCGGACTATCATTATGATCACGTGAGCTGTCAATTCATCCCGACTATCATTATGATCACGTGAGCTGTCAATTCATCCGGACTATCATTTTGATCACGTGAGCTGTCAATTCATCCGGACTATCATTATGATCACGTGAGCTGTCAATTCATCCGGACTATCATTATGATCACGTGAGCTGTCAATTCATCCGGACTATCATTATGATCACGTGAGCTGTCAATTCATCCGGACTATCATTATGATCACGTGAGCTGTCAATTCATCCGGACTATCATTTGACGACGGAATTATTTTAGCTTCGGCATTAACCTGAGGGAACCAAAAGGGATGTTGAGAACGTTTTTATTCCCTTGGATTCACAGTGGTTGATTCACAGCGGTTCTTTCTAAGCTGAACAAAATTGTCCAATGTCAGACAGGACGTAATTATTATGGCACCATCTTCAGGGAGGGAATACTGTTGATGTTGTGAATGTTTGGAAGTACCCGGTACTTGTGTGCGAGGCTGTACAGCTGGGTGGGGTGTATATATATATATATATATATATATATATATATATATAGAGGGGGGTTACTTTTGATCATGACTGTAGGTGGGCGGGTTGCATATGTGGACAGGTATATTAGTGTGTGTGTGTGTACATGTGTGTATTTTTGTTTTTGCGTTGTATGGGTCTGTGTGTATCCGTGTGTATGTGTAAGTGTGCTTGACAAAGAAGGTTGTAATAAACAAGTGTGCATATGCTAGATACACACATGTATACACACACAGGCAAGTGGGCGCACACACACACACACACACACACACACACACACACACAGAGAGAGAGAGAGAGAGAGAGAGAGAGAGAGAGAGAGAGAGAGAGAGAGAGAGAGAGAGAGAGAGAGAGAGAGAGAGAGAGAGAGAGAGAGAGAGAGAGAGGAGAGAGAGAGAGAGAGAGAGAGAGAGAGAGAGAGAGAGAGAGAGAGAGAGAGAGAGAGAGAGTTGGGACTCTGGGTTATGGGGGAGATTTGTATGTATTTGTTCATATATTTATGTGTTCATTATTTGATTTAGTTTCCTCCCAAGACCTCCATCAAGCTTCAAAAATATCCCCAAGACCCCCCATCGAGATAAATTTGTACATTTTTCGGTAGAAAAATGTCCCGGTCGAATTATAAGCTCGCTATCGCTAAACTAGGAAAAAATCGACAATTAAATGGCACGAAAGGTCTTGATATTGATGAAGAAATGAGACGATAGGTCTTAAAATCACCAAACTTGGTTCAATGTCTTAAAATTGTAAGATTAATGGGGCTAAACATGAAGGAGTAGGGGGTCCAGAAAAAACCCAAACCTCCCCTTAAACAGGAAGCAACACATGGTATTCCCCTTAGTCCATGTGTGGGTGGGTGGGGGTGGGGTGGGGTGGGGGGGTAGTGTTTGTTTGAGTTTGTTTGGGTTTGTATTGTTTGAATTATTCTTCTCTCTCTCTCACTCTATCTATCTATGTGTGTGTGTGTGTGTTTGTGTGTGTGTGTGTGTTTGGGGTAATGTGGGGGAGGGGGGAGGAAGAAACGTGAATGGGGGGGGGGGGAGTAAAGAGGTGGGGAGATGAATGCTAAATGGAGAGTGTAGAAGACAGGAGGAACACACACACACACACACACACACACACACACACACACACACACACACACACACACACACACACACACACACACACACACACACACACACACACACACACACACACACACACACACACTCCTTTCATGTGTTAGCCTCAGTTCACCTAGCTGTAAATAGGTACCTGGAATAAGTGGATGACGTTGTGACGTCCCATCTGGGGTTGGCAAAAATGGTACAAGGCGAGATAGGTATCATATGGTTCACCTAAGCTGATGGCTACCTAAGCCTTCGGGCGAGACGGTACCGTCTATAGTGAGAATGGTACCATACAGATCCACCCTAAGCCTTCGTTTCCGATGTCGCCAATTGGCTAAAAAATACAGACTACACACACATCCACAGCCATTCCAACAGTACATAAAACACTTAACATGCATTCACGCAATACATTCCCAGTTAAGGAGGCGCGATAATAATGAGCTTAGCTCGCATTGCGTGGATTCCCCTTGACGAACAAGTAACTGAGTAACACACACACACACACACACACACACACACACACACACACACACACACACACACACACTCAGTCTCACACACTCTCACTCAAACTGTTTCCTGTTGTATACCCCAACCCCACCCCCATCATCACTTGGCCCAACCCCCCTCTCCCTCCCCCTCCCTCCTCTCCCACTCCCTCCACCACACACCAGCCTCACCCAAAATCCGTCTTCACCCCTTCCCTCCCTCCTTCCCCTCCCTTCCCTCTCCTACTCGCTTCCACCCTTTCCCTCCCTTCCCCTCCTCTCTGTTCTCTGCTCCCCTCACCCTTCCCCTCCCTCCCCTCCCCTTTAACCTCCCTGGCCCACTCTTCTCCCCTCCCTCCCATCTCCACATTATCGGTCTCGCTTCAAGTCTTTCTTCATCTCTTCTTATAATTCTTCTTCTTCTCCTCCATTCTCTATACCCATCTCCCTAAATCCCTATTTTATATGGACCTTTTGTTCATGCATGGATTATTGCAATGTCAAATATATTATGTATTTACTTATTATTATTATTATTATTATTATTATATATATATATATATATATATATATATATATATATACCGGTATATATATATATATATATATATATATATATATACCGGTATATATATATATATATATATATATATATATATATATATATATATATATATATATATATATACTGTATATATATATATATATATATTTTTTTTTTAAAAGTTGAACTTGTGTTAAAGTAGAGATATTTGAAAATGATTAGGTAGTCAATATTAAGTATTTATTATATTACTCGCTGTACCTAGTTTTCCTATGAAGGATCTGAGCCCATAGCAACCGGTTGAATACAAACATAAAAGAGGTCCTACATCCTATATCCTCCTTCGCCTCCATCACTCAGCCCCACCTAAATCCGTCTTGACTCTCTCTCTCTCTCTCTCTCTCTCTCTCTTCATCTTTGCTATCCTTTCCTTCCACTTTCTCTTAGGGTTGCTATCTCTATTAGGATTAAGTCCTGGTCACCTCGTAGGGATCGTAAGATCTGTGTGGCCAGTGTATCTATGTAAATCTATGTAAATCTCTCTCTCTAGCGATTTAATTGCCGACTTGCGAGTTTCGTTCTAATAGGAAGTTGGAGCTGTAGATAACGATATTTAACAGAATTTACAGCTAAAATACGGTCGTAGTACATTACATTTATTTATACATAAAACCCAATTCAACATACCATTTATTCATCAGAAACGTACATTATTCCTGCATTTCTGTTTAATATTGATGTTTACGGCTCCAACTTCCTTATAGCCTGAAACTTGTAAGTGGTCAATTGATACGTTTAAGGGGAGGTTTTTAGTGTGTTCCCTAGACCTCCATCAACCTTAAAATTACACCCCCTCGAGTCCCTTTCAAGGTAAATTTGTACATTTTTCGGTAGAAAAATGTCCCGGCCGAAGGCTTCCTCTTAAATTACAGGCTCGCTATCGCTCGCCAGGATAAAATAGACACCTGAATTGCACGAAAGGTCTTAATATGGGGTGAAAGTTCTTAAAATCGCTAAACTAATGGGGCAAACGTTTTATAATATCAAAAGCAATGGGGCTAAACATGAGGGAGAAAGGGGTCAAGAAAGAAATCCCTCAAGTGGAGACCTCCCCTTAAGAAGAGACTGGACGGATCATCTGATGGAGATTGGATAATATGAATGAATCAGTAGGGATGCAAGTGTGAATTACCTGTCAGACTAATTTCTTTTAATTCTATACTCTATAAAGACTTTCAATTGTGGGCATTTCCTGACCCATAAGGTTATTCTTCATCCTATTTTCCAGTACGGCTTTTTAAACGGAGGGAGGGGAGGGAGAGCCTTCTACTTTGCTGTCCTATTCTTTTACTGTAAACTGCCCTTTTCTAGTAGTAATAAGGCCGGATCACCTAGTAGGGAGAGCAAGGTCTGTGTGGTGTGAGTATCTCTAAAAGATGGATGACTAGCTTACAGTATATATAAACCATAATAATAAGAGAGGATTCCCCCTGATCTTTCCCATGTCACACCTTTACTCTCTCTCTCTCTCTCTCTCTCTCTCTCTCTCTCTCTCTCTCTCTCTCTCTCTCTCCTTAATTATGAAGTTGGTGGTGATGAATGGTGATTGTGATGCCTGGGTGGAGATTGTGATGTTGGTGGTGATGGTGATGAGCGGGTAGTGGTTTTGATAATGAGGTTGGTGGTGATGGTGATTCTGGAGTGATTTGTGATGTTGGTGGTGATGGTGATGAGGGGGTAGTGATTTTGATAATGAGGTTGGTGGTGATGGTGATTTTGGAGTGATTTGTGGTGGTGATAATTATCAGGTTGTGAACTTGTGGTGGTGATAATGAGGGGTGGTGATTTGGATGTGGGCTGGATGAGGAAGATGGAGGTGGTGGTGAAAGAGGTTTGGTGATGATGGTGGTGGTGAGAGAGGTTTGGTGATGATGGTGGTGGTGATGGTGAGGGAGGTATGGTGGCGATAGTGGTGGTGAGGGATGTAAGGTGATGATGGTGGTGGTGATGAAGGAGGTTTGGTGGCGATAGTGGTGGTGAGGGATGAATGGTGATGATGGTGGTGGTGAGGGAGGTTTGGTGGTGATGGTGAGGGAGGTATGGTGGCGATAGTGGTGGTGAGGGATGAATGGTGATGATGGTGGTGACGGTGAAGATGGAGGGATGTATATGGCGGTGATGATGGTGACGATGGAGGAGGGTTGGTGGTGAACGAGGTGGTGGTGCTTCATCGATGTCTCCCTAATTGTTGATGTAGATGACGACCTTAATGTTAATAATTATACAATGTGTGTGTTGGTTCTCTCTCTCTCTCTCTCTCTCTCTCTCTCTCTCTCTCTCTCTCTCTCTCTCTCTCTCTCTCTCTCTCTCTCTCCACTTTCTTGCTTTAACAATGCGTGGTGAATTGAGAAGTAGTATTTATGAGTGGGATAATTATGTAGTGGTGATAGTTCTCGTGATAGTAGTGGTAGTGGTGGTACGTGGGCGCTTTGAGAAGTAGTAACAGCGATAGTGTTATTATTGATATGGTGGTGAAAATGATGATGATAGTGGTGATGGTGATACGGATGATAGTTATAGTGGTGAAGATGACAGTGGTGGTAGCGATAGTGGTGATGGTGATAGTGGTTATGGTGATAGGGATGATAGTGATAGTTGTGATGACTGGTGATAGTGATTGTGGTGATGGTGATAGCGATAATGGTAATAGTGGTTATGGTGATAGGGATGATAGTGATAGTTGTGATTGTGATGATAGTGGTAGTTGTGATGACTGGTGATAGTGATTGTGGTGATGGTGATAGTGGTGATGGTGATAGTGGTGATAGCGATAATGGTAATAGTGGTTATGGTGATAGGGATGATAGTGATAGATGTGATGACTGGTGGTAGCGATAGTGGTGATGGGGATAGTGGTGATAGCGATAATGGTAATAGTGGTTATGGTGATAGGGATGATAGTGATAGTTGTGATGACTGGTGATAGTGATTGTGGTGATGGTGATAGTGGTGATAGCGATAATGGTAATAGTGGTGGTGATAGTGATTGTGGTGATGGTGATAGTGGTGATAGCGATAATGGTAATAGTGGTTATGGTGATAGGGATGATAGTGATAGTTGTGATGACTGGTGATAGTGATTGTGGTGATAGTGGTGATAGCGATAATGGTAATAGTGGTGGTGATAGTGATAGTGGTAATAGCGATAATGGTAATAGTGGTTATGGTGATAGGGATGCTAGTGATAGTTGTGATGACTGGTGATAGTGATTGTGGTGATGGTGATAGCGATAATGGTAATAGTGGTGGTGATAGCGATAATGGTAATAGTGGTTATGGCGATAGGGATGATAGTGATAGTTGTGATGACTGGTGATAGTGATTGTGGTGATGGTGATAGCGATAATGGTAATAGTGGTTATGGCGATAGGGATGATAGTGATAGTTGTGATGACTGGTGATAGTGATTGTGGTGATGGTGATAGTGGTGATAGCGATAATGGTAATAGTGGTGGTGATAGTGATTGTGGTGATGGTGATAGTGGTAATAGCGATAATGGTAATAGTGGTGATAGTGATAGTTGTGATGACTGGTGATAGTGATTGTGGTGATAGCGATAATGGTAATAGTGGTGGTGATAGTGATTGTGGTGATGGTGATAGTGGTAATAGCGATAATGGTAATAGTGGTGATAGTGATAGGGATGATAGTGATAGTTGTGATGACTGGTGATAGTGATTGTGGTGATGGTGATAGTGGTGATAGCGATAATGGTAATAGTGGTGGTGATGGTAATAGCGATAATGGTAATAGTGGTTATGGTGATAGGGATGATAGTGATAGTTGTGA
This sequence comes from Paralithodes platypus, assembly GCA_032716605.1. Taxonomy (NCBI): domain Eukaryota; kingdom Metazoa; phylum Arthropoda; class Malacostraca; order Decapoda; family Lithodidae; genus Paralithodes; species Paralithodes platypus. The sequence continues at coordinate 7,200,631 of CM064564.1, read as the reverse complement.
TGACTGGTGATAGTGATTGTGGTGATGGTGATAGTGGTGATAGCGATAATGGTAATGGTGGTGATGGTGATAGTGGTGATGGTGATAGTGGTAATAGCGATAATGGTAATAGTGGTTATGGTGATAGGGATGATAGTGATAGTTGTGATGACTGGTGATAGTGATTGTGGTGATGGTGATAGCGATAATGGTAATGGTGGTGATGGTGATAGTGGTGATGGTGATAGTGGTGATAGCGATAATGGTAATGGTGGTGATGGTGATAGTGGTGATGGTGATAATGTAAAGTAATAATCGTTCTCCCAAATTGTGTGTTGTTGTTGTTGTCTGGATGCATGATCTGAACAGTAGGAACAACAAGGAGGAGGGGGGGGGGGGGTGATGACATGGTAATGGAGGGGGTACTGTTTCATAATGGCTTGTTTATCTAGAGGTCTGTCACTCACACATACACACTCACTCTCTGTCTCTCTCTGACACACACACACACACACACACACACACACACTTACTCTCTTTCACGCTCACTCATACAGTACATATAAACACTTTCTTTCTCTTTCACGCTCACACACACTCTCTCTCTCTCTCTCTCTCTCTCTCTCTCTCTCTCTCTCTCTCTCTCTCTCTCTCTCTCTCTCTCTCTCTCTCTCTCTCTCATACACATATGCACTCTCATTCCCACTTACTATCATCTGTGTGTGTGTAGGAATTTGGAGGTAGCCTTGTAGTGTATAATAACGCTCACTGCCGGGCCGTCGTAGACTATACTGCGCGTGTGTTTCTGGCAAGGGGGATGGATACAAGGCGATTTGAAAGTGTCCAACCCAGAGCTGCAAAACTTTAACTGGAGAGTAGGAAAATGAGCTACCAGGACTGATTGAGAGCTCTTACTTTATTTTTTAATTTTATTTTTATTTTTCCTTTTCTTCTTTTTTTACTTTTTCGTCTTCTTCATTTTCTTCTCCTTTTTCTGTTTCTTCTTCTTCGTCTTCGTATTCTTCTTCATATTATTTGTATTATTATTATTATTATTTTTTTTATTTACTTCTATTGCTTTATATTATTGAATTTATGTATTTATATATTTCAAATATTTATTGAGTTATTGTTTTTTTTTTTTTTTTTTTGTTTTTTTTTTTTTTTTTTTTTTGTTAGACACGTGTAAACTGAGGATAATGAGAGAGAGAGAGAGAGAGAGAGAGAGAGAGAGAGAGAGAGAGAGAGTGAGAGTATATAATCGTACACTTTGTAATGACAGTCTCCCTGGAATGGACAACAAGCTCTCTGAGACACTAACCATCCCTCCTGGCAAGTGTCTCCATTTGCTGCCCACTCTCCATAATAAGCCAAGATGATGAATTACACACACCTCCCCCCCCCCCCCTCCCCCCTAATGAGAATCAGAACAGGCCACTCAGGTGATAATTGATTCGCCAGGTGTCAGATTTAAGGGCAGATTTTCACTCGACAGCATTTTTTTTTCTGGACTCCCTTCTCCCTCATGTTTAGCCCCATTTGGTTTGAGATTTCAAGACGTTTGTCCCATTAGTTTGGCGATTTTAAGATCTTTCGCCCCATTTATCTAAATTTGAAGATCCTTAGTCTTATTTAGTTGTCGATGTTTTCCTGGCGAGCGATAGCTAGCCTGTAATTTAGGAGGAACCTGACGGGACATTTAGGAGGAACCTGACGGGACATTTTTCTCTCGAAGGGAGGTCTTGGGGGTATTTTTCTAAGCTTGATGAAGGTCTAGGGAGCAAACTAACAATCTCCCTTTAAGGGGAGATGGTTGATTTTTCTGGCCCCCCATCTGTACCGGCGACGTCTTTTACTTAATCCACGACTGACTGCATTTGTAAATGAATCTCTCTCTCTCTCTCTCTCTCTCTCTCTCTCTCTCTCTCTCTCTCTCTCTCTCTCTCTCTCTCTCTCTCTCTCTCTCTCTCTCTCTCATCACTACCATCATCCCCATCCCCCACCAATCTATCTCCACCATTATTCTTGCCTACCCCTACCCCCACCAATCTCCATAAAAATTCTTCACCATTCCCACCACCAATCTTTCTCCCCACCCCCATCATCCCTCATCCCCACCCACCACCAATCTCCACCAATATTCCCCACCCCAACCACCAACCTCCCCCCAAATTCCTCCCCACCTCTACCAACCTCCCCCAATATTCCTCTCCACCCTACCAACCTCCCCCAAAAGTCCTCCCCACCCCTACCAACCTCCACCAAAATTCCTCCCCACCCCTACCAACCTCCACCAATATTCCTCCCCACCTCCACCAATATTCCTCCCCACCACCACCAATCTCCACCAAAATTCCTCCCCACCCCCACCAAAATTTCTCCCCCACCTCCACCATCCCCACCACAGCCGCAGCAGCAGCAACCTTGAAGACAGAGTGGTTGAACCAGATAGCCAGAGACCACAAAATAGCTGGAGTGCTTGTATGCTTGCGACTCTCGGGGGGTTGGAGGGGGGGGGGGAGGAGGAGGAGGGGGGCCAAGCAGTTTCCAGGTGAGGGAGGAGGTGGGGGGGGGAGTGAGGGGGGAAGGATGGAGACATGGAGAGGGAGGACGTGGGAGAAAGGGAGGAGGTGGGGAGAGAGAGAGAGGGGGGGGGGGGGGGGTGCAGATTGGATGTATAAAATTGAAGGATATAATTATGCAGTATATATATATATATATATATAAATATATATATATATATATATATATATATATATATATATATATATATATATATATATACTGCATAATTATATCCTTCAATTTTATATATATATATATATATATATATATATATATATATACATATATGTTTGGATGAAGGTCTAGGGAGGAAAGTAAAAATAAAATATAATTAATATATGAAATAAACCATCCCCCCTTAACCCCTTCAGCACGATGCCACCTATTTACCTTCTATTATGGCTAACATTAGACGATTGTATGCAGTTTAAGAAGGACCTATGTTATTTAGAGGGTTTATTGAAATTGTATTTAACCCTTTCAGTTCTAGAGGTAGATTATAAGTTAAAGAAAATCGCTTAATGGCAATCACAATATGATGACAAATTACGACATCGTGCTGAAAGGGTTAAGGGGAGATGGGTCGCTTTTTTTGGTTCCCCTTCTTCCTCATGTTTAGCCCCATTGGTTTTCAGATTTGATGACGTTCAGCCAATTAGTTTGGCAATTTTAAGACATTTCGCCTCTTTTCTTTGTCAATATTAAGACTTTTCGTGTTAAGTAGGTGTCGATTTTTTACTTGGCGAGCGTTGGCGAGCCTGTCATATAGGAGGAACCGAAGCCTTCCGCCGGGACAATTTTTTTACCGAAAAATGTACAAATATATCTTGAAGGGGGTCGTTTTTTTTTTTTTTTTTTTTTTTTTTTTTTTTTTTTTTTTTTTTTTTCCAAGTTTGATTAAGGCTTAGGGAGGTAACTAGAACAATAATCAATAATGAAAAATCGACCAAAAAGTGAACCATCCCCCCTTAATCGTAGTCACGTATAAATATTACATAAACCAAAATATTCAGATTAACAAGGCACAATTATGTAGTCTTTGGCTTGCTTCATTGGCTATTATAATGAGACAATCTTCTCCGTAATGAGTATGTGCAAGGCATTAATATTTCGGATAGACTGCATATCAATGGAAATCGAATAAAAGCCGATGTCACAATAGCAATTTTTCCATCAATTTTTTGGGGGCAATTGCAGTTTGGCAGCTTCAAAATTTAAGGTTTATCAGAGTCCAGCTATCTATCTATATCTATCTATATGCTCAGGCCCAATCCCCATTTTTCCTAATTATATTTTTATTTTCCAAGTCCAGCTACTTAACATAATCTGAACTCAATCCAGTTGCTGATTCCAATGTGAAAATACCAAAAATTAGTAAGAGAAAAAACATGCTCACAGAAAATTGCCTGAAAAAGTGCTCGTATGATATCGCCTTAAGGGGAGACTGGCCGTTTGTTTGGTCTATTAATTAATTTATTCATATATTTTTTTAGTTTCCTCCCTAGACCTCCATCAAGCATAGAAAAACACCCCCTAGACCCCCTTTGAAGATAAATTTGTATATTTTTCAGTGGAAAATGTCCCGGCCAAAGGCCGATTCCTCTCAAAATTGCAGGCTCGCTATCGGTCGCCAGGTAATAGTCGACACCTAAATGGCACGAAAGGTCTTAAAATTGACGACGAAATGGGGCGAAAGGTGTTAAAATCGCCTAACCTTTGGGCTTATAATCTCAAAACTAGCGGGGCTAAACATTAGGGAGAAGGGGGTCCAGAAAAAAACGGTCTGTTCCTCTCCTCAAAATCAGTGGTGGCCGGATTAAGGTAGCCTAATAAGGAGACACACATGAATCTGTATATGAGCCCCGGAGTCACACCAACCCACACCACACCGGACCGCATCTGGTAATGAAGTTAAGGGGAGATGAGGCATTTTGCAGGCACCCCTTCTCCCTCGTGTTTTAGCCCCATTAGTTTTCAGATTTTATGACGTTCGGCTCATTAGTTTTCAGATTTTAAGACCTTTCACCCCATTTCTTTGTTAATATTTAGACTTTTCGCGTCATTTAGGTATTGATTTATTCCTGGCGACTGATAGCGAGCCTCTAATTTAAGAGGAACCGGAAATTTTTCAATCGAAAAATGTACAAATTTATCTCCAAGGAGGGTCTTAATGTGTGTGTGTGTGTGTGTTATTTTTTGTTTTGTTTTATTATTATTTTGTGTTTAGTTTGATGGAGGTTTTTAGGGGATGACACACACCTAAACAAACTATATATAAACACACATATACTGTATACCGGTATATTATAAATGAGCCGATAAATACGGCCATCCCCCCCCTCCCTCCCTCCCTCTCATGATAACGTCCACCAGGAAGGAGTTCGGTGCCATGAGACAGTTAACTAAGGGGAGATTTCCACTTGAGGGATTTTTTTCTTGACCCCCTTTCTCCCTCATGGTTAGCCCCATTGCTTTTGAGATTTTAAGACGTTCGCCCTATTAGTTTGGACATTTTAAGACATTTTTCCCCATCTGTGTCAATTTTAAGATCATTCGTGCCATTTAGGTGTAGATTTTTTCCTGGCGAGCGATAGCGAGCCTGTAATTTAAGGGGAATCGGCCTTCGGCCGGGACATTTTTCTACCGAAAAATTTAAAAATTTATCTTGAAAGGGGGTCTAGGGGGAGTAATTTTAAGTTTGATGGAAGTCTAGGGAATCAACTAAAAACCTCCCCTTAAGCCGGTGTCACAACATTCGATGATCAACATTTCTGGAATATTTTTGTACTGGTATCGGAAACTAGACTGTTGGTAGATGAATTTAGGCAACCGAAATATTATAAATGTTAACCTCATAAGCTGCCAGACCAGTGTTGAGGATAAATGTTGAGGGAACAAGCGCTCGTGTGATAGCGGCTTTAAGTCGGTATCACACGAGAGCTTTTATACTCAACATTCGATGATCAAAATTTTTCTGGCAACATTTCCGGAATATTTTGCACTAGCTGGCAACATTTCCGGAATATTTTGCACTGGTATCGGAAACTAGACTGATGATAGATGAATGTAGGTGGCAGGAATGTTTTAAAAGTTGGCCTCCTAAGCTGCCAGACCAGTGTTGAGGGAACAAGCGCTCGTGTGATACCGGCTGTTTAGACCCATGTTTGATGAGGGTGTTAGGATGGTTTAGTATGATGTTAGCCTACCACCTTTCAGTGCAGGCTTCGTACAGTCATAAGTGGTGTCAGTATCAGCATGGCACACTTCGGAAATGCTGTTGTAATATTATGAAACCTGCCTTCCCTTGGGCCGAGTCACCGTTGCTCCCTTAAGGGGGGATTTCCACTTGAGGGACTTTTTTCTTAACCCCTTTCTCCCTCATGTTTAACTCCACTGCTATTGAGATTTTAAGACGTTCGCCCCATTAATTTGGCGATTTTAAGAACTTTCGTCCCATTTGTCAATTTTTAGAAATTTCGTGCCTTTTTTATGTCGATTTTTTCCTAGCGAGCCTGTAATGTAAGAGGAAACGGCCTTCGGCCGGGACATTTTTCTACCGAAAAATGTACAAATTTATCTTGAAGGGGGTCTAGGGAGTGTAATTTTTAAGCTTGATGAAGGTCTAGGGTACAAACTAAATACCTCCCCTTAATGAGCTATTTATTCATGTATTTATTTATGTATGTATGTATGTATGTATGTATGTATGTATGTATGTATGTATGTATGTATGTATGTTTATTTATTTTCCTTCCCAGACTTCCATCAAACTAAAAACAAGAAAAACAAAAATATATATATATATATAAATATATACAGTATATATATTGGTTTCCTTCCAAGACCTCCATCAATGTAACAATAGAAAAAAGACCCTCCTTCAAGATAAATGTGGACATTTTAGACAAATGTCCCTCGGCCGGTTCCTCTTAAATTAGAGGCTTGCTATCGCTTGTTAGGAAATAATCAACACCTAAATGACGCGAAAAGCCTTAATATTGACCAAGAAATGGGGTGAAAGGTCTTAAAATCGCCAAACTAATGAAAATATTGACACCTGGATGGGGGCAAACGTCTTAAAACAGTTGGCTGAATGGGGCCGAATGGATACAAGCCAAAGAGAGAGGGAGAGAAAGAGAATAAAAAGCGAGGTGGGCGCCCTGAATGTATTATGCCAATCTAACCATTGTTATTCATGCTTGCACTGATTGGTTATACAGTATATACGTGAAGGCATTGCTGTCATATACAGTATATACGTGAAGGCATTGCTGTCATATATCAATAAAGGGGGCATAGGGCTATTGGTTATACAGTATATACGTGAAGGCATTGCTGTCATATACAGTATATACGTGAAGGCATTGCTGTCATATATCAATAAAGGGGACATAGGGGTATTGGTTATACAGTATATACGTGAAGGCATTGCTGTCATATATCAATAAAGGGGACATAGGGGTATTGGTTATACAGTATATACGTGAAGGCATTGCTGTCATATATCAATAAAGGGGGCATAGGGCTATTGGTTATACAGTATATACGTGAAGGCATTGCTGTCATATATCAATAAAGGAAGGAAACCAATATATATACTGTATATATTTATATATATTTTTTTTTTTCTTGTTTTTAGTTTGATGGAAGTCTGGGAAGGAAAATAAATAAACATACATACATACATACATACATACATACATACATACATACATACATACATACATACATAAATGAATAAATGAATAAGGGGAGGTATTTAGTTTGTACCCTAGGGGTATTTATTGGCTCATTTATGTATCTTTATTATTTTTTTAGTTTCCTAACTAGACCTTCATCATGCTTAAAAATAACATCCGCTCAAGACCCTCCTTCAAGATAAATTTGTACATTTTTGGATAGAAAAATTTCCCGGCCAAAGGCCGGTTCCTCTTAAATTACAGGCTCGCTACCGCTCGCCAGATTTTTTTTTTACACCTAAATGACACGAAAAGTCTTAATATTGACAAAGAAATGTGGTGAAAGGTCTTAAAATCGCTAATCTAATGGGCCGAACGTCTTATAACGTGAAAACTAATGGGGCTAAACATGAGGAAGCAGGGGAACGATAAAAACGACCCATCTCCCCTTAATGTGACACAAAGGACGGGGCTAAAACACTCGGGGGGGGGGGGGGGGGGGGGGGGGGGCACACAACGGACATGTAAAGTTAAGGGGGGGGATGGGTCGTTTTGTTGGTCCCCCTTCTTCCTCATGTTTAGCCCCATTAGTTTTCAGACGTTTGCCCCATAGTTTGTCGATTTTAAGACCTTTGGCCCCATTTATTTGTCGATATTAAGACCTTTCGTGCAATTTAGGTGTCGATTTTTTCCCCTGGCGAGCTAAAGCGAGCCTGTAATATAGTAGTAACACACTAAATAGGCAAATACATACGCCCATCACCCCTTAACCCATTGGCTGCGGGAACCTATCTGGAACACCATGGCAATTTATAGCAATTTACAGGCTCTTAAAACCTGTGGAGACGAGTCCGAATGAGCGGGAGCGCGACAAGCCCCCGTCCGCTCTCCAGCCAGGCGGCCGGGATACTGAGGAGGTTCAGCCATGTCTCGCTAGACATATGCAGCGTTGCCAAATGCAAATGTAGCGCGACATTGCTCAATATTAGCGAATATTTGCCGATGTCTATGGTAGCGCTGCGGATGAATCCCACGCGCTTCGAAGCTCGTTTTAGTGTCATTTTGAAGCTATTTTAGTTTAGTTTTTGTCTGAATTAATTTAATTTAATTCATACACTTGCTTAAGGGGAGGTATTTAGTTTGTTCCGTAGACTTCCATCAAGCTTAAAATTACACCCCCCTTGAGTCCCTTTCAAGATAAATTTGTACATTTTTCGGTAGAAAAATTTCCCGGCTGAAAGCCGGTTCCTCTTAAATAACAGGCTCGCTATCGCTCGCCAGGATAAAATCGACACCTAAATGGCACGAAAGGTATTGAAATTGACAGAAATGGGTCGAAAGTTCTTAAAATCGTTAAAATAATGGGGCGAACGTCTTAAAATTAGAAAAGCAATGGGGCTAAACATGAGGGAGAAAGGGGTCAAGAAAAAAATCCCTCAAGTGGAAATTCCCCCTTAAGCTGATTGGCTGATAGTACTCTTTAATAATCGGTCTTTGAAAATATAGTTAGAGCTGATTTGCTGACGTTTGTATGTATTTGTTTATATACTCTGGCACATACCCCATGGCTGGGGGTGGCCGACTTGAGACAGAGCCCCAACAGAAACCACATTTAAATTTCCAATTCTTAGGGTCTGGGACCACTTTCGCGTTCCTTCGCCCCTTTCTCTGTCTCGTCTAGTAGGTGAATTTTTACAAGGGGAGGAGGATTCCTAGCCTCCCGCCCCCGAAGTAGGAATAATAGTACAGGAAAAGAGACGGGCAGAAACGACTAAGGTTGGGTAGAGGATGCCAAACCTCACTCTGGACAGGACCAGCCCTCACCCTGATTGGTTGATAGTAGTGTTTATAATAAGTCTTTGAAATCTGACTTAGAGCTGATTGGCTAATAATACTGTTAAATATTAAGTCTTTGAAATTTGACTTAGAGCTGATTGGCTAATAATACTGTTAAATATTAAGTCTTTGAAATCTGACTTAGAGCTGATTGGCTAATAATACTGTTAAATATTAAGTCTTTGAAATCTTCTTAGAGCTGATTGGTAATAATACTGTTAAATATTAAGTCTTTGAAATTTGACTTAGAGCTGATTGGCTAATAATACTGTTAAATATTAAGTCTTTGAAATTTGACTTGGAACTGATTGACTAATAATACTGTTAAATATTAAGTCTTTGAAATTTGACTTAGAGCTGATTGGCTAATAATACTGTTAAATATTAAGTCTTTGAAATTTGACTTTGAGCTGATTGGCTAATAATACTGTTAAATATTAAGTCCTTTGAAATCGGACTAGAGCTGATTGGCTAATAATATGTCTCGTTAAAATTATTAAGTCTTTGAAATTTGACTTGGAACTGATTGACTAATAATACTGTTAAATATTAAGTCTTTGAAATTTGACTTAGAGCTGATTGGCTAATAATACTGTTAAATATTAAGTCTTTGAAATTTGACTTGGAACTGATTGACTAGTCACTAATAGCACTGTATAATATCGATTTTTGTGTTTATTTTTGCAACTGTAATAATGTACTGGGACACGTTACCATCAGCCAAGCAACCCGAAAGAGACTTTTATGGCTCGATGTGATCAAGTACAAATTAGCCAGGTAAACAGAATATAATATAATAAATAAATAAATAAATAAACAGACTACACATTATTGTTGTTTTTAATAATGTATAAGTATTGCCTTCATACATCGGTCCCAGTGGATGTATTCTGCCCAATAAAACAACAAGGGGGGGGTCATGTATTTTTGTAAGGGACTGTATGTGATTGTGGCCGATGTGTTTGGGAGTTGTTTTGACAAGGGTATGGGGGGCGGGGGGTGTAGATTGCACATACACACCTCACGGATATACAGTTACATATACGACTATACATGCACATACACATCACACACACATACACACACACACACACACACACACACACACACACACACACACACACACACACACACACACACACACACACACACACTGGCTCGCGCGCGCGCAAACACATGGAAACACACTTTCAGATATACACACGCACATGTACTCATACACAAACAACTCAGACACATAATATAAACTTTCAGTACACACATAGACCAAAACAAACATATAGTATGCTCCTGTATAACATTGGATCTGTGCTGTACATATATAGCCTACATGGTTCCACAGTGATGGTGTGCTTGTACATATATTAGCCTATACATGGTTCCACATTGGATCTGTGCTGTACATATATAGCCTACATGGTTCCACATTGGATGTGTGCTGTACATATATAGCCTACATGGTTTTTTTTTGTTCCACATTGGATGTGGCTTGACCATATATTAGCCTACATGGTTCCACATTGGATGTGTGTGCTGTACATATATCGCATACATGGTTCCACATTGGATGTGTGTGCTGTACATATATAGGCCTACATGGTCTCCACATTGGATGTGTGCTGAGGTACATATATAGCCTACATGGGTCCCACATTGGATTGTGGCTGTACAGATATAGCCTACAGGGTTTTCCACATTGTATTGTGTGCTGCCATATATAGCCTACATGTTTCCACATTGGATGTGTGCTGTACATATATTAGCATACATGCGTTCCACATTGGATCTGTGTGCTGTAAATATATAGCCTACATGGTTCCACATTGGATGTGTGCTGTACATATATAGCCTACATGGTTCCACATTGGATGTGTGCTGTACATATATAGCCTACATGGTTCCACATTGGATGTGTGCTGTACATATATAGCCTACATGGTTCCACATTGGATGTGTGCTGTACATATATAGCCTACATGGTTCCACATTGGATGTGTGCTGTACATATATAGCCTACATGGTTCCACATTGGATGTGTGCTGTACATATATAGCCTACATGGTTCCACATTGGATGTGTGCTGTACATATATAGCCTACATGGTTCCACATTGGATGTGTGCTGTACATATATAGCCTACATGGTTCCACATTGGATGTGTGCTGTACAGATTTAGCCTTACATGGTTCCACATTGGATGTGTGCTGTACAATAAGATATAGACTACGGGTTCCACATTGGATGTGTTGCTGTACATATATAGCCTACATGGTTCAACATTGGATGTGACTGGTACATATTATAGCCTACATGGTTCCACATTGGATGTGGGATGTAACATATATAGCCTACATGGT
>CM064564.1:7175560-7189115 GCA_032716605.1 Paralithodes platypus | reverse complement strand
AGTCGGCCACACAAGTTCTGTTCCTCTCCGTGATCTTAAACATGGAAAATATATTGCGCATGACGTTAAGGGGAGGTTTTTAGTTTGGTCTCTAGATATCCATCAAGCTTAAGATTACACCCCCTTGAGCCCCTTTCAAGAGAAATGTGTAAATTTTTCGGTAGAAAAATGTCCCGGCTGAAAGCCGGTTCCTCTTAAATTACAGGCTCGCTATCGCTCGCCAGGATTAAATGGAACGAAAGGTCTTAAAATTGACAGAAATGGGTCGAAAATTCTAAAAAATCACCAAACTAATGGGGCAAACGTCTTAAAATCTCAAAAGCAATGGGGCTAAACATGAGGGAGAAAGGAGTCAAGAAAAAAATCTCTCAAGTGGAAATCTCCCACTTAAGGGGAGACTGGCCGTTTGTTTGGGGGTAAACGTCTTAAAACAGTAGGCTGAATGGGGCCGAATGGATACAAGCCAAAGAGAGAGGGAGAGAAAGATAAAAAAAAGCGAGGTGGGCTCCCTTAACCCCTACTGAACCGGCGACGTCCTGTGACTTTTTCTTCTAGCAATATTTAGACGATTTTGTGCAGTTAAAGAAAGATCTGTGGTAGCTAAAAGGGTTAGATAAGCTAGTTTGAAGCCTTATAATGGCTAGAGGTCCTTCATAAGCTTAACCCTTTCCCGCATTTATGACGCAGAGGTTGCCAGATTAGTAATAAGAAATAGAGTTATCTCACTCTTATAATTACCTCTTCAAAATTAGTTTTCTGCCCACAGCTAACTCAAAGACAACTGCAGAGGTTGAAGTAACTAAAGGTTTCTAAATACCCCTGATGGTAACAAAGGCTTTAAAGTATCCCCAATAGGCTCAACACAGCTAACTCAAAGACAACTGCAGAGGTTGAAGTAACTAAACTAAAGGTTTCTAAATACCCCTGATGGTAACAAAGGCTTTAAAGTATCCCCAATAGGCTCAAAATCGCGAAAAAAATCAATACCTTCACCAATAGGTAAACCATATCAACTGTGTTTGTCTGTGCGGTACTTGGTTAGTTTATTATTATTATTATTATTATTATTATTATTATTATTATTATTATTGTTTTTAATAATTTCCGTTTATAATTTGATCACTCTCACGCTTGCATCTTTTACCTTTTTTGTTGTATCCTTCTTACGTTTTTTTTCTCTCTCTTCTTTGCTATCCTTTCCTTCCACTGTCCCTTAATCTCGGGCTAGCTATCTCTACTAGAATTAATTAATGACCACCTCGCTGGAATCGTAAGGTCTGTGTGGTCAGTGTATCTATGCAAATCTATGTAACTCTTTCTCTCTCTCTCTCTCTCTTCTCCCTCCCTCCCTCCGCACCTGGTCCATTTCAAAACCCCTATTCTCTACCCTTGTGAGCTTATCCACTCGCTTGACACCCCCATAGGCTATTCTTTTGTCTGTCTGCTTGTTACCTATCTGTAGCCCTTTTGTCTCCTTCCTATTTCAAACACACACGCACGCACGTACAGTCGGCCAAATAACTAGTGTCTCGGCACCAAGTAGTTGTTATCAATAATCGGTATCAGCAATATCTAAACTTGATGTATTAATTTTCCTTCCTATTTCAACCACACACGAACGTACAGTCGGCCAAATAAGTGATGTCCCGGCACCAAGTATATTTTGATCCATAATTGGTATCAGCAATATCTAAATTTGATTTATGCATTTCGAGTGAGATATACAAACATATTCCTACACTTACCCACCCTATTCAACATCTGGCAGACATGCATACAGCACAGCGCGAGGCAAACGTAATGGCAGTGGTGACGTGCCTTATCAGCGCTACCGTACACACAACCACGCACATTTACTCACTCACTATAACACCCCCCCCCCTCCCCTTCTCTCTAATTATGATATTTGTGTAACATTTGTACTTCTCTCAATAAAACAATCAAATCTCTCTCTCTTTCTCTCCTGTTTCCCAAGTCTCCCCCCTACCCTCCCCATCCCCCCTCCTTTGACCTTGTCCCCACACTTGACATCACCTTCCCTTTTAGTCGGGATTTTTTGTGTCTACTGTACCTGTCTCTGTGGTCCTGTCTCTTTGTATACTTATCTGGTTGTCTGTCCCCTAGTATGCCTGTCTGTCTGTCTATCCCCTTGCATGGTTGCCAATATGTCTGTATGTCTCCTTGTATGTCTGTCTGTCTGTCTCCTTGTATGTCTGTCTGTCTGTCTCCTTCTATGCCTGTCTGTCTCCTTCTATGCCTGTCTGTCTGTCTGTCTCCTTGTATGTCAGTCTGTCTGCCTGTCTGTATGCCTGTCTCCTTGCATGGCTGTCTGTCTGTCTGCTTCCTTGTATACTCATCTGTCTGTCTGTCTGTCTATCTGTCTGTCTGTCTGTCTATCCCCTTGCATGATTGCCTATCTCTCTGTATGTCTTCTTGTATGTCTGTCTCCTTGTAGCCTGCATGTCTGTAAGCCTTCATTTTTGTTTAGTTTTGTTTTTATGTTATGTGTGTGCTCGTGCGTGCTCTCTCTTTCTCTCTCTGTCACTCACTCACTCTGTGTGTGTGTGTGTGTGTGTGTGTGTGTGTGTGTGTGTGTGTGTGTGTGTGTGTGTGTGTGTGTGTGTGTGTGTGTGTGTATGTGTGTTATTATCTCTTATACGTGCGATGTAAGTATCGAACCACATTATATTCTTGTTATATTTTGGTATAAACAATATGTAGTTGGTAGTTTATTGTTTGAGATACTGAGTTGTAATGTGGCCTTCCTTATTGAAGATTATGGGCTGGCTACTGACTAGCGATATGACCTACCATTGCTTGTATAACCATTGTATAACCATTGTATAACCAGTGGTGATTGGCTGGTCTATCAGTGTGAGAACTGAGCGATCTCTGCCATACCCATAGCTTACTCTGACTTTTCCTTTTACTTATATATTTTCTAGATCTCAAGTGACGGCGTCTCTTCCGCGGATTGACCTCCCAATCTACCAAGATTGGAAGCCAAAGCGTCCACATTTTTCCTTTGCCCCTCAACTTTCCTCTTCATAATTGCTGAGGGACACAGGGCCCCTGGGTGTGGCTTTTGGTTTCCCGGGCATTTTCCGCACCCTCCGCCAGCTCCCCCCCGCCGCATGAAGTGGCTTCGGTCACCTAGGCTTTATTGTTGTCAGCAGGGAAGGTTCTGTGGGGGTGCTCTGTTATGGCCTTGGCCTTGCTCGGGGCCTTGGGGCTGTTCGGCCAGGCAGCTTGGGGAACAACAACAACAACCATTGCCTGTATGACAATTTGTGCTCAAAAACTGCACACACAATTAAAAGAAATGTATGTTAATACAGTCTCTCTCTCTCTCTCTCTCTCTCTCTCTCTCTCTCTCTCTCTCTCTCTCTCTCCCCCCCCCCCCCCTTCTACCAGTGACACCCTATACGCCATTCTTCCTATTGTGTCGCGGGCCTTGCTCAACACTGTAGCGTCATAAGAGAGGAGGAGGAATTGGGGACTCTGGCCTGGTTCTGTGATACCTAGGAGAGAGAGAGAGAGAGAGAAGAGAGAGAGAGGAGAGAGAGAGAAGAGAGAGAGCGAGAGAGAGTAGAGGAGAGAGAGATAGGAGAAGAGAGAGAGAAGAAAGGAGAGAGGAGGAAGAGAGAGAGGAGAGAGAGAGAGTATAGAGATGAGTAGAGAGAGAGAGAGAGAGAGAGAGAGAGCCGGTGCTGTGAGAGAGAGAGAGAGAGAGAGAGAGATTTACATAGATTTAAATACATAGATACACTTGGCCAACAAGAGACAGAATCTTACGATCCCTACGAGGTGACCAGGGACTTAATATCTAATTATAGATAGCAACCCTAACTGAGAAAGTGGAAGGAAGAGAGAGAGGAGAGATAGAGAGCTAGCCGGGAGAGAGAAGGAGAGTATAGAGAGAGAGAGAGAGAGAGATAGAAGAGAGAGAGAGAGAGAGCTTTAGAGCTATAGAAGAAGGGCGAGAGAGAGATTCTAGCACAAAAAATGGAAAGACGAACACAGCACAAAGGGGGAGAGCAAGAAATGAATACGTAACGTGAACAAGAAGTGGCATCAATGACTAAAATACAAACACACACACACAATATGTAAACAAACCAAGAATGCAGCGTTGGGGTTCCATAAAAAAATAACGAACAAGAGATGGGAAGCGAGGAAACACGGATAAAGATAGGGGAATGGGAGGAAAAGATGAACATAGGAATGATGAATAAGGGACATAGGCAGAGAGTGGATAGTGGGGAAACATTAAAATAGAGAGGATAGAGAGAGATAGAGAGGTAGAGAGAGAGATAGAGAGCGAGAGAGATAAGAGAGAGAGAGAGAGAGAGATAGAGAGAGAGAGAAGATGAGAGTGAGAATAGAGAGAGAGAGAGAGAGAGAGAGAGAGAGAGGGGGGGGGGGAGTTGACACCAATATAGACGTCAGGGGAAGTAATACAAAATAAGGTGAGGTAGGTATAATATATATATTATTATTATTCTGTGACTGACGAAACGCTGCCCTTGTGGTGACCTGTCCCTTTATCGCCCCCCCCCCCCCCTCTCTGTACCTGTCCCTCTACCCCCCTCCCCCCCTCTGTACCTGCCCCCTTCCCCCGTAAGCCCTTGACACCACACACACAATGTTCTATTGTAACCACCTTCTGCCTTCTCTCTATATATATCTAGCTATCTTTACTTTGTACTCTCTCAATGAGGTGAAGCGTTTAATTACCGGCATACTAATCAGGTGAAACGTCTTCAAATCCACCAAAGTAATGGGGTAAAACGACTTAAAACTTCCAAATTAATGGAGCGAAACAGGGGAGCCCCAAGAAGGCCTCCCCTCGGACCAAATAGGGTTAAGAAGTGAAGAGTGCGCACCGTCTTGGGTTTTTTTTCTCATGTTATCTACCCCCCCCCCCCCCCCCCCCCCCTCTCCTCTCCTCTCCTCTCCTCCTGTCCACTCCGTAACATATGGTTGTGCAATGTGGATAATAGTAACACCTGCCTGGCTCGAACCCAACTGGTACCCGTTCTAAGAGTAATAATGGGAATATATTTATCCCTTACTGTACCGGCGACGTCTTTTTTAATATTATTCTAGCTATATTTAGACAATTTTAATATTATTCTAGCTATATTTAGACAATTATTCTAGCTATATTTAGACAATTATTCTAGCTATATTTAGACAATTATTCTAGCTATATTTAGACAATTATTCTAGCTATATTTAGACAATTATTCTAGCTATATTTAGACAATTTTAATATTATTCTAGCTATATTTAGACAATTTTGTGCAATTTAGGAAGGATCTGTGGTAGTAAAAAGGGTTAAGGGAGCTAATTCGAAGCATTTTAATTGCTGGAGGCCCATTTTCAACTGACTAAATCGTCTAATAGTAGCCAGAATAAAGTCAAAAGGATGTCAACGGTATTGAACGGGTTAAGGATGTTTAAGGAGGGCGGGAGGGGGGGGGGGGGTGGGAATAAGAAACCAAAACTCTTCAACGTTAACCTCTATAACTCACAAACGACTAGAGTAATCAAGCTAATACTTCTACCATTTGAGAAGGGTCAGTCAGGGAATAGGTATGGAAATGTACAGCTCATTCGCTCAAGCCCTTTTTCAGTTACAGAGGTTAGGGTTAACGACTTCTGGACTTGGAACGGGGTATAGCTACACTACTGTACAATTTATATATATATATATATATATATATATATATATATATATATATATATATATATATATATATATATATATATATATATATATATATATATATATATAAACAAAACAGAGGACAAAGCCAGGAAGAAGAAGAAGAAGGGCGTTGATTGATTGAAGCGCCCGATTGCCGCTGCGAAAGAAAGACTGGCCCGACACCTGGGGGTGAAGAAAGAGTTGCCTAACATAGCGTAGTGCCCTTTTTATCATATTGAATAGGGATAAACATGAGGGAGAAGGGGGTCAAGAATAATGATGTACCTCCCCCTTAAAGGTAGAGGTGAGGAAACGTTTGCCTAACATAGTGCAGTGCTCGCCACAAATCAATAAACCTCGAGTGTTTTTGGTTTTCCTTCGACCCCCTTTAGAGTTAAAAGAAACCAAAAATCCTCCACAGTAACCTTCAGCCGGGGTCAGAGATATAAAATGTTAGACAGATTAAAGCGCAGCGGGTTTCGTAGGTGTTAGGAAGGGGGATTAAGGGGATTGGGGGAGGAGGAGTTAGTTTGCTCCCTAGTCCTTTCATGCTTTAAAAAAAAACACACACACACACACACACACACCGTGCTCATTTATTATATTATTCGTTAGCAATATGTCTAGGTCGAAGGCTGGTTCCTCCTAAATTACAGGCTGGCTAAAGTTCGCAAGGAAAAAATCGACATCTAAATGGTACCGGTACTAAAGGTCTTAATATTGGCATAGAAATTGGCCGAAAAGTCTAAAAATCGGCAAACTTATGGAACGAACATCTTAAAATCACAAAACTAGTGGAGCTAAACATGAGGGAGAAGGGGGTGAAGAAAATAAACAAACCCTACCCTAAATTTCCCTTTATCTGTAACATGTTTGTCTACACTTTGAAATAGGTAAGGTTGGGTCCGGGTTGGGTAGGTTAGCTGAAGGTGGTTAGCTCAGGTTAGGTTGGGTTATAATAACTTAGCTTGGGGTAAGTTATGGTCAAGATAAGGCTAGGTTGTTGTTGTTGTTGTTGTTGTTGTTGTTATTGTTGTCGTTTCCTAAGCTGCCTGACCTCGTACAGCCCTAAGGAAGGCCATGGCTACGTTCGGGCTTTACAACATGTTATGTTGTTGGCGTAAGTGATTGTATGAAATGCAGTGAAACCGGCCTTTGGCTGGGATATTTTCCTACCGAAAAATTACAAATTAATCTAGAAGGGATTTTTTTTTTTTTTTTAAGCTTGATGGAGGTCTAGGGAGAAAACTACAAAAAATTAGAAATATTATTATTAAATATATATATATATACATAATTAATCGACCACCAATAAATAACCCCTCCCCCATTAATACCTGTCCCCTGATAGCCCTTTCATCAAGCATCCTCCCCAGGTGGGTGATGGGATTATGTAGCTGTGTGGCAGTTTAATTTAGGGGACGAATATAAGCATTACTGGGGCCATTCGGGACATTGTAACTTGTATTATGACAAACGTACAATTGGATTTACAGCTACCTCAAAAACAACACCATTTAATGAGTTCCATCGCGGTATGTCTACCTCAAAGTTATTATTATTTAGGCGTGATACCATGACCCAAGCCCCCTACACAGAAGGTCAACCTGTACAATAGCCAACACACCCACATACACACCCCCACCCATACACAGAAACACCCCCACACACCCACATACACACCCCCACCCATACACAGAAACACACCCACACACCCACATACACACCCCCACCCATACACAGAAACACACCCACACACCCACATACAGAGACACACACACATACCCCCCCCCCCCCCCCACACACACATACACACACCCAAACAATAGCTGTGGGCCATAATAGTGTAAACCTCCCCATTACCAGGAACCCTGATTGTCCAGTGAGGCCAGTCAGTTAGTCAGTCAGGGATACACTAACGAGGGGGGGGGGAGGGGGGGGGGGGGGGGGTAGAAGAGTAGATATGGGTAGAGAGGTGGGTGTGGGTTGTGATAAAAGAGAGGGGTGTTTGGGTTGTGGGTAGTTAAGGGGTGGGTGTGGGGGTATGTAAATAGGTGGAAGAGAGGGCTGGGTGTGGGTAGAAGTAGAGGAGAAAGTGGGAAGAGAGAGAGGGGTTAGGTGAGTGGGAGTGAGAGAAAAGAAAGGAATGAGTTGAGGAGACAGATTTGAAGTGAGAGAAAGAGAAAGAGTGAGTGTGCGTGTGCGTGTGTGTGTGTGTGCGTGTGTGTGAGTGACTGTGTGTGTGTGTGTGTGTGTGTGTGTGTGTGTGGAGATATTGGGGAGAGGAGTGGTTAGCACGGCAGAGGTTGCACAAAGGGTAGCGGTTCAAAGGAAAGCAAGACTACCTATTGATCCTTGCGAAGCTGTTTGCAAGGATGTTGACAAATTGAGGTGAATTGAGAGGAAAGACTATCTATCTATCTATCTACCGTACCTATCTATCTATCTATCTCTATGTTAACCCCTTCAGCACTACGGTATCTCAATATCTAACCCTTCGCACTATTATATTATATCTACCGTACCTATCTATCTATCTATCTATATGTTAACCCCTTCAACACTATCTATATATCTATCTACCATACCTATCTATCTATCTATCTCTATGTTAACCCCTTCAGCACTATCTATATATCTATCTACCATACCTATCTATCTATCTCTGTTATTGTTTTCTATTATATTGTATTATATATGTGATCAGGCCCAATCCCCACTTTCCCCCCCCCCCTCTTCTCCTTTTTTTATTGGGGGGGGGGGCCGACTCAAGACAGAGCCAGAATACGGGCAACACAACAGAACAAACACAAAATACAAATTCACACAATCTTACCTGGCATCATCGTGTAACAGCTGATTTGATTGACGGACTCACCTGTAAAGAGACACAATAATAATATGAGTTAAGTATCACTATATATATATTTAAGGAGATAAACGGAATTATTGCAGACACATCTCTCTCTCTCTCTCTCTCTCTCTCTCTCTCTCTCTCCGTGAAATAATTATAAACTGGTACTATACTAGTGCATAAATAGAACCATTAGTAATACTCAATTCAGTTCAACAACAAAATACGCTTAAGGCAGGTTATACACTATATATATATATATATATATATCCTGTATATCCGTATATCCGTATATATCCGTATATCCTGTATCATCATGTACATTTATGTAACCCTGTACCACCATGAATTTTGCTCATCTCCTTCATCTACTTCCTGCCACCCAGCGAAAACTCATCAGAGACCTGGAAACTTTGAATAATAAAATTTCCAACGCAGAAATTGCCATTTCTTTCAACTCGTATATTGTATTAAAGAAATTTTATTACCTGGCTTTACTAACATAAAACTTCACGAGAATGCCAGACATCGCACCAGCACCCTCCAGTTTCGTGAAGAACTGGTGAAGGACCAAATAATGGAAAAACGAGAGCTCGCCAACAACCTTCGTAAAGAACGAGATGCTCTTCTACGGATTTGGGAAGACGAAAACCCCTCCAGACCACCTCAAAGCCGAAATAACACAGCCCTCGAACAACTCCTTGAACAACACAGAAGACAAGCCGAAAACACAACCATAAAAAAGCTTGCCCGTCTTTATGGCGGAAACTTAAAACTTCCCAAACCAACATTAGCATATATTAACGTTACTAACACCATTCTCTCCCTGGACCAAGAAGACCTCCTCAACAAAGGCCTCAACTGCCACTACAGCTCCAAAACTGAGACCCACCGGATACGCCTAGAAACGGAAATCCTCCTGGACGACATCCTACGACTCAAGAAGGATGGCAAGGTCACCACTACTCCCGCCCTACAACCTACTCTCCTCGCTGAAGCCGCCAAAACCAGAGGAACTCACCATAGCAAAATACTCAACAAACAACACTTCCAAGCTGCCAAACTATTAAGAGACAACCCCAACATCATCATCCGTCGTGCGGATAAAGCTTCCTGCCTCGTGATCCATGACAAGGAGGAATATCATATATATATATATATATATATATAATGAAAAGACAGCAATAGAAGAGTAAAGAGGTAAATAAAGAAGTAACAAGGAGTCAAGATAAAAAATAAAGAGGTAGATAAATGAAAGAGTAAAGAGGTAATGAAAAGTATCAAGAAGAGTCGAGGTAAGAATAAAGAGGCAGTTAAATAAAAGAATAGAGAGGTAATGAGAGAAGTAACAAGGAGTCAAGGTAAAAAATAAAGAGGCAGATAAATAAAAGAGTAAAGAGGTAAAGAGAGAATTATCAAGGTGTCAAGATAAAGAGTCCAAGAGTTGTCAGGGTGAGAGAAGAGAAGGTCACAAGGGTACAAATATGTCACCATACCTCTACTACCCCCTCCCCCCCCCATACCTCCACAGATCACCCCATTTATCACCATACCTCTACTAACCCCCCCCCCCCCCTACCCCGCACAGATCACCCCATTTACTCACAAAAAGAAAACTAATTTTTGTTTTCACCAACTCACCAATTAATTACAAATAACCCTATATAGAAAAAAAAAAAATAAAAAAAAATAAAAAAATAATAAAATCAATGACTGTAATGAATACATGTGGTACTCCAAGGACTCGAACCCAGGATACCCACACCGAATGTAAGTACGCTAAGCACTATAGGTAGCGCCAACGAACTTGACAATAATCTTGATCCCTGACCTCTCTGTAACTCAAAAGGGTCTAGAGCAAACTGGCTGTAAATATCCACACCTATTTCCTGGTGGACTCTTCCCAAATGATAGACACGTCAGACCTATGCTTTCATCCATTTCGAGTTATAAGAAGTTAAGGGGTCAAGATTATTGTCAAGTTTGCTGGCGCTACCTATAGGCTATCAAGACATGATGACTATATAATAATAGGTTTAAGAAGGGGGGGGGGGGAGCATGTTCCCTAGACCCCCAAACAAAAAATCGAGATAAATTTGTCAGAGTCCGATTCCTCCTAAATAACAGGCTCGCTATCGCTCACCAACAGAAGATCAAAACCTAAATGGCACGAAAGGTCTTAATATTGACCAAAAAATCGCCAACCTAGCGGTGCAAACATCTTAGAATCTCAATACTAATGGGGCTAAACGTGAAGGAGAAGTGAAGTCCAGAAATATAAATCCTCCCCTTAAAAGAAAAATTAGGACAAGAAGAATGAAAGGGTGAACAGAAAAGCATCTGAAGGGCTAAAGCTAAGAATGTCATGATGTGGAGGTGTCATCAAGAGAGAGAGAGAGAGAGAGAGAGAGAGAGAGAGAGAGAGAGAGAGAGAGAGAGAGAGAGAGAGAGAGAGAGAGAGAGAGAGAGAGAGAGAGAGAGAGAGAGAGAGAGAGAGAGAGAGAGAGAGAGAGAGTCATGAGAGTATTATAAAACATCGCACCTATAACTGATTTTGGGGGCTGATGAGTGATTGGTGCTTCTGAATGCTTGTGTGCTTGATTTTTGTAGGCGAACTGTTATGTGTTAATCTCATGTCACCTCTTTTTCTTTTCTCAGGTCTTTTGCTGATGCTCCCTACCCCGTGTGGGAGTAAGGGCTGGCTACTGACTGACAAAAGAGTATCAAAGAGACTCACTTCTACCATACCCTCCTACCCAACCCTACCACCCACATACCACCAACTACCCTGAAAATAAAGACAATAATAAAAATAATACAAAAGCAGAGTAAAGAGAAGAATAAGGCGATACCAAAGGAGTATCAAGGCGACTATACCCTGTTCCAAATATGAAGGCCAAAACTTTTGAACAGTAACCTCACAATCGAGCTTATATTTCTACCATGTGGGAAGGTTCACCAGGAAATAGGCGTGGATATGTACAGCCCATTTGCTCTAGCCCTTTTTGAGATATAGAGGTCAGGTTTAAGGATTTGTACACTACCTATTTGGAACAGGGTATCGTTTCTACCCTCCCCCCTACCTACAGTAGCCCTACCACCTACAACCCACTGCAGACCTTGACAAAAAGAGAGGCGAATGAGAAAAGTACACGAAACAAGATATATATATATATATATATATATATATATATATACAGAGAGAGAGAGAGAGAGAGAGAGAGAGAGAGAGAGAGAGAGAGAGAGAGAGAAATATGTATATACAGTATATATATTGACAAATCTATATAATAGTAAAGAAACAAGCCAACGAAGAGGAATGAGAAGGGTATACGAAACAAGATATAGAATAAAATAATCCATAGGAAAGAAACAAGCCGATTAAGAAAAAATGAGAACGGTACCGGCAAACGAAACTCGATATATATATATAGACCAAAATAAACAATAGGAAACAAACAAGTCGATTAAGAAGAATGAGAAGTGTAGACGAAACAAGATAGATATATATAGACCAACACAGATAATAAGAAACAAGCCGATTAAGAAGAATGAGAAGGGTAGACGAAACAAGATAGATATATATAGACCAACACAGATAATAAGAAACAAGCCGATTAAGAAGAATGAGAAGGGTATACTAAACAAGATAGATACTAAAATAATCAATAGGAAAGACACAGGCCGATTAAGAAGAATGAGAAGTGTATACACAACTAGACCTATAAGAAGAATGAGAAGTGTATTGAAACAAGATATATATACAGTATATAGACAAAAATAAAAAATAGGGAAGAAACAAGAAGAGTAAAGAGCAGAGAGGAGTGGAGGTGTCAATGAGAGGGGAAAGAGAGAGAGAGAGAAGGTCATAAGGGTATATACAACATGTTATCATACCTCCCCCTTCCCTCCCCCCTCCTCCTCATACCTCCCCTCCCCCTCCTTTACAGTTTACCAAAGATCTATGGTAGTAAAAAGGGTTAAGGGAGATACTTCAGAGCCTGTTAATTGGCATAGGTCCTTCCTAACTGAATAAAATCGATGAGTAGTTGCCACAATAAATTTAAAAGACGTCTCTGGTACAGATGGGGTTAAGAGGCATAATTATATGGAGCAAAATGTCAAGATTAACCCCTTGAGGATTAGGCCCTGTTTTGACAGTTTCTTCTGGCTATCATCAAACGATTTTATGCAGCTTAGAAAGGAGCTGGGGAAATTAAAAAAAGGTCAAGAAATGTCAAGATTAACCCTTTGAGGATTACGCCGCGTTCTGACAGCATCTTCTGGCTGTCATTAAACGATTGTATGCAGCTTAGGAAGGATCTGTGGGGAATGAAAAAGGTCAAGACACTCACAATGAACCCTCCGAATGCCACATACCCTACCTTAAACAATTGTATGCAGCTTAGGAAGGATCTGTGGGAAATTAAAAAGGCCAAGACACTCGCAATGAACCCTCCGACTGCCACATACCTACCTTACCTGACTACAATCGTGTAATAATAGCCAGAACATAGATAATAATATATGCGTAGTGGTATCTTGAAAGGGTTGAAGAGGAGTGGAGGTATGAGGTGCAATGAGGATAAGGTCATGAGGGTACCGTATATAAGACAGGCCATCATACTCCAACACCTTAATTATAATTTTTTTTTTAAAGAGTGTGTGTGTGTGTGTGTGTGTGTGTGTGTGTGTGTGTGTGTGTGTGTGTGTGTGTGTGTGTGTGTGTGTGTGTGTGTGTGTGTGTGTGTTTGTGTTGGTTTGTGTGTGGGGGTGTGTGTGTGTGTGTGTGTGTGTGTGTGTGTGTGTGTGTGTGTGTGTGTGTGTGTGTGTGTGTGAACATACCCCTGACTCTCTTTGGCAAAAACATGACCACAGTCACAGATATTAACAACATGTCATCCTACCTCTGACCCACCCACCTGTGACAAAAACTTGACCACACACACAAATCAAGAACAAGTCATCATGCTTTAAACTTCGTGTAT
>CM064564.1:7138060-7170560 GCA_032716605.1 Paralithodes platypus | reverse complement strand
ATGTTTAGCCCCATTGCTTTTGATATTATAAAACGTTTGCCCCATTAGTTTAGCGATTTTAGAACTTTCACCCCATATTAAGACCTTTCGTGCAATTCAGGTGTCTATTTTATCCTGGCGAGCGATAGCGAGCCTGTAATTTAAGAGGAATCGCCCTTCGGCCGGGACATTTTTCTACCGAAAAATGTACAAATTTATCTTGAAAGGGACTCAAGGGGGTGTAATTTTAAGATTGATAGAGGTCTAGGGAACAAACTAAAAACCTCCCCTTAAGGGGAGGTTTTTAGTTAGTTCGCTAGACTTCCATCAAGCTTAACATTACAGCCCGTAGACTACCTTTCAAGATAAATTTGTACATTTTTCGGTAGAAAAATTTCCCGGCCGGAAGGCGGTTCCTCTTAAATTACAGGCTCGCTGTCGCTCGCCAGGAAAAAATCGACACCTAAATGGCACGAAAAGTCTTAAAATTGACAGAAATGGGTCGAAAGTTCTTAAAATCGCCAAGCTAATGGGGCGAACGTCTTAAAATATCAAAAGCAATGAGGCTAAACATGAGATAAAGGGGTCAAGAAAAAAAAAATGGAAATCTCCCCTTAAACTGCATAAAATCGCCTACTTGTAACCAGCATCAAGAGTACAGAGACGGCAGCGGTACTGAAGGGGTTAAGTGGGGGTCACCGTTTGTTTGTTAAATCTTTCTCTCCTTTTCTCTCTTTCCTTGTATCCATTCGGCCCTCTTCAGCCTACTGTTTTAAGACGTTTATCCCCATCCAGGTGTCGATTTCTTCCAGGGGAGCAATAGCGAGCCAGCATTGTTTGGAGAAATCCGGCTTCGCCGGAGAAATTTTTCTATCGAAAAATGTACAAATTTATCTTGCTGTCAAAGCAAAACTATATATATGCTGGCTCGCTACCGCTCGCCAGGAAAATATTGACACCTGGAATGGGGGTAAACGTCTTAAAACAGTAGGCTGAATGGGGCCGAATGGATACAAACCAAAAAGAGAGGGAGAGAAAAAGAAAAACAAGTGAGGTGGGCTCCCTTAAACCAAACTACGGGAATGTCTACAGTCCCCGGGGTTGAGGCACAAGCACTATAGACTGTTCATGACAATTAGGCTAGACATACGAATCGCAGATATTCACTTAAGGGATATTTATTTTCTGGACCCCCTTCTCCCTCGTGTTTATCCCCATTAGTTTTGATATTTTAAGACGTTCGCCTCATTATTGTCAATTTCAACACCTTTCGTGCCCAGTAGGTGTCGATATTTTTTTTTTGGCGAGCAAGAGCGACCATCGGCCGCGATATTTTTCTACAAATAAAATGTACACACATATCTCGAACGGGGGTCTTGGGGGGGGGGGGGGGGTAATTTTTAAAGCTAAGCTTGATGAAGGTCTAGACTCTAGAGAGAAAACTAAAAACCTCTACTTAACACATATCTTTTCATAATTAAAAAATAACTAGAGCGATCGAGCCTATATTCACACCATTTGGGGAGAGTCAACCAGTATATAGGTGTGGAAATGTATAGCCCGTTTGCTCTACCCTTTCTCCAGTTACAAGAGGTTAGGTGGTCAAGATTTGTGAACTAGCGCAGTGAATAGACTATAGTTAGTTTTCACTTCCAAAAGGGATAGGACGCTCCGGATATCTGATTAACCCTTTCAAGATCCGATACGCATTTCTTTTGTTTTCCAGCTATTATTAGATGATTTTATTCAGATTAGGAAGGACATTGGGAAGTCAGAGGGTTAATTGAGCAAGTCTTTACCCTTATCATTCCCACAGGTCCTTCCTAAACTGTATAAAATCGTCTAATGCCAGCCAGAAAATACCGTCAAAATGCGTCACAATCTTCAGAGGGTTAATATGTAGAGAGGGATACTGTGTAGTGGGATTCCCAGACTCAAAATAGAAGCAGAATGATATATAGTCAATTCATTATAGGTAGGCCAGAAACTGTAACCCTCCTAGTCTCTAGAGCAAATGGGCTGTAAATTTCCAAACTCATTCCCTAGCCGACTCTTCCCATACAAAAGAAATATTAGCTCGATTAAGCCGCTGTCACACGAGCGTTTTTTCCGTCAATTTTCCGTGAGCAAGTTTTTTCTCGTATTATTTCGGAACTTTTTTCGCACTGGTATCGGTAATTAGACCGAAGGTAGATTAAGTTTGGCAGCTGAATTCTGATAAAGTGTAATTTTTTAAGCTTCTAGACCACAATTGCCCGTAAAAATTGCTCGAAAAAACGGCTCGTGTGACTCCGGCTTTACTCCAGTCGTTTTTTGTAGCTATCGAGGTTAGTGGTCAAGTTTTTTGGCCTACCTATAATGAAGAGGCTATAGTTACAGGTAAGAAAGCTCAAATTACGGCAGCAGGATATGTAGAACCCCCATTCTGATAAACCCGGCCAATTAGGTAGATTGTGGAAGTCAATAATACTGATGGAAATTTATAAGTTCGTTTCAGTTCGAGCATAAAAAGAAAATCATAAAACATAATAATAACAGAAGAGTAAATACAAATATATACACATAAATAAATACATATATACAGAGAGAGAGAGAGAGAGAGAGAGAGAGAGAGAGAGAGAGAGAGAGAGAGAGAGAGAGAGAGAGAGAGAGAGAGAGAGAGAGAGAGAGAGAGAGAGAGAGAGAGAACAAAAGCCACTGTGGGTAACTAAGGGGGTCGGAGGGAGGGGGAAGGGAAAAAACATGGCAATAAAATAAAAATAGAATAGCTAACGAAGAAAATGGAGATAACATAAAGATATATTAAAGCTAAACTATAGTTAAAAGAACGATAAAATAAAGAAAAATATAAGGATAAAATAAAGAGAAAGCTGAAGTAGAAATATATAAAAACAAAATAGAAATGAAAATAGTAAAACAATTATTACATATTAAATAAAGAAACTGAAATAACTAGATGAAAATGCAACACAATTTACGGAATACAGTACACATTAATGAAAGGGAGAAAGCACGAACATGTCCCGAAAAAAATATATAATAACAGTAATCAGATTAAAAAAAAAAAAAAAATCGAGCTATACCAAATCCAAATTAAATATCGTAGTGGAGACTTAAAACAAATATCAATGGAAGAAACACAATTAATGACATACAGTATATCAAAACAAGCACAAATTAACAGAAACACCATATATACACTGTATATATTAAACAAATGATACTAAAAAGAACATGCAATTAAAGTTCAAATTGAGAAACACAGAAAGAAATATGGCGAGCAAATGGTAAAAGTTGAAAAAAGTATAGAAATAAAAGCAATAAAAGTATCATAAACGAAGCAGAATACTAAGATGCCATAGAGAAACAAAACCCCCCATGCACCTCTGTCCCCAGTCAGTCGACGCCCCTCCCCCCAACCAGCACCGCCTTCGTTCATATACTACCTCACTCCATCCTTCCACCTCTCTATCGGTCTACGTCTCCCTCTCTGTCCCTCCACCTCGCTCTCATACACCCTCTTAGTCATTCTCTCGCTTTTCATACGTAACATTTATATACAATACAGAATGACAGAAAGAAACGAGAAGAAATAAATAAATAAATATACTGATAAATAAATATAAACAAACCAGAAACAACTAATAAAATATATATATATATATATATATATATATATATATATATATATATATATACTAGGGGAGCGGTAGACCATAAAACTACAATACATATAGAGGAAGATAAAAACCTGTGAAAAATATTAAAGAAAAAATGTAATGAAAGCTGTAGCAAGAAAAATAGCACACACTTCAAAACACAATGGGAGACTTACATATGATTGGAGGGAGAGAGATAGATAGGTATATAGATAGATAAATAGATACAGTATATAGATATAGATAGATAAATAGACAGACAGAGTGAGGGTGTGTGTGTGTGTGTGTGTGTGTGTGTGTGTGTGTGTGTGTGTGTGTGTGTGTGTGTGTGTGTGTGTGTGTGTGTGTGTGTGTGTGTGGTGTGTGTGTGTGTGTGTGTGTGTGTGTGTGTGTGTGTGTGTGTGTGTGTGAGTGAGTGAGTGAGTGAGTGAGTGAGTGAGTGAGTGAGTGAGTGAGAGAGTGAGTGAGTGAGTGAGTGAGTGAGTGAGTGAGAGAGAGAGAGAGAGAGAGAGAGAGAGAGAGAGAGAGAGAGAGAGAGAGAGAGAGAGAGAGAGAGAGAGAGAGAGAGAGAGAGAGAGAGAGAGAGAGAGAGAGAGAGAGAGAGAGAGAATACAAAACTAAGGTAAACTGTAATTATGATAGACAAATTAATATAGTCAGGTCAATTAAACTAGTCTTAAACCTTTGATTTCTAAAGGTCCTTCCTAAGGTTAATAATATAATCTGTCATTAACATCAATATAATATAGAAAACAAGTCTGACTAAGACATTTAGATAGATTTAAAGTAGACACATTACTAGAGATTGAAAGAACATGAACAGGACAAAATAGAAATTAAAAATACAATAAAACGAAATTAATTAAATATATTGGAACCGAAATGAACTGGCACACTAAGAAAAATAAGAGGGATATATAAATATATTTACAATAATGAAAATATATAATGTACAACTTGCAAAATATACAAACCAAAATAGGACGACACAATATAACGACAAAATAACTCATCAAAATCGCTATGTGGAATTAACGCTTTAGTAAAATAAAATGTTGAAATATAAGAAAAAAAAAAAGAAAAAAAACACATGATGTACATTACTACATGAGCAAGTAAATAAATAAAATATCAAAAGTATATAAACATAAAAAGAAAAACTCATAAAACACTAAAATTAAATTCAACAAACAAATAATTTCAAAACATTTGAAAGACAGTTAAAAATATTAATCTAACAGGACATTTCATACAATGATCATATACTGCATAAATACAGTATATATATATACAAAGGAGTACAAAGTACAAAGGAAATCAAGTAACAACAGATCTAGTGACCCTTCTAGGCTGCTTGTCCTCCAAAACACTGAGGATCAAGTGTCCAAACAGTGGTTTATAGTGGGTAAGGGAACATTGGAAAGGGAATTACTGCCCTGGAACTAATGTCCGTGGCAGGATTAGGAAGTTAGTAGGGGACAGATGGGTTAGTAACTGAGGGGGGGATAAAATAAAGTTATTCATTTACAAACGCAGTCAGTCGCGGGTTTGATGAGATATATTTGTCTAGGGAGAGTTTAAATGAATCAACGGTGATGCAGTCTTATGACGTCTCGGGGAAGCCCATTCCACAAGTTGACAATTCGATTGAAGAAGAAATTCTTAGATTCGTGTGAGTTAAAAGATTTACCAATAATTTTGCAACCGTTTCCCCGCGTGTAATTAGATTGGTCGATAGTGAAGTACTTACTACAGTTCATATTGTCGATGCCTTTGATGATTTTGAACACTTAAATTAAGTCACCTCTTAATCTGCGCTGGGTTAAAGGAAATATATTTAATTATCTAAGACGCTCTTTGTATGGTTTGTTCTTTAGGCTAGGTATAATTTTGGCAACTCTACGTTGAACTCGTTCTAGCTTGTTTATATCTTTTTGGTAATAAGGGCACCAGGATTGAACGCAGTATTCCAGAAGAGGGCGGACTAAGGAATTGTAAAGGGTTAGGATAACTTCTTTGGATTTATGCTCAAATGACCTGCCTATAAAGCCAATTATTTTGTTTGCCTTCTTAACAACTTCTGAACATTGTTGACTCGGTTTTAGGTTACTTGATATTGTTACTCCCAGATCGGTTTCTCTGTTTACATTCTTAAGCTGAGTTCCATTCATCGAATAGTTTGCTTTCTCATTTAGGTATCCGATATGTAGTACTTTACATTTATCCGCATTGAAACTCATTTGCCAAATTTGGGCCCAACATGACAATTTATCTAGATTGTGTTGCATATCGTCAACTTGTTCTTTTGAGAGTACGCTATTTGCAATTTTTGAATCGTCAGCAAATTTTGAGATTGTACAGGTGAGACCCTCATCTATGTCGTTGATGTAAATTAGAAAGAGAATTGGTCCTAGTACCGATCCCTGGGGTACCCCGCTACTTACATTGGTCCATTTAGATGCCTTACCGTTTATGACTACTCTTTGCTTTCTGTCGCTGAGCCAATTTTCTATCCATTTCAACACACCGTCTTATATTCCATGCGCTTTTAGTTTTAGCAGTAAACGTTTGTGGGGAACTTTGTCAAAGGCCTTTTGAAAATCAAGGTATATAATATCTACAGCTTTACTCTCATCGTAGAGGTTGAGGATATCGTGGAAGAAGTCTAAGAGGTTTGTTAAACAGGAACGTTTTTTACGAAAGCCGTGTTGAGTATCTTTAAGTATGTTATTTTCCTCTAAGTGATTTACGAGTCTGTCTCTTATGACCGTTTCTAGCATTTTACATACAACTGAGGTTAAGCTAATTGGACGATAGTTACTGGGTAGGGATTTGCAGCCTTTTTTTAATATCGGTCTTACGTTGGCTAGCTTCCACTGATCAGGCATAGTTCCAGACTGCAAGGATTTATTGAATAGTAATGTCAGTGGTTTGGAGAGCTCATCCTTAGCTTCCTTTAGAACTCTAGGCGAGATTGTATCAGGTCCTGGCGTTTTATTTACCCGAGTTTATCTAAACAATTCAATACTTCTCTCTCTGTAACGGTGATATTGCTTAGAACATCTGAATTATCAATCTGAATCGGCGATGGTTTAGGGATATCACTGAGGTCTTCGGTTGTAAAAACTGATGCAAAGAAGGTATTGAGGGCATTACTCATTTGTACTTCGTCTTTGGTGTATTCTCCATTTTCATCGACTAACGGTCCAACAGTTGAAGTAACTACTTTTTTCTTTCTGATATAACTATAGAATTCTTTCGGGTTTGTTTTACTTTGATTCGTAATATGTAACTCTAAGGTGTTTTTACTTTGCTTAATTAACTTTTTGGCTTAATGTGTGTGTGTGAGCGAGAGAGAGAGAGAGAGAGAGAGAGAGCTTGTGTGTGACTAGAAGAATTACATTGAAACCTAAATTTGCCACATAAGAATAATAAATAGTATAATTTTTCAAGTAAATTTTGTAAACGGGATGATGACAATACGATAAAGGAACTACACTACTCTCGAGAAAATATTATATTGTGCCAATAATGAGTGAGAGAGAGAGAGAGAGAGAGAGAGAGAGAGAGAGAGAGAGAGAGAGAGAGAGAGTGAGAGTGAGTGAGTGAGTGAGTGAGTGAGTGAGTGAGTGAGTGAGTGAGTGAGTGAGTGAGTGAGTGAGTGAGTGAGTGAGTTTAAGAGGAGACTTTCAATACATAGAGGGGGTGTTTTTTTCTGGACTCCCTTCTCCCTCAAACATAGCCCAATTAGTTTTGAAATCTTAAGACTTTCGCCCCATTAGCTTGGAGATTTTCTTTAGATCCTTTGCCCTATTTCTTAAGTAATATTTAAGACCTTTGATGACATTTAGGTGTCAATTTCATCCTGGCGAGCAATAGCAACCCTGAAATTTATTTTTGAAGGCCGGCACGTTGTTCTACCAACAAATGTACAAATTTATGTCGAAGGGGGGTCTTGGGGGTATTTCTTAAAGTTTGATGGATGTCTAGGAAGCAAACTGAATTATCTCTGGATTCTGGTCCCCTTACTTCCTCATGATTATCCCAGTTAGTTTTGAGATTTTAAGATGTATGCCCCATTAGTTTCTTGATTTGTAGACCTTTCAACCCGTTTCTTTGTCAATTTTAAGACCTTTCGTGCCCTTCAGGTGTCGATTTTTTCCCGGCGAGCAATAGCGAGCCTGAATAACCGGCCTTCGGACGTGAAATTTTTCTACCGAAAAATGTACAAATTAATCTCGAAGGGGGATCTAATGGATGTTTGTATTAAGTTTGATGTAGGTCAAGGGAGGAAACTAAATAATAAATTTATATATAAATAAATAGACCCCCCCCAAAAAAAAATAAAAAAAAAAATAAAAAAAATAGCCACTGTCCCCTTAAAGGTCTACGTAGTTCTCCTTATAGCTAATTTGTAGCCATTTTTATTCCTAGCCACTCTAGACAAGTTCAACACTATCATCGGGAGTTAGCCATAGAATATAATAAAAAAAGAAGAACAAGAACAAGAATATGAAGAAGAAAAGGGAGAGGGGTGGAGGAGAATATAATCATTTCAAAAACAAGATTAAGAAGAAAGGGGAGAGAGGGTGGAGGAGAATATAATAAAAATGGCTAATAAAAAAACGGGTGGGATATCAAAATGTCTGGAGTTAGCCATAGAACATAATAAAAAAGAAGAACAAGAAGATGAAGAAGAAAGGGACGAGGGGTGGAGGAGAATATAATAAAACAACAAAGAACAAGAAGATGAAGAAGAAAGGAGAGAGAGGGGTGGAGGAGAATATAATAAAACAACAAAGAACAAGAAGATGAAGAAGAAAGGAGAGAGAGGGGTGGAGGAGAATATAATAAAACAACAAAGAACAAGAAGATGAAGAAGAAAGGAGAGAGGGGGGTGGAGGAGAATATAATAAAACAACAAAGAACAAGAAGATGAAGAAGAAAGGGACGAGGGGTGGAGGAGAATATAATAAAAAAAAAAACAAGAAGATGAAGAAGAAAGGAGAGAGAGGGTGGAGGAGAATATAATAAAACAACAAAGAACAAGAAGATGAAGAAGAAAGAGACGAGGGGTGGAGGAGAATATAATACAAAAATAACAAGAAGATGAAGAAGAAAGGGAAGAGGGGTGGAGGAGAATATAATAAAAATGGCTAACAAAAAACGGGTGGGAGATCAAAATGGCCACAGAATATCGGGCCCAATTGTGGAATAGAGAAAGGGAAATGCGACATAGGAAATTTAAGAGAACTGGACGAAAACTCCAAAAATACTGGGAATGGAAAATATGGGCAATGGAAAAAAAGGTAAATGGAGAAATATGTGTGTGAGAGAGAGAGAGAGAGGGAGTGAGAATGAGTGTGTGAGAACAAGAGTGAGTGTGAGAGTGAGTGTGTGCGAGAGAGTGAGTGTGTGCGAGAGAGAGTGAGTGTGTGCGAGAGAGAGTGAGTGTGTGCGAGAGAGAGTGAGTGTATGCGAGAGAGAGTGAGTGTGTGCGAGAGTGAGTGTGTGCGAGTGAGTGAGTGTGTGCGAGAGAGTGAGTGTGTGCGAGAGAGTGAGTGTGTGCGAGAGAGTGAGTGTATGCGAGAGAGAGTGAGTGTGTGCGAGAGAGTGAGTGTGTGTGTGAGTCAGTGTGTGTGAGAGAGAGAGAGAGAGAGAGAGAGAGAGAGAGAGAGAGAGAGAGAGAGAGAGAGAGAGACTAAAGAACACCGAAGTCAAAAAATAGTAAACCATAGGTGTAAATCCGTCAAAAAAATTTTTTTTGTTTTATATACAGTATATACCGGTACATATATACATATATATATACTGTATATATATACATATATATATATACTGTATATATATATATATGTATATATATATATATGTATTATATATATATATATATATATATATATATATATATATATATATATAGAAATATATAACACATTGCAAATTCAATAATGAAAACAAATATTATATATGAATCTAGAAGCAAAAACATTTCAAATTGAACAAGAATTCGGCAAAATACAAATGTTCACTATAGTCTGTTTCTGTTCAACTGTCCGTAAATTAACCTGTCTTTATCTTAGTTATTCAGCTATTAAGTAGATATTGTAGCGAAATATGTCGTTAATTATGAACACTTGGTAGTATTATGATGCAGAGACATGGTAGTTTCATATTTCTCCTTTAAAGGGGGGTCACCCGCTTTTTTTCTCTTTCTCTCCCTTTCTCTCTTTCTCTGGCTTGTGTCCATTCGGCCCCATTCAGCCAACTGTTTTAAGACATTTATCCCCATCCAGGTGTCAATATCTTTCTGGCGAGCGATAGCGAGCCAGCATTGTATGGAGAAATCCGGCTTCGCCTGAGACATTTTTCTATTGAAAAATGTAAAAATTTAGCTTGCTCTCAAAACAAAAAAATATATATACTGGCTCGCTACCGCTCGCCAGGAAAATATTGACACCTGGATGGGGGTAAACGTCTTGAAACAGTTGGCTGAATGGGGCCGAATGAATACAAGCCAGGGAAAGAGAGAAAAGGAGAGAAAGATAAAACAAACCCGGTGACCCCCCTAACAGACAGGAACAGGTACGGACGAGTGGGGATATAGACAGTGGCAAATTATGATAGACAGGCTCCACTAAATGATAAAGAGAGGATAGACAGAGGATAACAACTCCGAATAGAAGAAGGGAGGGAGGAAGGGAGGGGAATAGAAGAAGACACACACGCACACACACACGCACACACGCGCACACACACACACACACACACAGACACACTCACTCACACACACACTCACACACTCACTTACTCTCTCTAATAGTAATGGCGATGTCAATACAGAGTAACAATCAATCAATTTAATAGTAACCGCGATATCAATAAAGAGAAAAACAATATTAACACTAATAGTAACGGCGATGTAAATAAAGAGTAAGAAACAATAATAACACTAATAGTAACGGCGATGTAAATAAAGAGTAAGAAACAATAATAACAATAATAGTAACGGCGCTGTCAATAAAGTAACAAACAATACTAACAATAATAGTAACGGCGATGGTAGTTATTAATACAGGTAGTGCGATGATAGTAATAGTAACGGTGACGGTAGTTATAAATAGTCGCGATGATAGTAAACGTAACGGCGATATCAACAGAGAAAAAAATAAATATACTAACACTAATAGTAACGGCGATGTAAATAGTGTAACAAACAATACTAACAATAATAGTAACGCCGCTGTCAATAAAGAGTAACAAACAATAGTAACAATAATAGTAACAGCGCTGTATAATAAGAGTAACAAACAACATTAATAATAATAGTAACGGCGATGTCAATAAAGAGTAACAAACAACAATAACAATAATAGTAACGCCGCTGTCATAAAGAGTAACAAACAATACTAACATAACTAGTAACGCCGCTGTCATAAAGAGTAACACAACAATAACTAATAGTAACGGCGATGCCAATAAAGAGGAACAAACAATAATAACAATAATAGTAACGCCGCTGTCATAAATAATAGCACAATAATAACAATAATAGTTACAGCGATGTCAAAAAAAAATTAAGAAACCACAATAACAATAACGGCGATGGTAGTGATTAATAGTTACGATGGTAGTAATAGTAACAGCGATGTCAACAAAGAGTAACAAATAATAATAATAGTAACGGCGCTGTCATAAAGAGTAGTAACACAACAATAACTCTAATAGTAACGGCGATGGTAGGTACCGTTTACGCTAGTAACTCGGCGGCGACATTGACGGGCCGGCAGCGATGGTCTGGTAGCGGAGATTAGCGGAGACAAACAAACCGCATATATTCAGGGGCGATTTGTATTAATTTGTTTAGTTATTAATCTATTTATCATTTGTTATTACTATTATCAAATTATAATTTATATTATTAGTACTTTTTTATTTGTATTATCATTATTATTTTTTTTCCTCCCTAGACCTCCATCGAGCTTAACATAATATTCCCAAGAGCCCCTTTGAATATAAATATGTGCGTATTTCGGGAGAAAACCCCTATAATGCTGCCTCGACAACTAAATGGCACGAAAGGTCATAACATCGCCAAACTAACGGGGCGAACGTCTGAAATTCTCAAAACTGATGGACCGAAGCATGAGGGAGAAAGGGGCCCAGAAGACTCCCCCTTAATCCCTTACCACTAGACCAGCCGACGTGTTAAGAGGTGTTATCGTGGTGCCTTTGTTCAGTGATAAATGAGGATTTTGATTCTGTGTGTTTGCCATTGATTGAAAAAAGGCGGCGTTAAGGGGAGGTTTTTAGTTTGGTCCCTAGATATCCTTCAAGCTTAAGATTACACCCCCTTGAGCCCCCTTTCAAGATAAATGTGTACATTTTTCGGTAGAAAAATGTCCCGGCTGAAAGCCGGTTCCTCTTAAATTACAGGCTCGCTATCGCTCGCCAGGATAAAATCGACACCTAAATGGCACGAAAGGTCTTAACATTGACAGAAATGGGGCGAAAGTTCTTAAAATCGCCAAAATAATGGGGCAACCGTCTTAAAACATCAAAAGCAATGGGGCTAAACATGAGAGATAAAGGGGTCTACAAAAAACTCCCTCAAGTGGAAATCTCCCCTTAAACGGGCTAGGACTGTTGTTATTATTGCTCTTGTATAACCCCTTCAACACCATGACGCCTTTTAACATTTGATCTTGGTCAAAATGATTTTATGCAGTTGGAGAAAGACCTATGTTATTAACCCCTTGAAGCTCTGACGCGTTTTAGCAGTATATTTTGGCTATCATTAGACGATTTTATGCAGCTTAGGAAGGATCTGTGGGTATTTAAAAGGTAAAGACTCTGTCAATCAACCCTCTGACTGCCATATACCCTTCCTAATCTGAATAAAATCGTCTAATAATTACCAGAAAACAAAACAGAAATGCGTATTGGAGCTTGAAAGGGTTAAGAGGCTTTATTGAGATCTTACTTACCCATTTGAGTCGTAGAGGTTGATTATAAACTAAAGAAAAACGTCTAGTGGTAACCAGAATAGGACAAATTTTACGTTATGGTGGGGAAGCACATATACCTGGGTGAGTGGGTTCGAATCCTGGTCAGATACCTCTCTCTCCCAACCTGTCCAACATAGTCATTAGATATATATGTTTTATGTTGCAGCCAAACCACCGGAAAATTGTCCGAGCGTCGTCTAACTACCATAGATCCTTCCTAAACTGCATAGAATCGTCTGAATATAGCTAGAATAATTTACCGAGCGTCGTCGTAGGATTGGAGCACTACCATAGATCCTTCCTAAACTGCATAGAATCGTCTGAATATAGCTAGAATAATATACAACAGACGTCGCTGGTACAGAGAGGGTTAAAATGTAGAATGTGGAGCGCTGTGTGGACAACCGCAACAATATGTTCTCTGTTCGCAATGTCGCATCTCTCATTCTCTCACATATTTCGCTTTTCGGTGTCTATTCCGACGTTGCTTAGTTTTTTTTTCCCTCTCTCGGGTCCTATCTTTTTGTTCTTGTGTCTTGTTTTATATTTTTTCTTGACTTTGGTGTTTTCTTGTTCTGAGCCTAACTTTTTTTTCTTTCGTGTTGACATTTTTTTTTTAGTCGTTTTGTGTTTGTTACTCAAAACTTTCACCAATTGTATTACCATCTTCATATTTCCTGTACCAGTTGCACAATCTCTCTCTCTATATATATATATATATATTTACACATGATCTATTATCTTTTTCCTGCCCTCCACCTCTTGGTATCCTTAGGGAACTACACATTATTTCGTCTTGTGTACCATACCCTTATCTACGTTAACACTATCTGGTGCAACGTCTCGGGGGTTATTATGGTATTTTGTTTAATTATTATTGAGAGTTTTAATTGTTTTAGACAATTTCGAACAATGTGTATTTAGTTAACCCCTAGAATTGGAATAACGCCTCTCCAAACCCCCTTCAAACTACAACAAAATTCCCCAGACCCACTTCAAGCTAAATATGTACATTTTTCGGCAGAAAAATGTCCCGGCCGAAGGCCGATTTCTCCCAAATTGCAGGCTCGCTATCGCTCGCCCAGGAAAAATCGACACCTTATTAGATTGAAGCATCATATAATCGCCAAACTAATGAGGTGAAACGTCTTAAAATCTCCAAGCTAATGAAGTAAATCAGGGACCCGCCCTGCACCTAATAGGGTTAAGGGGGGGATGGATGGGTTTTCTGGCACCCCCCTTCTCCCTCATGCTTAGTCCCACGATTTTCTGTAGCCTATAATCTACCTCCAGGACTCAAAGGGGTAAATACGCTCTCAATCAACCCTCTGAACACCATAGATCATTCTTAAACTGCATAAACTCGTCGGACTCAAAGGGGTAAATACGCTCTCAATCAACCCTCTGAATAACCTAGGTCCTTCCCAAACTGCATAAACCCGTCTAACTTTAGCCATAATAAAGGGCACAAAGGCGTCATCGTGCTAAAGGGGTGGGTTAAGGGTATACCATATATTCCAGCCACTTACAATCCTCACTTTCTAATCTATAGTTTATAATTTGTCCAGCTGATGGTAAACTGAATCCCTTAGCGGCGATATTCCCGATACTTAATGGACAAATATGAAACTAATATATCTCTTAAGTTATATTAATGCCAAGTTGTCTTAAGGGGACAGTGGCTGTTTGTTTGGTCTATTAATTAATTTATTCATATATATATATTTTTTTTAGTTTCCTCCCTAGACATCCCTCAAACTTAGAAAAACATCCCCTCAAGATAAATTTGTAAATTTTTCGGTAGAAAAATGTTCCGCCCGAAGGCCGGTTCCTCTTACAATTACAGGCTCGCTATCGCTCGCCCAAAAAAATCGACACCTAAATGGCACGATAGGTCATAAAATGTATAACGAAATGGGACGAAAGGTCTTAAAATCGCCAAACAAATGGGCCGAACGTCTAAAAATTTAAAACATAATGGGAATAAACACGAAGGAGAAAGGGGACCAGAATAACGACGGTCTCCCCTTAATGGAAACTAATATATCTCTAAGTTATATTAATGCCAAGTTGTCTTAATTAACAACAAATTTCGCTGCACAGTCTTCGTAATAACTGGGTAATCAAGATGGGGACATGACAATTTACCGCCAGCAGGAAATATACAGACTATAGTTGCTGATAACCATGCAAGCAAGTTCTCAACATTTGCCAGGATAAAAGACGCCTATCGAAATTTACCAGGACTATTACCCTGTTCCAAATAGGTGGGCCACAAATCGTCAACCCTAACCTCTGTAGCTCATAATGGGCTGGAGCAAATGGGCTGTACAAATGTTTTCCAGCATAAAAGACGCCTATCGAAATTTACCAGGACTATTACTATACCCTGTTCCAAATAGGTGGGCCAGAAATCGTCAACCCTAACCTCTGTATAGCTCATAATGGGCTGGGGCAAATGGGCTGTACAAATGTTTTCCAGCATAAAAGACGCCTATCGAAATTAATCAGGAAAAAACAATACACTATACCCTGTTCCAAAATAGGTAGGCCAGACATCGAGAACCCCTAAACCTCTGTAACTCGAAAAGGGCTGGAGCAAATGGGCTATAAATGTCCACACCTATTCCCTGGCTGACCCTTCCCAAATGGTAGACATATTAGCTCGATTACTCTAGTCGTTTGTGAGTTATAGAGGTATGTATGTATGTATGTATGTAGCCTATGTATGTATGTAGCCTATGTATGTATGTATGAATGTATGTATGAATGTATGTATGTTTGCACACATAAGCGTGTATGTATACAATACAGTACATGTTTACGATGTATATAATATATGTATAATGTACTGATGGCTACGAGTTTGTGATCTATTTATGTATTAATAAAAGAAAAAAACCAAGAAAAATGTCAACCCACAAGCAGAGGACATAATGTATATATCACTTACACTCATAGGTTAATTTAATAAAATTTGTATTTTCCACTTGCAGTCGTTGTCTTTATCGTATTTGTATTACTTTGTATTATACTCACACATTGTAAGCGGAGTTTACCATTTTCATAAATAGATTTCTCATGTTCATCCACTAAATTGTAAAATGTGTATTTTCCGCTCATCGGGCTGCCTTTATTTAAATAAACCGTTTAGTATTATTATTATCAGTATTATTATTATTATTACATTCACTCACTCTCTCCCTCTCTCTCTTACCTCCCTCCTCCACCAGTCTCAAAACTAGACCACTAAGGGCGTACCCACCCTAGCCAACTAACACACGAAAACGACCCCTAATAAACCAGACCACAAGGGCGAAATTAGCCCTCGCCAACCACCCATTGAAAATTTCCCTGCCATTAGCTAAGTTTTCATTATTTTTTTAGGGGCATTCGAAAGCATAAGTGGGCAAAAAATAATTGATCTGTGGGTAATTTCGTGTGTGCGTGTGTTTATTTTGTTTTAAATAAAGACCTCCGTCTACGTATTGCGAAAAACCTGTTATCCTCCGGCAAATTATGGGGTTGAGTGAAGTGAAGGGGGGGACAGTGAATGAAGGAGGATACACGTTTTTCATAATACGTGTTGCTAGCCCCAAACGAGCGAGCAACTGTGGCTTTCAACCACCCGACACATCCCCTTTTATTTGCGTGCTTCACACATGTTACATACAAATAAAGTGTTTTTGTTTGTTTTACCCTACTGTGGAGAGACTACGGATACACCACTCCTGCCCGGGCCTCACACAGTGGCATGATCCAGTCCAGTCGAACTGAGCTCATGACGCTGGTGGCATTGCCCCGGAGGATAGCCATCCCTAGTCTTTGCTCGAGCCGGAGGGTTTCCCGGGGTTCTCCTGAAACTTCTCTGATTGTACGGCCTATTTCATTCACCATCTTAAGGGGATATATATCCACTAGAGGGATTTTTTTTCTTGACTTCTTTCTCACTCATGTTTAGCCCCATTGCTTTTCTAATTTTAAGACGTTCGCCCCCATTATGTTGACGATTTAAGAACTTTCGACCCATTTCTGTCAATTTTAAGACCTTTCGTGCCATTTGGGTGTCGATTTTATTCTGGCGAGCGATAGCGAGCCTGTTATTTAAGAGGAACCGGCTTTCAGCCGGGACATTTTTCTACCGAAAAATGTACAAATTTATCTTGAAAGGGGCTCAAGGGGGTGTAATCTTAAGCTTGATGGATATCTAGAGACCAAACTAAAAACCTCCCCTTAAGGGTGGTAGGGCCGAAGACTCCTCAAGTTTCGAATGCCAGGGGTTCGAACTTATTATTTTTATATTTATCGTATTTTTGTATTATTTTTATTTGTATCATATTTGTTTAAGTTTAGTGGGGGGGGGGGGGGGGGGGTTTATTTTGTGTGTGTGGGGTTATTTTTTTCTTCATATCCCTTGGTTGTGCGAAGGATTTTTGAGTTGGTGCTTTATAATTTGTCTACAAATTGCGTTCACATGTCTTCGTTCAGCTAGTGATTATGTTTTTGCTTTAATCTCTCCACTTCCCTTCTCCTACATTCTCTCTCTCTCTCTCTCTCTCTCTCTCTCTCTGTCACTCACTAATATTATTTGTATCTAGTAATAATTGCCTATATACAGTATGTAAGGAAGAATATTTTAAGTGTTATGAGATACTGTACATTGTTATTTTATTGACATTAGCATATACCTGTATTATCGACAATCTATTTTATTGGAAATATATTATTCTCTCTCTTTCTCATCATCATCAATATCATAATCATAATTTTTTTCCAGTTACCTCATCTACTTCCTTAACCCGTGGAGCCCCGGCTAGTTTTGTAATGTTTGCGCACCAGAACCCGGCCGGTTTTAAAAAAATTGTTTTATTCCAGAAACAATAGCGAATGGGTTAGGAATGATGGAAAAACCACGAAAAACCGCTCAAAAAGCTTAAAAAATGGTCCTACAGAGCCCCCGAAAACGGATTTTACAAGAGTAAAAAATTGAAGGCAATTATCCCAAAAAAACAGGTTATTGCGCGCTCCCGCGCACGCACGTGGACTTTGAGAGTTTTCAACCATCGGCACGGTTGCGTGGGATACGTACACAGTTCCCATACAAATCTGAGCCCTCTTGAGTGGCTACACCTGAGGTTACGGTCGGCGCAATTAGGGTGACGCGCCAGGCGCGTCTCTGGGGCTGTGCGTTACATACATCGCCGACGCGTCAGGCGCGTCGCTGGGGCTGTACGGGTTAAACAAAGCAAATTACAAAACACAATAAATAAAACTATATATTATCAAACTATGTGTGTGAGTGTGTGTGTGTGTGACTGTGTGTGTGTTAATAATTCTTCCACACACCCGTATAAAACCCTCACCCACCTTCCATGTAGCCACCAACCCTTTCCATCCGCCCCCCCATGGTATACACACACCTCTAGGGGCATCCACATTCTGTTACACATTTTTCTCCACTACACGTTGATATAACCTGCCTCTCCACTTTACTCATTGTGTCTTGGAGGCAACTCGAGTAAATATTTCTACATAAAACACAGATGGATAAAACGGGGACACTGTCATCAAATTGAGTAAGGGGATTAATGTTAACAAAATACCAACAAACACAGATGATATGCAACAAAGAAGTTATATAACATACATTAGCAACTCTATGAGACAAGGCAATTTGTGTGTGTGCCTATAATTATATACTGTATATATATATATAGTTAACTCTCTCGAGCTGGTCATTGAACACCCGCTCACCTTTGCATACTATACATACAAATTTCTCATCTCTGGACTTCTTCGGTAGAGATCCTTTTATTCTAGTGCAGCGGTTTTCCCCATGTTGGAGAAAAAGGTGTTCGGAAAAGATAATAGGGAGATAGATTAGATAGATCCATTGACAGAGATAAATATAGATAGATAAATAGAGTAATAAGACTTGAAAAAAGGAGAGAGAGAGAGAGAGAGAGAGAGAGAGAGAGAGAGAGAGAGAGAGAGCGAGAGCGAGTGGAATGTGAAGGAATAAATGGGGGGGGGGGGGGAGGAGGAAGACGATAGAATAATAAATTAGTAAATAATTGGAACACTGACACAAATGTTAAGAAATGCGGAACAAGACAAAATAAATAAAAGGGATAAATCAATAAGGAGGGAGACCAAGGAGAATGAAGAAAGAGAGATGGGTAGAAAGGAGAAATGGAAGGAGAGAGGAAAACAAATAAAAGACGCATTGAAAGAGAAAATAATGAAAATAATATGGAAGGGAAGGTGATTAAGCGAGTTGGAAGAGGAGAGAAAGACAAATGGGAAATAAAGAAAGAAATAGGAAAGGAGAGAGAGAGAGAGAGAGAGAGAGAGAGAGAGAGAGAGAGAGAGAAGGGGGAAGAGGGCGAAAGGAAAAAGAAGCACGAAAAAGATGGAGGAAGGATAGAGAGGAAGGAAGAGAAAGAGAAGGAGGAAGGAGAGAAGGAGGAAGGAGAGAAAGAGAAGGACGAAGGAGAGAAAGAGGAGGAGGAGGAAGGAGAGACAGGAAGAGAAAGAGAAGCTAGAGAGAAAGAGATGGAGTGGGGAGACGAAGGAAGAGAGAAAGAAAGGCTCGAGAAAAAGAGAAGGAGAAAGGGAAATGAAGAAGTAAATTAAATAAATGAAAAATAGAGGAAGGGAAGAAGTGAGGGGAAGGAAAAAGAAAGAAGAAGGAAAAAGTGAAAGGGGAAGAGAGAAATGGAAGGGTAGAGAGAGAAAGAAAGATGAAGGGAAAGAGATGGAGGAAGAAAGAAAGGGAGAGGTAAAGCCAGAAAGGAGAAAGGTAAGGCGAAAGAAGACGGAAGGAAGGAAGAAAGAAATACAGGAGGAGGAAGGGGAAGAGTAAGAGGAAAGGAAAAAATATAGGAGAAACAGGA
Source organism: Paralithodes platypus (assembly GCA_032716605.1). Taxonomy (NCBI): domain Eukaryota; kingdom Metazoa; phylum Arthropoda; class Malacostraca; order Decapoda; family Lithodidae; genus Paralithodes; species Paralithodes platypus. The sequence continues at coordinate 7,151,018 of CM064564.1, read as the reverse complement.
ATAAATAAATGAATGAATGAAGGAAGGAAGGAAGGAAGGAAGGAAGGAAGGAAGGAAGGAAGGAAGGAAGGAAGGAAGGAAGGAAGGAAGGAAGGAAGGAAGGAAGGAAGGAAGGAAGGAAGGAAGAAGGAGGAAGGAAGGAAGGAAGGAAGGAAGGAAGGAAGGAAGGAAGGAAGGAATAAAGGGAAGGAAGGAGGGGAGGGGAGAGGGGATCATTGTTTTGAGTTGACCAGAAGTGCTGACTGCGTTGGATGATTTGGCAACAGTAGTCAAGTAGCCGAGGAGGGGGGAGAAGGAAGAGAGAGAAGAGAAGGAGGAAGAAAAGGAGGGAAGAGAGAATGAAGGTGGGGAGGAGAAGAGGAGGAAAACAGGGGGGAGAAGAGGAGGAAAACAGGGGGGAGAAGAGGAGGAAAACAGGGGGGGGAGAAAGGAATGAGGATGGAGAGAAGGAGGGAAGAGAGGAGGAGGAAGAAAATGAGGGAAGAGAGGAGGAGGAGGAAAAGGAGGAAAGAGAGGAGGAAAAGGAGGGAAGAGAGGAGGAGGAGGAAAGAGAGAAGGAGGGAAGAGAGGAGGAGGAGGAAAGAGAGAAGGAGGAAAAAGAGGGAAGAGAGGAGGAGGAGGAGGAAAGAGAGAAGGAGGGAAGAGAGGAGGAAAAGGAGGGAAGAGAGGAGGAAAAGGAGGAAAGAGAGGAGGAGGAAAAGGAGGAAAGAGAGGAGGAGGAATAGGAGGGAAGAGAGGAGGAAAAGGAGGGCAGAGAGAAGGACGGAAAGGAAGATGGGGAGGAGAATATAAGGATAACAAAGAGAAGGACGGAGAGCAAAGAAAGAGAAGGACGGAGAGCAAAGAAAGAGAACCGACCTTCGGCCTTTTCATCATATTCTGGCAACTATTAGACAATTGTATTAAGTTTAGGAAGGACCTCTAGCAATAATATGGCTGCACAATATCTCAACCAACCCTTTTAACTACCAGAGATCCTTAACTACCAGAGATCCTTCCCTAGCTGCAACATATCGTGTAAATACAGCTAGAATAAAATATAACACACGTCGCTGGTACTCAAAGGGTTAATAATCTGTGGGAGTGAAAGGGTACACTATGATGGTTTGTACCCTACTGACCCTTTCAACAATACATAACATCGTCTAATGACAGCCATAATATAAAGAATAGAGAACCGTCCATATAACGAAAGGTTACAAGATCCTAACTGGGTTGCTTAAGGGGAGATCTCCACTTAAGGGATTTTTGTCTTGACCCCCTTCTCCCTCATGTTTAGCCCCATTGCTTTTAAGATTTTAAGACGTTTGCCCCATTAGTTTAGCGATTTTAAGAACTTTCAACCCATATTAAGACCTTTCGTGCCATTCAGGTGTCAATTTTATCCTGGCGAGCGATAGCGAGCCTGTAATTTAAGAGGAACTGGCCTTCGGCCGGGACATTTTTCTACCGAAAAATGTACAAATATATCTTGAATGGGACTCAAGGGGGTGTAATTTTAAGCTTGATGGTGGTCTAGGGAACAAACTAAATACCTCCCCTTAACCCCTTCTGTACCGGCAACGTCTTTTTTATTGTATTCTAGCTATATTTAGACGATTTTGTACAGTTTAAAAAGGATCTGTGGCGGTAAATAACAAGGTCAAGTGCGACCGTTGGAAGCCTTTTAAGGGCTGAATATAATCGTCTAATAGTAGCCCGAATAATGTTAAAAGGACAGCACCGGTACTGAATGGGTTAACAATCAAGTCAGTCAATTCAGCGCTTATATTATTATTCATTCCTTCATTAATAACTCACCTTTAGGCCACTGTTACTGATCTTAACTCCCTAGTTCATCTGCCACATACCTGTAACAAAAATATATGTATGAGACAAATGGTGATAAGAATGTAAACAAATAATAAATAAATATATATACAGTATATATACCGGTATATATATACCGGGTGTGTATATATATATTGAGTATATATCACAAATACACGTGAGCCACTAAATGTTTCCAAGCTCTCAGTGGGGTTCGAACCGTCGACCGTCAGACGATAGCCGACGCTTTAATCAACTACACCACGGCAGTCTAAAAGACACTCAACCTTCTATCCTATTTATGTTAGGGAGAAGGGAAACCCACTAGGCGAATATATTTCAATGCATACCTAGTTGTAGAATCCATATTCCAGAATACCATACAAGGATTTCTAAATGGGACGAAAAGTCTTAAAATCACTAAACTAATGGGACGAACGTCTTAAAATCTGAAAATGAATGGGGCTGAACATTAATCTACTATATTGAAACAAACATAACATAATATATATATATATATATATATATATATATATATATATATATATATATATAAGAAATAGGTGGTCAGATAGATAGACTTACACCAACAGTATTTGTTAACCCCTTCTGTACCGGCGACGCATTTTGTATTTGCTTTCAGCTGCATTTAGACGATTTTATGAAGCTTAGGAAGGATATACGGACGCTAAAATGACTAATTGAGAGAGAGAGTATAATATAGCCTTTTAAATTGGTAGACATCCTTCCAAAGCTGAATAGTATCGTGTAATGGTTGCCAGAATCTAATTAAAAGTACATCATCGGTGCAGAAGGGAGTTAACACAAACACTATGTTCCAGGTACAAGTGGTATTTCTCTATTATTAACCCCAGTTGACATCCAGGCAATAATATCCATCCACAAAAACGCTTTAACGGTAGCTGATATTGGGAGCAAAATAAACTTCAATTAAGGGGAGGTTTCTAGTTTGTTTCCTACTCTTCCAGCAATCTTAAAATTTCACCCCCTTGACCCCCTTTCAAGATAAATTTGTACATTTTTCGGTAGAAAAATATCCCGGCCGAAGGCCGATTACTCTTAAATTACAGGCTCGCTATAGCTCACCAGGATAAAATCGACACCTAAATGGCACGAAAGGTCTTAAAATTGACAGAATGGGGCGGATATTCTTAAAAATCACCAAACTAATGGGGCAAACGTCTTAAAATCTCAAAAAGCAATGGGGCTAGACATGAGGGAGAAAGGGGTCAAGAAAAGAAAAACTCCCTCAAGTGGATAAATCTCCCCTTAAACACCTGATGATAATACCAATAGAATAAACGATGTACACACATAAGCCGAGGAGAAAGTTAAGGGAGTCCACCTCGTTTTTTTTTTTTTTTTATCTTTCTCTCCTTCTCCCTCTCTCTTTGGCTTGTATCTATTCGGCCCCATTCAGCCTACTGTTTTAAAACGTTTAACCCCCATCCAGGTGTCAATATTTTCCTGGCGAGCGGTAGCGAGCCAGCAGATATATATTTTTGTTTTGACAGCAAGCTAAATTTGTACATTTTCCGATAGAAAAATGTCTCCGGCGAAGCCAGATTTCTCCATACAATGCTGGCTCGCTATCGCTCGCCAGGAATAAATCAATACCTGGATGGGGATAAACGTCTTTAAAAAGTTGGCTGAATGGGGCCGAATAGATACAAGCCAGAGAAAAGGAGAGAAAGATAAAAAAAAAAAAAAAAAAAAAAAAAACGGTGGCCCCCTTAAATAAAGGGAAAACCGCAGCAAAATCAGAAAAAAACATCTTATTCGTAATTAAAAGTATCCAAAACTAATTATTTTTTTGCGTATGATCACTAAGTACACCTGAGCGTATTACAAGCATGTGTGTACAATTAAGGGGAGATGGGTCGTTTTTCTGGTCCCCCTTCTTCCTCATGTTTAGCCCCATTAGTTTTCAGATTTTAAGACGTTCGCCCCATTAGTTTCTCGATTTAAAAACCTTTCACCTCATTTCTATATCAATATCAAAACCTTTCGTGCTATTTTGGTCTCGATTTTTTTCTGGCGAGCGTAAGCGAGCCTGTCATTTTAAGAGAAACCGACCTTTGGCCGGGGCACTTTTCAACCGAAAAATGTACAAAAATATCTTGAAGAGGGGTCTAGGAATTGTTTTTTTAAAGCTTGATGAAGGTCTAGCGAGGAAACTAAAAAATAAACTATATAATGTATAAACAAATAAACTATATAATGTATAAACAAATAAACTATATAATGTATAAACAAATAAACTATATAATGTATAAACAAATAAACTATATAATGTATAAACAAATAAACTATATAATGTATAAACAAATAAACTATATAATGTATAAACAAATAAACTATATAACTGTATAAACAAATAAACTATATAATGTATAAACAAATAAACTATATAATGTATAAACAAATAAACTATATAATGTATAAACAAATAAACTATATAATTTATAAACAAATAAACTATATAATGTATAAACAAATAAACTATATAATGTATAAACAAATAAACTATATAATGTATAAACAAATAAACTATATAATGTATAAACAAATAAACTATATAAGTATAAACAAATAAACTATATAATGTATAAACAAATAAACTATATAATGTATAAACAAATAAACTATATAATGTATAAACAATAAACTATATAATGTATAAACAAATAAACTATATAATGTATAAACAAATAAACTATATAATGTATAAACAAATAAACTATATAATGTATAAACAAATAAACTATATAATGTATAAACAAATAAACTACTGTATATAATGTATAAACAAATAAACTATATAATGTATAAACAAATAAAACTATATAATGTATAAACAAATAAACTATATAATGTATAAACAAATAAACTATATAATGTATAAACAAATAAACTATATAATTTATAAACAAATAAACTATATAATGTATAAACAAATAAACTATATAATGTATAAACAAATAAACTATATAATGTATAAACAAATAAACTATATAATGTATAAACAAATAAACTATAATGTATAAACAAATAAACTATATAATGTATAAACAAATAAACTATATAATGTATAAACAAATAAACTATATAATGTATAAACAAATAAACTATATAATTTATAAACAAATAAACTATATAATGTATAAACAAATAAACTATATAATGTATAAACAAATAAACTATATAATGTATAAACAAATAAACTATATAATGATAAACAAATAAACTATATAATGTATAAACAAATAAAACTATATAATGTATAAACAAAATAAACTATAATGTATAAACAAATAAACTATATAATGTATAAACAAATAAACTACTGTATATAATGTATAAACAAATAAACTATATAATGTATAAACAAATAAACTATATAATGTATAAACAAATAAACTATATAATGTATAAAACAAATAAACTATATAATGTATAAACAAATAAACTATATAATGTATAAACAAAAAAACTATATAATGTATAAACAAATAAACTACTGTATATAATGTATAAACAAATAAACTATATAATGTATAAACAAATAAACTATATAATGTATAAACAAATAAACTATATAATGTATAAACAAATAAACTATATAATGTATAAACAAATAAACTATATAATTTATAAACAAATAAACTATATAATGTATAAACAAATAAACTATATAATGTATAAACAAATAAAACTATATAATGTATAAACAAATAAAACTATATAATGTATAAACAAAATAAACTATATAATGTATAAACAAATAAACTATATATGTATAAACAAATAAACTATATAATGTATAAACAAATAACTATATAATGTATAAACAAATAAACTATATAATTATAAACAAATAAACTATATAATGTATAAACAAATAAACTATATAATGTATAAACAAATAAACTATATAATGTATAAACAAATAAACTAGATAATGTATAAACAAATAAACTATATAATTTATAAACAAATAAACTATATAATGTATAAACAAATAAACTATATAATGTATAAACAAATAAACTATATAATGTATAAAACAATAAACTATATAATTTATAAACAAATAAACTATATCATGTAAACAAATAAACACTATATAATGTATAAACAAATAAACTATATAATGTATAAACAAATAAACTATATAATGTATAAACAAATAAACTATATAATGTATAAACAAATAAACTATATAATGTCATAAACCAAATAAACTATATAATTTATAAACAAATAAACTATAGAATGTTAAACAAATAAACTATATAATGTATAACAAATAAACTATATAATTGTATAAACAAATAAACTATATAATGTATAAACAAATAAACTATATAATGTATAAACAAATAAACTATATAATGTATAAACAAATAAACTATATAATGTATAAACAAATAAACTATATAATGTATAAACAAATAGTCCCCCCAAAATAACCACTGTCCCCTTAAGGTGTACATGAATGAGAAGACAATAATTACACTGGTACACGTAATTTGCAGGTTAGGGGTCATTTCTTAAACGCTCATTACACTCACTCACTCTCTCTCTCTCTCTCTCTCTCTCTTACTCTCCCCTTGACTTAATTCAAGTGTTCAAAATCATCAAAGGCATCGACAATATGAACTGTAGTAAGTACTTCCCTATCGATCAATCTAATTACACGCGGGGAAACGGTTGCAAAATTATTGGTAAATCTTTTAACTCACACGAATCTAAGAATTTTTTCTTCAATCGAGTTGTCAACTTGTGGAATGGGCTTCCCCGAGACGTTATAGACTGCAGCACTGTTGATTCATTTAAACTCCGCCTACACAAATATCTCGCATCAAACCCGCGACTGACTGCGTTTGTAAATGAATAACTTTATTTTATCCTCCCCTCAGTTACTAACCCATATGTCCCCTACTAACTTCCTAGTACTGCCACGGACATTAGTTCCAGGGCAGTAGTTCCCTTTCCAATGTTCCCTTACCCACTCTAAACCACTGTTTGGACACTTGATCCTCAGTGTTTTGGAGGACAAGCAGCCTAGAAGGGTCACTAGACCTGTTGTTGCTTGATTTCCTTTGTACTCCTTTGTACTCTCTCTCTCTCTCTCTCACCGTCCGTCCGCTTATTATTATTATTATTTATTTTTCAAGTAACCAACTCGCTCCCTGACTATCTCTCTTTCTCATATTTTAAAATCTAATACACGTTCAGACACACCAACAAACACGTACGTACACACACACACGCTAACGATTACCCACACACACTCATGCACGAACCCAGCTACACGCACCCACTCAAACGCACACGCACACACACACTACCTCTAAAACAAGGACACAGGTACTCGCATACACGCAAGCATACAGGCAGTTAAACGCACACTCACAAATGCACGTTAGCAAGCACACACACACCACCTCGATAACAAGGACACAGTTACTCTCTCTCTCACACACACACTCTAAAACAAGGACACAGTTACACACACACACACACACTCTAAAACAAGGACACAGTCTCTCTCTCTCTCTCTCATCCGCTCTCACTCTCTGTTCTCTCTCCTCTCTCATTACCTCTCTCCATCTCTCTCTCTCAAACACACCACACAACGGTTCATGCAGGGTGCTGTCCTAGGCCCAGATGTCTTATCACTTAACTGTAAACCTGTTCCTGACCACCCCCCCACTTCTACTCTGTTTCTCCTTCGTCAGTCCTTCTCTCCTCTCTCTCTCTCTCTCTCTCTCTCCTCTCTCTCTCTCTCTCTCCGGCTCACTCTATCTCTCTCTCTCGGTCTCTCTCTCATCTCTCTCTAGTCTCCTCTCTCTCTCTTCCCTCTCTCTGCCTCTCTCTCTCCTTCTCTCTCACTCTCTCTCTTCTCTCTCCTCTCTCTCTCGCTCTTCTCCTCTCTCCCTCTCTCTCTCGTCTCTACTCCCCCGCTCCATCTCTCTCTCTCTTCTCTCAACATCTTCTCTCTCTCTCTCTATCTCTCTCTACTCTCTCTCTTCTCTCATGCATGTCCCCTCTTTCCCTTTTACGTATTATCTCTCCTCCCCTTACCTACTCGCCCCTTCCTCTCCCTTCCCTGGCCCCCCTCTCTCTCGCTCCCCGGCCACTTATCCCTGCTCCCCGGCCACCCTCCTCTCCTCTCCTCTCCCTTCTCTGGTCCCCTCTCTTCCCTCTTTCCTGTCCGTTTCTGTCCTCTCCTCCTCATTCCCTGTCCTACCATTATCTTCCTCACCCCCACACCCCACCCCCCCCCAACATCTCGTTCTCTCCCACTCCCACCCATCCCCTCATCCCTCTCCAACACTCCCTTTCCGTCTCTACCCCTCAGTTTCCTCCGCCACCTCCTCCCCTTTTAAATTCAGCTAGCATGTCTTCACCCCCACCTTCCCCCCTCTACCCCCCCCCCCCCCCTTGTCGCTTTCGCCTGTGCTTGCCCTCCCGCCTGGTGGCCGGGGTACATTCATAGTGCATGATTCAATCAAACGGACAGCCAATTAAGGGGAGGCTGACCGTTTGTTTGGTCTATTAATTCATTTATTTATATATTTCTTTAGTTTCCTCCCTAGACCTCCATCAAGCTTAGAAAAACACCCCCTAGACAAGATAAATTTGTAAATTTTGCTATAGAAAATTGTCCCGGCCGAAGGCCGATTCCTCTTTAAATTGCAGGCTCGCTATCGCTCGCCAGGAAAAAATCGACACCTAAATGGCACGAAAGGTCTTAAAATTGATAACGAAATGGGGTGAAAGGTCTTACAATTGACTAACTAATGGGTCAAACATCTTAACATCTGAAAACTAATGGGGCTAAACATGAGGGAGAAGGGGGTCCAGAAAAACGGACAGCCAATTAAGTAAACGGGTACAGTTATAAGTTAAAGTTCGGTTTCTTCTCAGGTTCATTACGGGAGGAAGCTGAAAGGTATCGATTTGTGAACACATTTCCGGTATCCATTACTTAGCTGCCAAGATAATGCTAAGATAATGTTCAGATAATGCTAAGATAAGATAATGTTCAGGTAATGCTGCTAAGATAAGATAATGTTCAGGTAATGCTGCTAAGATAAGATAATGTTCAGATAATGCTAAGATAAGATAATGTTCAGATAATGCTAAGATAAGATAATGTTCAGATAATGCTAAGATAAGATAATGTTCAGATAATGCTAAGATAAGAATATCTTCAGATAATGCTAAGATAAGATAATGTTCAGATAATGCTAAGATAAGATAATGTTCAGATAATGCTAAAATAAGATAATGTTCAGATAATGCTAAGATAAGATAGTGCTAAGATAATGTTCAGATAATGCTAAGATAAGATAATGTTCAGATAATGCTAAGATAAGATAATGTTCAGATAATGCTAAGATAAGATAATGTTCAGATAATGCTAAGATAAGATAATGCTAAGATAATGTTCAGATAATGCTAATATAAGATAATGTTCAGATAATGCTAATATAAGATAATGCTAAGATAATTCTAAGATAATGCCTATTATTAGAAGTATATAGGCCTATCGTCTTTAACGGAATGAAAACATAACTTATTCCGGCAACTGTACATAATACACATCAACAGTAACAAGACATGGGCATCCACTCTTGATAGTACCAAGACCTGTTATATTCAATTATAAAGATGAAGCCATATGAAGTGAAGTCGTCTTACAAATATTTAAACAAATAAATCCACACCATGTTAAATGCATAATGAAGACATAGGTGATCCTGCAATGTGTTCGAGTAAATTAATTAAAGTTCAATAGATAGATTGTTAACTTCGTAATATATATATATATATATATATATATATATATATATATATATATTCAGAATTTCATTTAAAATCTCCTACCTAAACAATGAGCATGGCAGTTAAGTTGACCAATTAATGCATTGGATAGCTATACCTATACTTAAGGGGAGACTGGCCGTTTGTTTCGTCTATCAATTCATTTATTTATATATATTTTTTTAGTTTCCTCCCTAGACCTCCATTAAGCTGTAAAAAACACCCCATAGACCCCCCTTCAATATAATTGTTTACATTTTTTCGATAGAAAAATGTCCCAGCCGAAGGCCGGTTACTCTTAAAATTACAGGCTCGCTATCGCTCGCCAGGAAAAAATCGACCCCTAAATCACACGAAAAGGTGTTAAAATTGACAACGAAATGGGGCGAAAGGTGTTAAAATCGCCAAACTAATGGGCCGAACGTCTTATTATCTCAAAACTAGTGGGGCTAAACATTAGGGAGAAGGGGGTCCAGAAAAACGGTCTGCCTCCCCTTAACAAAATATCATGAACTGTAAAATGACACCGCCAAATTCATTAACTGAGCAACTTCATAAACGGCGCGTAACACAAACTATTGTCTATTCGCTGTAAGTAGGCGAGAAATCACGACCTCTAACCTCTGTAACTCAAAGACGACTGGAGTAATCGAGCAAATATTTCTACCATTTGGGAAGAGTGAAGCCAAGGAATAGATGTGCAAATGTACAGCCAATTTGCTCTAGCCCCTTTTGAGTTACAGAGGATAGAGGTCATGATTTCTCGCCTACTTACAGCGAATAGACTATAGTATTTATGAAAACAATCCACACCAAATTTCCCTTGCTTATTCTTGACAGTGAACACCGTAGTAAAATAGATGGGGGGGGGGGGGGTAGCGGGGAGCTGGCCAACGAGCGCATATATTAAGGGAAGGGGGGGGGGGAGGCATGAGTCGTGGGGTAGTGAAAGCAAAGGGGGGGGTCGTGTGGGCGGCATAGAGGAGCCAGGTAGGCCCGCTGGGGCTAAAGAGCATCAAGGGAGGGGAAGGGACAGAACGCTAGGGGGGGTTAGTTGGTCATGAGGGGAGGGGGGACACTCATGACCACATCACCCCCCCCCCCCCCCCCCCCCCCCCCCCCCCCCCCCCTTCTTAACACGGATTCACACGAGCGTGTCTCCCGGCAATATATGATCACCAACTTAATTTCTGAAACTTATTTAGACTATTTTGTAATACTTAAAAGGGTACTACTTGACTAGATTGAAGATATATCATTTTAGAGAACATAACATTCTACTCGAAGTTGAATACCTACATTGCCAGACTAAGATTGTCGATGAAGTTGAGTAAACATTGATGGTGTGAATGTGTTTTTTTTTTTTTCTGGCCCAACCACTACTACTCTCACCACCACACCTTCATCCACAGTAGGCTAACTCTTTTAATCAGTTGCCGTCAGTTTTATTCTACACTTCCACAATTCAAGTGTAGGAAAAGGATATATATAAACATTAGGTATATAGGTATAGATATATATATATATATATATATATATATATATATATATACACACACACACACACAAACAGCCCGTAGCCTAGTAGGTAGAGCTCTCGTCTCACACACGAGGGGTCGGGGGTTCAATCCCCGGCCGGGCGGAGACAAATTGGGCTTGTCTCCTTTCATGTGTTAGCATCAGTTCACCTAGCTGTAAATAGGTACCTGGAATAAGTGGACGACGTTGTGACGTCCCATCTGGGGTTGGCAAAAATGGTACAAGGCGAGATGGGTATCCTATGGTTCACCTAAGCTGATGGCTACCTAAGCCTTCGGGCGAGACGGTACCGTCTATAGTGAGAATGGTACCATACAGATCCACCCTAAGCCTTCGTTTCCGATGTCGCCAATTGGCTAAAAAAAATACAGACTACACACACATCCACAGCCATTCCAACGATACATATAACACCTACACATATAGGAGGCGGGAAATAACGAGCATGCTCAATCCCGCAATACAACTAGAGTAAGTACAACTAGAGTAAGTACATACAGAAAATACTGTAAATAGCCCGCCCCACAAAGGGTTAAAACCAACAGTATACTTATATCCTCAGCTTGATATGATTTCTTGAACTCAAGGGATTTAAAACTACCTGGACTAACTCCCGCCTGGAATGCCCTAGGACAGGCTAGGAACCTCTTTTTTTTTTACCACCACCACCACCAGCCGCTCAAAAGTAACGGTAGTCCAGCCAACCTACTAATCAGGGAAACGGGAAAATGTGCGGTTAACACTATCTGGTGCAACGTCTTCGGGGTTATGATGATTTGTTTGTTTTGAATTTATTATTTTTATTTTTTTTGTTTTTTTTTTTGTTTTTTTTTTTATTGTTTTTGCTATTTTCGAAAATTGTATTTTTAGTTTACTCCATAGACCACAACAACGCCTCTACAGACCCCCTTCAAACTAAACATATAAGTCCCCCAGACCCCAATGATGCTAAATATATACATTTTTCGGTAGAAAAATGTCCCGACCGATGGCCGATTTCTCCCAAATTGCAGGCTCGCTATCGCTCGTCCAGGAAATATCGATACCTTATTGGGTTGAAGAGCCTTATAATCGCCAAACTAATGAGGTGAAACGTCTTAAAATCTACAAAATCATAAAAGTAAATCAGGGAGGCTCCAAATTGACCAGCCCTGCACCAAATAGTTATTCCTTTCAGTACCGGTGCCGTCTCCTTTAAGGGGAGACTTCCACTTGATGGATTTTTTTCTCGACTCCTATCTCCCTCATGTTTAGCCCCATTGTTTTTCTAATCTTAAGACGTTTGCCCCATTATTTTGACGATTTTAAGAACTTTCAACCCATTTCTGTCAATTTTAAGACCTTTCGTGCCATTTAGGTGTCGATTTTATCCTAGCGAGCCATAGCGAGCCTGTAATTTAAGAGGAACCGGCTTTAAGCCGGGAAATTTTTCTATCGAAAAATGTACAAATTTATCTTGAAAGGGGCTCAAGGGGGTGCAATCTTAAGCTTGAAGGATATCTAGGGACCAAACTAAAAACCTCCCCTTAAATTGTATTCTGTTATCAATTTTTAGTTAGTTCGCTAGACTTCCATCAAGCTTAACATTACAGCCCCTAGACCCCCTTTCAAGATAAATTTGTACATTTTTCGTTAGAAAAAATGTCCCGGCCGAAGGGCGGTTCCTCTTAAATTACAGGCTCGCTATCGCTCGTCAGGAAAACATCGACACCTAAATGGCACAGTCTTAAAATTGACAGAAATGGTGCGAAAG
>CM064564.1:7133058-7137960 GCA_032716605.1 Paralithodes platypus | reverse complement strand
GATAATGTTCAGATAATGCTAAGATAAGATAGTGCTAAGATAATGTTCAGATAATGCTAAGATAAGATAATGTTCAGATAATGCTAAAATAAGATAATGTTCAGATAATGCTAAGATAAGATAATGTTCAGATAATGCTAAGATAAGATAATGCTAAGATAATGTTCAGATAATGCTAATATAAGATAATGTTCAGATAATGCTAAGATAATGCTAATATAAGATAATGCTAAGATAATTCTAAGATAATGCCTATTATTAGAAGTATATAGGCCTATCGTCTTTAACGGAATGAAAACATAACTTATTCCGGCAACTGTACATAATACACATCAACAGTAACAAGACATGGGCATCCACTCTTGATAGTACCAAGACCTGTTATATTCAATTATAAAGATGAAGCCATATGAAGTGAAGTCGTCTTACAAATATTTAAACAAATAAATCCACACCATGTTAAATGCATAATGAAGACATAGGTGATCCTGCAATGTGTTCGAGTAAATTAATTAAAGTTCAATAGATAGATTGTTAACTTCGTAATATATATATATATATATATATATATATATATATATATATATTCAGAATTTAATTTAAAATCTACCTAAACAATGAGCATGGCAGTTAAGTTGACCAATTAATGTATTGGATAGCTATACCTATACTTAAGGGGAGACTGGCCGTTTGTTTGGTCTATCAATTCATTTATTTATATATATTTTTTTAGTTTCCTCCCTAGACCTACACCCCCTAGACCCCCCTTCAATATAAATGTGTACATTTTTCGGTAGAAACATTTCCCGGCCGAAGGCCGGTTCCTCTTAAAATTGCAGGCTCGCTATTGTTCGCCAGGAAAGAATAGACACCTAAATGGCACGAAAGGTGTTAAAATTGACAACGAAATGGGGCGAAAGGTGTTAAAATCGCCAAACTAATGGGCCGAACGTCTTATTATCTCAAAACTAGTGGGGCTAAACATTAGGGAGAAGGGGGTCCAGAAAAACGGTCTGCCTCCCCTTAACAAAATATCATGAACTGTAAAATGACACCGCCAAATTCATTAACTGAGCAACTTCATAAACGGCGCGTAACACAAACTATTGTCTATTCGCTGTAAGTAGGCGAGAAATCACGACCTCTAACCTCTGTAACTCAAAGACGACTGGAGTAATCGAGCAAATATTTCTACCATTTGGGAAGAGTGAAGCCAAGGAATAGATGTGCAAATGTACAGCCAATTTGCTCTAGCCCGCTTTGAGTTACAGAGGATAGAGGTCATGATTTCTCGCCTACTTATAGCGAATAGACTATAGTATTTATGAAAACAATCCACACCAAATTTCCCTTGCGTTTCTCTTGCTTATTCTTGACAGTGAACACCGTAGTAAAATAGATGGGGGGGGGGGGGGGGGGTGGTAGCGGGGAGCTGGCCAACGAGCCCATATATTAAGGCAAGGGGGGGGGGGAGGCATGGGGCGAGGGGTAATGAGAGCACAGGGGGGGTCGTGTGGGGGGCATAGAGGAGGGAGGGAGGCCCGCTGGGGATAAAGAGGATCAAGGGAGGGGAAGGGGGAGAACGGTAGGGGGGGTTAGTTGGTCATGAGGGGAGGGGGGACACTCATGACCACATCACCCCCCCCCCCCCCCCCCCCCCCTTCTTAACACGGATTCACACGAGCGTGTCTCCCGGCAATATATGATCACCAACTTAATTTCTGAAACTTATTTAGACTATTTTGTAATACTTAAAAGGGTACTACTTGACTAGATTGAAGATATATCATTTTAGAGAACATAACATTCTACTCGAAGTTGAATACCTACATTGCCAGACTAAGATTGTCGATGAAGTTGAGTAAAAAATTGATGGTGTGAATGTGTTTTTTTTTTTTTCTGGCCCAACCACTACTACTCTCACCACCACACCTTCATCCACAGTAGGCTAACTCTTTTAATCAGTTGCCGTCAGTTTTATTCTACACTTCCACAATTCAAGTGTAGAAAAAGGATATATATAAACATTAGGTATATTAGGTGTATATATATATATATATATATATATATATATATATATATATATATATACACACACACACACAGCCCGTAGCCTAGTAGGTAGAGCTCTCGTCTCACACACGAGGGGTCGGGGGTTCAATCCCCGGCCGGGCGGAGACAAATTGGGCTTGTCTCCTTTCATGTGTTAGCATCAGTTCACCTAGCTGTAAATAGGTACCTGGAATAAGTGGACGACGTTGTGACGTCCCATCTGGGGTTGGCAAAAATGGTACAAGGCGAGATGGGTATCATATGGTTCACCTAAGCTGATGGCTACCTAAGCCTTCGGGCGAGACGGTACCGTCTATAGTGAGAATGGTACCATACAGATCCACCCTAAGCCTTCGTTTCCGATGTCGCCAATTGGCTAAAAAAAATACAGACTACACACACATCCACAGCCATTCCAACGATACATATAACACCTACACATATAGGAGGCGGGAAATAACGAGCATGCTCACTCCCGCAATACAACTAGAGTAAGTACAACTAGAGTAAGTACATACAGAAAATACTGTAAATAGCCCGCCCCACAAAGGGTTAAAACCAACAGTATACTTATATCCTCAGCTTGATATGATTTCTTGAACTCAAGGGATTTAAAACTACCTGGACTAACTCCCGCCTGGAATGCCCTAGGACAGGCTAGGAACCTCTTTTTTTTTTACCACCACCACCACCACCAGCCGCTCAAAAGTAACGGTAGTCCAGCCAACCTACTAATCAGGGAAACGGGAAAATGTGCGGTTAACACTATCTGGTGCAACGTCTTCGGGGTTATGATGATTTGTTTGTTTTGAATTTATTATTTTTATTTTTATTTTTTTATTTTTTTATTTTTTTTGGTATTGTTTTTGCTATTTTCGAAAATTGTAATTTTAGTTTACTCCCTAGACCACAACAACGCCGCTACAGACCCCCTTCAAACTAATCATATAAGTCCCCCAGACCCCAATGATGCTGAATATATACATTTTTCGGTAGAAAAATGTCCCGGCCGATGGCCGATTTCTCCCAAATTGCAGGCTCGCTATCGCTCGTCCAGGAAATATCGATACCTTATTGGGTTGAAGAGCCTTATAATCGCCAAACTAATGAGGTGAAACGTCTTAAAATCTACAAAATCATAAAAGTAAATCAGGGAGGCTCCAAATTGACCAGCCCTGCACCAAATAGTTATTCCTTTCAGTACCGGTGCCGTCTCCTTTAAGGGGAGATTTCCACTTGAGGGATTTTTTTCTCGACTCCTATCTCCCTCATGTTTAGCCCCATCGTTTTTTCTAATGTTAAGACGTTTGCCCCATTATTTTGTCGATTTTAAGAACTTTCAACCAAGTCTGTCAATTTTAAGACCTTTCTTGCCATTTAGGTGTCGATTTTATCCTGGCGAGCGATAGCGAGCCTGTAATTTAAGAGGAACCGGCTTTGAGACGGGACATTTTTCTACCGAAAAATTTACAAATTTATCTTGAAAGGGGCTCAAGGGGGTGCAATCTTAAGCTTGAAGGATATCTAGGGACCAAACTAAAAACCTCCCCTTAAATTGTATTCTGTTATCAATTTTTAGTTAGTTCGCTAGACTTCCATCAAGCTTAACATTACAGCCCCTAGACCCCCTTTCAAGATAAATTTGTAAATTTTTCGGTAGAAAAATGTCCCGGCCGAAGGCCGGTTCCTCTTAAATTACAGGCTCGCTATCGCTCGCCAGGAATAAATCGACACCTAAATGGCA
The DNA here is from genome assembly GCA_032716605.1 of Paralithodes platypus. NCBI lineage: Eukaryota > Metazoa > Arthropoda > Malacostraca > Decapoda > Lithodidae > Paralithodes > Paralithodes platypus. Next base: position 7,134,164 of record CM064564.1, on the reverse strand, counting down.
CAGTCTTAAAATTGACAGAAATGGTGCGAAAGTTCTTAAAATCGTCAAACTAATGGGGCGAACGTCTTAAAATCTCAAAAGCAATGGGGCTAAACATGAGGGAGAAGGAAGTTCGAAAATAAAATCCCTCAAGTGGAAACCTCCCCTTAAACTGTATTCTGGCCATTATTAGACCATAATTGTATTCTGTTAGCAATGGGCCTCCAGCAATTGCTTCGAACTATCTCCCTTGACCCTTTTCACTCCCACAGGTCCTTCTTGAGGGGAGGCAGTTGGTTTGTCCTCCTCCTCCTCCTCCTCCTCCTCCACCCTCATGTTCAGCCTTATTAGTTAGGAGATTACAAAACATTCGCCCCATTAGTTTGGCGATGTTCATACCTTTCGCCCCATTTCTTTGCCAATTTAGTGCCATTTAGGTGTCCATTTTTTTCCTGGCGAGCGAAAGCGAGCCTGTATTTAAAAAGGAATCGGCCTTCGGCCGGGACATTTTTCTACCGAAAAATGTGCAAAATTATATCGAAGGGGGGGGGGGGGAGGGTTAAGTGGGTGTTTTTGTTAAGCTTGATAGAGGTTTAGAGAGCAAACTAAACCCTTGCCTTTAAACCATTGAGCCGAACCAGTATACATTATGCTTCACAATACCGTCTGAGCTCGTCTACCAACATCGTCTAAATACAGCTAGAACAACGTTCAAAGGACGTCACCGGTACTGGATGGGTCAGCAAGGGGTTTATAGAACAACGTTACCAAGGACGTCACCGGTACTGGATGGGTCAGCAAGGGGTTTATCACACAGGAGTTTTTTGACATTAAATTATCCTCAAATTTCCAGAATCAACATTTTTCCCGCGACGATTTATGGGATTTGTTTTGGGGGGTTTATTTTTGGGGGGATTAATTTTATGGATATATTTTTGGGATTAGTCGTTTGGGATTTATTGTTGGGATTATTTTGGGATTATTTTTGGGGGGTTAGTCTTTGGGATCTATTTTCGTGGATTTATTTGTTCCCGAAACGTTTATTTTGTGCCCCCCCCCCCCCCCCCCCCCGCCATCATGTTTATCCTCACTAGTTATGAGATTTTAAGACGTTCGTTCCATTAGGT
>CM064564.1:6978058-7130558 GCA_032716605.1 Paralithodes platypus | reverse complement strand
GATGGATATCTAGGGACCAAACTAAAAACCTCCCCTTAATGCAATAGTTGGATAACCTGACCAATTAACCCGCACTGTACCGGCAACGTCTTTGTATCATAGTCTGGCAATTATTAGACGATTTTAATCAGTTTAGGAAGGACCTCTAGCCATAATAAGGCTTCAAACTATCTCAAACTAACCCCTTTTTAACTTAACACAGATCCTTACTAAGCTGCAATAATTTCGTCTAAACATAGCTTGAATAAAATATGAAACCCGTTGCTGGTACTCAAAGGGTTAAGGGGAGGTTTTTAGTTGATTCCCTAGACTTCCATCAAGCTTAAAATTACTCCCCCTTGACCCCCTTTCAAGATAAATTTGTACATATTTCGGTAGGAAAATGTCCCGGTTCCCCTTAAATTACAGGCTCGCTATCGCTCACCTGGAAAAAATCGACACCTAAATGGCACGAATGGTCTTAAAATTGACAGAAACGGGGCGAGGGTTCTTAAAATCGCCAAACTAATGGGGCAAGCGTCTTTAAATCTCACAAGCAATGGGGCTAAACATGAGGGAGAAAGGGGGTCAAGAAAAAAAAAACTCAAGTGGAGATCTCCCCTTAACGGTATTACAGCCAAGTCTATCTATCTATCTATCTATCTATATGCTCAGGCCCAATCCCCATTTTGGGGGTAGCCGACTCAAGACAGAGCAAGAACAGGGAAAACACAAACACAACATAAAACAAAAAATAAACACAGATAAAAAAACACAAACTCACACACATCCAGGTCACCCAGGAAAGTAGTCTAGCAAGATAATCACACAGTTTTTCCTTCCATACATAAAATCAGGGCGTGGATCCAAACTAACGAACCCAACTGTACAATCGGGGGGGGGGGGGGGGGGGGGGGTAAGGGGTAGTAAGTGTTGTCATAGATTCCAGTGGGTTTCGCTCAACAAGTGTTATTGGTAGTTTATAGTTACTGGGAAAAGTGCTTATATCCCTCAGAGTATCAGTCAGTGTCCGAAACTTTGTGAAATAGGTGACACCAAAAGGTGGACCTAGAAAACACCGGGGGCATCAGGTCCTACAATGGTGTACCCAATTAAGGGGGGATGGGCGTATTTATTTGTTCATATATACGTCATTAAGGGGGGATGGGCGTATTTATTTGTTCATATATACGTAATTAAGGGGGGATGGGCGTTTGTATTTGTTCATATATAGGTAAGTAAGTGTGGATGGGCGTATTTATTTGTTCATATATACGTAATTAAGGGGGGATGGGCGTATTTATTTGTTCATATATACGTCATTAAGGGGGGATGGGCGTATTTATTTGTTCATATATACGTAATTAAGGGGGGATGGGCGTATTTATTTGTTCATATATACGTCATTAAGGGGGGATGGGCGTATTTATTTGTTCATATATACGTCATTAAGGGGGGATGGGCGTATTTATTTGTTCATATATACGTAATTAAGGGGGGATGGGCGTATTTATTTGTTCATATATACGTCATTAAGGGGGGATGGGCGTATTTATTTGTTCATATATACGTAATTAAGGGGGGATGGGCGTATTTATTTATTTGGTCATTTATACGTAATTAAGGGGGGATGGGCGTATTTATTTGTTCATATATACGTCATTAAGGGGGGATGGGCGTATTTATTTGTTCATATATACGTCATTAAGGGGGGATGGGCGTATTTATTTGTTCATATATACGTCATTTTATAATTATTTTTTGTTTAGTTTCCTCTCTTGACCTCATCAAGTTTAAAAAAGAAACACACAAAAGACCCTCCTTCAAGATACATTTGTACACTTTCGATAGAAAAAATTCCCGGTCGAAGGTCAGTTCCTCCCTCAATAATAGGCTCGCTATCGCTCGCCAGGGAAAAAAAATCGACACCTAAATGACACGAAAAGTCTTAATATTGACAAACAAATGAGGCGAAAAAGTTTTAAAATCGCCAAACTAATGGGCCGAACGTCATCCAATCTGTAAACTAATGGGGCTAAACATGAGGGAGAAGGGGGACCAGAAAAACAACGACCCCTCTCCTCCCCCCTTAAGACCCCGACATGAGACTAAAACCACTTCACGTACGGTACGGATCACCGGCCCGTTCTTTAATGTTATGGATGTTGGCTGTATGAAGGGGGGGGGGGGGGGGGGGGGATCTCCACTTGAGGGATTTTGTTCTTGACCCCCTTTCTCCCTCATGTTTAGCCCCATTGCTTCTGATATTATAAAACGTTTGCCCCCATTAGTTTAGCGATTTTAAGAAATTTCACCCCATATTAAGACCTTTCGTGCAATTCAGGTGTCGATTTTATCCTGGCGAGCGATAGCGAGCCTGTAATTTAAGAGGAACCGACCTTTGGCCGGGACATTTTTCTACCGAAAAATGTACAAATTTCTTGAAAGGGACTCAAGAGGGTGTAATTTTAAGCTTGATGGAGGTCTAGGGAACAAACTAAATACCTCCCCTTAATGTGTAACTTAAGGGGAGGTTTTTCGTGTGTTTCCTAGACTTCCATCAAGCTTGAAATTACACCCCCTTGACCCCCTTTCAAGATAAATTTGTACATTTTTCGGTAGAAAAATGTCCCGGCCGAAGGCCGATTCCTCTTAAATTACAGGCTCGCTATCGCTCGCCAGGAAAAAATCGACACCTAAATGGGACGAAGGGTCTTAAAAGTGACATAAATGGGGTGAAACTTCTTAAAATCGCCAAACTAATGGGGCGAACGTCTTAAAACTTCAAAAGCAATGGGGCTAAACATAAGGGAGAAAGGGGTAAAGAAAAAAATACCTCGAGTGGAAATCTCCGCTTAAGCCAAGATACAAAAGGTAACTGAACTGAGAACACACACACACACACACACACACACACACCTCCCACTACTACTACTACTAGTACTACTACTAAAACAACAAGCAAGCACACACACACACACACACACACACACACACACACACTTCAGTATATAAACGCTGTACTATAAATATTCCAACACAAGAATATACACAGACATAACCACTATGCAATAACAATGACCAACAAAACACTTGTGACTTACGAATACTCACATCATATTCGTATACAAGCACATCGTACTAATATGTATAGGCCTCAATGATATACCGGTAACTATTGCTATATTATTGAAGGCTTATGACTTACAAATACTCCCTACCCTCACATCGTACTAATATTTAGAGATCTCAATGATATAACTATTGGTATATTATTATTTAAGGAGGGTCACCTGCTTTTTTTGTCTTTCTCTCCTTTGCTCTCTTTCCCTGGATTGCATCCGAATTGTTTGGAGAAATCCGGCTTCGCCGGAAACATTTTTCAATCGAAAAATGTACAAATTTAGTTTGCTTTCCAAACAAAAATATATATATGCTGGCTCGCTACCGCTCGCCAGGAAAATATTGACACCTGGATGGGGGTAAACGTCTTAAAACAGTAGGCTGAATGGGGCCGAATGGATACAAGCCAAAGAGAGAGGGAGAGAAAGAGATGAAAAAGCGAGGTGGGCTCCCTTAAGACTACACCTACACTCACATCGTACTAAAATTTAAAGTCTTCAATGATATAACAATTGGTATATTATTTAAGACTTATAACTGTCTTCGTGGTGCAATGCATAAGTGTGTTGATTTTCGGTGTGAGCGTCCTGGGTTCGAATCCCCGGACTGCCACATGTGTTTGTTCATTGCATTAATCGAGTTTAGGAGTAAAGTTGGTTAGTGGAGAGAACATAATAACCGACGAATAATCACTACAATCACATCGTAATAATCACTACAATCACATCGTAATAATCACTACAATCACACCGTACTAATTATTAAGTTTTTTAACACCAACCAACGTCACATCTAAACTCAATTAATAAAATCAACAAATACATGTGACACTCCGAGGACGCGAACCCAGGATACTCACATCGAAATCCCTCGCACTATGCATTACGCTATCAATATTTAGAGGCCTCAATGATATAACAATTGGTATATTATTTAACCTGGCATTTCTTATTTGTTCGTACTTTCTTCAAGCTATGTTTATGTATATCTATTGTTGTTGTTCTTAAGGGGAGGTTTTTAGTTTGTTTCCTACACCTCCAGCAATCATAAAATTTCACCCCCTTGACCCCCTTTCAAGATAAATTTGTAAATTTTTCGGTAGAAAAATTTCCCGGCCAAAGGCCGGTTGCTCTTAAATTACAGGCTCGCTATCGCTCGCCAGGAAAATATCGACACCTAAATGGCACGAAAGGTCTTAAAAGTGACATAAATGGGGCGAAAGTTCATAAAATCACCAAACTAATGGGGCAAACGTATTAAAATCTAAAAAACAATGGGGCTAGACATGAGGGAGAAAGGGGTCAAGTAAAAAGTCCCTCAAGTGGAAATTTCCCCTTAATTGTACTGACTTTGCTTCCATTTCTTCATTTCATATTTTTTACTTTCTGTTGCACACGGTGTCCCAAATAATTTACTTGCAACATTAAAATCCCGATTTTTAGACTTTGTTTTGTAATTTTAACCGATAGGACTAAGTTTTATTTTATTTTGTAGATTCGCCTGATGATGGAGTAAATCGCCTCCAAAACTGTCGCCAATAAACATGTTTTTACACCGGGTGCTTCAGGTTCTGCTATTCCTTATATATATATATATATATATATAGAGAGAGAGAGAGAGAGAGTGTATGTGTTATGTGTGTGTGTGTGTGTGTGTGTGTGTGTGTGTGTGTGTGTGTGTGTGTGTGTGTGTGCGTGTGCGTGTGCGTGTGCGTGTGCGTGTGTGTGTAACGAAAGCTTACACCATAATATAATCTATATAAAGTTAGTAAATCAATTTAAGCAACACTCTTATCTGCAACCCATCACACCCCTCTCTCCCCCCCCCCCCCCCCGCGTCGGACTTAGTATCATAGTAAGTATCAACATTATATAGCAATCAAGTCCAAACGAAAACAAAAGACTAACACTATGCCTCATCACCAAACGATCAAAACCTTCATATTTAAGGAGGGGATGGGCCGGTTTTCTGCACCACTTTCTCCCTCATGTTTGGCCCCATTAGTTTTCAGATGTTAAGAAGTTTGCCCCATTAGTTAGTCGATTTTAAGATATTTCGCCCCATTTCGTCGTCAATATTTAGACCTTTCGTGCTTTTTTAGGTGTCGATTTTTTCCCTGGCGAACGATAGTGAGCCTGTAATGTTGGAAGAACTGGCCTTTGGCCGGGACATTTTTCTACCGAAAAATGTGCAAATTAATCTAGAAGGGAGATCTAATGCATGTTTTTTTTTTTTTTTTTTTTTTTTAAATTTGATGGAGGTCTAGGGAGGAAACTAGAAAAATAATGAATACATGCAAAAATCGCCCAAAAGGTGAAACATCCCCCCTTAAGTTTGGTTCAGTCTTTTAGTGGAGATTTATTTTGTTTTAAATATATTATAATTATTCACTGAACAGATTTATGGGTATACAAAACTATATAAACATTTTAACAACATACCTTTGTAAGGTATATTGCTATTGATAAACCCATTTCATATAAAGCATACCAATCAACAGTATATCATAATTATAAGCAAAGGTAAATCACCATCAACATACCATTACTTAGATTTTGACCCGGTATAATTTTGATCATATAAAGCATACCAATCTATATCATATAATCAAAGGTAAATCACCATCAATATACCATTACTTAGATTTTTACCCGGTATAATTTTGATCATATAAGCAAAGGTAAATCACCATCAACATACCATTACTTAGATTTGTACCCGGTATAATTTTGATCATATAAAGCATACCAATCTATATCATATAAGCAAAGGTAAATCACCATCAACATATCATTACTTAGATTTTGACCCGGTATCATTTTGATCATATAAAGCATACCAATCTATATCATATAAGCAAAGGTAAATCACTATCAACATACCATTACTTAGATTTTGACCCGGTATAATTTTGATCATATAAGCAAAGGTAAATCACTATCAACATACCATCACTTAGATTTGTACCCGGTATAATTTTGATCATATAAAGCATACCAATCTATATCATATAAGCAAAGGTAAATCACTATCAACATACCATCACTTAGATTTTGACCCGGTATCATTTTGATTTGATCTATCTATAGCATATAGATAGATCATTTTGATTTTCCATAGCGTATCAAAAGCGGAAATAATAGTGTCGTTCTAGATGTGTGCCACGATTCTAACTCCATTATTTGTTAGGCTTTATTATTGTAAATGCAAAGATAACAAATGTGGTTTATAGTTCCTGTAATATCTTTGGAAGTGATAACAGGGCCGAAACAATGCTATTTCAGGTTAACCCCTTCAGACTCATATGACGCAGAGGTTGCCAGATTAGCAATAAGTAATAGAGTTCTCTCACTCTTATAATTACCTCTCCAAAATTAGTTTTCTGCCCACAGCTAACTCAAAGACAACTGCAGAGATTGAAGTAACTAAAGGTTTCTAAATACCCCTGATGGTAACAAAGGCTTTAAAGTATCCCTAAGAGGCTCAAAATCGCGTCATATGTCGGAAGGGGTTAATTGTCTTGTATTCCTTCTCATATGCATTTAAGTCTTCAAACAAAATTGCTCCGGTCCCACTAGTTTTCAGATTTTATGACGATCGGCCCATTAGTATCGCGATTTTATGACGATCGGCCCATTAGTATCGCAATTTTATGACGATCGACCCATTAGTATCGCGATTTTATGACGATCGACCCATTAGTATCGCGATTTTATGACGATCGGCCCATTAGTATCGCGATTTTATGACTTTTCGCCTCATTTCTTTGTCAACATTAAGACCTTTCGTGCCATTTAGGTGTCGGGTCACTCTTGGCCATGGCTGTACCGCCTTATCACACCTAGATGTTGCTATACTAATGATAGCCACTGAAGGTGCGGCTTGAATATAATATACGGCCGATATAAAAATATAGAATATATCGTAAGCTAGTTTCCCTCTAAATATAGAACCTGGGTCAGCTCAATCGCTTATAATAAAACCCTAAGAAGATTGTGGGAAATATGTGGGTAAAAACTATCGCAATTGATCACTTGCGAGTTTCAGGCTATAAGGAAGTTGGAGCTACAGACATCGATAGAAAATAGTAATGCAATAATAATTTAGGTATCTGATAGCTAAAGAGTATGTTGAATTGGGTTCTATGTATTTACAAATGCACTACAACCGTATTTTAGCTGGTAATTCTGCTAAATCTCGATGTCTACAGCTCCAACTTCCTTATAGAACGAAACTCGCAAGTGGTCAATTAAAACTCTGACTTTCATAATACCCTTCCTAATATGAAGAAACTCGTCTAATAATAATAATAATTAATAATAGCTGAAAACAGGAGAGAAATGCGTATTGGATCTATTAACCAGAATGTTTACACCGACTCTACTTAAGGGGAGATGGGTCGTTTTTGTTTTGGTCCACCCTTCTTCTTCATCTTTAGCCCCATTAGTTTTCAGCTTTTAAGACTTTCGCCCCATTAGTTTGGTGATTTTCAAACCTTTCGTCTCATTTCTATATCAGTATCAAGACCTTTCATGCCATTTAGGTGTCGATTTTTTCTTGGCGAGCTATAGCGAGCCTGTAATTTTAAGAGAAACCGGCCATCGGCCGGGACATTTTTCTATCGAAAAATGTACAAATTTATCTTGAAGGGAGGGGGGGGGGGGGGGGTTTCTAATGCATGTATATTTTAAGCATGATGGAGGTCTAGGGAGAAAACTAATAACATAATAAAAGGATATATAAATGATATATAAAATGATACATAAAAAGATATATAAATGAGCCAACAAATCCGCCCATCCCCCCTTAACTAAAACACTATTCTAATTGAAGGCAATCCTGAGATCCCAAGAGCAAAATGGACACCGTGTTTAACTCTTTGCTTCCCACAGGTCTTCCCTAAGCTGAATATAAGTCGGGTGTTCCTGGCCGGCCGTGACTGTACTCGCTGTATAATACCGTACACGCGGCTAACACGCCTTCAGATGGGTCAGTTTTGCGGTACCCCTCCTCCCTCATGTTTAGCCCTCTTGGTTATCACATTTTAAGAGGTTCATCCCAATAGTTTGGCGATTATTCATACTTTTCACCCCATTTTGTTGTCAATGTTAAAACTGTTCATGTTATTTAGGTGTCAATTGTTTCGTGGCGAGCGATAACGAGCCTGTAATTGAAGAGAAACCGGTGATTGTCGGTAAACATGTGGACTAACAAGCGGCGGCGGCGGTGTTGTTGTTTGGGGGGTAAACTAAAACTAAACAACAACAACAACGACAACAACGACAACAACAACAACAACGACAACAACCACACCAACAACACCAACAACAACAACAACGACAACAACCACACCAACAACAACAACAACGACAACCACAACAACAACGACAACCACAACCACAACAACAACACCAACCACAAAAACACCAACACCAACCACAACAACAACAACAACAACAACAACAACAACAACAACGCCACCGCCGCCGTTTGTTAGTCCACGCGTTTACCGATAATCACAAACTATCACATAAAATCCCTCCCATTAAGGGGGGGATGGTTGCTAATCGGTTCCCTTTCTCCCCCATGTTTAGTCCCACTAGTTTTCAGATTTTATGACGATCGGCCCATTAGTTTCACCATTGTATGACTTTTCGCCTCATTTCTTTGTCAATATTAAGACCTTTCGTGCCATTTAGGTGTAGATTTTTCCTGACGAGCGATAGCGTGCCTGTAATTTAAGAATAACTGGCCTTTGGCCAGAACATTTTTCTATCGAAAAATGTAAAAATTTATCTTGAAGCAGAGTCTTGGGGGTTGTTTTCTGAAGCATGATGGAGGTCTAGGGAGGAAACTAAAATAATAATACAAAAAATATATGTAAATATGCGAATAAATACGGCCATCACCAACGCTACCGCCGCTTGTTAGTCCACATGTTTACCGACAATCACAAACTTTCACAAAAACCCTCCCATTAAAAGGAATAATAAGCAGGAATATATAATCTAGGGATCCGTTCTAAAATACAATGCGATATATATATATATATATATATATATTATACCCATTTAAAGGTATATTGGTGGTATTATGCCTTTCTATAATAAGAATAGAAAGGTAAGGTACTCTCAATATACCCAAATATATGCATATACCATTATCATAACCTTTTTATAGCCTACCCTAGATTGTTAACAACAAAAAATATCAGGATCATAAACATCGAAAAAGATACCACGGTAACAAAAAAAAAAAAAAAAAAAAAAAAAAAAAAAAAAAAAAACTAAAGCTTAAAATATTAAAGAAAAGGGCCAAAGGAACAACAAAACAAAAGGGAAAACAAGTTAGGGTACCGTAGTAAAAACAAAAGTGGAGAGACCTGAGTTCGATAACACGTAAAAAAGGACAAAAATACAAGCCCAACAAAAAAACCAACCCGCATTAAAAGTGCAGGAAATGAACGAATTCACTGCACACCCACAAAAACTATAACAAAAATCTATGTAAAGAATTGGAGCGAGAGAATAAACAGCTTAAGAGATTACAGAAGAAAATTAGGCAACAACAGATGGAATGGATAAGCAAATTATAGACAACAGAATAAAGCTTGAAGATGTGATAAGAATTGGGCGTGATAGCTTTGATACGGATTATAAGGGTCAACAGTATCACACGTCGAAATTACACACACGCATATACTGTATATATATATATATATATATATATATATATATATATATATATATATATATATATATATATATATATATATATATATATATATATATATATATATATATATATATATATATATATATATACAATTACTCCCACGACTCGTACCTGGCTAGTATAAATGAAAGTTACTTAGCAACTTAAATACTGCGGCAAAAAAACTTGTACAATTAGCAAACTAACTAGGGTAGGCTACATAGGCTATATATAAACAATATTATAATATACATTTATTCGATGGATTACAAATTGATGTATATTCATTTATATTTTACAAGGAAAAGTAACTAGTAACACGCTCAATGAATAATGATGTTACCTCCACCAACCGACTTTACTCCTAAACTCAATTAATGAAATCAACAAATACATGTGGCAGTCCAGGGATTCGAACCTAGGATACTCACACCGAAATTCAGTGCATTTATCCATTGCGCTACGAAGACAGATGGGATAATAGAAACAAATTTGCAAAAAAGTAGATCAAGCCAGCTGAAAAGGGTTCATATTAGAAAATGTCAGAAGCTTAGATTACGGGGTCACCGGCTTTTCTTTTTTGTATCTTTCTCTCCTGTTCTCTCTTTCCCTGGTTTGTAGTCATTCGGCCCCATTCAGCCTACTGTTTTAAGACGTTTATCCCCATCCAGGTGTCGATATCTTCCTGGCGAGCGATAGCGAGCCAGCATTGTAAGGACAAAATCCGGCTTGGCCGGAGAAATTTTTCTATGGAAAAATGTACAAATTTAGCTTGCTGTCAAAAACAATATATATATGCTGGCTCGCTCGCTACTGCTCGCCAGGAAGATATTGACACCTGGATGGGGGTAAACGTCTTAAAACAGTAGGCTGAATGGGGCCAACTGGATACAAGCCAAAGAGAGAGGGAGAGAAAGTGAAAAAAGCGAGGCGGGCTCCCTTAATAGCTACAATAAATACGATACAAGTATAGCAATTTACGCTTCTTTTATCGGCAATATTTGTTGAACATATCAAACTGATCTATAATAATCTGCTGATAACAATAGGTAATCAGACAGCGGTACTATAGTGCTGGTAAATCCCATTTACACTATAAACTTTTTTCATATAATTCAAATTTACAAGGGATCTAAATTTTAAAAGTCCGGTATCTCATAATGATACGGCGCATATATACTGTATATATATATATATATATATATATATACCGGTATATATATATATATATATATATATATATATATATATATATATATATATATATAACGGTATAGACCTGTATATATTTAACGCACTACGCATCAGCACAATATAAATTGCCGGTTCAAATACCATAATTTCAATTCATAATCCATATATATACCGGTATATATATATATATAACGGTATATACCTGTATATATTTATTATAACTATAAACTAAAATATAATTAATCCACGGTATATCCAATCATCACCTGACACATTCCGAAATAATAATCCCCGATACTAAAATGCCTAAACCTAAAATTATATAATACAAACAATATAAATCCATTTATATACACTGTTGCGTGGTGGAAAATAATCCCTTCAGTACCGGTGCCGTCCTATTAAGGGAGCCCACCTCGCTTTTATTTTTTATCTTTCTCTCCCTCTCTCTTTGGCTTGTATCCATTCGGCCCCACTCAGCCTACTGTTTTCAGACGTTTACCCCCATCCAGGTGTCAATATTTTCCTAGCGAGCGGTAGCGAGCCAGCATATATATATTTTTGTTTTGACAGGAAGCTAATTTTGTAAATTTTTCGATAGAAAAATGTCTCCGGCGAAGCCGGGTTTCTCCATACAATGCTAGCTCGCTATCGCTCGCCAGGAAGAAATCGACACTTGGATGGGGATAAACGTCTTAAAACAGTTGGCTGAATGGGGCCGAATGGATACAAGCCAGGGAAAGAGAGAAAAGGAGAGAAAGATAAAACCAAAAAAGCTGTTGACCCCGCTTAAATTCATTCTGGTTACTATTAGATCATTTTCCTCCGGTTCGAAAGGACGTCTACCCATTAAAAGGCTACAGACTCAATTATTAGCTTCAGCAACTCCATATATCCTCCCTAAGCTTCATAATAGCTTCAGCAACCCCACATATCCTTCCTAAGCTTCATAACAGCTTCAGCAACCCCATATATCCTTCATAAGCTTCATAAAATCGTCTAAGCTTAGCATGAATACAATTAAATAGACGTCGACGGTACAGCAGGGGTTAAGGGGGGAGGTGGTTGCTTTTTCTAGACCCCCTTCTCCCTCATGTTTAACCCTAATAGTTTGGAGATGTTAACCCTTTCACGCACATATGACGCAGAAGTTGCCAGATTAGCAATAAGAAATAGAGTTCTCTCACGCTTAAAATTACCTCTCCAAAATTAGTTTTCTGCCCACAGCTAACTCAAAGACGACTGTAGAGGTTGAAGTAACTAAACTAAAGGTTTCTAAATACCACTGATGGTAACAAAGGCTTTAAAGTATCCCTAATAGGCTCAAAATTGCGTCAAGAACGTGAGAGGGTTAAAATCTCAAAAGCAACGGGGCTACACATGAGGGAGAAAGGGGTCAAGAAAAAAGTCCCTCAAGTGGAAATCTCCCCTTAAGAACTCCAGTGGAAAGTAATTGATAGGGAGCTGCCAAAGCCAATGTAGAGTAAACCTAGGATGGCCCAATAGGACTATCTAATTTTGATTATATTGACTTATTTGATTGTGTGTGCCAATTGTGATACGCTTATCACACAATTAACAATCCTTCCGATATTTTGAGCTATGCTGCCCCACTATCAGTATATTTTATCCCCCCCTCAGTTACTAACCCATCTGTCCCCTACTAACTTCCTAATCCTGCCACGGACATTAGTTCCAGGGCAGTAATTCCCTTTCCAATGTTCCTTTACCCACTCTAAACCACTGTTTGGACACTTGATCCTCAGTGTTTTGGAGGACAATCAGCCTAGAAGGGTCACTAGATATGTTGTTGCTTGATTTCCTTTGTAATCCTTTGTAATATGCTGGGGGAGAATTATTGCCTGTCGTACCAATAAACACTATTACTACACTTCAATTAAATATACGACTACAAATAAATATACGACTACAATTAAATATAAGACTACAATTAAATATACAACTACAATCAAATATACGACTACAATTAAATATACGACTACAATCAAATATACGACTACAAATAAATATACGACTACAAATAAATATACGACTACAATTAAATATACGACTACAATTAAATATACAACTACAATCAAATATACGACTACAATTAAATATACGACTACAATCAAATATACGACTACAATTAAATATACGACTACAAACAAATATAGACTACAATTAAATATACGACTACAATTAAATATACGACTACAATTAAATATACGACTACAATTAAATATACTACAATTAAATATACTACAATTAAATATACGACTACAATCAAATATACGACTACAATTAAATATACAACTACAAACAAATATAGACAATTAAATATACGACTACAATTAAATATACGACTACAATTAAATATACGACTACAATTAAATATACGACTACAATTAAATATACGACTACAATTAAATATACAACTACAATTAAATATACAACTACAATTAAATATACAACTACAAACAAATATAGACTACAATTAAATGTACGACTACAATTAAATATAAGACTACAATTAAATATACGACTACAATTAAATATACGACTACAATTAAATATACGACTACAATTAAATATACGACTACAATTAAATATACAACTACAATTAAATATACGACTACAATTAAATAGACGACTACAATTAAATATACGACTACAATTAAATATACGACTACAATTAAATGTACGACTACAATTAAATGTACGACTACAATTAAATGTACGACTACAATTAAATTTATGACAATTAAATATACGACTACAATTAAATATACAATTAAATATAAGACTACAATTAAATATACGACTACAATTAAATATACTACAATTAAATATAAGACTACAATTAAATATACGACAATTAAATATACGACTACAATTAAATATAAGACTACAATTAAATATACGACTACAATTAAATATAAGACTACAATTAAATATACGACAATTAAATATACGACTACAATTAAATATACAACTACATTTCCCTGCTAATTTCCTCCGTATATGCTGGGGGTGAATTATTGTCTGTCGCACCAATAAATAATAATAATACTAACCTACACTTTAAGGGAGCCCACCTCGCTTTTTTTTTTTGTCTCCCTCTCTCTTTGGCTTGTATCCATTCGGCCCCATTAAGCTTACTGTTTTAAGACGTTTACCCCCATCCAGGTGTCAATATTTTCATGGCGAGCGGTAGCGAGCCAGCATATATTTTTTTGTTTTACAGCAAGCTAAATTTGTACATTTTTCGATAGAAAAATGCCTCCGGCGAAGCCGGATTTTTCCATACAATGCTGGATGGAAGAAATAGACACCTGGATGGGGATAAACGTCTTAAAACAGTTGGCTGAATGGGGCCAAATGGATACAAGTCAGAGAAAGAGAGAAAAGGAGAGAAAGATTAAAACAAAGGCCGTTGACCCCCCCCCCCCCTTAACTCAATACACAAGTAAACAATCTACACCACACTTCCCTGTTAATTTCCTGCGACTCTATGCTTATTGGCCGCCTCCATTACCGGAATATACAGACACCCAAGTATCGTACCCGGTACATCCGAGGCTTGCGGGCGGGTTTATTGGACGGTCTTGGCTTTCATCATTAACCACGGTTTTCATTGGTTGGATATTTAAACGTGCTATTTATTTCTAGTTTGCTTCCTACGCTATCAAGAAAAAAAATAAAAAATAAAATAAAATAAAATAAAATAAAATAAAATAAAATAAAATAAAATAAAATAAAATAAAATAAAATAAAATAAAATAAAATAAAATAAAATAAAATAAAATAAAATAAATAAATTCCGGGAACCCTAAATAAATTAACAAATAAATACATACGGTATATATAATTATATAGATAAATACACTCCTCAGACCCCCATTCAAGGTAAGTTCTTAATTAAAATATGTCTCCTAATTGAACAAAATTGACACGTGAATGGGAAGCGTCTTATAATCGCCAAACTAATAGGGCGAAACAACTTAAAACCGCCAGACTAAAATAGGATAAAACAGGGTAAAATAGGAAGTGTCAAAAGAAAGAGAACCCTTGGTTATATAAGGTAAAGGGAGCCCACCTCGCTTTTTTTTCTTTCTCTCCCTCTCTCTTTGGCTTTTATCCATTCGGCCCCATTCAGCCTACTGTTTTAAGACGCTTACCCCC
Source organism: Paralithodes platypus (assembly GCA_032716605.1). Classification (NCBI taxonomy): domain Eukaryota; kingdom Metazoa; phylum Arthropoda; class Malacostraca; order Decapoda; family Lithodidae; genus Paralithodes; species Paralithodes platypus. The sequence goes on along the minus strand of CM064564.1, from coordinate 7,115,363 downwards.
ATCCAGGTGTCAATATTTTCCTGGCGAGCGGTAGCGAGCCAGCATATATATATTTTTGTTATGACAGCAAGCTAAATTTGCATATTTTTCGATAGAAAAATGTCTCCGGCGAAGCTGAATTTCTCCATACAATGCAGGCTCGCTCTCGCTCGCCAGGAAGAAATCGACACCTGGATGGGAATAAACGTCTTAAAACAGTTGGCTGAATGGGGCCGAATGGATACAAGCCGGGGAAAGAGAGCAAAAGAGAGAAAGATCAAAACGAGCCATTGAGCCCCCTAAAAATATAAGATATAATAACGGCGAGCCTGTATTTTAAGAGACATCGGCCTTCGAAAAATGTACAAATTAATATATGTCGAAGGGGGGTCTTGTTGTTTTTTTGTTTTGTTTTAAAGTTTGATAAGAGGTTTAGAGAGCAATCTAAACCCCTTCCTTAAACCATTGAGCCGAACCAGTAAATTATGCTGCACAATACCGTCTGGGCTCCCTTAAGGGGGGTGACCTGCTTTTTGTTATTTCTGTCCTTTTCTCTCTTTCTCTGGCTTGTATCCATTCGGTCCCATTCAGCCAACTATTGTAAGACGTTTATCCCCATCTAGGTGTCGATTTCTTCCTGGCGAGCGATAGCGAGCCAGCATTACAGTATATGAAGAAATCCGGCTTCGCCGGAGAAATTTTTCTATCGAAAAATGTACAAATTTAGCCTACTGTCAAACAAAAATAAAAAATATGCTGGCTCGCTACTGCTCACCAGTAAAAAATTGACACCTGGATGGGGATAAACGTCTTAAAACAGTAGGCTGAATGGGGCCAAATGGATACAAGCCAGAGAAAGATAGAAAAGGACAGAACAAAAACAGGTCACCCCCCTTAACATGATGCGGAGACATACAGTAGTAGTTATATATATTGGGTTCCATTATGCATCGACCATTATGCATCGACCATTCAGTTGCTAGTATAAGAGATTCAATGTATCGTCAGCTGGAGATAAACAAGACTATACACTCCTACACACACAAATGCCGACCTTAATTAAGGGGAGGCAGACCGTTTTTCTGGAACCCCCTTCTCCCTAATGTTTAGCCCCACAAGTTTTGAGATTATAAGACGTTCGGCCCATTACTTTGGCGATTTTAACACCTTTCGCCCCATTTCGTTGTCAATTTTAAGACCTTTCGTGCCATTTAGGTGTCGATTATTTCCTGGCGAGCGAAAGCGAGCCTGCAATTTTAAGAGGAATCGGCCGGGACATTTTTCTACCGAAAAATGTACACATTTATCTTGAAGGGGGGTCTAGGGGGTGTTTTTCTAAGCTTGATGGAGGTCTAGGGAGGAAACTAACAAAAATATATGAATAAATGAATTAATAGACCAAACAAACGGTCTGCCTCCCCTTAACCCCTTCACCACTGTAGTAAGTACTTCACTATCGACCAATCTAATTACACGCGGGGAAACGGTTGCAAAATTATTGGTAAATCTTTTAACTCACACGAAGCTAAGAATTTCTTCTTCAATCGAGTTGTCAACTTATGGAATGGGCTTCCCCGAGATGTCATAGACTGCAGCACCATTGATTCGTTTAAACTTCGCCTAGACAAATATCTCGCATAAAACCCGCGACTGACTGCGTTTGTAAATGAATAACTTTATTTTATCCCCCCCTCAGTTACTAACCCATCTGTCCCCTACTAACTTCCTAATCCTGCCACGGACATTAGTTCCAGGGCAGTAGTTCCCTTACCCACTCTAAACCACTGATTGGACACTTGCTCCTCAGTGTTTTGGAGGACAAGCAGCCTAGAAGGGTCACTAGACCTGTTGTTGCTTGATTTCCTTTGTACACCACCACTGCGTAATTGTCATCGTATTCTGGTCACCACTAGACGATTTTCTTCATTTTATAATCGACCTATACGACCCAAATGGGTTAATACGATCTCCATAAACCCTCTTAATAACATAGGTCCTTCTGAAGGGGAGGTTTTTAGTTTGTTCCCTAGATATCCTTCAAGCTTAAGATTACACCCCCTTGAGCCCCTTTCAAGATAAATTTGTACATTTTTCGGTAGAAAAATGTCCCGGCTGAAAGCCGGTTCCTCTTAAATTACAGGCTCGCTATCGCTCGCCAGGATAAAATCGACACCTAAATGGCACGAAAGGTCTTAAAATTGACAGAAATGGGTTGAAAGTTCTTAAAATCGTCAAAATAATGGGGGCAAACGTCTTAAAATTAGAAAAACAATGGGGGCTAAACATGTGGGAGAAAGGAGTCCAGGAAAAAAAAAAATCCCTCGAGTGGATATCTCCCAGGCTTAAACTGCATGAAACCGTGTATGTTCCGCCAGAATCCAAGGTAAAACCTACTCCATCATCATGGTGGTGGTGCTGAAGAGGGTATTATAGCGCTCGGGGGGGTGTTGGTATATCTATATCTATCTGTAGACTAATAGTGTTTTTAGCTTCCTCGCTAGATCTTCATCAAACTTTAAAAAAAATACCCCTTAGAAGCACCCCCCCCCCCCCCCCTTTCAAGATACATGGGTAAAATGTTCGGTAGACAAATTAATGTCCCGCCCGGTTCCTTCTAAAATGACAGGCTCGCTATCGCTCGCCAGGAAAAATTCGACACCTAAATGGCACGAAAGGTCTTAATATTGACAAAGAAATGAGGCGAAAGGTCTCAAAATCGTCAAACTAACGGAACGAACGTCTTAAAATCTCAAAACTATTATGCTATATCAATTTATAATATTTATCAATGGAGCACAATAAAGAAATTTACCGTAAGGTTATACAAGTTTAACCCCATCCAAGTGTCTAATATTTTCCTGACGAGCGGTAGCGAGCCAGCAATGTCTCCGGCGAAGCCGGATTTCTCCATACAATGCTGGCTCGCTATCGCTCGCCAGGAAGAAATCGACACCTGGATGGGGATAAACGTCTTAAAACAGATGGCTGAATGGGGCCGAATGGATACAGGTTATATTTACATAAAACCATCAAGAAGAATCCGAGTTTAAAATTCATATTATTTAACTTTACCGAAGGCACTAACTTTCTACTTAGTCGATTGCACACTGAATACACTTAGTCGATTGCACACTGAATACACTTAATCACTTTAATTAGTACTAGATTTACAGTGTCTCGATTTGCACACCCAATGGATTCACTAACTTGAATTACTAGATTTAGGCTCCTGGTCTAGCCTAGTTCTTGTACTCGTTGCTTACTCTACAAACCTACCCACCCACCCACTCTTTAAGGGGAGGTTTTTAGTTGATTCCCTAGACTTCCATCAAACTTAAAATTACTCCCGGCCTTCGGCCGGGAAATTTTTCTACCGAAAAATGTACAAATTTATCTTGAAAGGGACTCAAGAGGGTATAATGTTAAGCTTGATGGAAGTCTAGGAAACAAAGTAAATACCTCCCCTTAACCGTCTTCACTGCCACAAAACCTTCTTATATTCAGACTTCGAAGGATCTCCCTTAACCATTGTCACTGCCACAACCAAACCCTTCTTATACTGCACAAAATCGTCTAAAATATACCTAGAATAAAATAAAACAGACGTCGCCGGTAAAAAAAAAAAAAAAAAAAAAAAAAAAAAAAAAAAAAAAAGGAGAGGTTCCAGCTTGGGGAGATGGGCCGGTTTTCTGGACCATGGCTTTCTCCCTCGTGTTTAGTCCCATTAGTTTTGAGGTTTTTTAGACGTTCGGCCCATTAGTTTGACGATTTTAACACCTTTCGCCCCATTTCTTTGTCAATTTTAAGACCTGTCGTGCTATTTAGGTGTCGATTTTTTTCCCCTGGCGAACGATAGGGGTGGCCCGAATCAAGTTATAGTGGCACCGGTACAGTAAGGGTTAATCTAGCTACCGTACATCCTTCCTAAGCTATATAAAAACCATCTGAATGTAGCCAGACCAAAAAATAAAAACAGACGTCGCCGGTACAGAAGGGGTTAAAGTGTATATTACTCGCAAACACACACCGCTAAAAATATCAAATACATGACCCACGTTAAACTCTTGACATTTATTATAGAGCCCGCTGAAAATGTACAATTATATATAGTATTACGACAGAAACAGAGCAGCCTACGTAAAAAATGTGGGCTAAAATAAGTGACGATAAACCTCTCTCTCTCTCTCTCTCTCTCTCTCTCTCTCTCTCTCTCTCTCTCTCTCTCTCTCTCTCTCTCTCTCTCTCTCTCTCTCTCTCTCTCTCTCTCTCTCTCTCTCTCTCTCTCTCTCTCTCTCTCTCTCTCTCTCTCTCTCTCTCTCTCTCTCTCTCTCTCTCTCTCTCTCTCTCTCTCTCTCGGGTTGCTCTCGGGAATAATAACGTCTTCTCATTAAGGGGGGGGGGGGGCTGCTATTATTCTCTTCTTTTCTTTCTTTCTTTAGCTGGTATCCATTTGGCCCCATTCACCCTACTGTTATAAGACGTTTATCACCCAGCCAGAAATTGTGTTACACCTAAATGGCACGAAAAGTCTAAAATAATGACAAAGAAATGGGGCGAAATGTCTTAAAATCGCCAAACTAATGAGGCAACCATCTTAAAATGTCAAACGTAATGGGGCTAAACATAAGGGAGAAGGGGGTTTGGAAAAAAAGAAAAGAAACAAAAAAAAACACACACACACTTAAGCTCAGTGTTTCTCTGTGGGATATACACGGGTTCCCATCAGAGGGTGTGGGCGAACAACGAAGCGGGTATGTGTAGTTACAGGCTGGCGATCCCGATAAGTGTGCGGTAAATAACACATACACGTACGTACATACACACACATGCATTCATATACACACACAATTATCAATATCAATTATCAATAAACCTTTATTTTTATTATTATTATCATTATTATTATTATAAACACATAGATATTTGTACATATACATACATTCCATTCCCACTCGTACACACACAGTATCGGATTTTGACTCGAACGTCCCTTGATTTTTGGCCCTGGCACTCTTTCAACTATGGGGGAGGCACTCGCTACAGGCAGTTCTGCTTTTTGTCTCCCACACTCACATAGACAAAAAATATATACACACACACACACACACACACACACACACACACACACACACACACACACACACACACACACACACACACAACACCACACCACGCCACACCACACACACACACACACACACACACACACACACACACACACACACACACACACACACACACACACACACACACACACACACACACACACACGTGGACGACGTTGTGATGTCCCATCTGGGGTTGGCAAAAATGGTACAAGGCGAGATGGGTATCATATGGTTCACCTAAGCTGATGGCTACCTAAGTCTTCGGGCGAAACGGTACCATCTATAGTGAGAATGGTACCATACAGATCCACCCTAAGCCTTCGTTTCCGATGTCGCCAATTGGCTAAATACAGACTACACACACATCCACAGCCATTCCAACAGTACATAAAACACTTAACATGCATTTCACGCAATACATTCCCAGTTAAGGAGGCGCGATAATAATGAGCTTAGCTCGCATTGCGTGGATTCCCCTTCACGAACAAGTAACTGAGTAACACACACACACACACACACACACACACACACACACACACAATAAATAGACACCTAAAAAACAAAAGGTCTTAAATTCTGCAAACTAATGAAGCAAGCGTCTTGAAATGTCAAAGGTAATGGGGCTAAACATGAGAGAGTAGGGGGTCCAGACAAACAAACAAAGCTCCCCCGTTAACGAGTAGGCCACGCACGGCTTCGCGGCACCAATTATCTGCGGGATCCGAAATATGCGATACATACGACGCCTGATCTAATTCCGCGAACGACAGCGGATGGTCTACACGCCAACTAGGGTACATAATGAAATGCTATAGAACAATATAAACAACACATATTGTTCTTTAAATAATATACACAGAAACGGAAAGATACAAGTGCCTAAAATTTATCCAATTCTGATAACGATTACAGTCTTATAACTTCGTTAATTATGGTATATAATAATACACGATTGAAATATATACTGTATATATAATATATACCAGTATATATATATATATATATATATATATATATATATATATATATATATATATATATATATATATATATATAATTATATCCCTATTCTGGCTCTGACTTGAGTGGGCCACCCCCAAATAAAAACAAAAACAAAAAAGGGGAAAAAGAGGAAAACAAAAATACAAAAAATAGGAAAAGTGGGGATTGGGCCTGAGTATATAGAATAGAATAGAATATATATATATATATATATATATATATATATATATATATATATATAAACAAATAGATCAAAGCAGTACTGCAAAACTATATCCCTAGAAAATCCCCCAATCTAAGAAATATGAGATTCTAAAAAATAATGTACATCCGACAATAGCCGTATAAACTCATTTAAGGGGGGCCACCGTTTTTTATTTTTCTCTTTCTCTCCCTCTCTGTGTTTGTAATATTTCATTAATCGATTTTAGGAGTATAGTTGGTTGTTGGATAGAACATAATATTTGGCTTGTATCCATTCGGCCCCATTCAGCCTACTGTTTTAAGACGTTTACCCCCATCCAGGTGTCAATATTTTCCTGGAGAGCGGTAGCGAGCCAGCATATATATATGTTTGTTTTGACAGCAAGCTAAATTTGTAAATTTTTCGATAAAAAAAAATCTCCGGCGAAGCCGGATTTCTCCATACAATGCTGGCTCGCTTTCGCTCGCCAGGAAGAAATCGACACCTGGATAGGGATAAACGTCTTAAAACAGTTGGCTGAATGGGGCCGAATGGATACAAGCCAGGGAAAGAGAGAAAATGAGAGAGATCCTTCCTGAACTGACGCACAAGTTGTACCTAGAGCTATAAGAGAAGCGCCATAAGTTACGCAAAATATACACCCTTCCCCATAAAGCGCTAGACCGATCCGATATTGCGCACTGTAGGGTAGACCAGCCAATGTATATACGCGCGTTGGGCCCAATCAGTACGCACACTCGATCAGCCACACACGCTATTATTATTAGTAGAGTTAGAGTAATATATTTAGCGTCACACCAGTTGATATAACATATACTATGGCGCTAAATATAGTAATCTAATTAAGAGGAGACTGACCGTTTTTCGGGACCCCCGTAATGTGTAGCCCCACTAGTTTTGACATTTTTAAGACGGTGGTTCCATTAGTTTGGGGATTTTATGACCTTTCACCCCATTTCTTTGTAAATATTAGGACCCTTCGTGGCATTTAGGTGTCGATGTTTTCCTGGCGAGCGATAGCGAGCCTGCAATTTTAGGAGGACGCGGCCTTCGGCCGGTAAATTTTTCTACCGAAAAGTTTACAAATTTATCTTGATGGGGGGTGTCTAGGGGGTGTTTCTAAGCTTGATGGAGGTCTAGCAAGGAAACTAGTAAATGTAGGAATAAATGAATTAATAGAAAAACTAAAAATCAGTCTTCCTTTAATATTTACTGTGGATATATTTTTACATCACCGCGTACGCATTGACCACTAGCGAGTTCCCAGCAATAAGGAAGTAGGAGTTGTATACATCGATATTTACCAGAATTACCAGTCAAAATACGGTTGTAGTGCATTAATAAACACATACAATCACATTCACCATACTTTAAATACGGTTGTAGTGCATTAATAAACACATACAATCACAATCACATTCACCATACTTTAAATACGGTTGTAGTGCATTAATAAACACATACAATCACATTCACCATACTTTAAATACGGTTGTAGTGCATTTATATAACACATAACATCACATTTACCATACCGGTACTTTAAATACGGTTGTAGTATCATTTCAAATCACATTCACCAAACTGGCTATCCATCGGAAACCTACAGTCCTATTGCATTTCTCTTTACGCTCGATGTTTACGGCTCCAACTTCCTTATAGCCTGAAACCCGCAAGTGGTGCACTGGCCATTTTGGTGAATCAGGTCACACGCAGCAACACATACCGGCAGGACCATTAACCCCTTCTGTACCGCAGCGTCTTTTTAATTATATTCCAGCTATTTCAAGACGATTGTGTGCAGCTTAAGAAGGATGTGTAGTAGTAAAAAGGATCAAGTGAGATAGTTTGTAATCTCTAAGGGGAGGTATTTAGTTTGTTCCCTAGACCTCCATCAAGCTTAAAATGACACCCCCTTGAGTCCCTTTCAAGATAAACTTGTACATTTTTCGGTAGAAAAATGTCCCGGCCAAAGACCGGTTCCTCTTAAATTACAGGCTCGCTATCGCTCGCCAGGATAAAATCGACACCTGAATTGCAATATGGGGTGAAAGTTCTTAAAATCGCTAAACTAATGGGGCAAACGTTTTATAATATCAAAAGCAATGGGGCTAAACATGAGGGAAGAAAGGGGTCCAGCAAAAAATCCCTCAAGTGGAGACCTCCCCTTAAGAAGGATGTATAGTAATAGTAAAAAGGGTTAAGTGAGATAGTCTGTAACCTCTTAATGGGTAGACGTCCTTCCTAAGCTGAACAAAATAGTCTAATTTAGTGGTCAGAATATAATGCAAAATACGTCACCGGTACCGAAGGGGTTAAGGGGAGATGGGTCGTATTTATGGTCTCCTCCCTTCTTCCTCATGTTTAACACCCTAAGTTTTCAGATTTTAAGACGTTCGCCCCATTAGTTTGTCGATATTAAAACCTTTCGTCCCATTTTTATATCAATATCAAGACCTTTCATGCTATTTAGGTATAGAATATTTCCTGGCGAGCGATAGCGAGCCTGAAATTACTAGAGAAAACGACCTTCGGCTGGGAAATGTTTCTATCGAAAAATTTACAAATATATCTTGAAGGGGGTCTAAGGATTTTTTTTAAAGCTTGACGAAGGAATACCGAGGAAACTTAAAAAATAAATTCAAATATATATATAAGTAGACCCCCCAAAATTAGCCACTGTCCCCTTAACCCTTTCTGTACCAGCGACGACTCGTATATTTTATTCTAGCTATATTGAGACGATATGATGCAGATTAGGAAAGATCTGTGGTACCGTAGTTAAAAGGGTCGATCGCGATAGTTCCAAGGCTTCTAATTGCTAGAGATCTTTCCTAAACTGGCTGATCGCGATAGTTCCAAGGCTTCTAATTGCTAGAGATCCTTCCTAAACCGACTAAAACCGTCTACTAGTTACCCGAATACAATGCTAAAGACATCGCCAGTACAGAAGGGGTTATGGGGCCTACATATGAGCAGTCAATCAATCAATCAATCGGCACTCGGAAAAAAAAGGCACCGGAAAAAAGGCACCGGATAAAAGGCACCGAAAAAAAAGGCACAGGAATAAAAGGCACAGAAATAAAAGGCACCGGAATAAAAGGCACCGGATAAAAGGCACCGGAATAAAAGGCACAGAAATAAAAGGCACCGGATAAAAGGCACAGGAATAAAAGGCACCGGATAAAAGGCACCGGAATAAAAGGCACAGAAATAAAAGGCACCGGATAAAAGGCACAGGAATAAAAGGCACCGGATAAAAGGCACCGGATAAAAGGCACAGAAATAAAAGGCACCGGATAAAAGGCACAGGAATAAAAGGCACCGGATAAAAGGCACATAAATAAAAGGCACCGGATAAAAGGCACAGAAATAAAAGACACCGGATAAAAGGCACAGCAATAAAAGGCACCGGATAAAAGGCACAGCAATAAAAGGCACCGGATAAAAGGCACCGGATAAAAGGCACCGGATAAAAGGCACTGGAAAAAGAGGCAAAATAATAAAATGACCCTGGAAAATATGCAAACGCGATACACATTTGGCATCGAGGATAATGTGAAACACTATAATTATATGTTCAGTGGGACGAGGGATATTCCAACACACACAGGCGGTCAAATTATTATGGTTACTATAGCAGGGTGACTAGGAAGAGCAGTATCACACACACACACACACACACACACACACACACACACACACACACACACACACACACACACACACACACACACACACACACACACACACACACACACACACACACACACACACACACACACACACACACACACACACCACACACACACACACACACACACACACACACCAATAGTGCAAACATCGCCAACTCCAAATTCTATATATATACACACACACACACACACACACACACACACACACACACACACACACACACACACACACACACCAAATAGTGCAAACATCGCCAACTCCAAATTCTATATATATACACACACACACACACACACACACACACACACACACACACACACACACACACACACACACACACACACGCACACCAAATAGTGCAAACATCGCCAAACTCCAATTTCTACACCACACACACACACACATCCCAAATAGTGCAAACATCGCCAACTCCAAATTCTACACACACACACACACACACACACAATCATAACAAATAGTGCAAACATCGCCACAAACTCCGATTTCTACACCACACACATCGCATCCCAAATAGTGTAATTATCGCCACACACTCAAATGCTCGCCGATCCGATAATATGAAGCACTACACACGATAAAGCCGGTATCACAGGAGCGCTATTTCCCTCAACATTCATCCTCTACACTGGTCTGGCAGCTTAGGAGATGAACTTCTAAAATAGTTCGGCTACCAAAATTCAGTCATCAGCAGTCTAGTTTCCGATACCAGTGCAAAATATTCCCGAAATGTTAAAACAAACAAAAAATAGATCATTTATTGTTGACTATAAAAGCTCTCGTGTGATACCGGCTTACGCGCTGAACAAACACGCAAATTTATGAGGGTTTTCGTGTTTATGGAACCCCTTCTGCCTCATGTGTAGCCATACTATTTTTGAGATTTTAAGACGTTCGCCTCAATAGTCTGGCGATATTAAGACCTTTCTCCCCTTTTCTTTGTCAATATTAAGATCTTTCGTGACATTTAGGTGTCGATTTTTCTTCAGGCGAGCGACAGTGAGCCTGTAATTTAGGAGGGACCGGCCTCTGGCTGGTAAATTTTTCTACCGAAAAATGTACAAATATATCTTGAAGAAGGGCCTTGTTTATTTGTTTCAAACTTGATGGAGGTCTAGGGAGTAAACTATATATATATATATATAATATATATATATATATATATATATATATATATATATAATATATATATATATATATATATATATATATATATATATATATATATATATATATATATATATATATACTTATCTTCATACGAATCAGTGTACAAATATAGAATAAAATATACACAGACCAACGTGTTTAATGTCCATAGTCGGCCTATCCATGAAAAACGTCATCACCAAAAAATTACCAAAAATAATAATATAAAAAACGCCATAATCTCAAAATCCAAGCCTGATCCCAAAACACGGCGATAAATGAACACACATATAACACATGCCTAGTATAAATGAACACAAATATAACACATGCCTAGTATAAATGAACACAAATATAACACATGCCTAGTATAAATGAACACAAATATAACACATGCCTAGTATAAATGAACAAATATAACACATGCCTAGTATAAATGAACACAAATATAACACATGCCTAGTATAAATGAACACAAATATAACACATGCCTAGTATAAATGAACACACATATAACACATGCCTAGTATAAATGAACACACATATAACACATGCCTAGTATAAATGAACACAAATATAACACATGCATAGTATAAAGCCGGTATCACACGAGAGCGTTTATAGTCAACATTCGATGATCAACATTTTTCTGGCAACATTTCTGGAATATTTTGCACTGGTATCGGAAACTAGACTGGTGGTAGATGAATTTAAGTGACTGAAATGTTCTAAAATGTTGACCTCCTAAGTTATCAGACCAGTGTTGAGGATAAATGTTGAGGGAAAATGCGCTCGTGTGATACCAGCTTCAGGTTTGTAGTTATCAATGCAGGTTAGGTCCAGACAAAAGCAGCGATATCACCAAAACATATCTAACAAAACGTATTTCAAGCGTCACAAATTGGAAATCTACGCTAAAACCGATAACACGAAGCACTGCACACGAAAAAAAATCGTTATCACCAATATTCCTCAATCTGGTGATAAATATAACACCGATTTGAAATACATGAAGTACTGAACACTGTTTGATGAATCAAATATATATATATACAGTATATTGATAGATAGATAGATATAGGCTATATATATACTATCCACTTCAACACTAGTGGGATCGACCAATCTCCATTTTTTATTTTTTTTATAATAGTAACAAAATATGTACTGGTAACAATATAAAAATCAGAGTCCGATCCGACAATACGAAGCATTACACACGCATAGAAAATTTGACATACAAAGTGACGTCTTTTAAGGGGAGGTATTTAGTTTGTTCGCTAGACCTCCATCAAGCTTAAAATTACACCCACTTGAGTCCCTTTCAAGATAAATGTGTACATTTTTCGGTAGAAAAATGTCCCGGCCGAAGGCAAGTTCCTCTTAAATTACAGGCTCGCTATCGCTCGCCAGGATAAAATCGACACCTGAATGGCATGAAAGGTCTTAATATGGGGTGAAAGTTCTTAAAATTGCTAAACTAATGGGGCAAACGTTTTCTAGTATCAAAAGCAATGGGGCTAAACATGAGGGAGAAAGGGGTCAAGAAAAAAATCCCTCAAGTGGATATCTCCCCTTAAATCCCTTGAAACACTATGGGCCTGCCGATGCGAACTGTATCACGCAAAGAAGTTCCTTAAATCGTAGTTGATAAACGTCAAAAAATCCCCAGATACTACGAAACATGAATTACGAATATACGGATCCAAGGTCAATACACACGAAAGTTATATCCAATTCAGCATGATGACCCAAGGGATCTATAACTAAAAATAACATAACATAAATTAAATAAATAAATAAATTTCCAAAATCGTGATATAGAACGGGGGGGGGGGGAGTCACAAACGTAAAATTGGCGTCGGATCCGATTAGTGGAGGCACTGTAGCGCCCACCTGTCAAACAGAATCAGACACTGAACAGCAACCATGAAGTACACTGAAGCACAGTGGGAGCCTACGTATGCCATTAACAGGGTGTCAAAGGGAAGCCCAGTCCATTCTTTGTAATCTTTATTACTGTATATGCAAAGATGAAATGATGGTTTATCGTTCAAATGATGTCTTGTGAAGTTATAAAATGGCCAAAACAATTTAAGTTCACGTTAATTTTCTTATATCTCTTCTCATAATCATTCAAGTCTTCTAAAAAAACTTACTTAGGTTTGACACCCTATCCAGGCACTGTAGCCTACATGTCAAACAGAATCAGACACTCAACAGTAACCATGAAGTACACTGAAGCACAGTGGGAGCCTACGTATGCCAATCCTAAAAAAAAAAAATACAAAAAAAAAAAAAAATATATATATATATATACGTATATATAATGTCACAACCTCAAATTACACGTCCGATCCGACAGCACAAAGCACTGCAAACGCCACACGTATACACAAACAAACACACACACACACAATAGAAAGCTTGTGTTGTCCTATGGGCCACTTGTGGGCCTACCGATAAGAATCCTTATCACTAAAAATATTATCGAAAATGGTGATAAAAACGTTCACTCATTCGAAATCCGAGATAATACAAAACACTGTACACGAGCAACACCAAAAAACAAACACTAAAATAGGTTACTATACACTTCAGCACTAGCACCTATCACCAAATCAAAAAATGTCCAAAATGTTCATAAAAAACACGTCACAAACTCAAAATTCGCGTCCAATCCGATAATACGAACCACTGTACACGTCAAGCAAGATTACACACTTGATAACAACCATGTAATTCCACTGAAGCACTGTGGGCCTACCTATGTGAATCGTTATCACCAAAAAAACGTGATAAAAATCGTCACCAATTCGAAATCCAAGATAATACGAAACACTGCACACTTAAAACATAATTACACACTCAATTAAAGACCCTGTAATTGCTATCAACCTTTCACTTGCCCAGCGTACCTATGAGAAGCGTGGTTTTGCGTGACCATTTGAGGAGGTCGCGCCTGATGTGTCGCTTCTGGTGGAGACAGCGAGGGTCCGTGCACTCCGCCATGTTCCGCAACCCGCACTAGCTGGCGATGTCTGGCGACCCTCCCTTTACCCCCCTCTCCCAGTTCCTCCCTCCTCATCCTCCCATGTCTCCTCCCCTTACTCCTCCACCACCGTCGTCGCGCGCCCCCTCTCCCCTCCTTCCAGCTCTTCCTCCTCTCTACCCATTTCCCCTCTTATGTGCTCCTTCCCTCCCCCTCCTCCTCCCCTTTTGTCCTCCTTTCCTCCACCGTCGTCGCGCGCCCCCTCCCCTTCTCCATTCCTTCCACCCTCCGTACCCTTTTCCCCTCTCTTTGACTCCCTCACACCGTTGCGCCCCCCCCCCCCCCGTCCCTTCACGACTCTACCTGTCTACTTCCTCTACCTTCGCGCGTTCCCTCCCCCTTCATTTGTCTATCCATTTCCCATCATCTTCCCTCCTCTGTCTTGTTTCCTCTTCCCTCCCTCCGCTCCAGCTACCCCCATGTGCCCTCTACCTTCCCTCCCCCTCCCTGTCTTCTTTCTACCCATTTCCCTCGTTTCACTCCCTCCAGTTATCCCCCGTGCCCTCCCCTCCCTCCCTACTCTTACCTTATCCCCCCTCCTGCTCCCCTCTACCTGTGCCTAGTCGAGTCAGGTAGGAGGAAGCCGCCTCTCTCTCACCGTCGGCGGCTCTTTCCCCTCCCTCTCTCCCCATTTCCCCTCTATTCTCCCATTCCATCCCTTCCTCATTCTACCTCCCCTTTCATTCTTCTTCTCCCTCACGCCGGCCCCCCCCCCCCCCCCCCCTTCGTACTTTCTTCCCTCCATACTTAACCATCGCGCTCCCCCCCCCCCCCTCCCCTTCTATTCTCCTCACCCCCTCTCTTTTTTACTACCTACCTCCCTCCCTTTCGCACTCCCTTCCCTCTATACTCCACCATCGCCCCCCCCCCCCCCCCCCCCCCATCCTTCTCTTTTACCCCAACCTCCCTCTCCCCCATGCCTCCCTTCCTCCATCACTCCGTACCTCCTCTTTCCCTCCCTCCATCACTCCCTACCCCCTCTCCCCCCTCCTTCACTCCTTACCTCCCTCTCCCGCCCCCCCTTCAAGCTTACCTCCCTCCGACTCTCCCCCCCCCCCGCCTTCATGCCTCCCCACGTTTCATGCCTCCCTCCCTCCATCACTCCCTACCTCCCTCTCACTCCTCCTTCCCTCATGCCCCCCTCCCTCCTCCTCCCCTCACGCCTCCCTCCCTCCATATAACTACCTTCCTTCCTTCCTTCCTTCCTCCTCCTCCTCCTCTAGTTACACATCCTTTATAACTCCTTTACTATGGAACGGATCAATTTCAATGTACTGTACTGTACTGTATTCTATAACCCTCCCTGTTTGCGATTTGCTTTGCCTATGTTCCCTCAATCAAGGGGGGTCACCGTTTTTGTTTTTCTCCTTTTCTCTTTCCCTGGCTTGTATCCATTCGGCCCCATTCAGCCAACTGTTTTAAGACGTTTATCCCCATCAAGGTGTCGATTTCTTCCTGGCGAGCGATAGCGGGCCAGCATTGTATGGAGAAATCCGGCTTAGCCGGAGAAATTTTTCTATCGAAAAATGTACAAATTTAGCTTGCTCTCAAAACAAAGATATATATATACACTGGCTCGCTACCGCTCGCCAGGAAAATATTGACACCTGGATGGGAATAAACGTCTTAAAACAGTAGGCTTAATGAGGCCGAATGAATACAAGCCAGAGAAAGAGAGAAAAGGAGAGAAAACAAGCAGGTCAACCCCCTTAGCACTCCGACGTCATTATTATGATGTTTTGTTTAATATTAATATGTTGCTATATTGATGATTATGCTTGCTCTTGTTATTTTCGAGCAATGTAGTTAAGTTTTTCCCTCAGGCTAACACAATCGTCTCTCCAGGCTTCCTTTAACCCTTTGAGTACCAGCGACGTGTTATATTTTAAACAAGCTATATTTATACTTTTTATGCAGCTTGGGAAGGATCTGTGGTAGCAAAAAGGGTTGGTGGAGATAGTTTGAAGGCCTATAATTGCTATTGTCATTATAATAATATCCTGATAGAAAACGAGCGGTTATCTAGCCATCAAGCAAACTAAGGGTTTATTCATACCCGGTACGGTCGCGCTAATAAGTCATGGCCCAGCTGTCATTACGTTTGACTTGCTCTGTGCTGTATTAATGTCTGTCAGATGTTGAATAGGGTGAGTAAGTGTAGGAACATGTTTGTATATTTTACTCGATATGAAGAAATGAAGCTTAGATATTGCTGATACCAATTATTGATCAACACATAATTGGTGCCGAGACATCACTTATTAGCGCGATTTTATATATATTTAGTATTGTTATTTTTCTCCCTATGCCTCCATCAAACATAATAAACTATCCTCAAGATTCCCTTTCGAGATTTGCTATGTACATTTTTTGGTAGAAAAATGTCCTTTGTAATTTGTTTTGAATTATTTGTTACCTATCCTTTTAGAACCAAGATACACAATTATTGCACATTTATAAATTAGTTCCCATAAATAAATGTGCATAATAAACCATGTAAGGAGTAACTGTACAGTCGGGCTAATAAGTGATGCCCCGGCACCATGTATGTTTTGCTCAATAATTGGTATCAGCAATATCTAAGCTTCACTTCTTCATATCGAATGAAATATACAAACATGTTCCTTCACTTACCTACCCTATTCAACATCTGACAGACATTAATACAGCACAGAACAAGCCAAACGTAATGACAGCTGGGACATGACTTATTAGCGGGACTGTACATGAGGTGAAACCAAACATAGGGGACAGTTGTATGGGTTTAAGGGTTGTACTGTACCCTATCTTGAGTTTCACCCTCCTACTCCCTCCCTTCCTCCCCCCCCCCCCCTCGCTATGGCCTAATATTATTTCCTCCTTCCTCACCCCCCCCCCCCCCCCTGCACTGAAAATATATATAAATACTATATACAGTATATATACCGTGTACAGTATATATAAATACACATACACAGTATGTACAGTATATATATATATATATATGTATATATATATATATATATATACATATATATATAATATATTATATAAATATACCGGTATATATATATACACCGTGTATATAAATACATACATACATATATAATATATATATATATAATATATATATATATATATATATATATATATATATATATATATATATACCGGTATATATAATATATATATATATATATATAGGTAAATTTAGGTGTGTTGGAAAGGAGTGGGGTGTGTTTGTTAAGTGTAGTGAAATGAATAGTAGGAGGAAGTAAGTGTTTGCGAGAGTAAGCTGGATTACTTTCTGTGTAGGTGAGGCACACATAAAAACAGGGGAAAGCCAGGCAAATGAAACAGGAGTTCCAGCAACCCCTTACCATATGCCTCTGTGACCAAGTCTATTTATTCCCAGCTGATGGTAAATTTCTGTTACTATCTTGTTCCTCCCTCTTCCACCCTATCGCTCCCTCTCTCCCCACCCTCTCCCTCTCCCCCCACCCTCTCCCGGCCCCTCTCCCTCTTCCACCCTATCGCTCCCTCTCTCCCACCTCCCTATCCTCTCTTTCCTATCATAATCTACCCCCACCACCCACCCTGTTCCCTCCCTCCTTCATTCCTATCCCCTCCCTCTCCCCTCCACCCTAATCCCTACCATACTCAACCCCACCACCCAGGACCCAGATTCACTAACGGTCGTACGATCCGAAAACTCCCTTACCGTTCCCTTACGTCTCAACGCTGGTATTCACGAAGCGTCGTAGCGGCCATCTTTGATCGTAGGAAGCCCCTAAAATCCCCTTTCGCTAAGGGTGGTCCAGACCACCCTTACATGAATTTGACCCGGATATAGGTACACAAATATCGATAACACAACCCGCGACCATAACAAATTCGTCTGCAGTATAGCTCTTTATGACACACTAAGTCATTATTGAGGCAATAATAGCGCAATATGATTGTTAACTTGTGTTTACAACACCATTAAGGCATTTAATACAAAGTATGAATATATTTGTATCCTTAATGTCTTATGACAGGCCGAATTAAGCTATGAATAGCCTACATATGCCAGCCTAGACCTAGTCAAGGTTAATTGATGCACAAATGCATGTGCTGCGACAACACGTAGCCTACCATTAGTAGATTTTTAACCCTCATTTATTGCGGAAATGTTTTATTCCAACTCCCCACCACCTCTGAGTTAGATTAGGGTAGCCTATTCCTCAACAAATTTGAAAGTATCACAGGAACAAAATGATGAAAAGAATTACCCTAGGCCTAGCCTAAAAAAATGAATAAATAATAAACGCTGTGTGAATAATTTTGTTTAGCCTAGCCTAGGCTATAACCTAGATTTATTTTGAAAAAGTTAGGGCTATTTAGGCTAGACAAGTTAGGCCTATGTATGGTATTTTGGTTAGGCTAGCAATGCCTAGCTGGGTTAGATTAGGGTAGC
Organism: Paralithodes platypus; assembly: GCA_032716605.1. Classification (NCBI taxonomy): domain Eukaryota; kingdom Metazoa; phylum Arthropoda; class Malacostraca; order Decapoda; family Lithodidae; genus Paralithodes; species Paralithodes platypus. The sequence goes on along the minus strand of CM064564.1, from coordinate 7,096,713 downwards.
CTATTTCCTCAACAAATTTGAAAGTATCACAGGAAAAAAATTACCCTAGGCATAGTCTAAACACAAAATAATAGGCTAGCCTATATGGTGGTGTGAATAATTTCGTTTAGCCTAGCCTAGGATATAACCTAGGTTTATTTTGAAAAAGTTAGGGCTATTTAGGCTAGAAAAGTTAGGCCTACGTATGGCATTTTGGTTAGGCTAGCAATGCCTAGCTTGGTGTAGCCTAAGCATGGTAAAGTAGAAGCCTAGCAGGTTAAGATGGTGTTTGCAGGCGTACCGTCCTCATTGTTAACTAGCTGTTATTAGTCCCATGCTGGTAATATATTTGATGATGGCAATAAGTCATGGGAGGTGAGGGGGACAAAGCCCCCCTCAACCTATCATTATATCCCATGGCCAACTGTTGGATAATAGATTGAGGAGGCCTATGCTAGGCCTATTTTGAAAAAGGTAGATAGGCCTTGAGGTGTTGTGAATACAAAAAAATTACCCTAGCCTAGGCCTATTTTGAAAAATTAGGCCTAGGCTAAGTCTGGCATTTTGGCTTGGCTAGAACTGCCTGTGTAGGCATAGACATAGTAAAGTCTGGCATTTTGGTTTGGCTCGCCCTGTCTAGGTGTAGACATGGTACAGTAGAACAATATACTGTGGTTAAGGTATAAATAATACACTCCCAACTAGCCTAACATATGATTATCAATGATCAATCCGTCGAAAATCCTTTAACTTGGGCCACTAACAGGCTTCCCTGTAGCCTAGCTAGGCTAATTTCTTATCATCAATCCACAAGATACTCTATTCTTCTTCCTGCTGGCTGTGGTGGATCGAATTAGCCATGCTAAACAATGACAAGCTCATAAATTAAAGTATATGTTCTTCTTGGCGCTTTGGTCATGTGGGTGACATATTGTTTATTTACAAAGGCCAAGCGCCTGATTGGTCAAGAGAAGCCTCGGTGAAAATAACCAAAAGGGAGCCGTAAGGGAGCTCAACGATGCGTTCGTGAATACACCTTCTGCACTCCCTTAGGAACGATCGTAGGTTGCTGTACGACATCGCACGCTACGACCGTTAGTGAATCTGGGTCCAGGCCTGTCCCCTCCCTCCCTCTCCCATCCTACCCCCCTCTCTTCCTTCCTGCCTATCCATACCATACTCTACCCCATCACCCTTGCCCCTCCCTCTCATCCCCTTCCTTTCACCTCTCCTATTCTTAGATCCCCCACTCCTCCTCTCGTTTCCTTATTCCTTTCTCACCTCCCTCTCCATTTCCTACCATTCTTTGCTCCCCCTATCCCTCTCGCTTTATCTGCCCCTGTATACTCTACTATTCGTTAAGCCGCTGTCACACGAGCGATTTTTCCGTCAATTTTCCATGAGCAAGTTTTTTCTCGTTATATTTCGGGACTTGTTTGCACTGGTATCGGTAACTAGACTGAAGGTAGAGTACGTTAGGCGGCTGAATTCTGATAACGTGTAATTATGTAAGCTTCCAGACCATAATTGCCCGTAAAAATTGCTCGTGTGACTCCGGCTTAACTCCCCTCCCCTATCCTTATACTGTATGCTCTCTCCGCCTCACCCACTTCCTCCTTACCGTCTCTCACATCCCAAATGCACCCCGATAGTATATATATATATATACTCTCAGCCGGACTCAAACCACCAACAGTCACTACACCACGGCGCAATACAGGATACTTAACCTATTCCTATATATATTATAGTTCGAATCCCAGGAGGACCATATGCTTTCATTAGTTTATTCAAGTGTATTGGGGTTTGTAATGGATGATCAATGTTAAGAACGGGGTGTTACTTATAGATAAGGGAATTCTAACTTCGAGATTGTATTTCAATTCATACACAAGTCGTAGGATCCTTACAATAGGATAACACACACACACACACACACACACACACACACACACACACACAGCCCGTAGCCTAGTAGGTAGAGCTCTCGTCTCACACACGAGGGGTCGGGGGTTCAATCCCCGGCCGGGCGGAGACAAATTGGGCTTGTCTCCTTTCATGTGTTAGCCTCAGTTCACCTAGCTGTAAATAGGTACCTGGAATAAGTGGACGACGTTGTGACGTCCCATCTGGGGTTGGCAAAAATGGTACAAGGCGAGATGGGTATCATATGGTTCACCTAAGCTGATGGCTACCTAAGCTGATGGCTACCTAAGCCTTCGGGCGAGACGGTACCGTCTATAGTGAGAATGGTACCATACAGATCCACCCTAAGCCTTCGTTTCCGATGTCGCCAATTGGCTAAATACAGACTACACACACATCCACAGCCATTCCAACAGTACATAAAACACTTAACATGCATTTCACGCAATACATTCCCAGTTAAGGAGGCGCGATAATAATGAGCTTAGCTCGCATTGCGTGGATTCCCCTTGACGAACAAGTAACTGAGTAACACACACACACACACACACACACACACACACACACACAGGATACTAACTTTACCACCAATCTAAGGCCGGTATCACACGAGAGCTTTTATTAGTAAACATTCGATAATCAACATTTGTCTTGCAACATTTCTGGAATATTTTGCACTGGCATCGGAAACTATACTGTTGGTAGATCAATTTAGGTATCCGAAATATTGTAAATGTTGACCTCATAAGCTGCCAGACCAGTGTTGAGGATACATGTTGAGGGAAAAAACGCTCGTGTGATACCGGCTTAAAAGGGATGTCAAATATTCCCCATTCATAACTTGTGCATTCTGGTTCCCCTCTTACTGACATTCTTAAGGGAGGATGGGCCGTTTTTCTGGTCCCCTTTCTCCCTCATGCTTATCCCCATTAGTTTAGAGATTTTATGACGTTTGCCCCATTAGTTTGTCAATATTATGACCTCTCGCCCCATTTCTTTGTCAACATTAAGACCTTTCGTGCCTTTTAGGTATCGGTATTTTTCTTGGCGAGCGATAGCGAGCCTGTAATTGTGGAGGTAGCGGCCTTCGGCCGTGACATTTTTCTATCGAAAAATGTACAAATTGATCTCGCAGGGGTATCTAATGGATGTGTTTTTAAGTTTGATGGAGGTCTAGGGAGGAAACTAAACAAATAATAAACATGCGACAAAAATCGACCAAAGAAACAAACCCGCCCCCCTTAAACACCACCATCACGGAACTGCTCGTGTTCTTGACCTATACGCGTTGAAAATAACCTGATCAATCTGATAACGCTCTCTGTTCGGTCTTTATACTACTGCCAGAGCATTGTAACCAGCTAAAGAAAGAAAAAGGTCTGTAGGAATCAAAGGGGTTAAAGGAGATGTAAATGAAGCTTCTTGCCTTAGTTTATTCATTTATACATTGGGGGGGGGGGTTGTATTTGATATTAATGTTAAAGTAACGGGGTGTTACTTAATTAATAGGTTCCTCCTAGGTCGAATAACATCGTCTGTAGGTAGCAATAACAAAGCATTAAGGGGAGGTTTTTAGTTCGTTCCCTAGAATTCCATCAAGCTTAAAATTACACCCCCTAGACCCCCTTTCAAGATAAATTTGTACATTTTTCGGTAGAAAAATTTCCCGGCCGAAGGCCGGTTCCTCTTAAATTACAGGCTCGCTATCGCTCGCCAGGATAAAATCGACCCCTAAATGGCATGAAGAGTCTTAAAATTGACAGAAATGGGGCAAACGTTCTTAAAATCACCAAACTAATGGGGCAAACTTATTAGAATATCAAAAGCAATGGGACTAAACATGAGGGAGAAAGGGGTCCAGAAAAAATCCCTCAAGTGGAAATCTCCCCTTAAGTGGCTGACATCTGATTGAAAGGGACAAATGTTAGCTTTAAAAACCCCTATCGTAAAAATATATACCAGAAACGTTTCTAATAGCTTGAAAATTAGTCTGTTATGTCTTCTAGTCTCCAGAACTGCTTATAACACACACACACACACACACACACACACACACACACACACACACACACACACACACACACACACACACATTCACTCTCTCTGGCGTGCGAACGACCACGCCACACACAGACCTTGCGTAAAAACACACAAAAGGCGTAAATGAAATATCTCTAAAAAAAAAAATCTAATAAGAAATACGTCACATAAAAACTCACATAAAATACAAGAACAAAAAAAGAAGGAAAACAAAAGTACGATTGCAAATTATATGAACAAACCCCAAGAACATTATTGGACAAATAGTTATGAAAACAGATAAATTTAGATAAGACATAACTCAACAAACATAAATAGATAAGATAATTACGACGAAAACCAACGTAGGTAGATAAAGGCAACTCAATGTTTACGGAAATGTTATATAGCCTATAAATATGAAGTCATATATAAAGTACCACAAAAACATCTAGAACATTTATACAAGAAAATATCAGAATATAATATACCACAACATGAAATGACTAAACAAAATATAAAATAAATAGGCAATCTGATTTTTCCCTCGCCCAAATGCACCATAAACCAAAAACATATAATAACAAATAACTAAATATATACCAAAAACATATAATAACAAATAACTAAATATATACCAAAAACATATAATAACAAATAACTAAATATATACCAAAAACAAATAAATATACCAAAAACATATAATAACAAATAACTAAATATATACCAAAAACATATAATAACAAATAACTAAATATATACCAAAAACAAATATATGAAAAAAAAAAAAAAAAAAAAAAAAAATCCCCCCCCCAAAAAAACAAAAAAACAAAAACAAAACAAAAACAAATATATGAAAAAAAACAAAAAAAAACAAAAACATTATAAGTAAAATCCAAAGTGTGGAGTCATTGGTGTTATTCGGTAGTTCGGCCACAGATTGAGACACAGGAGATTATTATGGGTGTGTGTGAGTCTCCTTGGTCCATATCACACAATCATACATACACAGAATCATACGTACACAGCTATACACACTCATACTCACATCACAATCATACATACAAAGATTGAGACACAGGAGATTATTATGGGTGTGTGTGAGTCTCCTTTACACACACACACACACACACACACACACACACACACACACACACACACACACACACACACACACACACACACACACACACACACACACACACACGTACACATACACGGTCATACAGCCATAGCTCAACACTTTAGCTTATTATGTGTGTGTGTGTGTGTGTGTGTAAGTCTTGGTTCACTATCACACATACACAGTCATACACTCATAAATACACACTCAAAACACACACATGCATACAAAGATCGAGATAAAGCAGCGCATTATGAGTGTGTGTGAGCCGTTTTGGTTCACTATCACACATACTGTACACACAGTCACACATACACAGAATCATACGTACACACTCATACACACATCCAATCACACATACACAGAATCATACGTACACACTCATACACACATCACAATTCTACATACACAGATTGAGACATAGGAGAATATTATGGGTGTGTGAGTCGCCTTAGTCCATATCACACACATACATTCATACATACACATACACTCATACATACACACACACAGTCATACATACACATACACACGCTCATACATACACACTGAAATCATATACTTGCATGCACAGATTGAAACACTGCAGATTATGTGTGTGTGTGTGTGTGTGTGTGTGTGTGTGTGTGTGTGTGTGTGTGTGTGTGCGCGCGTGCGTGCGTGTGCGTGCGTGTGTGTGTGTGAGAGATTCGCTTTGGTCAACTATCTTACACATAGTCATACATACATACGATAGTTACATATGTACCTACAGTCATATAACACACACACACACACACACACACACACACACACACACACACACACACACACACACACACACACACACACACACACACACAGCCCGTAGCCTAGTAGGTAGAGCTCTCGTCTCACACATGAGGGGTCGGGGGTTCAATCCCCGGCCGGGCGGAGACAAATTGGGCTTGTCTCCTTTCATGTGTTAGCCTCAGTTCACCTAGCTGTAAATAGGTACCTGGAATAAGTGGACGACGTTGTGACGTCCCATCTGGGGTTGGCAAAAATGGTACAAGGCGAGATGGGTATCATATGGTTCACCTAAGCTGATGGCTACCTAAGCCTTCGGGCGAGACGGTACCGTCTATAGTGAGAATGGTACCATACAGATCCACCCTAAGCCTTCGTTTCCGATGTCGCCAATTGGCTAAAATACAGACTACACACACATCCACAGCCATTCCAACAGTACATAAAACACTAACATGCATTTCACGCAATACATTCCCAGTTAAGGAGGCGCGATAATAATGAGCTTAGCTCGCATTGCGTGGATTCCCCTTGACGAACAAGTAACTGAGTAACACACACACACACACACACACACACACACACACACACACACACACACACACACACACACACACACACACACACACACACACACACACACACACACACACACACACACCTCCCCGTGGCGTAACTGATAGCGCGTCTGGCTCACAACCAGAAGGTCCCGGGTTCGAGACCCGGGCGGGGAAGAGAAATTTGGGCACGTCTCCTAACGGTGTAGCCTCTGTTCATCTAGCAGTATAAATAGGAACCTGGTATAAGTAGACGAAGTTGTGACGTCCCATCTGGGGTTGGTGATCGGTTACAAAGTGAGATGGGTATCGTACTGGCCAACCTAAGCTACTGGTCGACCTAATAAGCCTTCGGGTGAGACTGGTACCGTAGTGAGAATGGTACCGTACAGATTAACCCTAAGCCTTCGTTTCCAGATGTCGCCAATTGGCTAAAATACAGACTACACACATATCCACAGCCATTCCAATGATACATAAACACTTAACATGCATTTCACGCAATACATTCCCAGTTAAGGAGGCGCGATAATAATGAGCTTAGCTCGCATTGCGTGGATTCCCCTTGACGAACAAGCAAGTGAATAACATACATAGACACCCATACCCATTCACGTACACACACATAGTATACACACACGCTTGCACAGTCATACATGTGCACACACTGGCATATACATACACGCACAAGTCATACATAGTCACACACCCAAAAACAGTATGCGGACAGACACACACCAACACTCACACGCACAAATACACAAATGCTCGCACACGCGCACACAGGTAGACTAACTCACAAGTACAACAAACACGGTCAGTCAAAACACGCAATTATACACACAAAACATATACAATATACACACGTAAGCACACACATATGTATATACTGTATATATACACACACACACACACACACAGTGAGAGGTTTATAATCAAATTTCAGAAATACCAATTTTGTTCTTGGAAAACATGCATACATACATACATACATACATACATACATACACATACACACACACATATATATACAGATACAGATTGTATGTGTACGGTTGTGCGTGCGCACACTATGTGTATGATTATGTATATGTGGATTTATGTGTATGTGTGTGTACTGTATATGCACTCATATATGTATACATATGCATAAACTGCATATTGCTGCGCTTGGATGTGTGCATTGTGTGTGTATGTACATGCAGTATATGTGTATGTAGCGATACGTACATGCACAAGTATACAGCACGGTTGCATCTTACTAGTTTAATCAAGCTTACAATAATGCAGCTAAATATAGGTCATCATATCTATGAATTTCACACACCGTAGGTATATTTGTTCAGCCCCTGACTGTAATTCTTAATAATCCGTTTGTTTATTATCAGCAGTTAAATAGTAACTAGTGTAGTGTCTGCACCATCAGTGCATAGTTTCAAAGCACGGTATGACAAACATATCTTAGGAGGCGGGAATTAACGAGCATGCTCACTCCCGCAAATACAACTAGTGTAAGTACACTAAAATCACATACTTGCATGCACAGATTGAAACACTGCAGATTATGTGTGTGAGAGATTCGCTTTGGTCAACTATCTTACACATAGTCATACATACACACGGTAGTTACATATGTACCTACAGTCATATATATAACACACACACACACACACACACACACACACACACACACACACACACACACACACACACACACACACACACACACACACACACACACACACACACACACACACACACACACGTGTGCGGTTGTGTGTTTATCGGTACATATCAATTTGGTGCATGCTTACGAGTACATTTTTTGATTTTTAAACCTAAATTACACTAACCTAACCTAACCTACCTAACCGAAAACACTCCATTTCAACGTATTTTAAAGAGGTGTGTACCGATTAACTGTCGCCCCAAACCTCATGTACCTGTAAACCTACAAATATCCAGAGATTTGTACCAATAAACACACAACCGCTCGCGCGCGCGCGCACACACACACACACACGCACACACACACACACACCCACACCCACAGATTCCTGGATTGTAGTTTAGGACCGAAGTCCTGGGCCACGCTGGTGCGCCGCCCTTAGTAGTTACTCGCTCTGGTTTGATGTAGCAGGCGGTTTCCGTCGGACGTTTGGTAATAGTGTGGCAGCGATGGATGGTTTGTCGGGTATTGTTCGTAGGAATTTGTCCAATCCAGTCTTGAAACTTAAGAGAGAGCCTGTGTGTTCTCTTAGTTGCTTGGGGAGACAGTTATATATCCTTGGACCGTTAACAGCCATTGAATTCTCTTTCAAGGTTTGTAAGCTCATCCTTGTTCTCACTAAACGCGGAATAGTGCACAATTTTCCTCTTCTACTGCTGTATGTCGTCCTAATTTCATCTTCGTTTTCCAGATTTGGTATAATTTCGTTAATTATTTTCCACACGTACATTGCTACATATCTCTCCCTTCTTCTCTCCAATGAGTACATGTCTAAATGCTGTAGTCTCTGCCAGTAGTCCATGTTGTTCAGTCCTTCGATTCGGGCCGTGTACGTTCGTTGTACTGCCTCCAGTTTTCTGATTTGGCCGATGTTTGTGGGGTTCCATAACTGGCAGCAGTATTCAACCAATGGTAGTATCAGGGCCCTGAATAATACCATTAACGCACGTGCTTCTCTTGTTTTGAATGTTCAAAAAATCCATCTCATATTCTTTCTGGCCTTCGCTACAGTATTATCACACACGCACGCACGCACGCACGCACACGCACACACACACACACACACACACACACACACACAGGTTTGCAGTAGAAATTCACAAACACCATCTCTAATATATACTTGTAAACACCGGGAACCCTCTATTACGCTCCCACAAGCCTGCACGCTCGAATACAACTTGTGGACAGTATAGGCGTTTATTGGGCTTGGCCAAATCTAACCCCTTTAAGAAGAATATATTATTTATTTATGAATTTATTTATTTATTTTTCTATGTGGGTGAGGGAGACAAAAGGCAGAACTGCCTGTAACGAGTGCCTCCCCCAGTTGAAAGAGTGACAGGACCAAAATCAAGGAATGTTCGAGCCAAAATGCCTGGACACGCGGAGTTTGAAGCAATTTAAGTCATAATATATATATATATATATATATATATATATATATATATATATATATATATATATATATATATATATATATATATATATATATATATATATATATATATATATATATATTCAAGAGGCGGCAGGGAAAAGAAATGCCAACCATTCCCTTCCATCACCAAACCACAACAAACACCACCTCCAACCCTCCGTTACGCATTGCTTGCATAAACAACCAACACCACGTGGAGCGGCGCCCCCATACAGCTCACCATCATCGAAGTGTAAGGAAAAAAAGGTCAAAGTAAAGACGGGTGACTCGCCTAAAACACGGTCAGCCATAGAAAACCAGAGTCCCTTACCGTGCATAGAAAACTTAGAAAGGGGAGGGACTACCCTAACCACATGGAGAAACGTTTAGCCAGCACTGAAAATAACCAAATTGCCGATCAAAGCTATCCGTGTGCCATTATAATCAGAAATGATCCAAACAGTGTTAAAGGAAATATGCCTATTCACCATTTCACCCAAACCCACCATATCCCGAGTAATAGCATAAATACCCAAGACAATGCCATTATCGACCAGGTTCAAAGAGTAAATTTAAACAATGAACAAATACCCCTAACCCTCCCAATTCATGATCAAAGGCTCTCCGTTCCCTTCACCCACAAGGTAGGACAGTTAGAACGAGTTAGGACGACTGACTCTCGAGAAAAAATTAATAATAAGAGGCTCAAACTTGTCGCTCTAGCCTCAGAATCCGGTCTCCTTGATGTCGACCAAATCAGAGTCACTATGCGCGTTGGGGATAGAAAAAGTAAGCCTTCAGCCCGTAGTTTCAGATACCATTTTGGGTTTGGAAATCAAAGGTACAGGTAAAGGTGAGGAACTGAATTCCTTAGTTACTGAGTTGCATCCGTGCCCTGGGAGCCCAGTAACTAGTTCTATTGAAAGCAGCATTTTATATGCTTCACATGTCTCACTCCCTAGACTGGAACAAGACCTCACGGGCTTCACTGTTCATTGTAAAGCGGTGAATGTTAAGGCTCTCAGCCTATGCCCGAGAGGAAGTAAGTTGGAATATATAGAAAAAAAAAAAAAAATTGCAAAAGAAACCCTTGACTTCTACAGACTAGCCACTCAAGTCTTTCTCAAGACTCCTGTGTTTATGCACGGTACGGAGACTGACTTATTGGTTGGGACGCCCTTTGATCAGAGCATATTACTGTAGCTGACTCTAATACTTTTGATGCAAGCATAGATAATCTTTATCCGACTACATTTGCATCACTGTATTCTTTCGAAGTTCCAAATAGTTTGCCTTTGTCATATCCGACTATGCCTGTTACAAAATATAAAAAAAAGTGTGTAGTAGTAATAAAAAAAATGAAGGAAACATGCTTACATTACTGAAATGTTTGTGGACATGCAGTAATGAAAGTAATGGTCGCTCTTCTGTAAATCTAAAATGGCTTACGTAAGGGGAGATATCCACTTGAGAAAAAAAATTCTTGACTCCTTTCTCCCTCATGTTTAGCCCCATTGCTTTTCTAATTTTAAGACGTTCGCCCCATTATTTTGACGATTTTAAGAACTTTCGACCCATTTCTGTAAATTTTAAGACCTTTCGTGCCATGTAGGTGTCGATTTTATCCTGGCGAGCGATAGCGAGCCTGTAATATAAGAGGAACCGGCTTTCAGCCGGGACATTTTTCTACCGAAAAATGTACAAATTTATCTTGAAAGGGGTCTAGGGGGAGTAATTTTAAGCTTGATGGAAGTCTAGGGAATCAACTAAAAACCTCCCCTTAAGAATAGGAAAGGGGTGGGACCTATTAAAAAAAAAAGTACCAGTAGAAGTAGTAATAGTACTGTGTAAAATAACTAGGATCGGAGTGAGTTAGTTAGTTACCTGTACGTGTAGCAGCAGTGCATGATACCGGACATCTTGAGGAGGGTAGGCATGTTGACTAGAAGACCGGTGGACCTGGGGCAGAAGAAGAAGAAGTGGGGTAATGTAAAAGCAACACTCTATTATACATATACACATAGTCTACACAAGCATATTAAGGGGGATGACCGTATTTATTGGCTCATTTATATATGTATTTGTTATGTATTTATATGTATGTATATGTATGTGTATGTATATGTATATGTATATATGTATATGTATATGTATGTATGTATATGTATATGTATGTATATGTACAGTATGTATATGTATGTGTATGTATGTGTATGTATGTGTAAGTATATGTATGTATATGTATGTATATGTATATGTATGTGTATGTATATGTATATGTATATGTATGTGTATGTATGTATATGTATGTATATGTATTTTTGTTTAGTTTCCTCCGTAGACCTCCCATCAAGCTTTAAAAAAACACCCCCAAGACTTTCCTAGAAGATAAATTTGTACATTTTTCGATAGAAAAATGTCCCGACCGAAGGCCGCTTCTGCTTGAATTACAGGCTCGCTATCGCTCGCCTAACTGACACGAAAAGTCTTAATATTGACAATAAATAGGGCGAAAGGTCTTTAAATCGCCAAACTAATGGACCGAACGTCATAAAATCTGAAAACTAATGGTGCTAAACACGAGGAAGACGGGGGACCAGAAAAACGACCCATCTCCCCTTAAACAAGTCGGCCTTCCTCAAGATGGAGCTTATCCACAACACCTATTGTCAAGATTGAATAACATAGTACTTCGGAATTATTCACCCCTTTTAATTGAGGTAAGTAATGAGAATAGAAAGTGAACATCAGCTACGTATTTTTCAATCACATATTATTACCTAAGCAATTCATCGAGAAAATATGGGATAGAAATTGATTTAGTGACCCTGAGAGAGAGCGAGCGAGCGAGCGAGCGAGCGAGCGAGAGAGAGAGAGAGAGAGAGAGAGAGAGAGAGAGAGAGAGAGAGAGAGAGAGAGAGAGAGAGAGAGAGAGAGAGAGAGAGAGAGAGAGAGAGAGAGCGAGAGCGAGAGCGAGAGAGAGAGAGAGAGAGAGAGCGAGAGAGACACACACAGAGAAAGATATACCGGTACAGTATAGATAGATAGCTATGGTGGTATACCGGTACTATCCTGACCTTTGACCTCCATGTTAGACCTTAGCCTTGAGGTCATCTACTAGTACTGCGGGGGCAACATCTCTTAGCATAGCCACCAACACAACACTTGACATTATTATTACATTACCGCAGTACATTATTAGTGTCGTAGTACATTCAGCAATCTCACGTTCTTCGCAATTGTAGTCTATTCGCTGTAAGTAGGCGAGAAATCATGACCTGTGGAAGCTAGCCAACGTAACACCGATATTCAAAAAAGGCAGCAAATCCCTACCCAGTAACTATCGTCCAATTAGCTTAACCTCAGTTGTATGTAAAATGCTAGAAACGGTCATACGAGACAGACTCGTAAATCACTTGGAGGAAAATAACATACTTAAAGATACTCAACACGGCTTTCGTAAAAAACGTTCCTGTTTAACAAACCTCTTAGACTTCTTCCACGATATCCTCAACCTCTACGATGAGAGTAAAGCTGTAGATATTATATACCTTGATTTTCAAAAGGCCTTTGACAAAGTTCCCCACAAACGTTTACTGCTAAAACTAAAAGCGCATGGAATACAAGACGGTGTGTTGAAATGGATAGAAAATTGGCTCAGCAACAGAAAGCAAAGGGTAGTCATAAACGGTAAGGCATCTAAATGGACCAATGTAAGTAGCGGGGTACCCCAGGGATCGGTACTAGGACCAATTCTCTTTCTAATTTACATCAACGACATAGATGAGGGTCTCACCTGCACAATCTCAAAATTTGCTGACGATACAAAAATTGCAAATAGCGTACTCTCAAAAGAACAAGTTGACGATATGCAACACAATCTAGATAAATTGTCATGTTGGGCCCAAATTTGGCAAATGAGTTTCAATGCGGATAAATGTAAAGTACTACATGTCGGATACCTAAATGAGAAAGCAAACTATTCGATGAATGGCACTCAGCTTAAGAATGTAAACAGAGAAACTGATCTGGGAGTAACAATATCGAGTAACCTAAAACCGAGTCAACAATGTTCAGAAGTTGTTAAGAAGGCAAACAAAATAATTGGCTTTATAGGCAGGTCATTTGAGCATAAATCCAAAGAAGTTATCCTAACCCTTTACAATTCCTTAGTCCGCCCTCTTCTGGAATACTGCGTTCAATCCTGGTGCCCTTATTACCAAAAAGATATAAACAAGCTAGAACGAGTTCAACGTAGAGTTACCAAAATGATACCTAGCCTAAAGAACAACCATACGAAGAGCGTCTTAGAGAATTAAATCTATTTCCTTTAACCCAGCGCAGATTAAGAGGCGACTTAATTCAAGTGTTCAAAATCATCAAAGGCATCGACAATATGAACTGTAGTAAGTACTTCACTATCGACCAATCTAATTACACGCGGGGAAACGGTTGCAAAATTATTGGTAAATCTTTTAACTCGCACGAATCTAAGAATTTCTTCTTCAATCGAGTTGTCAACTTGTGGAATGGGCTTCCCCGAGACGTTATAGACTGCAGCACCGTTGATTCATTTAAATTCCGCCTAGACAAATATCTCGCATCAAACCCGCGACTGACTGCGTTTGTAAATGAATAACTTTATCCTCCCCTCAGTTACTAACCCATATGTCCCCTACTAACTTCCTAGTCCTGCCACGTTAGTGGCAGGGCAGTAGTTCCCTTTCCAATGTTCCCTTACCCACTCTAAACCACTGTTTGGACACTTGATCCTCAGTGTTTTGGAGGACAAGCAACCTAGAAGGGTCACTAGATCTGTTGTTGCTTGATTTCCTTTGTACTCCTTTGTACTCCTTTGTACCTCTAACCTCTGTAACTCAAAAACGACTAGAGTAATCGAGCTAATATTTATACCATTTGGAAAGAGTCGGGCAAGGAATAGATGTGGAAATTTACAGCCAATTTGCTTGAGCGCTTTTTGAGTTACAGAGGATATAGTTCTTGATTTCTCGCCTACTTACAACGAAGAGACTATAGACTATAGTATGTTAAGGGGAGATGGGCGTATTTATTTGCGTATTTATTTATCTTTATTATAATTGTGTTCCCTCCCTAAACCTCCATCAAGCTTTAAAAAAAAAACACCCCTCAAGAACCCCCGTCAAGATAAATGTCTATATTTATCGGTAGAAACATGAGGACAAATGAAGATATCGGTAGAAATATAAGGACAAATGAAGATATCGGTAGAAATATAAGGAAAAAATTAAGATATCGGTAGAAATATAAGGAAAAATTAAGATATCGGTAGAAATATAAGGAAAAATTAAGATATCGGTAGAAAAATGAGGAAAATTAAGATGTCGGTAGAAAAATGAGGCAAAATGAAGATATCGGTAGAAAAATGAGGCAAAATGAAGATATCGGTAGAAAAATTAGGAAAATTACGATATCGGTAGAAAAATGAGGAAAAATTACGATATCGGTAGAAAAATGAGGAAAAATGAAGGTAGAAAATGAGGAAAAATTAAGATATCGGTAGAAAAATGAGGAAAAATTAAGAAATCGGTAGAAAAATGAGGATATTGCTGATACCAATTATTGATCAAAATATACTTGGTGCCAGGACATGACTTATTTGGCCGACTGTACGTAATCGATTTATGGCCAACAATGAGGGTTGGAAGCCGGGGTGAGTGGGCCTTCAAGGGGGAGAAGTTGATTTTTCACCCTCATGTTTAGTCCCAATTAGCTTTCAAATTTTAAGATGTTCGTTCCATTAGTTTGGCGATTTTTAAACCTTTCGCCCTCTTTATTTGTCAATATAAAGATCTTTCGTGCAGTTTAGGTGTCGATTTGTTCCTGGCGAGCGATAGCGAGCCTGTACTTCTAAAAGTAATTAGCCTTCGTCCAGGACATTTGTATACCGACAAATGTACAAATCTATATTGAAGAGGGGTATAGATTTATTTTTCATAGGCTTGATGGAGGTCTAGCGAGGTTACTGGGGGTGTTTTCTTTAAGCATAATGGAGGTCTAGCAGGGTTACTGGGGGTGTTTTCTTTAAGCTTAATGGAGGTCTAGTGAGGTTACTGGGGGTGTTTTCTTTAAGCTTAATGGAGGTCTAGTGAGGTTACTGTGGGTGTTTTCTTTAAACTTAATGGAGGTCTAGTGAGGTTACTGTGGGTGTTTTCTTTAAGCTTAATGGAGGTCTAGTGAGGTTACTGTGGGTGTTTTCTTTAAGCTTAATGGAGGTCTAGCAGGGTTACTGGGGGTGTTTTCTTTAAGCTTAATGGAGGTCTAGTGAGGTTACTGTGGGTGTTTTCTTTAAGCTTAATGGAGGTCTAGCAGGGTTACTGGGGGTGTTTTCTTTAAGCTTAATGGAGGTCTAGCGAGGTTACTGGGGTGTTTTCTTTAAGCTTAATGGAGGTCTAGCGAGGTTACTGGGGGTGTTTTCTTTAAGCTTAATGGAGGTCTAGCGAGGTTACCATCAAATACATAAGTAACTAGATAAATAGACCCAAAACTACCCCCTTAACCCCCCCCCCCCCCTTTAAAGTGGTGCCTGGGCCTAAAAACAGCCTCCGCCCTGGACCTTCCCCCTCACCTCCTAATAATACCTCTCAACCCTTCAAGGCACCCCCGAAACAATGATATCCCAACTCTCTATCTGTATATCTATCTCTTCCAACCCCTACCCTCTCTAACTTTCCTTCTCTCTCTCTATATATATATACATAATTATAATGTAAACTTGCAAAATAAACAAACCAAAACTGGGACGATACAAGATAAATGCAAAAGAACTAATCAAAATTGCTGTGTGGAAATAACGCTTAATAAAATAAAAATTTGAAATAAAAAACAACAATCCCCCACATAGGGTGTACACAACTACATGAGCAAGTCAATTTGGTTCCCAAGCAAACTGATCGCACATATAACAATGCACTATCGTCATGTTCAAGGAATTAGTCAATTTGGGAAGTCCGGGACGTTCTGGTAAATTTTACTAAATTCTGTATGAATAAAGAAACTACAATTTATATCAATGTTTATATTAAGCTAAATTTGCAAATTGACAGGATATCAACAAAAAAGTACAAAAAACATGTTACATCACTCACTAACGATAGTGCTATCTAAAATATAAACTAAGTACATGATCTGTGGGGTAATCTTAATTCTACAATTACAGATGTACAAACATTATTTGTATAAATGTGTGTGTGTGTGTGACTGTGTGTGTATAAGTGTGTGTGTGATGTGTGTGTGTGTGTGGATGTGTGTGGGTGTGCATGTGTATAAGTGTGTGTGTGAGTGTGTATAAGTGTGTGTGTGTGTGTGACTGTGAGTGTGTGTGTGTGACTGTGTGTGTGTGTGTGTGTTTAGGACCAGTTTTCATGGGTCACAGATTAGAGAAAGCAGCCGCTCTTTAAGGGGGGATGGGTGTATTTATTTCCTCATTTTTGTATCTTTTAATGGTTTTTAGTTTCCTTCTTAGACCTCCATCAAGCTCTAAAAAAAATATCAAGACTCCCCATCAAGATAAATTTGTAATGTTTCGATAGAAAAATTTCCTGGTCAAAGGCCGGTATCTCTTAAATTACAGGCTTGCTAGCGCTCGCCAGGAAAAATAAAATCGACACCTAAATGACACGAAGTCTTAATATTGACAAAGAAATGGGGAGAAGTCTTAATATTGACAAAGAAATGGGGAGAAGTCTTAATATTGACAAAGAAATGGGGAGAAGTCTTAATATTGACAAAGAAATGGGGAGAAGTCTTAATATTGACAAAGAAATGGGGAGAAGTCTTAAAATCGCCAAAATAATGAGCCAAACGTCATCAAATCTGAAAACTAATCGGGCTAAACATGAGGAAGAAGGGGGGGGGGGGGGACCATAACAACGACCCACCTCCCCTTTAAACAGGGTTGCAGGAAGCGGTTTAGGCTGCCTCGTTTTGTAGACTTCATTTGATTTACCTTTAAGGGGGCCCACCTCGTTTTGTTTCTCTCTCTCTCTCCCTCTCTGGGTTGTATCCATTCGGCCCCATTCAGCCAACTGTTTTAAGACGTTTATCCCCATCCAGGTGTCGATTTCTTCACGGCGAGCGATAGCGAGCCAGCATTGTAAGGAGAAATTCGGCTTTGCCGGAGAAATTTTTTCTATCGAAAAATGTACAAATTTAGCTTGCTGTCAAAACATAAATATATATATGCTGGCTCGCTACCGCTCGCCAGGAAAATATTGACACCTGGATGGGGATAAACGTCTTAAAACAGTAGGCTGAATGGGGCCGAATGGATACAAGCCAAAGAGAGAGGGAGAGAAAGAGAAAAAAAAGCGAGGTGGGCTCCCTTAACCGTTTAACACTCATGACGCGTCTTGACACTCATGACGCGTCTTGACAGGCTATTCTGGCTATCCTAAGACGATTATATGTAGCTTAGGAAGGATCTGTGGGAGTTAAAAGGGTAAAGACTATCTAAATTAAGGGGAGATGTCCACTTGAGGGATTTGTTTCTTTACTCCTTTCTCCCTCATGTTTAGCCCCATTGTTTTTCTAATTTTAAGACGTTTGCCCCATTATTTTGACGATTTTAAGAACTTGCAACCCATTTCTGTCAATTTTAAGACCTTTCGTGCCATTTAGGTTTCGATTTTATCCTGGCGAGCGATAGCGAGCCTGTAATTTAAGAGGAACGCCGGCTTTCAGCCGGGACATTTTTCTACCGAAAAATGTACAAATTTATCTTGAAAGGGGCTCAAGGGGGTGTAATCTGAAGCTTGAAGGATATCTAGGGACCAAACTAAAAACCTCCCCTTAACCGCCTGACTTCCATACACCCTTCCTTATCTGAATAAAATATTCAGAACATCAGAAAAGAAATGCGTCATTCGGATACTGAGAGGGTTACCTTAACCCTTTCATGACACATGGACGCAATTGTTTTCCCTTTTAAGCCGCTGTCACACGAGCGCTTTTTCCGTCAATTTGCCATGAGCAAGTTTGTTGTCGTGTTATTTCGGGACATTTTCGGGACATTTTCGCACTGGTATCGGTAACTAGACTGAAGGTAGATTATGTTAGGCGGCTGAATTCTGATAAAGTGTAATTTGTTAAGCTTCCAGACCATAATTGCCCGTAAAAATTGCTCGAAACAGGGCTCGTGTGACTCCGGCTTTAGTATGGCTATTAACAGACGATTTTATTTAGCTTAGGAAGGAAATGCGACTGTGACTTGTTAGAGGGATATTTGAGATAGGTTTTAAGGGGAGATGTCCACTTGAGGGATTTTTTTCATTACCCCTTTCTCCCTCATGTTTAACCCCATTGTTTTTTAGATTTTAAGACGTTCGCCCTATTAGTTTGGCGATTTTAAGACATTTCACCCCATTTATATAACTTTTATGACCTGTCGTCCCATTTAAGTGTCGATTTTTTCCTGGCGAGCGATAGCGAGCCTGTAATTTAAGAGGAACCGGCCTTTGGCCGGGAAATTTGTCTACTGAAAAATGTACAAATTTATCTTGAAAGGGCGTCAAGGGGGTGTAATTTCAAGCTTGATGGAAGTCTAGGAAACACACTAAAAACCTCCCCTTAACCCATTGACTCCTACAAGCTTTCCAAACCTGAGGGAAATCGCCTAATGTTAGCCAGAACATAGTGAAAAGGCGTCCTCGGATACTGAAAGGGTTAAGGGGAGACGGACCGGGTTGTTGTTCTGTTAATTAATGTATTTCTTAGTTTTCTCGATAGACCCTTCATTTTATAGACACAAACCCACACACACACACACACACACACACACACACACACACACACACACACACACACACACACACATACAAATACGTAGGAGTGCTTACATTAGCCTTAAGCTACGAATTATTTTCTATGTGTATGAGACAAAAGACAAAGCTGCCTGAAACAAGTGTCTCCCCCAAAGTTGAGATAGTGAGACAGCCAAATTGAACTATATTTTTTCTTTTTGGTGTATAACATAGGAAAGAAGAGGGGTGTACTTGTTTAGCGTAGTGAAATGGATAAGAGGAGGAGGAGGTGTTTGTGAGAGCTAGATGGATTACTCTCTGTGTAGGTGAGACAGAAACAGTGAGGGAGGCCAGACAAATTTAACAGGAGCTCCAGCAACTCCTTATCAAATCCACCGCAACCCTGCTCACAAGCTGGACAGAAGAACACGAATACATCCCTCAACTCACCATAAACACCACACCCCTAACACATACACACACACCCAAAATCCTAGTAGTAACATATGATACTCATATGACATTCAAACAGCACACCACAAACATTAAAAAGAAACTGACACCCAGACTTAACGCCCTCAGGTCACTTGCTCACACAAAATTTGGACACAACAAAGAAACTACCACCACAGTATATAAACAATACATAAAATCAAGTAATGGAATACGCAAGCCCAGCCTGGGCTTCTAACCTAGCTGAAACACATCATAAGACCTTACAGACTATTCAAAACAAAGCCCTGAAGATCATTACAGGCTGCACAGCTACTGCACCCACAGATCACCTACATCAAGAAACCAAAATCCTCAAAGTCAAAGACCATCTGGACATGAGAGGCACTCAATTCCTGGCAGCAGCCTCCACGAACCAAGACCACCCACTAAACTACATGGCAACACACCCACAGACACCAAGAAATATCAAAACAACACCCAGCACACGGTATCACACACAATTATTGTCCTCTCTCCCTCCATGCCCACCCCGAACCAACTTCCAGAAGCACATCCATACTCATATCTCTCGCCGATCCATCCACTCACTCACAGACAACACGCAGCTGCATGCACGACCTCCCGAAATCCATCCTTCCGAATCCTCCCTTCCTCGCGAGGACAGAGTCCACCTGGCCAGGCTGAGATGCGGACACCATCCAGCTCTCCTGAGCTATCAGAAGAGACTGGATGACTCCGTTGTCGACGCCTGCCCGGGATGTAACACAGCACCCCATACCATTAAACACATCATAGAAGACTGCATTTCACACAACCACTTACGCCAACAACACAATCTACACTCAATGAGAGCTCTGTGGGAAAGCCCGATCGTGGCCATGGCCTTCCTCAGGGACTCGGGGCTGTTCGGCCAGACAGCTTAGGGAACAACAACAACAACAACAACAACTCCTTATCACATGCCTATGAGGCCTCCCCTGGGTATGGCCCTCCTCTATTGGTGTCTACAATCTCCCCAAGTCATGCCTCCATATAGTACAAGATATGTATGTATGTATGTATGTATGTATGTATGTATGTATGTATGTATGTAACTATGTATGTATGTATGTATGTATGTATAAACTCTGGCACTTACCCCAGTTTATTTTTATAACCGTATATTTTTGTATTATTATGGAGGTGGCCGACTCGAGACAGGTACACACAAATACAATTAAATATACATAAAAATACGAAAATTTAAAAATAATCAACTAAACTACTAAACACCAGCCACACAGGTGAAGTCCCACACATCGGGACCTCGGTGAGACTTTTGCTATTGCACTAGACATATCGAAAGCTTTCGATAGAGTCTGGCACAAATCTTTAATTTCTAAACTACCCTCCTTCGGTTTCTATCCCTCCATCTGTGCCTTTGTCTCTAATTTCCTTTCCGACCGTTCCATAGCCGCGGTTGTGGACGGCCATTGTTCACTTCCTCACCCTATAAACTCCGGTGTTCCTCAGGGCTCTGTCCTATCTCCTATTCTCTTTCTAATTTTTATAAATGATCTCCTTCTCAACCTTAAACTACCCCATTATTTTTTCAGAAC
The DNA here is from genome assembly GCA_032716605.1 of Paralithodes platypus. NCBI lineage: Eukaryota > Metazoa > Arthropoda > Malacostraca > Decapoda > Lithodidae > Paralithodes > Paralithodes platypus. Next base: position 7,075,359 of record CM064564.1, on the reverse strand, counting down.
GCCCCAGCCAGCAATCCCTCAACGACAAACGTAATGAAGCCATAGAACTCTTAAATTCTGATCTAAATACTATCTACAATTGGGGCAGAGAAAACCTTGTTTCCTTTAATGCTTCCAAAACCCAATTTCTCCATCTATCTACCCGTCAGGATCTCCCAGCGGACTATCCCTTATTCTTCAACAATACAAAAATCAACCCTTCATCTTCTCTCAATATTCTTGGTGTCTCTTTTTCCTTCTGCTCTCATTTGGAAGGACCATATTACCAGTCTTGCTAAGGCAGCCTCCCAGATGCTGGGTGTGCTCAACCGCCTTAGGGGGTTCTTTTCCCCAGCACAGCTTCTTGCTCTGTACAGGGGCATAGTGCGTCCTTGTATTGAGTATTGTTCACATGTGTGGGGAGGTTCCTCTCACACCGCTCTCCTAGACAAAGTTGAAAGTAAGGCCTTTCGTATCATTAACTCCCGTCCACTCACCAACTCTCTGCAATCTCTCTCTCTCTGCCGCAATGTTGCATCTCTCTCGCTATTCTATCGCTACTATAATAATCAGTGTTCCTCAGAGCTTTCCCAGAGCATACCACCTCCTTTACGTAGGGCACGTGGTACCCGTCTTGCAACTCAATCCCACCCCTACTCTGTGCAACTCTCCAACCCAAGAGTGAAACGTTACTCTCAAACTTTCTTCTACTCAACAGCTGAGCTCTGGAACTCTCTCCCAGAATCAGTCTTTCCCTCTTCCTATGACTTAAATTGCTTCAAACTCCGTGTGTCCAGGCATTTTGGCTCGATCGTCCCTTGATTTTGGCCCTGTCACTCTTTCAACTATGGGGGAGGCACTCGCTATAGGCAATTCTGCCTTTTGCCTCTCTCAATCACATAGGAAAAAAAAAAAAATCGCTAAAGAGACACCCTGAGAGCTTAAGGGTGGTCACCGGTTTTTGTTTAATCTTTCTCTCCCTTTCTCTCTTTCCCTGGTTTGTATCCATTCGCCCCCATTCAGCCAACTGTTTTAAGACGTTTATTCCCGATTTATTCCTGGCGAGCGAAAGCGAGCCAGCATTTTGTGGAGAAATCCGGCTTCGGAGACATTTTTCTATCGAACAACGTAAAAAATTTAGCTTGCTGTCAAAACAAAAATATATATATACTGGCTCGCTACCGCTCGCAGGAAAATATTGACACCTGGATGGGGGTAAACGTCTTAAAACAGAAGGCTGAATGGGGCCGAATGGATACAAGCCAAAGAGAGAGGGAGAGAAAGAGAAAAAAGCGAGGTGGGCTCCCTTAAAATATAGCCCAGGGGAGGACCGGGTTTCCAATAAAAAGTAGGGAGCTAATGATAGAGCCAGGAAGAGGAGGAGGAGGAGGTGGAGGTGGAGGAGGAGGTGGAGGAAGCTGTTATCCCGTTCACTTGGCCTAGGGAGGGAGTGAACAAGGATGAGAACAGGTGGGTGAGGGGGGTTGGGGAGGGAGTGAACAAGGAGGAGAACAGGTGGGTGAGGGGGTTGGGGAGGGAGTGAACAAGGATGAGAACAGGTGGGTGAGGGGGGTTGGGGAGGGAGTGAACAAGGAGGAGAACAGGTGGGTGAGAGGGGTTGGGGAGGGAGTGAACAAGGATGAGAACAGTGGGGGGTTGAGGGGGTGAGGGAGTGAACAATGAGAAGAACAGGTGGGTGAGGGGGGTTGAAGGGGTGAGGGAGTGAACAATGAGAACAGGTGGCTGAGGGGGCTTGGGGAGGGAGTGAACAAGGATGAGAACAGGTGGGGGTTGAGGGGGGTGAGGGAGTGAACAATGAGAACAGGTGGGTGAGGGAGGTTGGGGAGGGAGTGAACAAGGATGAGAACAGGTGGGTGAGGGAGGTTGGGGAGGGAGTGAACAAGGATGAGAACAGTAAGGGGGTGGAGGTGGGTAAGGGGGGTTGGGGAGGGAGTGAACAAGGAGGAGAACAGTGTGTGTGTGTGGGGGGGGGGGGGGGGGGGCAAGCTAGCAGGGGAAGGTCAGGGCACTCTGTGAACAATGCTAATCTGGGCACGGTAAGGTTGGGTCGGACATAAGCAGGTTGGGTCGGGCAGGTTGGAAACGTAGGATTGGAGGGGGGGGGGGGGGGGTAGGTCGGGGAGGATGGATGGATGGGGGGGGGGGGCAGGAGGGGTCGGGTAGGATGGTGGGAGGAGGGGGGGGTTAGGTCAGGTAGGATGGGGAGATGGTGGGAGGGGGTCAGGATGGATCGGGCAGGTTAGGTCGGGGGGGATTAGGGGGGGGGGTCGGCCAAGTTAGGTCGGGTAGGATGGGGAGATGGTGGGAGGGGGTCAGGATGGGTCGGGTAGGTTAGGTAGGGTATGAAAGGTGGCTGGTGGGAGGGGGAGAAAGGGCAGGATGAGTCGGGTACGATAGGAGTACAAAGGAAATCAAGCAACAACAGTCCTAGTGACCCTTCTAGGCTGCTTGTCCTCCAAAACACTGAGGATCAAGTGTCCAAACAGTGGTTTAAAGTGGGTAAGGGAACATTGGAAAGGGAACTACTGCCCTGGAACTACTGTCCGTGGCAGGATTAGGGGGACAGATGGGTTAGTAACTGAGGGGGGATAAAATAAAGTTATTCATTTACAAACGCAGTCAGTCGCGGGTTTGATGCGAGATATTTGTCTAAGCGGAGTTTAAATGAATCAACGGTGCTGCAGTCTATAACGTCTCGGGGAAGCCCATTCCACAAGTTGACAACTCGATTGAAGAAGAAATTCTTAGATTCGTGTGAGTTAAAAGATTTACCAATAATTTTGCAACCGTTTCCCCGCGTGTAATTAGATTGGTCGATAGTGAAGTACTTGCTACAGTTCATATTGTCGATGCCTTTGATGATTTTGAACACTTGAATTAAGTCACCTCTTAATCTGCGCTGGGTTAAAGGAAATAGATTTAATTCTCTAAGACGCTCTTCGTATGGTTTGTTCTTTAGGCTAGGTATCATTTTGGTAACTCTACGTTGAGCTCGTTCTAGCTAATGGATGCTAGGGGGAGGATGGGGGGGGGGTCAGGATGGGGGGGGTCAGGATGGATAGGACAGTTTAGGTCGGGTAGGATGAGGGTATTGGGGGAGGGGGGGGGGGGGGGTCAGGATGGATAGGACAGTTTAGGTCGGGTAGGATGAGGGTATTGGGGGAGGGGGGGGGGTCAGGATGGATCGGACAGTTAGGTCGGGTAGGATGAGGGTATTGGGGGAGGGGGGGGGGGGGGCAGGATGGGTCGGCCAGGTTAGGTCGGGTAGGATGAGGGTATTGGGGGAGGGGGGGGGGAGGATGGGTCGGCCAGGTTAGGTCGGGTAGGATGAGGGTATTGGGGGAGGGGGCAGGATGGGTCGGCCAGGTTAGGTCGGGTTGGATGAGTGGTATATATTAGGCAGAGTCAAATATATACATGGCAATCCTAAATACGCCTTAGAAAGTGATCAAATGGCCAAATACGCCTTGGGAAGTAATCAAATGGCCAAATACGCCTTGGGAAGTAATCAAATGGCCAAATACGCCTTGGGAAGTAATCAAATGGCCAAATACGCCTTAGGAAGTGATCATATGGTCAAAACAATGCCAGTGCTTGTTTATTTTCCGTTTTTCTTTCCCATATATGTTACAACCTTTTTTGAAAAATAGGCCAATTTGCAAAATAACCAGTCCATTTTTAAAATTACCAGTAACCTAGCCTTTTGCAAATTGAAATTGTCTGGCCTATTAAAAAATAAATAAATAGTATATTGGCGTTTTTATAAAATTACTTGTGCCTTTATGCAAAATAACAACAAACGTCTGGCCAATGTAAGAGAAGCCCAGCATATTGGCATTTTTCATAACATTCCAAATATGTTTAATCTATATTTTTATTAATTTCGCCACAACACCAAACACTTCCATTGAAATTAATGAAAGCATATATGTAATCCACCGGGATTCAAACCTGGGTTATCACACACAGATTTTTAAACACTCTAACCATTACTGTACACCACCAGGACATTACCGGTGTAAAAAATACTCAGCAAAAAACATTAACAATGATGAAAGGACTAGCCACTTTTTTACACTTTTTGTTATATGAGAACAATACAAAATAATACATAACTGTCTTGATGGTGTAATGGTTTAGGTGCTTATTTTCTGGGTGTCGTGTCCCGAGTTGGAATCCCGGGAGGGCCATATGCTTTCATTAGTTTATTCAAGTACATTGGGGTTTGTATTTGATATTAATGATACAGAACGGGGTGTTACTTATATAACCGACTTATACCACCAACAATGATGATGATGATGGGGGTTGTCTACGAATACGGACATGAGATATGGATCATTATAATTCCAAGGCGGATTCGTTGTCATGCTTTTTCCACCAACCAACTTCACATCTAAATTCAATTAATGAAATCAACAAATACATGTGGCACTCCAAGGACTCGAACCTAGGATACTTGTATCGAAATTCCGCCGGCCCGGCCCGGCCCGGCCCGGCCCGGCCCGGGCCCCCCCCCCCCCCCCCCCCCCCCCCCCCCCCCCGCCCCAGTTCAATATAGCCCCGTTATATAGCCGGTGACAAGGAGGGACTGGGGTTCTCGAAACGAGGCTCCAGTCCGGACGCTTTTCTTGACTTACATTTTCCTGGTTTAATAATCCAGAAGGGTTGATAGCCCCTGAAGCCCTGTTTTAACCAAAATATTTCGCCACAACATAATGTCTATCACTCGTCTACTTTCACTTCCATTTCGGCTTATTTTGATCAATTTTGTGGTTTTTCATCTTGGTAATTGACTACTTGCGAGTTTCGGTTTCTCAAGAAGACCTCGATCATCAACAGTATTACCTTTTTTTTTTTTTTGTTATGTGGATGAGGGAAACAAAAGGCAAAACTGCCTGAAACAATTGCCTCCCTCAGAGGTGAAAGAGTGACAGGGACAAACTCAAGGAAAGTTCGAGCCAAAATATCTGGACACACAAAGTTTGAAGATATTTAAGTCATAAGATGAGGGAAAGCTTAAGGGTAGTTGGGTGTTTTTTCTTCCCTTTTAAATACAGGCTCGATGTCGCTCGCCAGGAAAAAATCGACACCTAAATGACACGAAAAGTCTTAATATTGAAAAAAAAAAAAAAAAATAAAAAAAAAAAGGGCGAAAGGTCTTGTAAATCACCAAACTAATGGGCCGAACGTCTTAAAATCTGAAAACTAATGGGACTAAACATGAGAGAGAAGGGGAGCCAAAAAACCCGACCATCCCCCTTTAATATAATGTGAGTGTTGCAGAAGAATCAGTCATATATACAGTATACTGTAGATAAGCTACTGATTTACCGAACTATGTAAGATCAATGAATTAATGTTGAAATTACTTACTGAGAATAACTGTTCTGTTTATATGAAATATTACATGTATTAACAATATAAAGTGTGTCAGATTGGTATTTCAATATACAAAATAATGTTTTTCGGTATAATCCTGTGTAGCGGGTAGACCTGTACTTCTATCTCAATAATTTGGTAATGATACAATATATATTTACATTTTACATTCATAAATAGTCCACTAATATACTAGGTTAGGTTAGGTTAGGTTTAGATATTGTTCAATGTTTCTTAGTAAATAGGCATCTGAAAAACAGTACCACCGCTACACAGGATCTTACCCGTTTGTCTTACTCATTCTGAACCAAAGTTAAATATGTGACATTTAATCCATGTGTTTAGCTCTCTTCATGGTTCAATATTTAGAAGTTATCCCTTTAAAGACAATTTTCTATAAACGAATTTAATAGAAAATGAACCTATTTGATAGGAGACTAAATAATATATATTCATATTATAATATATTTTATGTAAGTACAGTACTATATATTTTTAGCCTTCCTATACTCCTTTATTAGCTTATTTAATTACCCACACCTAATAATAAATAGCTAATTATAAATAAAATTAAGATTAATTAAAACAATCAATATTGAAGTCTAGAAACAAGTGACGTCACCAACCTATCAGAGCCTGATTCCTTAGACAAGTGGCCAGTCTCTTAACTTATTGTAGGATCACTAGCGCTCTCTCTCTCTCATGTGTGTGTGGGTGGGTGTCTGTATGTGTGTGTGTGTGTGTGTGTGTGTGTGTGTGTGTGTGTGTGTGTGTGTGTTACTCAGTTACTCAGTTACTCAGTTACTTGTTCGTCAAGGGGAATCCACGCAATGCGAGCTAAGCTCATTATTATCGCGCCTCCTTAACTGGGAATGTATTGCGTGAAATGCACGTTAAGTGTTTTATGTACTGTTGGAATGGCTGTGGATGTGTGTGTAGTCTGTATTTTAGCCAATTGGCGACATCGGAAACGAAGGCTTAGGGTGGATCTGTATGGTACCATTCTCACTATAGACGGCACCGTCTCGCCCGAAGGCTTAGGTAGCCATCAGCTTAGGTGAACCATATGATACCCATCTCGCCTTGTACCATTTTTTGCCAACCCCAGATGGGATGTCACAACGTCGTCCACTTATTCCAGGTACCTATTTACAGCTAGGTGAACTGAGGCTAACACATGAAAGGAGACAAGCCCAATTTGTCTCCGCCCGGCCGGGGATTGAACCCCCGACCCCTCGTGTGTGAGACGAGAGCGCTACCTACTAGGCTACGGGCTGTGTGTGTGTGTGTGTGTGTGTGTGTGTGTGTGTGTGTGTGTGTGTGTGTGTGTGTGTGTGTGTGTGTGTGTGTGTTTGTTTGTTTGTTTGTTTGTTTGTTTGTTTGTTTGTTTGTTTGTGTGTATGTATGTATGTGTGTGTGCCCCCTATTGTTTCCTTTGTCCCCCTAACCTAGCCTATCTCACTCTACTGTCTCGTCTGACCAGGCTGGCAAACAAGACTATCAAAGGGGGCTATTTTAGTTTGTATTAATATATATTATATATATAATATATATATATTACTTTGCTCCTAAGACCTCTATCAAGCTTTAAAAAACACCCCCAAGACCCCCTTCAAGCTTACCCCATTTCCTGTCCTATCCTATTTCCTGTGTTATCCTATCACTTTTGTTTTATCCTATTTCCTCTGCCCTATCCTATTTTATCTGCCCTATCCTATTTCCTGTTCTATTCTATTTCCCATCAACTTCACCAGCATAATAAAGAATCCCAAACAAACAATCCCAATAAAGAAAGTATAGTTTAAGTATTTTTCTTTGTGTCCCCCCTGTAATATTGATAAGAGGTGAAAGGAAAACGGAAAACAGGTAGCTACTTCACAGCCTCTCTTGAAAGTATATTTATTTTGTATTCACTTTACTCCATCACTACTTTCTCCCCTCCTAACCTCACTCAACCTACACTATGTTTATTTTGTTTTTGTTTTCTTCGTTTACTCTATCACTACTTTCTCCCTCCTCAACCTGTTTATTATATTTTTATTGTATTTTTCCTTTACTTCCTTTACTCTATCACTACTTTCTCCACCTCAACTTACTCAACTTAAATTTGTTTTGTTTTGCCCTGACTCCATCACTATTTTCTCCTCCTCCGCACCCCTCTCAATCTATGTTTATTTTGTTTTGCTCTTGTTTGTTTTCCTTTACTCCAACACTACTTTTTCTCCCCCTACTCAACCTATGTATAATTTGTTTGTGTTCTGTGTTTTTATCCCCTTTACTACATCATTCCCCCCCCCCCACCCCCACCCAACGTATGTATATTTTGTTTTGTGTGGTATTTTCCTTTCCTCCATCACAACTTTCTCACCCACCCCCTCCTCATTCACCCCACCCCACCCCACCCTACCCCCCTCATTGTTCCTTTCAACTATAGTCTATTCGCTGTAAGTAGGCGAGAAATCATGACCTCTATCCTCTGTAACTCAAAAAGGGCTAGAGCAAATTGGCTGTACATTTCCACATCTACTCCCTTGACAGACTCTTCCCAAATGGTATAAATATTAGCTCCATTACTCTAGTCGTTTTTTAGTTACAGAGGTTAGAGGTCATGATTTTTCGCCTACTTACAGCGAATAGACTATAGGAGCCGGTCAATGCAAACCCGCAGTCCAGTTCTTCAATTTACCCCTTGAGGATTATGACCCGTTTTGACAGTTTATTCTGGCGATTACTAGGTTTTATTCAGTTTAAGAAGAACTTGTGGGAGCTAGAGAGTTATTTGAGGTAGTCACCGGTACTGAATGGGTTAAAGTCAAGTTTAAGAAGAACTTGTGGGAGCTAGAGAGTTATTTGAGGTAGTCACCGGTACTGAATGGGTTAAAGTCAATTTTAGGGAGAACTTGTGGGAGCTAGAGAGTTATTTGAGGTAGTCACCGGTACTGAATGGGTTAAAGTCAATCAGATTAAGTACAGATAATAAGGATGCGAAAAGGTTCCAGAATTTTACCCACCCAAAAAACGTTGGTGGCAGACGCTTTCTAGTCCAAGTAAGTATGCCAAAACTCTCGAACATTAAGGCGGGTCACCGGCTTTTTTTTTTATCTTTCTCTCCTTTTCTCTCTTTCCCTGGCTTGTATCCATTCGGCCCCATTCAGCCAACTGTGTTAAGACGTTTATCCCCATCCAGGTGTCGATTTCTCCAGCATTGTATGGAGAAATCCGGCTTCGCCGGACATTTTATCGAAAAATTTACAAATTTAGCTTGCTGTCAAAACAAAAATATATATATGCTGGCTCGCTACCGCTCGCCAGGAAAATATTGAAACTGGATGGGGGTAAACGTCTTAAAACAGTAGGCTGAATGGGGTCGAATGGACAAGCCAAAGAGAGAGGGAGAGAAAGAGAAAACAAAGAGAGGTGGGTTCCCTTCACCTCTATAACTCACAACTAACTAGACAAGAGCAGGGATTCCCAACCTTTTAGTTCCTCTGTACCACTTGGGCATTCTGATAGGTACCCATGTACCCCTAACAATTTAGGATAAAAATGGATAAAATTATGTAAATGTTATATAATTGTATTATGAAATATGTATGTGTAGACTGATAGGGATCTTAGCATTGATATTATCAATAAAATGAACTCAGTGACTATAAAATATTTTGATCTGTCACATACTCGGACATTATCGGGCGGTACTGCAGCTGTCTCGAGTTGGTATACATACCTGATTGTTTCACGTCCAATACAGATTGTGGGCCGCAGGAAGTCACATAATAGTGAAAACAATGGAATAGTCACCTCACTGATATAATTTTAAGGGAAGGATGTAGTATCCGGGTGTACGGTCCAACAAGTAACCGACCTAGATGTGAGATTTTATGTTTTGTTTTGTTTTTCTGATATGTTGTGATGTCCCTATTCGGGCTCTGTCTCGAGTCAGCCACCCCCATAAAAAAAAGGATAATTGGGGAAGGTGCCAGAGTATACACATATACAACTTCATTTTCCGAAGAAAGAATCTTTAGCAACTAGGTAGTAACAATGACAAAATTCCAAGAGCAAATTACTATATGAGAAGGGATTACAATGATGTGCTAGTTTTGGATAATTAACATATTAACTATACTCTGTTTATTTTCAGCTGACGATAAAGTGAATCCTTGAGCAGCTAATTTCTCGATACTTAAGGTTGGACAAATATGAAACTACTATGTCTGTGCATCATAATAAGACCAAGTTTATATAATTAGCACTACATTTCACTACAAAATCTTCAAAATAACTGAGAAATCTTGATGGGAACTTTGCAATTTACCGTCAGTTGAAAAGAAACAGAATATAGTATGTAAATTTGACTATTAACCCCTTCTTTACCGACTACATCTTCTTCACTTTATTTTGGCTACCATGAGACGACTTTATTCAGCTTTGGAAGGACGTTACCAATTAAAAGCTACAGACCATCTCAATTTATCCTTTTAGCTACCATATATCCTTCCTAAGCTTCATAAAACCGCCTAAATGTAGCTGAAATAAAATACAAAAGACGTCGCCGGTAGAGAAGGGGTTACCAACATAATAGGTCTACTATTAATATGGTGACAACATTAGTATCACCAACTAATTGATAAACTTTGTACCTACCTTAGCATTGACAGGACCATGAACATGAAGAGATGGGTTGGATGTGAAAGAGATCTGCCATGTGTAGATCATTCGGCTTTCTGCAGACTCCCGTTTTCTTATGTTCCGCGATGAAGGAAGGGTTTGGAAGACTCCCATCGCAGCACAGAACCTACAAAATCTCCGGCTACTATTCGATACAGGGGCCACATTTACAAAACAAACACCTTAATTTCTCAAAGCTTAACATTCGGATTTTTGAGAGATTGTAATTTTAGCCTGTCACAAAACGAACATCTTAATTGTCCAAAGCTTCAGATTCGAACTCTTGATGGAGAAATTAGGAACTTTAGTCTGTCACAAAACGAACACCTGAATTTCCCAAAGCTTGATTTTCGGATATTTGATGGAGAGATTTGGAACTTTAGTCTGTCACAAAACGAACACCTTAATTGTCCAAAGCTTCAGATTCTAACACTTGATGGAGAGATTGGAACTTTAGCTTTTCACTGTGTCAAGATGCAGATCCTAAATAGCAAGATTATAAGCTTCTTCATATCAATTTGTAGAGATGTGGATACTTATTAGAAATGTCGGAAACTTCTGTAAATCGCCTTGTCTAGATCTTTTAGTCCTCCTCTTATTCTTACTTTTGGTCTTCTTTAATTAATGGTTTTCACTGCTTCCTCTTCATATATTTATTCCTTCGTCTTTTCTTTTTCTACTTCTTCTCTTGTTCTGGTCTTCTTGTCATTCTTCTCTCTTGAGTAACTTAAGTAATATCTCACATATACTGGATCTAACTATTATTGAATCTTATTACTGCAGCATGACGAATATTTAAACATTAATCTCGTTTAGTAAAGTCCTCTCATATATAAGCTTAAAGTAGAGTAAATATTGGCGAACACTGTCTATCAGTCATTAGGCTTAGGAAAGATCTCTCATCACAAATAATCAACTCCAGAGCTAAAAACAAGGCCAGTTCCATAAATTCGGCTTAGCAAAGATCTCTCACCAATAATCAACTCCACAGGGTATAAAATCAAGGAGAGTTCCATAAATTCGGCTTAGGAAGGATCTCTCACAAATATAATAAGGTGCGTTTAATCAATCCGGCAGTCACATAAACCGAGTTCATACGAGGGGAGGGTTTTGCAGGGCCTGTGCTCCTCCGGCCAGACTTACCATTGGTTTCCATCATTTGTTTTCGTATTTTTCTTTGTCTTTTTGGATTTTCCATTCTTGCTAATTCCATCTGGAAATACACAGAAAATATGGTTAATAATAATGATAATAGTAATATTAATAATAATAGTAATACAAATAATAATAATAAAGTAGTGATGATAATAATAATAATAATAATAATAATAATAGTAATAATAATAATGTTAAAAATTACCTTCAGGTCTTTAATTTAAAAATGGGGATATTTGTATTTCTTTGTTAATTTATTTAAACAATATCACTTGCAAGGAGAAGAAAATATGAACATACATAGATAACAGGAGAATAATATTTATTCCGCAGGAAGTCACATAATAGTGAAAACAATGGAATAGTCACCTCACTGATATAATTTTAAGGGAAGGATGTAGTATCCGGGTGTACGGTCCAACGGAAGTCATGTTTACATAGGTCGATCGCTCGCGGTTAAGTTCCCGTATATTTTTTCTGTTATTTGACCCCTGCTGGCAATATGTATGATGATGACAATAAGTCATGGGGGGTGAGGGGGGCAAAAGCCCCCCTGCAACCTATTATTGTATCCCACGGCAGTCAAAATAGACGGGAACTTGATTGCAAGCGTCCGCATAGTGTAAGGCGGGCGGTCCACCCGGTAACTACATTCTTGCCAAATTTTAATATGTTTCGCTTACTGAAATGAGGAAATTGATAAAAATACAACTTTGTGCAATCTGCCTGTAGATTACAACACCATGTTTTGTACACTATGGTTATTCTCTCAGACCCCTATGTACCCCCTGAGAAGTGCAAATGTACCCCAGGTTGGGAACCCTTGAACTAGAGTAATCGAGCTAATATTTCTACTAAATGGAAAGGGTAAGCCAAGGAAAAGGTGTGGAAATTTACAGCCCATTTACTCTGGCCCTTTTTTAGTTACAGAGGTTAGAGTTCACGATTTTTGAGAGTACTAATGTGGAACAGGATGTAGCATGCTGTGTCCTGACCAGGATTCGAACCCATTGACTCCAGGTATGTTTGGGAGAGTTTGGCACCGTAACCACTCGGCCATGAGCTGACATAAGGGAAGCAACCTTAGTTCTGACTTGAAGAACCAGGTTATAGTCTCGTGGAGGACTGTCTTCCAACACGTGGTGAGTTTTTTATACTTCAACCATGACTATTCTATTCTATATACTCAGGCCCAATCCCCACTTTTCCTATTGTTATTCTTTTTTCCCCACTTTTCCTATTGTTATTCTTTTTTCCCCACTTTTCCTATTTTTATTCTTTTTTCCCCACTTTTCCTATTTTTATTCTTTTTGCCCCACCTTTCCTTTTTTTCTATTTCCCCACTTTTCCTATTTTTATTCTTTTTGCCCCACTTTTCCTTTTTTTCTATTTTCCCCACTTTTCCGATTTTTATTCTTTTTGCCCCACTTTTCCGATTTTTTTTCTTTTTTCCCAACTTTTCCTTTTTTTTCTTTTTTCCCCGCTTTTCCTTTTTTTCAACCATGACGCCTGTGTAAAATAATCATGGTTGAAGTCTAAAACACTCATCAGGTGTTCGAAGGCATAGTCCTCCACGAGACTATAACCTGGTTCTTCAAGTAAGAACTAAGGTTGCTTCCCTTAAATTCGCTTATGTCCGAGTGGTTACGGTGCCCAACTCTCCCAAACATACCTGGAGTGAGTGGGTTCGAATCCTGGTCAAGATACCTCTCTCACCCAACCTGTTCGGCATTATCATTAGATATAGTCTATTCGCTGTAAGTAGGCGAGAAATCATGACCTCTATCCTCTGTAACTACAAAAGAGCTGAAACAAATGGACTGTAAATTTCCACATCTATTCCTTGACTGACTCTTCCCAAATGGTAGAAATGTTAGCTCGATTACTCTAGTGTTTTTGAGTTACAGAGGTTAGAGGTCATGATTTCTCGCCTACTTACAGCGAATAGACTATAGCATGCCGTGTTTTCTTGTCCTCACCACTTTGTCCCCCCTCCCCCCCCTACTATCCACCGGCCCTTTATATTATTCTCTTCACACCTTCTGATCTTTCTCTCCATCGGCTCTCTCTCTCTCTCTCTGGCCGCCCATTAAGGGAGCCCACCTCGCTTCTTTTCTCTTTCTCTCCCTCTCTCTTTGGCTTGTATCCATTCGGCCCCATTCAGCCTACTGTTTGAAGACGTTTACCCCCATCCAGGTGTCAATATTTTCCTGGCGAGCGGTAGCGAGCCAGTATATATATATATATCTTTGTTTTGACAGCAAGCTAAATTTGTAAATTTTTCGATAGAAAAATTTCTCCAGCGAAGCCGGATTTCTCCATATAATGCTGACTCGCTATCGCTCGTCAGGAAGAAATCGACACCTGGATGGGGATAAACGTCTTAAAACAGTTGGCTGAATGAGGCCGAATGGATGCAAGCCAGGGAAGGAGAGAAAAGGAGAGAAAGATAAACAAAGCCGGTGACTCCCATTAACATCTCACGCCGCTCTCGTATTCGCACCACCGACTCGCGGAAAAGAATTTGCCTCGGACGACGAATTTCAGCCACCGTAAGCGCATCGGAAGTTTGGTGGAATCGGAAACCATTCGCTGGCTATACATAAACCCTAGTTAAGGGGAGGTTTCCACTTGAGGGATATTTTTTCGAACTTCCTTCTCCCTCATGTTTAGCCCCATTGCTTTTGAGATTTTAAGACGTTTGCCCCATTAGTTTGGTAATTTTAATAACTTTCGCCCCATTTGTCAATTTTAAGACGTTTCGTGCCATTTAGGTGTCGATATTTTCCTGGCGAGCGATAGCGAGCCTGTAATTTAAGAGGAATCGGCCTTCGGCCGGGACATTTTTCTACAGAAAAATGTACATATTTATCTTGAAAGGGGGTCTAGGGGATGTCATTTTAAGCTTGATGGAGGTCTAAGCAACACACTAGAAACCTCCCCTTAAAGACAACGCTGCAGATCAATTGTGTTTGGAAGAGAAAATTGTCGGGAAAATATATATATATGCCTTCTATTCGCACAACCACCGGAACCAATAGTATATATTACAGAAAAGCATCCATATACATTAGATTACTACTTTTTGTATCCAATAATTGAGGACTATATAAGAGTGATTTAATACTGTTCATTGCTTAAGGGGAGGTCTCCAACATTTGAGAGATTGTTTTCTTGACCCCTTTCTCCCTCATGTTTAGCCCCATTGCTTTTCCAATTTTAAGACGTTTGCCCCATTATTTTGACTATTTTAAGAACTTTCGACCCATTTCTGTCAATTTAAAAACCTTTCGTGCCTTTTAGGTGTCGATTTTATCCTGGCGAGCGATAGAGAGCCTGTAATTTAAGAGGAACCGGCTTTCAGCCGGGACATTTTTCTACCGAAAAATGTACAAATTTATCTTGAAAGAGGCTCAAGGGGGTGTAATCTTAAGCTTGAAGGATATCTAGGGACCAAACTAAAAACCTCCCCTTAAGCCGGTATCACACGTGCGCTTGCTCCCTCAACATTTATCCTCAACACTGGTCTGGCAGCTGATGAGGTCAACATTCTATATATTTCGGTTACGTAAATTCATCTATCATCAGTCTAAGTTTCCGATACCAGTGCAAGATATTTCAGAAATGTTGCCAGAAAAGTGTTGATCATCGAATGTTGACTAAAAGAGCTCTCGTGTGCTACCTACCGACTTTACTCGATATTATGAACTTTGGTAACAAAAGCATAGAACTCTACATTTATCGTACAGTGAGGGACGAAATATGAAATGCAAAGATTTAACTTTTTTGTTCTGTTCGGTCCTTCTTGGTTTACTATTCGATTACAAGGCGATGAATACATGCTTACTTGGAAAAAAAACAAAAACAGCCCAAGACCCTCCTTTAAGATAAATTTGTACATTATTTGATGGAAAATGTTCCTCTTAAAATAAAGGCTCGCTATCGCTCGCCAGGAAAAAATCGACACCTAGATGACACGGTCTTAATATTGACAAATAAATGGGGCGAAAGGTCTTAAACTCGTCAAACTAATGGGCCAAACGTCTAACAATCAGAAAACGAATGGGGCTAAACATGAGCAAGAAGGGGGACCAGAAAAACGACCCATCTCCCATTAACATTAATTTCTGTCCCAAAATTACCTACCCTATCTTAACCTATTGTCGGTTGTATTTCAGCTGATGTTAAATTGAATCTCTTAGCAACTGATTTTTCAATGATTAATGAAAAAAATATAAATCTACAATCCCTTTTTAGTATTAATGCCAAGTTTTCATAATTAGCGACACATTTAATGGAAAAATATGAATCTACTTTCTCTGTCGTATTAATGCCAAGTTTTCATAATTAGCGACACATTTCGCTACAAAATCTATATAATAGCTTAGTAACCAAGATAATAACATGGCAATTTACCCTCAAAAAAATACTAAAGTATGCACTGTAAAATGTAATGCTCGACTGAATCAAGGGGGGTCACCTACTGTTTTCTCTTTCTCTCTTTCCCTGGCTTGTATCCATTCGGCCCCATTCAGCCAACTGTTTTAAGACGTTTATCGAACCATTCAGCCAACTGTTTTAAGACGTTTATCGAAATTGTACAAATTTATCTTAAAGGGGGGTCTTTTTTGTTTGTTTTAAGTTTGAAGGTCTACCGCGGAAACTAACAAATACATGAATATATAAATAAATAGACCCAACAAAATAACCACTGTCCCCTTAAGTCGCAACCTACTCATAATTTCAACATTCTCTCTCTCTCTCTCTCAAATAAAGGTAAACAACAACACCCTGAGCCACCTGGACACAACCTGAACGTACCAGCTGAGCACAATAATTCGTTTAGCAGTGTTTTTCTTACGCTTAAGAGCGGAAAAAACCCAGTTGGAGTTGTGTAGGTGGAACGCGGCATTACACATTAGGACAAACATAAGTAACACCCCGTTCTTAACATAAATCATCAATTACAAACCCCAATGTACTTGAATAAACTAATGAAAGCCTATGGTCCTCCCGGGATTCGACCTCGGGACACCACACCCAGAACATAAGCTCTTAGGAGGGCCCTGTAAGAGTTTAAATAGCTAACTGAGATTAATTGTACCGTATTTAACCCTTTGATAAGCTAGAGATCCGTTCTAAGCTTAGTAAAATAATTTCGTAGTCTGATTGAAGAAGTTTAAGTGGGAGGTAGTTGTTTTTTCTGGACCACCTTCTGCCTCATGTTTAGGCCCATTAGTTAGTTTTGAGCTATTAAGACATTCGTGCCATTAGTTTGGCGACTTTAAGACCTTTCACTCCATTTCTTTGTCAATATTAGGACCTTTCATGCCATTTAGGTGTCGAGTTTTTCCTGGCGAACGATAGCGAGCCTGTGATCTTAGGAGGAATCTTCATTTACATTGGTACCAGAATTTCCAATAGTTAACATAAAATATATAATAGGGGATCGCAAGACACTACTTGGTATTTATATTAGTGACTTTCCTGGTGTCGAGGGGGGACTTAACAATTTTTCTTTTTGTGATTGTGATGGGGTCTTCAGTCTTCGTTTCTCGTAAGGTTTATTTCTGCCAGGTCTCAAACTAAAGGGCTTTGAAGTCGTCAGAGTTTCTTCTCTCCTCAGGACTGCTTTTGGTCTTCACGCCAGGTATCAAACCACCGGCTATCTTCTCGTCAGGTATCAAACCACAGGCTAAAGAGGGCGTAGAGGTGAGTTTCTGCTGCGGTGAGGCCAGTCTATTACACACTGTGTGAGCTCATTGCTTCACGGGTACCACAAATAAAACATTTGTCGGTGTCACACACACAACTTATTGCCAGTACACTTGGCAGGGTCAGTCTTAGAATTGACAAGAGCTAGTATCACACTTAGAAGGGCTCATATCACACTTAGCAGGGGGAGTATCAACCCTAACAGTAGGGTCAGTCGTAGACCTGACAGTGCTAGTATCAACTTAGCAACGCTAGTCACACACCTAGAAGTGACCAAATACAAAGAAGGATGTAATTGATGCTGGTTGCTTGTTGGTTGCTCGTAGTGTCTCGTTCTTCTGTGTTGTTCAGTTTGTAGGTGTTGAGAGCTAGAAGGGCTTGCTTTGATTCTGGTGGTGGTCGAAGGCATGGTGTTTTGGTGGTAGCTGGCGCGGGGGCTGATCTGAGTGTATGGGCCTCTGTTGTGACTGCATCTTATTTTATTTTTATTTTTTCTATGTGATTGAGGGAGGCAAAAGGCATAACTGCGAGTGCCTCCCCCATAGTTGAAAGAGTGACAGGGCCAAAATCAAGGGACGTTCGAGCCAAAATGCCTGGACACACGGAGTTTGAAGCAATTTAAGTCATAGGAAGAGGGAAAGACTGATGCTGTGCCCTTCTGGCCTGGTAGCTGGTGTGGCGGAGAAAGCAGCTATTTGTATTGTTGGCATAGCAGTTGCAAATAGACACAAAATATAGACACACAAGAGTGAAAACAATACCTGTGTTCCACGCCTAAAGCAGCGTGCAGGTAATAGCATTAATGAACCCCTTGCGTAGAACAAAAACTTCTGGAGTGTCTGTTGACCCGTGTCGAAAGTGAGGCAACAAAACAAACAAACACGCCAGGGAAACGAACACCGGCAAATTACAAGGTTTACAGGGGGATGGCCGTATTTGTTTCCTCATTTATATATCCTTTCATAAGTTTCCTCCCCAGACCTCCATCAAACTTTAAAAAAAAAAAAAAAAATCCTGCTTCAAGATAAATTTGTAATTTTTTCTAGAGAAAAATGTCCCGGCCAAAGGCCGCTTCCTCTTAAATTACAGGCTCGCTATCGCTCGCCAGGAAAGAATACAACCTAAATGACACGAAGAGTCTAATATTGACAAAGAAATGGGACGAAAGGTCTTAAAATCGCCAAACTAATGGGAGAAACTTCATCAAATCTGAAAACTAATGGGACTAAACATGAGGAAGAAGGGGGACCAGAAAAACGACCCATCTCCCCTCAATAATTATTTTCCGCTTCTGGATGATCACGCCTGAGCACGTTGGCCAAATGAAAAGATAAACAAATATCTTGTTATTATTAACCCTTTCAGTACGATTATGCCCTTATGATATTATTATAGCTAACATTAAACGATTTTATTCAGCTTCAGAGTCGTCAGCATATGAGTGAATGGGGCTGGAGGTATAGTTGAGAAGATCGTTAATGAATATTAGAAAGAGAATTGGAGATATGACAGAACCCTGAGGATCACCAGAGTTGATAGATTGAGGAAGTGAACGGTGGCCGTCCACAACCACAGCTATGGAACGGCCAGAAAGGAAATTCGAGATAAAGGCACAAATAGAGGGATAAAAAGTGAAGGAGGGTAGCTTAGAAATTAGAGATGTGTACCAGACTCTATCAAAGGCCTTTGATATGTCTAGCGCAATAGAGAAGGTCTCACCGAAGTCCCGGAAGGAGGATGCCCAAGAGTTAGTAAGATATGAAAGGAGATCTCCAGTAGAGCGACCCTTAAGAAATCCATACTGGCGATCTGAGAGTAGATCATGAGAAGAGAGATGCTTAAGCAAAAACTTTGGAGAAGCAAGAAATGAGAGCAATTGGACGATAGTTGGAGGGTTGAGAGTGGTCACCCTTCTTTGGGATAGGTTGAATGAGAGCAAACTTCCAGCAAGAAGGGAAGACGTTAGAGGAGAGACAGAGATGGAAGAGTTTGCTTAGGCAGGGAGTCAGCACGGAAGCACAGTTTTTTAGTAACCATCCGGACCCTATAATAGAGTAACTTTCCTGGAATCCGTGACCACTTTTCAGATACATATTTTTCTTGATGGATTTGACAAATAGAACCAATTATGAGAAAAAATAGCTCCCATACACCTCCCAAAAGTGATGGCTAACTTTTTGATAGCACATTTTTCAAAAAGGCCGCCGACGCCATTTGGAAAAACATTAAGTTATAATCTCTGGCATCAGGTGAGCTATAACAATGAATGAGGTGTCTTTTCCTACTATTTCTGGTATAACGAATCTGTTAGAATGGTACCGGTATTCATAACGTTTTAGGACCACTGTGACCTCAACATACTACATGGCGGCTGGAAGCCATCTTGAAAAATGACAAATTGTTGGATCTCTGGCCCCAAAGGAGCTAAATATACAAATACAGAATAATAATAATGCGCTCATTCTGTGGGACTGATATCCAAATAGAGCATGATGGTCAATGCTTTATTCTATAATTTTCCAGGTGCTTATTGCTCATTTGTCAGTTTGAGCAATGTGTGTCTCATTAATAATGCATAGTCTTCTAATTGTCCATATTTACTGAGCCTCGGTATCACTACAAGATTCAAGGTATAATATAGATATGAAATAATCGACCAAAAAATATACCCTCCCCCCGTAAAGAAGGTGACTGAAAGCAGACGCGCTTTTGTGAGGCAACTTTTTGTGTACTATATCCTGTTCCAAATATGTAGGCCAAAACTCTTAACCAGTAACCTTTATAACACACTAATGACTGGAGTAGGCTAATCGAGCTAATATGTCTACCATTTGGGAAGGGTCAGTCAGGGAATAGGTGTGGACATTTACAGCCCATTTGCTCTAGCCCTTTTGTTTACCATTTGGGAAGGGTCAGCCAGGGAATAGGTGTGGAATGATACTGGCTTGCAATATAATATAATGAATGCTACACTAATGAAGGTTTATACAGTAAATTGTGTTATAATGAATGCACTTGACCCCCCCCCCCAAAAAAAAAAAATATATATGTAGCATACACTCCAAATGTCCATTACCGGTACCCCCACATGTTGCCAACACTATGTAGCTTGTTATGACCTACACTAACAAACCCTGCCGGCCTTAAGGGGGGGGGGGGGGTCACCAGTTTTTGTTTTATCTTTCTTTCCTTTTCTCTCTTTCCATGGCTTGTATCCATTCGGCCCGATTCAGCCTACTGTTTTAAGACGTTTACCCATATCCAGGTGTCAATATTTTCCCGGCGAGCGGTAGCAAGCCAGCATATATATTTATTTTTTTGACAGATAGATAGATAGATAGCTAAATTTGTACATTTTTCGATAGAAAAATGTTCCCGGCGAAGCCGGATTTCTCCACGCTGCCTTCGGCCGCGACATTTGACTACCCAAAAATGTACACATTTATCTTGAAGGGGGATGTAGGGGATGACTTTTTAAGCTTGATGGAAGTCTAGGGAACAAATTTAAAAACAAATATATATATATACAGTATATACTGTATATATGTATCTATCTATCTATCTATCTATCTATCTATCTATATATATATATATATATATATATATATATATATACTGTATATATATATATAATAAAAAACACGACCCAAATATAAACCCTATCCCCTTCATTAAGGTGGGATAGAACGTTTGGGCGTAACTTATTTATTGGTAAATCCGTTACTTTACTACCATTTGGGAAGAGTCAGACAGGGAATAGGTGTGGAAATTGACAGCTCATTTGCTCTAGCACTTTTTGAGTCACAGAGGTTAGAGGTTACGATTTCGGCCCCAACCTAGAATGAACGGACTATAGTGATTTCTAGTACAGTACCATACTTTGATTTTGGGGGTTTCAAGTTGTTAAAATGGTTCAATCGTGCATCATCAGTTTCGTTGCAATAGAATTGCTCGCTCTCTCTCTCTCTCTCTCTCTCTCTCTCTCTCTCTCTCTCTCTCTCTCTCTCTCTCTCTCGACCTGTTTTCGCTTAAGAAACGGAGAATAAGGGGACAGCTGATAGAGTGTTTTAAGATACTAAAAGGCTTTAGTAACGTAAATTCTAATAATCTATTTAAGATAGCCAAAGAAGGTTCCACAAGAGGAAACAAATTAAAACTAACAGGCAGGAAAGCGAACCTAGACATAACTAAAAATGTCTTCACCCACAGTATTATTAGTGAGTGGAATAAGCTCCCTAATGAAGTTATTGACAGTGACTCGATATACACATTTAAAAAAAGGTTAGACACATATCACAGAAAAGTTGGTCTGCAGTAGAAGCTGATCACTGATAAGAGAACCTGGCGGAAATGAAAACATTTTCAGTTGGAAAAGGGAAAAAAAAAAAAAAATAAAAAAAAAAAAGTGAAGGTGTGCATGCCTTTTCCTTTCCATTTCTAACTATACTATAAATTCCTTCAGGCGATTTCCAAGCCCTGCAAGGTTATTCACTTCTAACTATTTTCATGTACGGCATATTGCCGGAGGGAGCGGAGGGTGGGGAGAGAGCCTTCATCTTTGCTATCCTTTCCTTCCACTTTCTCTTAGGGTTGCTATCTCTATTAGGATTAAGTCCTGGTCACCTCGTAGGGATCGTAAGATCTGTGTGGCCAGTGTATCTATGTAAATCTATGTAAATCTCTCTCTCTCTCTCTCTCTCTCTCGAATATTAATAGACGTCGCTGGTACAGAAAGGGTTAAATCCAGCGAGGCCTCTTATTAATTAAGCAAAAATTAAAAATGCCTCCAACTTCCCCTAGTTCTTCATCACGTCTCTCTCTCTCTCTCTCTCTCTCTCTCGAATATTAATAGACGTCGCTGGTACAGAAAGGGTTAAATCCACCGAGGCCTCTATTAATTAAGCAAAAATTAAAAATTCCTCCAACTTCCCCACACAAGTACATCCCCTAGTTCTTCATCACGTCTCTCTCTCTCTCTCTCTCTCTCTCTCTCTCTCTCTCAAGAAAGCACCTGAGCAAGCGGAAGGGGGTAAGAGGGGGAGGGGGTCTTCCGCAATTTGGAGGTGACCGGTTTGTGTGTGTGTGTGGGGGGGGGGGGGGGAAGGCCCAGTCAAGTTTCCACCGATAAATTACGTCAGACCAGCAGGGCCTACTGAATACAGTTGTTTTTCTCTTTCTCTCTTTTTCTGGCTTGTATCCATTCGGCCCCATTCAGCCGACTGTTTTAAGACATTTACCCTCATCCAGGTGTTAATTTCTTTCTGGCGAGCGATAGCGAGCCAGCATTGTATGGAGAAATCCGGCTTCGCCGGAGACATTTTTCTATCGAAAAACATACAAATTTAGCTTGAGCATGTCAAAACAAAAATATATATATATACTGGCTCGCTACCGCTCGCCAGAAAAATATTGACACCTGGATGGGGGTAAACGTCTTAAAACAGTAGGCTGAATGGGGCCGAATGGATACAAGCCAAAGAGAGAGGGAGAGAAAGAGAAAACAAAAAAGCGAGTGGGCTCCCTTAACGGATTCAACCATGTACCCTAATATAGTCGGTATTATTTCAACTGATGGAAACCCGATTCCCTTCGTAACGGATTTATCGATACCGGTACTTAATGTAAGAATATATAAATCTACTATGTCTCGGGGCTGCTGCTATACGATTTTATAAGTTTAAAAAGGGACTGTAGCAATTAACAGGCTTCGTTCTATCCCGCTTAACCCTTTTGGACTACCACAGATCCTTCTTAAACTGCACATGATCGTCTAAATATAGCTAGAATAAAAGGAAGAAGACGTCGCCGGTAAAGAAGGGGTTAAAGACAAACTAGTGGGGCTAAACATGGCGGAGAAGGGGGTCCAGAAAAAAAACCTCCCTTTAATGCTAGTAGTACTGTGTAATGAGCAAGTCACATAATGTTGGCTGCTAATTTTACCATCTGCATTATTTCCAAAGTTTGGCGGAGTTCACATGTTGGCGATCCTTTTTGTGTTAAAGAGGACTAGTATCACAGTACGGTAACTTAACCTACCGTATCATAGCCTACAGTAACGTATCCTATCGTATCATAGCCTATAATAAGTTAATCCTACCTAATCATAGCCTAACTCAAAATAAAGGTTAATAACAGTAAATTATCTTACCTTATCATAGCCTAAAATAAAGGTTAATTATTATGTTCCTTCCAACAACCAACTATACTCCTAAAATCGATTAATGAAATTTACAAACACATGTGGCAGTCCGTGGATTCGAATCCAGGATGCTCACACCGAAAATCAACACCTTATGCATCGCACCACGAAGACAGTTAAAGAATGGTGGACACTGCCTACGATTTATTAAGCAACTTGCACCCAAGCAACTTTTGTCACCGCTACGGGCAACTTTTCTGAGACCCCCCAAAAAAGTGGTTACACATGGCAGAGTTGCTCGTATATTTTAATGGCACTCTCACGTACTGTACACTCTTTCGTTCCCACTTCGACATTAATTGGTCTTAATTCGGCCGTTTTAGCTTCCCGTCACGCTATTAATACATCACAATCCCTATGATAAAGCTGAGCATATATAAAAACCAAGGTATGTATGACTATATTGCTCACCATTACATAAAACAAGCGACATGAATCCACGTCTGTCGGTAAAAGTGCAAGTCAGTTGAAACAGCAGGACGCTCATGATTGGCCATCTTATCATTACCCAGATCATTTATTTATTACCTTATTTATTCATTAAACTAGATATGTTTAAGTAATTTTAATGATTAATAAATTACAGTCCTATCCGAATCTAAAGAGCTCTTAAAGAACACAGGAAACACAATAATAACGTATATATCATAAAGTAAACACAAGCAAGATAAAGATATGATAAACCAAGAAGTAAGCGAGAGAGAAGACTGGCTGACCCGGGCTCACCCGGTTTAGCCAATCACAGGCCTTGCTTTACGTATTACATATTTAAAATAGGCAGCGACAGTATTTCTGTCCTTGCTTGTGTTTACTGTATTATATGTAGGCTACGATTTGATGTGTTCTATGTGGTATTTTACAGCTCTTAAGGTTCGGATATCACCCGTTACATTATCATTAGAAGTATTAAAACTTATTTAGTTTAATATAGCCTACTGTATATGGAATATATATATATAGCAATCTATATTTAGGCTATAGGCTACATAGGGAATATATTTCCACGACATAGCCTACTAATTCACGCCAAACACTATTACCGTATACGGTACTGTATATGTAGACTATTAAGTTATTTAAAGAGTAGCCTACTATTTAGCACTTCGCATTAACCGAACCTATAATGCATCAATACGGTATTTTATCAAGATAACAAATCATACAGAATACATAGTGTGTAAACTGAAGGAAGTATTAGGCTAACATTGCAGTAACGAAGCTACTATTCATATTTAGTTATAACAAATAGTTCACTGTTGCAAATTATAATTGTATGTTGATTATAATAACCGATATACGATACATTTAATCCCCTGAGATAATATTCTTCCCATTCTTGCCCAAAGATAGTATAGGCTATTTGTACAAACTTGAAATTCATACTGTAGCCTACTTCTTGATTAAACCGTTTTCTCTCATTCCAATTTATTGAATATTATACTGTGATGACATATATATTTAAGGATTGAGCATTATTATAGTATATTAATGCTTACACATCATATATATAGTTATCACATTACTACTATTGCATGCAACCCATATTTATAGTTGCCGCAACAGGCGATGCGTCCCGTACGTTCGGGACGCAAAAGTTGCCCTATTCGGGTGACAAATGGGTCCCGAAAAAGTTGCTCCACGGAGCAACTTTTGTCACCGATTCGGGCAACTCGAGCATGTGTAACCGCCCCTTTAGGAACGTTGCCGCAGTAATCATGATTTAAACAAATATATATTCTAACTTATAGGACAGTAGGTAACCCCTTGAGGATTATAACGCATTTTTTACAGTTTATTCTGGCTATTACTAAACTATTTTATTAAGTAAAGAAGGGCTCTGCGTGAGTCAAAAGGTTAATCGAGATAAACTTTACCCCTTTGCTTGCTAGAGGTCTCTCCTAAGCTGTATACAAATCGTCAAAAAGAAGAAGCCAGAAGAAACTGCTAAACGCGTCATAATCCTCAAAGGGTCAAGTTATATGTAAACGTGGTCGTCCTGGAAATATAAAGAACGGTACCACGAGCGTATGACACATTGCCTAACTTAAACTAATGTAACTTATTGGTTGAGTCAGAATAAGTTACCGTGGTCGTCCTGGTAAAATAAAAGTGCGGGACCAAAAGTGAATGAAGATATAGCCTGCCCTAAATAATCTAATGGGTAAGGTTTGGTTAGGACAAGTAACTGCGATCTTGCTGGTAAACTAAAAGTACAGTACCGGTAGCACAAGTTTATGAAAACATAGCCTATCCAAACCTAATCAAACGTATTAGCTAGGTTACATTAGCATAATGTTACTGTGATTCTTCTTGGTAAAATAAAAGTACGGTATTTACATTACTATATACTGTGAGTTACTGAGATCCTTTTTGGTAAACTAAACGTACGGTACCGGTTGCACAAGTTTATGAAAACATAGCTTACCCAAACTACCTAATCAAACGTATTAGCTTTGTTACATCATCCATAAGTTACCGCGATCCTTCTTGGTAAGATATGCGTACCGGTACGGTATTTACATTAGCATAAGTTATCTCGATCATTTTTGGTTAACTAAAAGTACGATACCGGCAGCCCAAATATGATAACATAGCTTACCCTAACCTAATTAAACATAATAGCTATATTACATTAACATAAGTTACCACGATCCTTCTTGGTTAACTACAAGTACGGTACCGACCGGTAGCCCAAATTTATGAAAACATAGCCTACCCAAACATAATCAAACGTATTACCTATGTAACGTTAGCATATCTTACAGGGATCCTTCATGGTAAAATAAACATACGGTATTCACATAAGCATAAGTTACTGGGATCCTTCTTGGTAAACTAATAGTACCTTACCGGTAGCCCAGGTTTATGAACACGTAGCCTACCCCAACCTAATTAGGAGACGAATTTATATATTTGTTTATTTACTATATTATTTTCCTTCCAACAATCTCGGAAAATATGTTTCCCCATTATCCAGCGATCTTAAAACACTAGGATGTACTGTATGTTTTAATTTTCATATACCGGTATATTGTTTTTAATATATATGTTTTGCCATGGAATACAGGATGGGTAGGGGGGTAGGGGGTGCTTTGCCCCCCTTACTCCCCCATGACTTATTGGAATCAGTATCTATTAATAATTAAGCCAATAGGGGGCCTAATCAGAGTTTTACCGTTGTCAATAGGGAGAGTTTTCGTTTTTTGCAGTGCATTATAGTGCCCATATAATGCATTTACGATAGTTGAAACAAATTATAAGATCTTTACAAAATCCTCATTCTATATCCTTAAAATGTAGAGAAAAATATGTGGTTGTATTGTAAATAGCCTACGTACCCACATCTTACCATAGGTTTTTCCAATGATTATTGGTGTGCTTAACCCGAGGAGAACGCCATTCATATTTTAAAAATGGGGCACACATGCAAATTAGCTTAAATTCTGACAGAATTTGTTATATTTACCATATAAAGCAATGTTACTACTTCATATGCATATATTTTACTTGTACTGTATAATGAACATGTAAACATTAAAAAAACAGAAAATAGGTGTAAAAAGCAAATATCCTGTCAAAAACCTATAGACAGGGAGGAGGGGGGGGGGGGGGAGGTTGAAGGCAGGCGAGAGAAAGTCCGAGATACACCCTCCCTCTCCAAGGTCTCGCCAGATAATAGTAATGGATGGCCGTCTCCCGCCTATGTTAGAGGGGTGGGAGGAAGGGAGAGTGCTGACTCGACATATTATGACATATTATAGGCGGGAGAAAGAAAGAGGGGTAAATAAAGACGAGACCATTACAGAATAAATGAGGTGTGAAGTGGACGGAGAAAGGGGGGGTGGGGGTTAAGACATATGTTAAAGGAGCCCACCTCGCTTTTTTTATCTTTCTCTCCCTCTTTCTTTGGCTTGTATCCATTCGGCCCCATTCAGCCTATTGTTTTAAGACGTTTACCCCCATCCAGGTGTCGATATTTTCCTGGCGAGGTAGCGAGCCAGCATATATATATTTTTGTTTTGACAGCAAGCTAAATTTGTACATATTTTGATAGATAAAATTTCTCCGGCAAAGCCGGATTTCTCCATACAATGCTGGCTCGCTATCGCTGGCCAGGAAGAAGTCGAAACCTGAATGGGGATAACGTCTTGAAACAGTTGGCGGAATGAGGCCAAATGGATACAAGCCAGGGAAAGAGAGAAAAGGAGAGAAAGATAATAAAAAACAGTGACCCCCCCTTAACGGAAGGTAGGACGTGGTGGAAATTAG
The DNA here is from genome assembly GCA_032716605.1 of Paralithodes platypus. Lineage (NCBI taxonomy): Eukaryota > Metazoa > Arthropoda > Malacostraca > Decapoda > Lithodidae > Paralithodes > Paralithodes platypus. Next base: position 7,047,968 of record CM064564.1, on the reverse strand, counting down.
AAATACCACCTAATCACATATTACTTCCAATTCACAGGTACTGGGGCATTTATATATTTTTATGGGCTGTCTTTCAGAAGGCCTATAGAATTCGCCTAGCAGACACTTCCGGAGGACCTATCACTCTTCTTAGGTGAACTGATTCTGACCTGTGATTTATTAGGAATTGAATTGTTTTTGTTTTTTTATACAGTACCGGTACCATACTTACAAACCTTTAAAATGCACCCTGACAGTGGGGAAGGTTATGCAAATCAGGGAAAATGTTGGTTTAATAATTTAAATACTGTAATTTCAAATTATGAAGGTAATAAAACCGAAAATCTGAAACTCGGTGCCAAGTTTTGGCAATAGTTTGCTTTGATTTTCCAGTATTTTCATAGTACAGTACCGGTAATAAAATAACAAAATTGAAACATTCAAGCAAAGTTTTGACAAAAGTTAGCTTGAACACTAGGTTAGGTTAGGTTCAGGGTACCAAAAGAGGAAATATCCAGTCCTGGATAATTTTTTCTGAAGCTGATCAGGATCAATTTTGCGCGTCGTCCGTGGGGAATGCGGAGCCCCCCGTTTGTTAACAGGGGGCCCGCCGGAGAATTTTTGAGATGTGAAGGTAAATATAGAGTACGCACAATACATGCTCAAAATTTATTATAAGGAATGCATAATAATTGTAAGGAAACGGGATGTTATGTATGTTTACTGGTGTTTAACACCTTACGAGCGGCCTATGCGGTTTATTTATGTGTACCGCACAGCGGGGTGTTTTTAGCCAAAATAGGGCTGTTTACGTGATCATTTTCATGCCTAAATAAGACCCAGAACGTAAAACAAGTACCTATCCCTGAAAGGGCATAAACAGAGCTTTCGAATGACACCATAACGATCCTTGTATGATGGATAGTTTTCTTGCAATAACCGTGCAACGCGAGTGCAAAAAGCAGGTAATTCGGTACTTTCAGTACATAATTGAGTATGTAGCGAGTGAGAGAGGGAGGAGGGAGCTGAGATTTGTGTCAGTAGGTTCGCCGCGGTGGTCTGGAGCAGTCATACGCTCGCTAGTCTCCTGCCACCACTTGTCTCTCTCTCTCAGCCACATTACGTGCTGAAATTGCCACTCGAGTTATGTCGAGCGCCGCCACATAGTCCAGCTTTTTTTAACTCGACTTATGTTGCTCGCCGCTAAATAAGGGTTAATCAGGATACTAGAGGAGCTGGTTGCCTGTCCTTCAGTCTCAAAGGGATTCACTTCAGGACCATTAATGTAGGCATTGAAAACAGGTTTTTAAATTGTTCTAAGCAGTCCATTTTTGTTTTTGCTTTGTAACTTTTGTCCAATAAAGATTTCATGTAGGGCCTATATTTGTTGTTGCATTCCCAGAACTATTACATAATTAATTTATATCCTTTCATATGATACAAGAATTACTATAGAATACTGGTTAAAATACATACCAAGTTTCATGAATAAACTTTGATTAGAACATTTGTTTGTCTATTATTTTCCCTGGTCCAAGTAAAAAATACCTGGGTATTCCCATCTCGGGTTAAGTACAATCAATAGGAACGTAGAAACTCACCATAATTTTCACAACAACTTTAAAAGACCTAAAATTCTGCTAATGCCGAATATATTCAATAAGTCTTCGTTACCCCTGTGAAGACTAAGTCAGGTTATAGTAATGACAAGACATGCCAATTATATAAGGTAACAGGTTAGTTAACGGGTGTGTTGACTGTACAAAGTACAAAGGAGTACAAAGGAAATCAAGCAACAACAGGTCTAGTGACCCTTCTAGGCTGCTTGTCCTCCAAAACACTGAGGATCAAGTGTCCAAACACTGGTTTAGAGTGGGTAAGGGAACATTGGAAAGGGAACTACTGCCCTGGAACTAATGTCCGTGGCAGGACTAGGAAGTTAGTAGGGGACATATGGGTTAGTAACTGAGGGGAGGATAAAATAAAGTTATTCATTTACAAACGCAGTCAGTCGCGGGTTTGATGCAAGATATTTGTCTAGGCGGAGTTTAAATGAATCAACGGTGCTGCAGTCTATAACGTCTCGGGGAAGCACATTCCACAAGTTGACAACTCGATTGAAGAAGAAATTCTTAGATTCGTGTGAGTTAAAAGATTTACCAATAATTTTGCAACCGTTTCCCCGTGTGTAATTAGATTGGTCGATAGTGAAGTACTTACTACAGTTCATATTGTCGATGCCTTTGATGATTTTGAACACTTGAATTAAATCACCTCTTAATCTGCGCTGGGTTAAAGGAAATAGATTTAATTCTCTAGGACGCTCTTCGCTCTTCGTATGGTTTGTTGTTTAGGCTAGGTATCATTTTGGTAACTCTACGTTGAACTCGTTCTAGCTTGTTTATGTCTTTTTGGTAATAAGGGCACCAGCATTGAACGCAGTATTCAAGAAAAGGGCGGACTAAGGAATTGTAAAGGGTTAGGATAACTTCTTTGGATTTATGCTCAAATGACCTGCCTATAAAGCCAATTATTTTGTTTGCCTTCTTAACAACTTCTGAACATTGTTGACTCGGTTTTTGGTTACTCGATATTGTTACTCCCAGATCGGTTTCTCTGTTTACATTCTTAAGCTGAGTGCCATTCATCGAATAGTTTGCTTTAGGTATCCGATATGTAGTACTTTACATTTATCCGCATTGAAACTCATTTGCCAAATTTGGGCCCAATGTGACAATTTATCTAGATTGTGTTGCATATCGTCAACTTGTTCTTTTGAGAGTACGCTATTTGCAATTTTTGTATCGTCGGCAAATTTTGAGATTGTACAGGTGAGACCCTCATCTATGTCGTTGATGTAAATTAGAAAGAGAATTGGTCCTAGTACCGATCCCTGGGGTATCCCGCTACTTACATTGTTCCATTTAGATGCCTTACCGTTTATGACTACTCTTTGCTTTCTGTCGCTGAGCCAATTTTCTATCCATTTCAACACACCGTCTTGTATTCCATGCGCTTTTAGTTTTAGCAGTAAACGTTTGTGGGGAACTTTGTCAAAGGCCTTTTGAAAATCAAGGTATATAATATCTACAGCTTTACTCTCATCGTAGAGGTTGAGGATATCGTGGAAGAAGTCTAAGAGGTTTGTTAAACAGGATAGTTTTTTACGAAAGCCGTGTTGAGTATCTTTAAGTATGTTATTTTCCTCCAAGTGATTTACGAGTCTGTCTCTTATGACCGTTTCTAGCATTTTACATAAAACTGAGGTTAAGCTAATTGGACGATAGTTACTGGGTAGGGATTTGCTGCCTTTTTTTAATATCGGTGTTACGTTGGCTATCTTCCACTGATCAGGCATAGTTCCAGACTGCAAGGATTTATTGAATAGTAATGTCAGTGGTTTGGAGAGCTCATCCTTGGCTTCCTTTAGAACTCTAGGCGAGATTGTATCAGGTCCAGGCGTTTTATTTACCTTGAGTTTATCTAAACAATTCAATACTTCTCTCTCTGTAACGGTGATATTGCTTAGAACATCTGAATTATCAATCTGAATCGGCGATGGTGTAGGGATATCACTGAGGTCTTCTGTTGTAAAAACTGATGCAAAGAAGGTATTGAGGGCATTACTCATTTGTACTTCGTCTTTGGTGTATTCTCCATTTTCATCGACTAATGGTCCAACAGTTGAAGTAACTACTTTTTTCTTTCTGATATAACTATAGAATTCTTTCGGGTTTGTTTTACTTTGATTCGCAATATGTAACTCTAGGGTCTTTTTACTTTGCTTAATTAACTTTTTGGCTTTGCGTCGTAGCCCTACAAATTTCACCCGTTCTTTGTCATTTTGTGAGGATTTTAATCTATCATTAGCAAATTTTTTAGCAAGCAGGCAGTTTGAAATATCTTTATTCCACCATTTGGGCTTATTATTATGGCCTGGACGCCGTATTTTCGATGGTATGCAGTCTTGCACTGCTTTTAGGTAAGTGGTTTCGAATAACTTCCAAGATGTATTTATGTCGTTATTGTTAATTAAAAAGCTCCAGTCAGTTTCTTTAAACATAGCTCTAAGTTTATGAAAGTTTGCTTTCTTGAAATTAGGGATTTTTTCGATGCTACTATTTGGTTCGTTACTAGTAAATTTTAAAGTGAAAGTTATCGTACGATGGTCGCTGTTACTGAATTCATCACCAACATTCAAATGATCTATTAATTCTTCTTTTGTTGCAAGTACAATGTCAAGAACGTTATTACCATGGGTCGGTGTTCGAACAAATTGATAAAGCAAACTCTCTTGCAAGTTCGTATACAAGTCATGTCCGGAGTGTGACTGATTGAGCTGGAGGTCTGTATATTAACGCAAGTATTATTTTTGTATCTTTATTATTCTTTATTAGCACAAAAGATGTGTCGACGTTCTCAATTTGAGGTTTTGACAAGAGGGTAGGGTTGACTTTCTTTGATATAAAGTAAAACGCCACCTCCATTTCGATTTATTCGGCTTTTCTCAAACATTACATAACCGGGAAGTGAATACTCTGCTAAAGTCTCTATCTTCTGTATTGAGCCAAGATTCTGTTATGCCAATCACATCATAAATTTTCTGTAAACACTAGCTCCTCTAAATCTGAAAATGTATTGCGTATGCTACGAGCGTTTGCATAGAAAACCTTTAAATTTGTTATATTAGAACTCACGGAACGCTCTTTAATAATATTGATGGTTCTTGTCGGATCTACATGTACAGTAGGGTCCCGCATAAAACGTGTTCGCATAAAACGAGTCTCGATTAAAACGACCGACCTAAAATATTAATATTTAATTTTCGATCAGAACGAATGTGATCACATAAAACGAGTCCGCCGCCAAAGTGGGGCAAATCCGAGTCGTTTTCATATAGAGCGCCGAAATATCGTACAAAACGTACGAAATATCGTACGCTTTCATATAGAACGCCGAAATATCGTACAAAACGTACGAAATATCGTACGCTCCTGACGGAAATTTACGCTTCCAGTGAACATTGACGATATTGGGCCACCAAAATGCTGTGTTCACATAAAACGCCCTCGTTTATCGATCATATACTCGTTTTATGCGGGACCCTACTGTATGTTCATGGCTGTCCTCGGTCCTCGCTGTCTTCGGTCCTTATCGCTGGTGGTCCTCGGTTGCCTCTGTTTTTTGCTTGGCGTTGGATGAATTATGTCACTGCTGCTTCTTCTCGGATGGCGTTTTTTTATCCATGGCTGCGGACTGCTTCGTGTAGGAGACGACCCATGCGTGCTGAACCCACAGGGTTTAGATGAGTGCCATCCTTGCGGAACAGAGTAGGCTGGTTATAGAAATTATCCCAGAGGTTGATGAATTCAACTTCTTCCTTCAGACACAAATATTTTAGTCGGCTATTTGTGCTGAAGGCCTTGTCGTAGAATTTGTCAGGTGCGTCGATCTTGGGGAGAATGCCTGAGATGATGATATTCCTTGACTTGTTTTTGTAGTGCTGGATCATCTTGCGATATTTCTCCATCAACTCTTCGGATCTGGTGCGCATGATGTCATTTGAACCAGCATGGATGACAAAAAGGGTATATTCGTTTGCATCTTTTGTGGTATCTTCGAAGGCTTCCACAATGTCGTCCAGTCCAGCTCCTGGGATGCAAAATATTTTTCGTCGATTTGGGACTCTGTCGCAGAACTCTTCGACCTGTCCTCGTAGGATGGAATCCCCAACGAGGCTGGTCTCTTCTGGTTCGTGGGGGTAGTGACAGCCCCCCACTTTGGACACTAAGACTAAATGAAGTTAGGTTAAGATAAGGTAATGCAAATTCTCTAGCCTACTCATAACATTATAAACAATTGAACAATAAACTACTAGGCCTATATTCCTTGAACAAATAAAAACAAATAATTGTACATAAGGCTGCGGAAAGATTCTTCAGTGATACCTAAGTCATGGCCGGGAAATCTATAAATGCACTGTAGGGGGTAGGCCTAGCCTGTACACTCTTATTAAATTGTACCGGTATTCTGGCTAAAAAGTTACCAGTACAGTATATGAAATAAGAAAAACAAAAACAAAAATAAAAAAATAAAAATAATGGTAAGACTGTGAAAGTATTCTTCAGTGATACCCAAATCATGGCCGAGAACTCTATAAATGCACTGTAAGACAGCAGGCCTAACCTATACAGTATGGTACCGGTACAGTGTACTGTACTCTTATTAAATTGTGCCGGTACTATGGCAGAAAATTTTATAATAACATAGCAGCAGACCTCACTTTGGACACTAAGTTAGGTTAGGTTAGGACCGTCTGTTACGTACCGTATCGTAGGTTTGATTAGTTAATATACAGTAATGCTAATCCTCGCAACTCCTCCACTTAATACATGATAAACGACAATGAAACACCATATTCCTCAAAGAAATAATACAAAAAAAAGTAATTATATATATAGCTGCAAAAGTATTCTTCACTGGTACCCAATCTCAAATGATTAATCATATTGCCAGGATTCCAAAAACTCTACAAAATTTACAAATTTACTTTAGGCCTAGACGGTGCCGTGGCAGGTCTATCCTATTGCCTAGTCTTATTAAAGTCACAAAGTGTGCTTAACTTCTCAAGCCAAAATAAAAAGATTAGAACTTCTAAACACTGGCAGTGGCTAATGAATGGTGTTTTATGACAAAAAATAAAAATAAAAAACATGGTAGGCATATTACTGACTTTTAGCACCAACAGTTAGCCCAGCGATTGATTTTATGCAGCCCATCAGGCATCAATGTTAACCCTCTGTTCCCGGAAGGGCTCTTGAACGCCCATAAAAAAGCATACACGAGTTGCCCGGAAGGGCTCTTAAACACCCATGAGCTCAAAGCCTGTGAGCTTGGTGTGCGAGGCGTCGGTCCGACGCATGTAAACAACAGCCGGCTGGACCGACGCCCCGCATCTCCGGCCACAAGAAGGAGAGCGTCGCTTGTTCGTGTGTGCCTGTATGTTGTTGTTAAGTATCGAAAAGTAGTGTAAAGTGGCTGTTTTTGCTATAAAGTTATCTCCAATGAAATCATCATCACAACTCAACCAGTTGACTTAGAGAGCTCTACTTAACGCCATTCTACAGGTAAATAACACAGCTACGCTTGGGGATGCGTGGGAATGCGGGAAGCAGTCAGAATAACAAATATACGGTAGCCTAGCCTAGACGTTTTTCGGCCAAAACACCCGGGTTTCGGGGAATATTTATGTAATGCGTAGCCGGGGCTGGAAGGTTAAGACACGGCCCCCGATAGTGGGAAGGGAAATTGAGGGATAAAAAGTGATAAGCCATATATTTTAATAGTAGGGGGCACAACCCTCATTTTCCCATTACCGTTTGCCGCGGGATACAGAATAAGTCGGGGGGGGGGGGCCTCCCAGGACTTATTCAAATTCTCAAAGGGTAAATACTCATTTCTAGTAATAGGACTAATCATTAGCCTATTATAGAAAGCTTATATACCGGTACCTAAAAAAATATTGGTAAGGATGTAGTATTCGGGCGTACCGCCCGCCTTGTCAAACATGTTCCCGTCTATTTTGACTGCCGTGGGATACAATAAGGTTGCGGAACTAGATGAGAATTTCAAGTCCTGAGGAGGGGTGAGAGCCCCTCAATAAATCATATAGGCCGACCCCTGTAATCCCACGGCAAACGTTTATTAACATAGGCTAGCCTATAGCCTAGCTTATTTTTTGCTGTCTTTAACCTCAAATCTTCCTTGATCTTCATTATCATAGCCCCACTAGTGGGGGCTGGGGGCTGTCTTAACTTCTTAAGATTGTTGGATAATGGGTTAGGCCTAATAGGCCTAGGCCTATAATATCTGAAGGAAAATACACTCGCACAAAAATATGCTACTGTACTTACAAAATCCCTGTTGGTGCTAAAAGTCTAAGTCACAGTCACAAGAAGAAGGCTTTGTTCGACTCGGTTCGCTTATAAGTGTAAACAAAACACAATTGCCTATTGCCTATTGCCTCTCAGGTGCAAAATCGTATATAATTACTTTAGGAGCTGCATTTGGATTTCAATTGGCAAGAATGTTAAGGGCGGGTGTACCGCCAGCCTTGTTTACACTACGTGTAGTGGCGTCGGACCTAGGCCATCATGTTCCCGTCTATTTTGACTGCCTTTGGATACAATAATATGTTGAGGGGGGGCTTTGCCCCCCCTCACCCCCCCCCCATGACATATTGCCATCATCATATATATTGCCAACAGGCGACAAATTACCGAAAAAAATCGCCGTCAAAATAGACGCGAACTTAACCACGGCGATCGACAACTGTAAATACAGTATTATGACGGCGGCGGGGGAGGAGTCGGACCTTTGCAATCATGTTCCCGTCTATTTTGAATGCCATTGGATACACTAATATGTTGAGAGGGGGCTTTGCTCCCCTCACCCCCCCATGACATATTGTCATCGTCGATTCTTCATATACATTGCCAGCAGGGGGCAAATAACCGAATTAATCGCCGTCAAAATAGACGCGAAGTTAACCGCGGCAATCGCCCTATATAAACATGACGACCGTACGCCCGGAGTCTACATCCATCCCCTTCAATTCAAGTGATATTTAATAGTTATAAGATCATAGCAAGTGTAGAGTACAATGTTAAGGCAAACAACTATAGTTTGATGAGTTTAATGTCCATATGTAGCTGAGGACTCGACTGTAGCCATGGCCAAATTCTGGATTTTTTTTTTTTTTTCAGATGTTAATTCGGGATCACAAAGAAAATGGGCAAATTTTGGCACACTGGTTAGGTTAGTCACCTTAGGCTACTCAGCAAGGCCCAGGGGTTTGGGGGTGAAAGGTTAGGTACCGGTAGTTTAGGTTAAGTTAGTCAGCCGGGGTTTGGGAATCTACAGTAGGTTAGGATAATTTGGCTAGGTTAGGTTAGACATGAAGAATTTGAAATTTCTAGCTAACTTATGCCAAAATGTATCTCTAATTTCATATTTTTGGCTTTATTACCTTCATAATTTCAAAAAGCTTCTTATTTTACTGGCCATTACAGCTACCGGTACTGTATATATATTGGTCAACCCCCCATTTTCCAATTTTCATAGGCTAGCTCTCCCAACTAGGCCTATAGGGGTACGTATTTTGGTTAAATTCTAGCAACCTTTCACGGAGATATTCCCATGCTCGCAGTACGACCATTACGCATGTAGTTTGACCATTATTTTCGAAATAATCCCATGACCAGCTGTAATTTACCCCCTGTTGGCAATATATACCGGTAGGCTATGATGACGACAATAAGTGCTAGGGGAGCGAAGCCCTCCTCAATCAATCCAAAATTTATCGGCAAGAATGTAGTTACCGGGTATACCCGGTCTTGTTTACACTACGCGGACGCTCACCATCATGTTCCCGTCCATTTTGACTGCCTTTGGATACAAAAATACATTACCTTAACCAAACAACCTAACCTAACCTAACCTAGTATTATAGCCTAGATATATAAGTATTTATAGATGATTTACGTTGTATGTCGGTAGTGGTACACCCGGTAACTACATCCATCCCAATTTATCAAATTAGAAGAGAATGTAACAGCGGCGAAAGGTTTCTTGAATAATACATGTTTTATAAGTGTGTTGCTTTCTTAAAAACTAGTCAATTATTAACAAAACAATACCCGGTAGTCAAAATCAAACAAACCACACCAAAATCCATTGGTAAAACCAAAGCGTTAAATCTAAATTCACATTGGCAGAAAGAGCAAATTTACCAAATTATTCATTCGCATTAAGCTATGATTTCCATCGTATATCACTCACTCCCTAACTTAGCCCAAGCCCACCTAGCCCATATGGTAACATTCAACAAGACTACATTGGCCTTATTTACCATGTTTTTTGTTCAAGGAATATAGTGTTTCATAGTTGTTTTGCGTGGTGGATTTGCATAAACTTACCCATTATCTATCAATCTGAAGATATAGCGTCAAATTGTGCCATTTATTGGGTGAATCGCGCTTTTACAGTAGGTAAGGGAAATTGTGAGGTACATTGGATACACGATGGGTTGAGGGGGGGCGTTGCCCCCCCCTCACCCCCCCTTGATTTATTGTCATCCTCATATATGTAGATCTGTAAGGGGGCAAAAACAGGTTGCCAGTATTTCGTTTTTGTGAGGCCTAACGCTCACGCCATTTATTGGGTGAATCGCACTCACCGCATCTTTCAAAACAAGGAGGTAAAGGCAAAGGATTCATTGTGCGCAATGCTTTGTTTACGGTCGGGACTTATTATTTTTGTGTTATTTTTCGGTGTAATCGGGGTTTTTTTTCAAGTGTCGATAACGAAATTCCTCCATGCGGACTATAATGAGAAAAATAGGTACGATTTTAGTTACTGGACACCTATTTGACAGGTACCGCCAACGATTTAATACATATTTTTTTTCGGTTTCCACGCATCCAACACCAAGCTACACCCTTTTCTGGTGTACGAACACTAAAAAAAGCAATGGGGACACTTTAATAATGATAATATGAGACGAAATATAAAGACAACTCTGTTGCGTTCGTGTTAGTAGCGTCGCTTTGTTTACTTTACGCTCGGAGTGACTTCCCGGCGCCTTGGCGGTCGACTTAAAATGACTAAGCTTATAACCAGTTGTTGGGTACATTTTTTGATCAAGACTTGCGCTATAGGCCGTGGGATACAGGATACGGGTTGAGGGGGGGCTCTGCCCCCCCCTCACCCCCCCGTGAATTATAATAATCGTCATATATGTTGCCAGCAGGGGGCAAGTAAAACAGCTGGCCATCACCTCGAGCGTCCTGGGTAAACAAACCGCGACGATCTGAAGCGACGACGGACTCCCGCCGCCGATTTTCGGCACAAACGCGCCGTTTTATTCTCGTCGAAAACCACATTTAAAAAGTTATATCGTTTTCAATACTATTACCGGACCAGAAAAAGGTGTAGCTTAGTGTTGGATGCGTGGAAACCGAAAAAAAAATATGCATTAAATCCTTGGTGGTACCTGTCAAATAGGTGTCCAGTAACTAAAATTGTACCGAAAAATATGTCTAGTCTATTGGTCCCTAATAAATTGTGGGAAGGATGTAGTTACCGGGTGTACCACTACCGACATACAACATAGATCATCTATAAATACTTATAATAAAATAAATACTTATAAATCTATAATACTACAGTAGGTTAGGTTAGGTTAGGTTGTTTGGGTTTAATTCTAGTTTCGCTTTCACAGCATACTCATAAATTTCTATGGCTACTTTAGAGTTGTCATATACCATACTTAATTACTATATATGTCCAAAGCGGCGGAAATGCATTATAAGGAATTATACCTACTGTAAAAAAAATATATATTTTCTCCCCCATATGCGGCACCATAGCTATTACATAATACTAGGTTAGGTTAGGTAAGGTTGTTAGGTTAGGCTAATGTCGTTAATGTAGTTTTATTATCATTATATTACGTCTTTTACCCAGCAATTTCCCTGATCTTCATAGTTGGTCGGGAAGCTATGCCTTTACAACGGCGCCTCCCTTTTGTCGCTGTGTACGTGAAACTAGAATTTTACCGTTGTTTGGTTAGGGTAATGTATTTTGGTATCCAAAGGCAGTCAAAATAGACGGGAACATGATGGGGTACACCCGGTAACTACATTCTTGCCTAAATTGTTTCTAATAGGGCGGATGTAGTGTCCTTGAAGATTATCACCCAAATTATCATATCCCAACTAGGCTAACCTAAAACGAACTGGACAAACAATAAGCAAAATACCTTATCCACGAATATATCCTAGGCCCTATACACGAATAAAAAATGGTGGCTATTTATCCCTGAAGTCAATATTTCCCCCATAAACTTGTAGAAACAGAAAATAACAACTCAAGTGTCTGTAAGTGTTGTCCGGAATTAATGAAAGAGATGGAAAACATTCCAATATAATCGAAGGAATTTACTGTAGGCAATAACTAATGCGTATACCCAATAAAGACCTTCATTTCGGTGAGATTGCTTTCCCTCTTTTGGGACGAGAATATTTAGCAGTTACTTTGAAGAGCTACGTATATATTTCTTGAATCTATGCTATTGAACAGATGCTAGGGATGTTAAATATCTACTTGTGACCATAAAAAAAGCACTAATTACCTTAAAAAGATGACAACCTGGCAAAAATGTGAAGGAACAACCACCGGGAAATCAAAACTTTTGTTTACAAATGCTCGTTTTCTAAGCTGGTTTTCTAAGCGGCATCAAAGAAAACTGATTTGAAAAATGGGTAACTAAAATAAAAGTCGCAGCACACCCGACAGTACCACACCCGGGATTTCACACGCGTACAATACACACATTTACGCTTGCACTTACTGTATATACACACATCCAATCAACAACAATCGTTCCCCTTAATATTGGGGCTTGCACTGCAGGTAGAATATAGAATAAACATTCCAGGTACACACACACACACACCTTCAGCAACATTCCCCAAACTTATGTTGAATAAGAATGACACATTTTGTAAATTTTTCGGTAGAAAAATGTCCCGGCCGAAGGCCGATTTCTCTTAAAATTTCAGGCCTGCTCTCGCTCGCCAGGAAATAGACATCTAAATAGCATAAAAGGTCTTAATATTGGCAAAGACATGGGGCGAAAAGTCTTAAAATCGACAAACTAATGAGGCAAACATCTTAAAATCGGAAAACTAATGGGGCTAAATATGAGGGAGAAGGGGGGAGGGGATCTACAAAAACTACCCATCTCCCCTTAATAAGTTTTAGGCTCAGACTTTCTCTTCTTTCATTGATATCCACCTGAAACTCAACTTTGTATATACCTCCAGAAATGCACATGCTGGTGGGGTATATAAATAAATAAATAAAAAAAGTGGGGATTGGGCCTGAGTAAATAAATAGATAGATAGATAGATAGGGTCACATATATTCATCATTGGTTGGAGATGGTGGGTGACCTTTATCGACAGACTTTAATAAGGACATATAAAGCAAGGTGAATGTGTTACACATTCACCAGATAAGAAGCTGATTTAACAAAAAGAAAAACAAAGGGAATTAAGGGGGGGATAGTTCATTGTTTGGTCGACTTCTACAATGCATTTATGTTTTTTTGTTTTCATCCCTAGACCTCCATCAAACTTATACCGTGTATATATATATATATATATATGTATAAAATACAAATAAATAAAACAACATCCACCTTCAAGATATTTTTTTAAATTTTCCAGTATAAAATGTCCCTTCTAAATTACAGGCTCGCTATCGTTCACCAGGAAAAAAACTCGACACGTAAATGACAGGAAAAGTCTTAATATTGACAAAGAAAAGTGGCGAAGGTCTTAAAATCACCAAACTAATGGGCCGAACGTCATAAAATCTGAAAACTAAAGGGGCTAAGCATAAGGGAGAAGTGGGGCCAGAAAAAAACGACCATCTCCCCTTCAGCAAATATACTGTAGACCCAATAGAAAGAGTCTTACTTCATTAACCAAAAAAACGTATAGTGCTCGGTGTGATCATAAATTTATTATATTATATACCCTGTTAAGAACGATCTGTGGCAATTATATGGGTAAGCCTATCCCAAATGAACCCTCTGACTTTCATATACCCTTCCTAATCTGAACTAAATCATCTAATAATAGTCGGGGGGAAAAAAACAGAGAAGAAATGCGTAATTGGATCTTGAAAGGGTTAAGAACTCGTCCTCCTTGCTCGCTCTCGCTCTCTCTCTCTCTCACACAAACCCACACGAGACACGGGCATCAGGATCTAGCTTGGGTAAGGTCAGGATTCGCTCAGTCTGCTAATACTTACGAGAGAAAACGGTGAAAATTAGTATGATTAGGAGTTAAGATAGGTCAGATGGTGGTGGAGGGGGTGGTAGAGGTGGTGATGGAGGAGGGGGTTAGTGGAGGTCGTGGAGGAGAAGTGGTGGTGATGGAGGATGTGGGGTAGAGGTGGTGGATGAGGAGGGGTAGTGGTGGTGGTGGTGAGGTAGAGGTAGTTGGGGTGGTGGTGGAGTAGAGGTGGAGGGGAAGGGGTAGGGTGGATGGGTAGAGGCAGTTGAGGGGGTGGAGGAGATGGTGTAGGTGTAGAGGTGGTGGTGGAGGAGGGGGTTAGTAATGGTGGTGGTGGTGGAGGAGGGGGTTAGTAATGGTGGTGGTGGTGGAGGAGGGGGTTAGTGGAGGTGGTGGTGGTGGAGGCTGTTAGGGTTTATTATATGCTTCCCATGTGTGTAAGTTGTTAACATTTTCTTCCACAAAGATGGGGTCCATTCATATATAATGGCACCAACGACGCTAGTTAATATTGCCCAAGTTAATATAACGTATTCCATATGTAAATGTAGGAAAATCTATATAATTAACTCTTACTGTACAAGCGACGTCTTTTCAATATTATTCTGCCTATATTTATACGACTTTATGCAGTTTAAGAAGGATCTGTGGTAGTAAATACGGTTAAGTGAAATAGTCCGAAGCCTGTTGATTGCTGCGGGCCCTTCTTAAACTGAACAAAATCGTCTAATAGTAGCCAGAATATAGCTAAAAGGACGGCACCGGTACTGAAGGGGTTAAAGAACACCAAAATGGCAGTAAAGCCGGTATCACACGAGCGCTTTTTCCTTCAACACTGGTCTAGCAGCTTATGAAGTCAACATTTAAAATATTTCGGTTGCCTAAATGTATCTACCATCATTCGCTTATCTAGAAAATAAAAGCCGAAAATCGCTAGAAGAATGCCACAATCTCTAGAACATCACTCTAAAATGGTTCGAATCTTCAGAATACCGCTAACTTCATATCGCTAGATGTAAAAATTGGCTTCTAGATCGAAATAAATGCCTCTAGATCTAGCGGAAAAGGAGCTAAACTGGCACCACTGGACTGCTGGCGGCCTATCCAGAAATTCGATTCGCTCTCTTTTTTTTTCTTTTTTTCCGAGTAAGCAATTCTTGAGATACTGATTATCGACCAGCTGGAGTGGGCGAAGAACTGGCTCACCTCGGTATTAAAGATTTTTTGGGGAGAGTTGACCTAGGGATCTTTTCGTGTACAGAGACTGGACATGTGTACAGTATTTTTTCACTTTGTAAACACATGACAAGTTTACAGTAGGCCTATGCTGTCACTTTGTAAACACAGTGACAGCATAGGCAACAGTACCAGTATGCTGTTATATCTATATACTCAAGCCCAATCCCCACTTTTCCTATTTTGCTTTCTTTTCTTTTTCCTTCTTTTCCTTTTTTGGGGGGATGGCCGACTCAAGACAGAGCCAGATTAGGGACAACACAACAGAAAACAATGCACACACAAAAACAAAATACAAATTCACACCAAATAAATACATAAATTATTACATTATACATTATAAAATTATCAGAATGAGTGACTTCTAACAATGGCTCTCATACATATCGCAAAAACATAATTATGATGTAGCATTTTGGCTCCCTGAAGATGACACCTACGGTCCTACACCTTAAATCTTGGGAACCTAAGTTTTCATATTTTAAGACGTTCGGCCCATTAGTTTGGCGATTTTAAGACCTTTCTCCCTATTTCTTTGTCAAAATTAAGACTTTTCGTAAAAATTTAGCGGTCGATTTTTTTTCCTGGCGAGCGATAGCAAGCCTGTAATATAGTAGACATTTTTCTAGCGAAAAATTTACACATTTATCTTGAATTGAAGGGGGGGTCTTTGGGTGGCTAAGTATCGGTGTATTTACAGTATCGGAGTATCGGTATCGGCTCTAAACTGAGTATCGGTATCGGCCAAAATATTAGTATCGGTACATCCCTATTCCACACCTTTAACCCGGGAACGGCGAGGGGGGGGGGGTAATGAACTAGCTCCCCATGGGTGACCATATGGGCTCCATTCAGGCCTATATAATCGTCATTTATATATATAATCGTCATTTTACGATAAATATCGTTATTACCTATTCATATGAGCCTATTTTACCTTCACTATGAAGATAGTAACTTGTAACAACAATCAAACCAGTGAAAATATAATTTTTCTGGTCAAAATTGCGAATATAGATGAACCAGCCCATTCATGAATTTTGGGAGAAAATTGAGGCAACCCTCCCTCCACGAGGCCTCAAGCCACACTGAGCCTACTCATACACACACTCGCTTGTGTAACACACCTGCTAGGCACGTAAGCACATGCCCCACACAGTTTGCTAATGTTAGCACAAAAATATACCAACAAATTAGGGGATAACAGGGAAAATAGGTGATAATTGAAGGGGGAGGGGATGTGGAGGAGTGATATGAGGTATAGGGGAAAAAAAAAAAAAAAAAAAAAATAGTGCTGTTTAAATGGTATTTTTAGGCCTTCCTCTTAAGAGCTTTTCCGCCGTCGCCCAGTAAAACCTCTTAAGAGCTTTGCCGCCATTTACGGGTTAATAGTACATTAATACAGAAACTTGAGCCAAGTCTTGTACTTACGAGATGTAATATCTATCTATCTATTGCCGGACGCCGTGATCCCCAAAGGGGTGACCACGAACGAAACGCCCCCATGCACCTCTTTCGCCAATCAGTCGACAACCCTTCTCCCATCCAGCACCGCTTTCACACATATACTGTGCTTAACTCCATCCTTCCACCTCTCTCTCGGTCTACATCTCCCTCTCTGTCCTTCCACCTCAATCCTATACAATCTCTTAGTCATTATCTCGCTTACCATTCATTCCATATGGCCGAACCATCTCAAGGTGTTCCTTTTCACACTTACCAGCACATCTACATCCACACCACACCGCTCTCTTACCTCCTCATTCGTCTGTCTATCTCTTCATGTAACTCCGCACGCACTTCTCAAGTACCGTCACTAATTTCCACTCCTCTCATTCTTGGCTTATCTCTCTCCAACAACGTCCATGCTTCGCTCCCGTAAGTCAATGTCAGGATTACCACACTGTCATGCAAGGACTTCTGTACTTCCATGCTGACCACATTATTTCTTGTTACTGCTTTCAGCGTTCCTACAACCCTCTTCCCCTGTTGCAACCTCTCCCGCACTAATTCATCAATACTCCCAATTTTACTCAACACACTGCCCAAATACTTAAATGAGCTGACATTCTCTATAGCCTGACCGTTCAACCACACCTCACACTCTGTGGCTGCACCCTTTTCAAAGACCATAACCTTACTCTTCCCCACATTTACCTTCAGATTTCGTTTTTCACACACTGTTCCAAACATATTTACCAGACCTTGCAACTCCCATTCACTATCGCTCATCAGAACTGTATTGTCAGCATACAGTACAGCAGTATAGGCAACTTCCACTCATTTCCTTCCCTTATCAGCGGTACACCAACATCCACTGCTCTTCCTTGAACTTATTTCATGACTCCATCCATATATATATTGAACAACCATGGGGACATCACACACCCTTGCTTTAACTCAACATTCAGATCAAAGAATTCGCTCTATTCATTCTCCACACATACTGATGCCTTTGCACCCTCATACATGCTCTTCACTGCTTTCAGCAACTTGCCACCTACTCTGTATATTTTCGGTACCGGTACTTTCCACACTCGAATGTCACCTGTTCCTCAGCATAAACACATGACCACAGGCTAGGTATACCCAAAACTAACCAAACATAACATAGGCGAATTGATCGACCAGTTAGGGAGGTGTGGCAGAGAGGTCTTGCCACTGGACTAGTAATCCAATGGACCCGGGTTCGAATCCCAATATGTCAATGGGAAGATATTATTGGGATGGAATTTGTGCTGTACCTAGTTTCAGTGCATTACCACAGCACACTGAAATGCTAAAACAAAATACCCTCATTGTTCCCGGATTAAATAGCACTGTATGAATATTCCCATATTCAAAATATGCTACAGGGGGGCAATGCCTAGTGAGTTAATTGCTCAATAGGTGGCGTTCTGAGAGTGAGGGTCCGAGCCTGGTCAGTGAGACTGTGAAGCGCAGAGACGAAGCAGTTTCAGAGATGGAGTTGGTTTCGAGCCATGAATAGGTGCTTCGCATGTCTCACTCCCTAGACTGGAACAAGACCTCACGGGCCTCAGCATGTTCAGCGGTAGAGTGTAAAGGCTATCAGCCTATGCCCGAGAGGGAGTAGTTGCGAAAAAAGAAAAAAAAGGGCGACAAAACACAAAATCGAGGCAAGATTTGGCGGTAGAATGTAGAGTTCGGGCGTACCGCCAGCATTGTTTACACTACGCGGAGCGGCGGCGGATGCTTGCCATCATGTTCCCGTCTATTTTAACTGCGGCGATCAACCATGTAAACATGACGGCGGCGGCGGACGCTTGCGATCATGTTCCCGTCTATTTTGAATGCCATTGGATACAATAATATGGGCTTTGCCCCCCCTCACCCCCCCAAAATCGCTGTCAATATAGACGCGAACTTAACCGCAGCGATCGACCTACCGGTATGTAAACATGACAACCGTACGCCCGGACACTACATCCATCCCGATTTGGCTCAGGTTTTTGTATGTTTCAAGAGGGCCTAATTAGGGATCCGGATGGATACACGATGGGTTAAGGGGGGCCCCACCCCTCTCACCCCCACCCCAGGACTTATTGTAGCCTAATCATTTATCATCATATATGTTTCCAGTAGGGGCCATTACCATGAGCGAGATATGATAATCAAGTAAACATCCCGCACGCGCTTTGGTATAAACAGATCGGCCAGCCGGGCCAGGTACTAGTCAACAAACCTGGTAGACGAAAACATGATGTGGCAGATTTATCACAGACTGTAATCTTACAGGCGCCTCTAACACAAAGTATTGTGCAGCAATTGGTAGGTAATCAACTAGTGCCAAGGATGAACATTGTGTTTCACAGGTAGAAGTACCGGATATTGCGTTCACGGCGAAACTATGGAGGTGGTAAATCTGCACCAACAGTTCTAGCCTAGTACTGGTACTCATTTTTCATATAAAAAAAAATATATTAGCGGACATTTGAGGTTAAAGTTCCGAAAAAGTTTTTTTGCTGTATCTCAAAATCTATAGTTTATACATACCGGTACAGTACTTGAAAATTGTCATGAATGTATTTGCAGGCAGTGTTAACAGCCTGTAAAAGCCATGGACCCGGGTTCAAATCCCGATATGTCAATGGGAAGATATTATTGGGATTGAATTTGTGCTGTACCTAGTATCAGTGCATTACCACAAAGCCCACCGAAATGCCAAAAAAATACTCTCATTGTTCCCTGATTAAATAACACTGTATGAATATTCCCATATTCAAAATATGTTACAGGGGGACAATGCCTAGTGAGTTCACTGCTCAATAGGTGGCGTTCTGAGAGTGAGGGTCTGAGTCTGGAGGGTGAGACGGTGAAGCACTTGAACGAAGCAACCAGCCGCTTCAGAGATGGAGCTGCTTCGAGCCATGATGGATGCTTCACATGTCTCACTCCCCAGACTGGAACAAGACCTCACGGGCTTCACCGTGTTGAGCGGTGGAATGTACAGGCTCTCAGCCTATGCCCGAGAGGGAGTAGTTGGAATATAGAAAAAAAAAAAAAAAAAAATGTATGTCACTTTATCTTTAAAAATCAAAGGGTAAGAGTTGTGTTACCAGGCGTACTGACCGCTATGTTTACATACTCGCACGCTTGCAGTTACATTCGTGTCTATTTTAAGTTTTTTAACTGCTGTTATTTGCCCCTGCTGGTAATATATAGCCTATGATGATGACAAATTTAAGTCATGGGGGATGAGGGGGTCAAATCCCCCCCTCACCCCATTAGTGTATCCCACGGCCGCCGGCCGGTAACAAAACAATTACCCAACACCTGCCCAGAGGAATCTGGGATACAATAATGGGTTGTGGGGGGGGCTTTGCCCCCTTCACCCCCCCATGACTTATTGTCATCATCATAATATTACCAGCAGGGGTAAATAACAACAAATAACAGCAGTCAAATTAGACGCGAATGTAACTGCAAGCGTATGGACTATATAAACAAAGCGTACGGTACGCCCGCTAACACAATTCTTGTACGTATGTATGTACGGTGTACAGTCGGTCAAGCCACCGCATGGTTGGGCCGTGGTATGATTGGGCCACGGTGTACTTGTTATTTGCCCCCCTGCTGGCAATATATATGATGATAATAAGTCATGGGGGGGTGAACCCATCACTGTATCCCATGGCAGTCAAAATAGACGAGAACATGATTGCCAGCATACGAGTAATGTAAACACTACCGTACATGGGCGGCGGCCCAACGGTCACCATGGGACCGTATGTACAGTACTCAGGCACATACCCCATAGCTGGAGGCAGAGGGTCCGGGACCGGGACCACTTTCGCGTTCTCTCGCCCCTTTCTTTGTCTCGACTTGTAGGTGATTTTTACAAGGGGAGGAAGATTCCTAAGCCCTTGCCTCCACAAGGAAAAATAGGACAGTAAAAGAGACAGACAGATACAGCTAAGGTTGTGTAGAGGATGCTAAACCTCACTCTGGATAGGACCAGCCCTCACCCAACACAATTCTTACCCTGGTAATATATGATGATGACAAATGTCACAGGGGGTGAGGGGAGGCAAAGCCCCCCCTCAACCTATTATTAGGTCAATATGCAGGAGACGCAACAATATAGGTAACAAATTTCTAATATCAGTTTTGGGTTCCTATCATCATATGCTTCATTGCTATATAATTTCTATCCTCGGGAAAAACAAAAATTCTTGGGATTTTTTATTTTGTTTTCATTAACCCAACCAAAAAACCTAACCTAACCTAATAGCCCCCAAATACATATATGTTAGGTTAGGTTAATGAAAAAAAGAAAAAAACCCAAGAAAAAAAGAAAAAATCCTAAGATTTTTTTTTCCCGGGGATAAAAATTATATAGCACTGAAACATATGATAGGAACCCAAAACTAATATTAGAAAGTTGTTACCTATACAGTATTGTTGCGTCTCCTACATATTTACCTACTGTATTATTGTATCCCACGGCCGGTAACAAAAAGCTGGCTGTGGGATACAATAATGGGTCGAGGCCTTGAGGGGGACAATACCCCCATGACTTATTGTCATCATTATATACAGTATATTACCAGCAGGGGGCAAATAACAGCTGGCCGTGGGATAATTTCAGAGAAAAATAAAACATTACAGTAGTGTCAATATTTACGAGATGCACCACAGCTATTTTAAAGTTTTTGTGTTTTGGATTTGTTATTTTTATGGTTTATAAGCTTTCTATAATAAAATTATTTCATGGAAATTAGAATTTACCCATTATCCAACAATCTAAAAACACAGCCCCCGATAGCGGGAATGGATATTAAGAATAGGGAAATTGAGGGGTAAAAAGCGTATAAAGCGAATAGATAATATTCAAGACCTCTTTCGCCGCCCTATTAGAAATAATTTATTAGGGAAAATAGGGACCAATAGACTCGCCATATTTTTCTCATTATAGTCCGCATGGAGGAATTTTGTTATCGACACTTGAAAAACCCTGATTACACCGAAAAATAACACTAAAATAATAAGTCCCGACTGTAAACAAAGCATTGCGCCCAATGAATCCTTCGATTTGACTCCTCTTCTTCTTGTTTTGAAAGATGCAGTGAGTGCGATTCACCCAATAAATGGTGTGTGCTTTACTCACAAAAACTAAATACCGGCAACCTGTTTTTGCCCCCTTACAGATCTACATATATGAGGATGACAATAAATCAAAGGGGGGGTAAGGGGGGCAACCCCCCCTCAACCCATCGTGTATCCAATGTACACCACAATTTCCATTACCTACTGTAAAAGCGCGATTCACCCAATAAATGGCGCCATTTGACGCCGTTTCTTCAGATTAATGAATAATGGGTAAGTTAATGCAAATCCTCCACTCAAACCATGAAAAACAACAATAAAAAACTATATTCCTTGAAAAAAGATAAATAAAACTTGGTAAATAAGGCGGCTCTAGCTATCTTGAATGTTACCAGAGAATATATTGCAGTTTCAAATAAAAGTTGGCTCGGGTTTAAGCATTTTCGAGACACATAAAACCAAATTTTTTAAAAACCCGAGCCAACTTTTGACGAAAGTTGGCTCGGATTTCACGGGATGGAGTGGGTAATAGCCTAGCCTATGTTAATAAATAGAGTCAACTTTGAGGAGACATTAGCCTAACCTAACAACCTTACCTAACCTATCCTAGTGATCCTATCTTGGTGATGGGCTGGTCTATCAGAATGAGAGTTGAGCGTTCTCTGCCATACCCATAGCTTACTCTGACTGTTCCTTTTACTTATATAATTTCTAGATCTCAAGTGACGGCGTCTTTTCCGTGGATTGACCTCCCTACTGCCAACCCTGGCAGATTGGGAGCCAAAGCGTCACATTTTTCCTTTGCCCCTCAACTTTCCCTTTATAATTGCTGAGGGGCACAGGGCCTTGGGTGGGGCTTTTGTTTCCCAGGCGTTTCCGCACCCTCCTCAGCTCCCCGCCTTTGAGTGGCTTCGGTCACCTGGGCATTATTAGTGGTAAGCTGGGAGGGTTCTGTGGGGGCGATCGGTTATGGCTTTGGCCTTGCTCGGGACCTTGGGGCTGCTCGGCCAGACAGCCTGAGGAACACCAACAACAACAACCTATCCTAGTAGGCTATTATGGGTGGGGGCCTCCACTTCCCCACTGGTTGGGTAAGTGGTAAAAGTGCAAAAAACACAGTATTATGGAATTTATGGGACATAGCCTACAGTATGGTACCTCGGCAACGAGTGGGCCGAGAGGTTCACAACAACATGAGTGCGGTGGCAGACGCAAGTTAAAATAAGAAATCATCGTACTGTATTTATTACCCATTAATTTCCGGAAGTTAGCCTAAAACCAAAAAGAAAAACCATGGGAAAATTAGTGGTAGGCTAGTTTCGGACTTTCGGTTATATTTTCCGTTAATGACATCCTTACCAAAATCTGCACTTTTCTAACCTGCCGCCAAACAAAAAATGGGATGGATGTAGAGTTCGGGCATATGGTCGTCATTGTTTACATAGGGCGATCGCCGTGGTCGCACTTACGTTCCCGTCTATTTCGACGCTATATTTTCTGCTATTTGCCCCCTGTCCTTACTACATGAATACTAGGTTAGGTTAAAATAGACGGGAACATGATGGGAAAGGTCCGACGCAACTACGCGTAATGTAAACAAAGATGGTGGTACGCCCGCTCACTACATCCTACCCCACAAAATATATAGCCTATAGGCTAGAGTATAGCCCTAGGATAGTAAAGACACAGGAAGACACAGGCCGGCTGCAAGAGGACATAAATAAGGTGTTCCAGTGGACCAGCGAAAATAACATGCAGTTTAATGAAGACAAATTTCAACTAATACGATACGGAGATAAGGATTTCGTTAAAGAGAGCACAAGTTACATAACAGAATCCAATCACATAATAGAACGTAAACACAATGTGAAAGACCTTGGGGTGATAATGTCTGAAAATATGGGATTCAAAGAATCAAAGAACATAACCAGGTCAAAGTTGCAGCTGCGAAACGGCTAACAGGTTGGATTCTACGAACATTTAAAACTCGCGGTGAAATCTCTGATGCTACCGCGGCTAGAATACTGTAACGTAGTAACATCCCCATACAAATTAGGTGAAATTAATGACTTAGAAAGTGTACAAAGAAACTTCACCTCACATATAAACTCAGTAAAACAGTTAGGGATGGATGTAGTTACCGGGTGTACCACTACCGACATACAACATAAATTATCTATAAATACTCATAAATCTATAATACTAGGTTAGGTTAGGTTGTTTGGTTTGGGTAATGTATTTTTGTATCCAAAGGCAGTCAAAATAGACGGGAACATGATGGGGACTCGGTGAGCGTCCGCGTAGTGTAAACAAGACGGGCGGTACACCCGGTAACTACATTCTTGCCAACAGTTACACTATTGGGATTGCTTAAAATCACTAAAACTGTATTCGTTGCAACGTAGAAGGGAACAATACTTAACCCTTGTCTGGCGGGGGTGGACTTAAGTCGGGCTAGAGAACACATGCCCAAAGAGCGGGAACAGACTTAAGTCTGTGTGCAATTTTGAAGCAATAATGGCTCTGAGAGAGACGAGCGAGTGGAGGAGCGTAGGTCGGCTCATGACCGCTCGGCACGGGTCCCGCGCGACTACTGACATCTACTCCACACACACACACACACACACCCACTGCCTCGCTACACAGGGAATTATGTAAGGAAATTACCGTATTTTAGGGATTTGCACTCATCCTGCACGATCGTTGCAAGATAACGCGTGGTCGTAGAAGGATGGTTCTGGTGTCATTGGAAAGCTCAATTATTGCCCTTTCAGGGATACATAATTGTATTACGCTCTGGCTGTTGTTTATGCATGAAAAAGAGCACGGAAACAAGGTAGTTTAGGGTAAAACCCCCCGCTTGGCAGGTAGTAGAAGTTACTGAAGGGCCCGCTCGTAAGGCGTTAATACAGTAATATATACATGGAAAATCGCAGAGAGTTTTGGATAATCTTCAAGGATACTACATCCGCCTTATTAGAAACAATTTATTAGGGAAAATAGGGACCAATAGACTCGCCATATTTTTCTCATTATAGTCTGCATGGAGGAATTTCGTTATCGACACTTGAAAAAACCCGATTTCACAGAAAAATACACCACAAATCTGTCAAAGATGTCAAATAGTGGGGGTGTGGGGGCGGCAGCCCCCACCCATAATACTAGGATAGGATAGGATAGGTTAGGTTAGGTTAGGTAAGGTTGTTAGGTTAGGCTAATGTCCTTTCAGAGGGGTATAGGCTAGTAGGATAGCCTATACCTGGTCAGAGGTAAGGAGAAGAAGAAGAGTCCTGCTGTAGTCTCCTTGAATGCTACTGGGTTTTGTACCAAATCTACATACACCAATAGCAATGAAATTCAATGATAGGAGAGGCTGGGAATGCGATATCCCCAAGATGATAAATCGGGGTGCTATGGGCATTGGGCTCTCTGTGAGAGGGCTGGTTATCACATAGAGGAGCACGTCTCTTCAACAAACTCCCGCGGTGAGTGAGGGACATGAGAGGTGTCTCGTTAGACAGCTTCAAGAAAGCTCTTGATGTCGAAATACAAAATGTGGCAGACGAGCCCATCTTCACAAGGGTGCGCTCCACCTCTTCGAATAGTCTGCTGCACCAATTCTCAAACAACAACGAAGGGCGGTGCGCTCTTCGGTGCCACTAGCAAGAGTGGCGATTGGCGAACTCCACATAGGTGAACATAGGTAGGTAGGCCTAAATAATAAAATAAATAAAGTAGGGCCTAATGATGCATAGGCTAGGCTATAAACTACAGTTTGCCTGAAAAATATAATGGAACATGAATAATAGGCCTAGGCTAGCTAAAATAACTAGCCTAGCCTATACACATTATAGGCCTAGGTGGCTAGGCCTTAGACGAAGGCCTAGCCTAAGCCTCATCAACATAAGCTTTTGATTTGCATACTAGCCTACCTAATTTACTAAAATAAAGGTAGCATAGCCTACCGGTACCTTAAATTTACACACCACAGTTAGGCCCGCCTAGGTCAGTTTCAACGCTGCTTAATTGACTTCAAATAAGTTCCACTTTACTTGACAAACTTGACAAAGATCACAAACCCCAGCACAGTCAGCAGTACTGGTAGCCATTAGTCATTGGTGGCGCCGTGGCGGGATTTAGGCCTACTGATAAAAACATTCCTCTCCCCGTCACTACTCACTAAAATAGTACTTTAAGTTGTAAATCGTCTCCCTTACCTGTAGAGTGCAGTCCCTCTAAAGTTTACAATGATGCTTCGAAGCTTCTTGAAGTTCTTGCTGCTCAGAATGTTCAGGAGGCAACCATATTGAATATTGGGCGGCTTGGGCCTTGGGTATGTTTCTACAGTAGTACTGGGGTAACTAGAGCCTCAGCCGCTTACCTCTTCCTCTTGCAGTTTTCCTCAGTCACTACAATACACTTTTGTTCGGTGAGCACTGCACTTTGAGGCCCTAGGCATTGCAAAATAGTTGCAAATACCTGGAGTTTCTCAACGTGGTCTACCCTCTCGTTGAACTTGACAACACAATACTGCCTTGCCTGACGTATGACCATATGTTTATTTATTTTCTCAAAATCCTGTTTTGAGGCTTATATCCAAAATTATATACACTGTAGGGGATAGCCTCGGGGCTTTGGTTGATATTCAGTCAGCCATAAGGTGCCTGATACTGATACTGATGAATGTGCGCTGTTGCCTTTTGTAACGGCAGCGCTAGGCGGGGTTTTCAAATTTCTCTCTGGTCTGGTCTGATCTTTCCTCGTCTCGTACTCCAAAGTTCAATAAATTGCAGGTTCTTCTCTCTTGATTCATCACCTGCTTCAGTGAACAGTAGTATCTTCTCTATGCTGGTGTTCTGGTTTATCCCGTATTTCCTCCGCACCTCCCGTATTCCTTCACATTTCAGAAGAAAGTGTTCCAGCATTTCGTCCTCTCCCTGATGGCACACCTCACATAGTTCCTCCTCTCCCACAAATCTTTTCCTCCAATTCAGTTTCAGTGAATTTGTTCGGCTTCTAAACATCAATTGAGATTTATATGTATTATCATATATTCTTTCTTCTCTAATGGATTGTTTATTTCTCCGATACATGGTCAAAGTCGATTTCCCTTCCATATCAGTTCTGCATCTCTCCTCTCCCGAATGCTAGACTACTCGGCCCACAGGACAGCTCGGCCAGGACAGCTCGGCCCACGGCGAGACAGCTCGGCCCAGTAAAAACGAGACAGCTCGGCCCCGTGTTAATTACGAGACAACTCTTAATTAACCTAACCTACACATTATGAATCGAGATAACTAGCCTATGACATAATTATACAATAAACGAACATTTCGCCCACATTACACACACGCCATAAACGGGAGGCCATGTATGCAGCACCAAATCCTGCAAATCCTGTCCTCTGCGCATGCGTGAGAATATTAGGCCCCTTGGCACGATGTTTTTTTTCCTTTATACTATTATATTATCTTAACCTAACCTAAACTAAACTAACCTAACCTAACTTAAATTAACCTAACAGTTGAGCCTAAATAACATAATACAAATATTAGGGAAAAGGCCGCGCATACGCAGAGGACAGAATTTGGTGCTGCATACATGGCCTCACCCATAAACCCTCCACTTAGCTCTCCCCATCCTAATCCTGACTAGTCTCGTCAAATTGCCCCATAGCAAAACATGGGGCCGAGCTGTCTCAAATAATGGGCCGAGTTGTCTCGCCGTCGTGGCCGAGTTGTCCAAAAGTGGGCCGAGCTGAGTTGTCCCATGGGCCGAGTCGTCCAGTCACCTCCTCTCCCCATTCTCTCACTTTTTCTTTAATACTTTTCTCATTTATTTGCTGTATATTCTCCATACTATTCACATTTATGTTATTCATGTATCCTTTTACCCCTTTTAACCACTGGCTTTCAGTTTTGGACTCCTTCATTTCAATCAATATTTCTCTTAACAGATAATTTTTTCTTTCCAATATGTGTTTTAGGTAACAAAGTTTTATTTTCATATCTCGTTCCACCATCGTTGCACATCCAATCTCTCCCCTCAGTGCCTCCACTGCCACGTAACTTGGAGCTCCCAGTACTTGCCTCCACACCGTATTTTATATTTTTTGCAACTTTTCCAGATCACCTCTGTTCCAATCAACTACTGCACCTCCCATTAAAACACTGGGGAGCACTACGCTCTTCCAAAAGGTCTTTCCAATGAGAATTTTATTGCACGATCTTGCTATCACAGAGAAGGTGACTCCCAACATTTTTCTTGCCAATTTAATCTTCTGTTCCTTATATTCTTTCATGTGTTTTCTATTCTCTGTTATTGTTATTCCTAGGTATTTCCACTTATCCTAAAATTAGTGAAAATAGCCGTCCGGCTGGCTAAGTTGATAGCATGCCTGATTCCCATCTTGAAGGTCTCGCGTTCAATCCCCGCTCAGATTGAAGTTTTTCTGGGATATAGCCGGCGGTTACCATCTCCCCATGAGCAAGGGGGATGGGTAATGGTCTCTGGTAGACTAAAGAAACCCAAGCGCTTGTGAATCCTCGAAGGAGGAGATACGGGCGCTATATAAGTAACCAGAAGATTATTATTATTATTATTAATATATTTGTGTGGTTTATGTCGTTTTCTTTGTGCATATTGCATAGTGGGCTTACTAGAGAAAACAAATTATATGGGTCACTTAAGACATTTGTATTGATACCCTGATCAAAATCGTATTTTTTGTTTTATGAAACATGAAAACAGTCTCCTTGTGCAGGGGGGGGGGGGGATTTAATGTTTAAATGGGCAAATGCGCCTTTTAATGGTAGGCTACGATACTGCTCATTATTAGAAGTTTTAAGTTAATTAACCATTTGGGGGATAGCTAAACATCGATAAATTGGTCATATTTAGGTCCTAGACTTCCCCCTTAAGGGTATCTATAGATCCTGAAAGGAATACCTGACATAAGATACACGGAGTTTGTCTTCTCACCAATTTCAGGAAATCCCACCATGGTGCCTGTTCAGTGCCTTGAACGGACATCTATAGGGCTGCTGTCGGGCGTGGCTTTTAGAGCAATAGGTTTCTTGATTGCAAGCAGGCAGAGTGTCCATGGCTATCTACTCCCTCATGTACATCAGCAGGGTGTGGGAAAAGTTAGTGGGGTCTCTCATGTTCATTATGTGTGATTCTTCAAAGGAGCTGCACCTTAATCGTCGTTTCATATTAAAGTAGCAGATCTTCGGGATCAGTGGTGGAGCCTAGTGGACAGGACTGCATTCTAAAATTGAATAACCATGGTTGAATCCGATTTATGGTGACTGATGCGAGTTAATCAGGCTGGGCTTCCCAGTGTCATAATGGGTAACAATGCATGGGCATCATGGAATTATCTTTGAAGATCAACATCAAAGAACTGTCGGTGGCCCTGCGGTTTCTCTGGCTAAAGATGTGTCATGGTTGACGTTGACATATATAGCCTATATCATCATGATCAGAGATGTAGGCTACCATACCTGGCAGAGTAGATGTTAGCATTAGCATTCAATTAAGGTTTACATCTGAAGACCATTATTTATGGGATTGCACAACTCATGGCCTACGGTCTCCAGTGGTCTCTGAATCTTGTTTGTGTTCAGAGTCTGTATGGAAAGTATGGGACTGGAAAAGACCTGTTTGCCTTGCACCATGATCACCTTCGACTTGGTATTTGTACTAAATGCTATAAAGGAATCTTATTTGGTGGTTTGTAGTGTGGCACTTGATTTTTTTCTTACTCGACTAATTAAAGATTTTGGAATCTGCGACCTCCACTACTTGTATGTATAGAGCAATGGTGTTCACAAAAGGTGTTCATTTATCAAGCTCAAATGGTATTTTAGCTCTCATGACCCAGCCCTTTTGT
This sequence comes from Paralithodes platypus, assembly GCA_032716605.1. NCBI lineage: Eukaryota > Metazoa > Arthropoda > Malacostraca > Decapoda > Lithodidae > Paralithodes > Paralithodes platypus. The sequence goes on along the minus strand of CM064564.1, from coordinate 7,018,427 downwards.
TGTACAATCGCGCTAATAAGTGATGTCTCGGCACCAAGTATGTTTTGATCAATAATTGGTATCAGCAATATCTAAGCTTCGTTTCTTCATATCGAGTGAAATACTGTATAAAAACATGTTCCTACACTAACCCCCCCTATTCAACATCTGACAGACATTAATACAGCACAGAGCAAGCCAAACGTAATAACAGCTGGGACATGACTTATTAGCGTGACCGTACAAGGCCTTGGTTTTGGCCGTGTTTACATCATGATAGACAGTTCATAATATTATTCTATATTCAAGTGGCATTTCTCACTATTCCAGCATAGAAACCTGTGTTTATTAGACATCCGGACATATGGGTATTTGCCTCCTACTAGTATTCATCAGTAGTTTGTAGAACAAAAATGTGGTGGTCAAGGAGCTATATGTCCTGTGGCGATGGCAATACAACATATACTATTATATATGACCAGGTTGAGAGTGTTAACTTTGAGGCACTGGAGGTAGTGTACAAGTTTTGCTACTTTTCTATACTGTATATGTTGCTTATTTCTCATAAGCGCCAATTTTTCCGAAGAATTCACTAGCGCTCGGAAAGAGAAAGAAAAAAGAACAAAATCAATGCATCAAAAGAAGGCTTATTCACATATGCATAGCCTACGTGAGTTGCAGTTGGGATGTGTGTACATGCTTAGATTGATATGCAGGATTCGAAGTTGCATAATAAATCGTAGGCAGTGTCCACCATTCTTTAACTGCCTACGTGGTGCGATGCATAAGGTGTTGATTTTCGGTGTGAGCATCCTGGATTCGAATCCACGGACTGCCACATGTGTTTGTAAATTTCATTAATCGATTTTAGGAGTATAGTTGGTTGTTGGAAGGAACATAATAATTGATATTGGTTCAGGGGTAATTTATCGAGAGGACTTCCCTAGTGGTTAAGGCCCCATTAATTGCTCTTTCCATTCACATATGCATAGCCTACGTGAGTTGCAGTTGGGATGTGTGTACATGCTTAGATTGATATGCAGGATTCGAAGTTGCTCATAAATCGTAGGCAGTGTCCACCATTCTTTAACTGCCTACGTGGTGCGATGCATAAGGTGTTGATTTTCGGTGTGAGCATCCTGGATTCGAATCCACGGACTGCCACATGTGTTTGTAAATTTCATTAATCGATTTTAGGAGTATAGTTGGTTGTTGGAAGGAACATAATAATTGATATTGGTTCAGGGGTAATTTATCGAGAGGACTTCCCTAGTGGTTAAGGCCCCATTAATTGCTCTTTCCATTCACATATGCATAGCCTACGTGAGTTGCAGTTGGGATGTGTGTACATGCTTAGATTGATATGCAGGATTCGAAGTTGCATAATAAATCGTAGGCAGTGTCCACCATTCTTTAACTGCCTACGTGGTGCGATGCATAAGGTGTTGATTTTCGGTGTGAGCATCCTGGATTCGAATCCACGGACTGCCACATGTGTTTGTAAATTTCATTAATCGATTTTAGGAGTATAGTTGGTTGTTTGGAAGGAACATAATAATTGATATTGGTTCAGGGGTAATTTATCGAGAGGACTTCCCTAGTGGTTAAGGCCCCATTAATTGCTCTTTCCATTCACATATGCATAGCCTACGTGAGTTGCAGTTGGGATGTGTGTACATGCTTAGATTGATATGCAGGATTCGAAGTTGCATAATAAATCGTAGGCAGTGTCCACCATTCTTTAACTGCCTACGTGGTGCGATGCATAAGGTGTTGATTTTCGGTGTGAGCATCCTGGATTCGAATCCACGGACTGCCACATGTGTTTGTAAATTTCATTAATCGATTTTAGGAGTATTGTTGGTTGTTGGTAGGAACATAATAATACAACACACATTTAACAATCACTAGCAGTGGCAAAATAGCCTAAACTCTATAGCCATCTGTCATGACACCTCTCTCAAGATCATCGCTTTTCTCAAAGAGAAAAGTCTTAAGTTGTCTCTTGAAGCATTCAACAGAACTCAGTTGTCTCATGGACAGCGGCAACCTGTTATACAGCCTCGGAGCCATGTAGGAGAATGACCTCTCAAAGAAAGAAGACTGCTGGAAAGCCCTTGGTTCATCAAGACGAAAAGGGTCATTGTCATGACGCACAACTACACCATGGTACATAACTTATGTACAGTTGGCCACATTAGTTCTGATCCTCTCCATGATCTAATATGTGGACATATAATTGGCATGATTGAATTACGAGTGTAGTATCTTATGTAGTGGTTAACTCATCTGATTAGTTAACTGATAATTAAAAGAAACTACACTCTCAATTTATCCATTCTAATTTACGTTCATACATAAGATCACGAGGAACATAACTTATGTGGCCAACTGTACATAACATTAAGGCACTAATTTATTGATATATATGTACAACATATGTGGCCCAAAGTACAGTATGGAGAATACAGGCAAAATAAGCAAAAAGTCTGGTATTGCCTTCTCCAAGAGGCTGATGTGTTTGCTACATTCATCCTAACTATGGCTAGTCTGAGCCTGCCATCGACTGCTCTCACCAGGAATAATATAATGTTCAACAACATACTGTAGTGCCTACAATCTCATCATTCTAGTATATTAAAATGTAAAACTTGCAAACAAAGTCAAACCAAAACTGGGACAAAGACAATATAAAGTCAAAACAACATATCAAAATCGCTATGTGGAAACAACGCTTACTAAAATCAAATTTATGAAATGAAAGAACACAATACAGTATGTGATATGTGATAGATAAAGGTATTTTCCGTAACTTACATGTATATTAGCCTTGGCATGCTCAGTGGCAGCTCTCTAAAAGGTAGAGTTACGTACAGTTCTGGGGTCGGAATGTCAGATACACAAAGAGATCATAATTTACAACTTGTTGAGAGTTACAGCAAACTCTGGTTCCAATTCATTACAGTACTTGCATTATAGTTGTTGTTGTTGTTCCCCATGCTGCCTGGCCGAACAGCCCCAAGGCCCCGAGCAAGGCCAAGGCCATAACCGAGCACCCCCACAGAACCCTACCCGCCGACCACAATAAAGCCTGGGTGACCGAAGCCACTCCATGGCGGGGAGCTGAGGAGGGTGCGGAAACGCCCGGAAAACCAAAGCCCCACCCAGGGCCCTGTGCCCCTCAGCAATTATGAAGAGAAAGTTGAGGGGCAAGGGAAAAATGTGACGCTTTGGCTTCCAATCTTGGTAGATTGGGAGGTCAATCCACGGAAGAGACGCCGTCACTTGAGATCTAGAAAATATATAAGTAAAAGGAACAGTCAGAGTAAGCTATGGGTATGGCAGAGATTGCTCAGTTCTCACTCTGATAGACCAGCCCATCACCACACTTGCATTATAGTAACTTACCTTTACTCAGAAAAGAAGGCAGCCTTAAGTTATTACTCCGAGACATAAAATGCTTTGAGTAATGCAAGCAGATGCATCACAATTTATTCTGTCAAAATAAGACAGTCATAGGGATATGTCATAAAAGATTTCAGTATAAAGGAATTGTCAAGAGTCTATAGTCTATTCGCTGTAAGTAGGCGAGAAATCATGATCTCTATCCTCTGTAACTGAAAAAGGGCTAGAGCAAATTGGCTGTAAATTTCCACATCTATTCCTTGACTGACTCTTCCCAAATGGTAGAAATATTAGCTCGATTACTCTAGTCGTGTTTTAGTTACAGAGGTTAGAGTTCATAATTTCTTGCCTACTTACAGCGAATAGACTTTAGTTCACAGCTAATGTTTGGTTCCAGTATGCCGTCTCCTAGGGGGGCATAAAACACTAGGCGCCAATACTATACATTTATTATTTGTGTAACTATAATAAACTTATTCTATTAAAGAAATAAATAAACCATACACAATCAATGGTCTTTGATATAACAGTTGGAAATTGATTGAAGAATACTGTACAACAGCAGGAAAGTAAAGATAATTAGTTATGTGTATTAGAGGAAATTGCGTAACACTTGGTCTACAGAATATTTTCCCTGTACAATTCAGAGTGCTTTGTACAAGTATTTAATATAGGAGAACGAACAAGCCTACATATCTGTTCTTTTGAGAAAATAATTATCTCAAATAATACTATGGTTTTCACAGGCAATTGGAACAACATTCTTAAGTACATTAACACCTTTTAAAAAGACCATCATAAATTGTATAATCACAGTACTTTTATATCAATAGCTACAGGTCACAAACAACACAAAAATAAAACAAAAGATGAAATAATATCAATCACCCTTATTACAGATAAACCTTAAGACGTGGAGCATAAGGCATTGATGTAAATATCAGACCTACACCTGTCTTAAGAAGGTATCATACGAGTGCTTTCTTCATAATTTTTTATCGCTAACACTGGGCTGGCAGCTTTTGTAGTATACTTTAGAATAATTTTATCACCTAAATTAATTTATCTTCAGTCTAATTTCTGATACCAGGGCAAAGATCACCAAAAATGTTGCCAGGAAACATGCTTACCATAAAAAATTGACGAAAAAAGATCTTGTGCGATACCCCCTTAAGCTTTTTTTTTGGTCGAGAGAATCAGGGCTGCTAAATCAGTCACTCCTGATATCGTTACGACGGTACCAGATAACTCAACCATTAGACAATTTCAACCAGTAGTTCTCAACCAGTGTTATTAGCTTAGGTTGGATTTGGTTAAGTTTGGTATGGGCTTCAAGTTGACACTGGTTTAGTTGGCCCTGGTTGATTTGACACTTGTTGAGAGCTACTGGTTGAAAAAGTTTACCCGTCAAGTCATCAAGGAACCCATTAAGACAAGTGACTATACAGATTGTGCTTAAAGTGTTATTTACTTTATTACATACAGTATATGAACTGGAATTCCCCACCCCCGATATGCAGTGTCCAGTCAGTTTTACACGCGCGTAAAACCTCGGGTTGTTTGGTATTCCTAATAATGCCACAAATAATGAGGGTTATTTTGTCAAACCAATTTTTCATGCTAGTAGTTACAGTTATATCAAAGTTTTAGGTATTTTCTGGTTCTGGGTATTTTCTGATTGTGGGTATTTTCTGATTGTGGGTATATTATAGTTCGATTATTCCCCAAAGGTCATGTAGGGTAGGTATTTTTAAAGTTAATATTAAATAAATATAATGCATTACAACCAATTTTATCAGTGGTGCCAGAACTTTTCCTGTAGGGGCTAAGCTGAAAACAATGGTTTGAGAAAATGGTCCCGCGTGTGATTCATATGTCGGTGTACAGAGAACAGGGTAAGGTTTTACAAGACTGTCCGCCATATTCTTAAACCTTACTATATTCAACCCATTTATCATGATGAACATAAATTTTAATATACTGTAATCTTCAAGGAACCGAGTAACATCAAGTTCTCTTTCATAATTTAACAATCAGTTTCTTATACTGTACTTAGTTTGATATGAAATTTGCTACTCCCTTGATGAATGCTATAAATCAAAATAAACCGTAATCATCAAGAAACTGGGTAATGTTGAGCTCACTTTCATAAATTTATGCTCGGTTCCTTATACAGGCACTATGATAAATACATGGAATTTACAAAACCCTTCCCATCTGTTTAAGAATACGGCTCTGTGTGCTCTTACCGTTGGTTTAATTACTTGGAAAGTAGTGTACTGCGATTCATTATAGGTTTTGTGCCTTTTGAGGTTATGTAATTGTTCGAGCATTCTGCAGCTCGGTAAAAATATTGCATTCAGTTGCATTCACAATGTGCTTGGCTATATCGATTTCTGTATGTAGTGGATACTGTATTTTTGCATTCAAGCTATGTTCAATTGCAATATACTGCATTGTGCTTAGTTGTATTATAAACTGGAACTTACATATGTAATCTAAGTTACATTTAATTGTATCTATGTTGCCTTCAGTTGCATTCAAAGTGCAAATACAATGTAAAGGTACTCACAAAAATTCTGGACCTCACACGTTTTTCATTATACAAGACAAACTATGGACACAGATTTATGATTGTAATTTAATATGTACTAATTAATAAAGAATGTTTATCATTTAGTAAATAATAAATTCAATCTAAAAAGCAAAGATCAATGGTCAAGTCTGAACAAGGAGAACCATGCCAGGTCCATACATGAAGACTATAAACTTTAAGATCTTTGAATAGTTATATAATGTGAGCACTATAGAATCCGCTGATGTGAAGAACTGGCGCTTATATGACAATAGAAAACACTAGCGTTTATCATTATTATTATTAAATATCTCTGCCTGTACTTGGGCATTCAGTTCCGAGGGGCTGCACAGTAACCACACGTCTCACAGCGGTCAGGGTGTCTCTTGTCTCCCCAGAAAAAGACACATGACTAGTTAGGGACGCGGTGTAGCCGATAATCTAATGACACTCGGGACTCAGCGCCGCGGGGCAAATTCTCCAGACGTTGTTTTCGTTGTAATTGCAAAACTAGATTTCTAGCCGGTTATCTTATAGGTTTGAACGGCTAAATTAAATAGTCGGTAGTGATGACAAAAATATATTTCAAGCCGGGTGTCAAATTGTTTGAAGTTAAAGTCACTAGTAACTACATAAATGGATTTAAAACAAACTGCCTTATTGCTTTGAGCAGTTAGTAGTCAGTAGGCTACAGTAGTAATTAGAAAAATTGATTTCAAACTGGCTGTTTTATTCTTTTAAATGATAAACTTGCATAAGAATTACAAAAATGAATTTCAAGCCAGCTGTTTTTCTTTCTTTGAAAGGTAAATAATCAGTTTTATATAAGTAGGCTAGCATAAACAGTGCTTGTAAATTAGTCTAAAGCTAATAAATAATGCAATACAAATACTGTATGCATCAAACATGTTACCGTAATTTGCTTAGTATGACCAAGCCCGAAAGTTGGTGCCTGAAGAAATGGCCCCCAGTGTAGACAATCTGTACCTGAAGTTTCCAGAGAAAGAGTCCGGGCCGACCTTCGGTTGGCTCGACTGATACAAGATGATAATAGGCCGACACCTCAACAAATAAGCTATTTCAACCAGTAAAATCAAGCCAGTGCGAAGTCAACCAGCACTTTTAGGTTAGGTTAGGTAAGGACTAAGTTGACACTATAGTGTAGTTGGCACTGGTTGAGTTGGCACTGCTTGAGATTTACGGGTTGAAATGGTCTATTGATTGAAGATGTCTGGGAACCAAATGAGACGCTGGTTTTCGTACAAGGTATTATCCGCTAAACGTTACACATCAGCAAGGGTAAAATCCACTTACAATGTTTGACCTTGTTACAAAAAATTAATTACTGTATATATTTGTGATTGCTTATCATAGTGTTTAAACTCGCATAGAAAAAGTGTAGGATTACAAGTCTCTGCACAAAGTTACGCTATCAATTTCTATGTACAAATCCCCAAAACAGCAAAGTTATCAAAGTGCAGCATCGCAAGCATCGGTATAAAATTACGATCTGGTTGTGATTTTGCACCCATGCTTGTCAGTGCTAGCACAAGGCAGTACAGTATAGTTTACATCTTACTATAGTCTACTCATTATGATGAATATACAAATTGTGATCCCCAGACTCCACTAACACAGGGAGGGCTGGAACAAACAGGCTGCAAATTTCCACACCTATTTAATATTTGACTCTACAGTACTCAAATTGTAGAAATATAAGCTTGATTACTCAAGCCCTTTATCGAGTTATGAAAGGTTTGGGGTCAAGATTTGTTGACCCGTCATAGTGAATAGACTATAGATCAGTTGAAACAGCAAGAACTATTGCACAAGACTTTGCACTGTGCGTGTTGTGCTGTCTCACTTTTCCATGAATCAAGCCCCGGTCACACGAACACTCTTAGCGGCGGAGTCATAGTATCCAAGTCAACAATGTACAATAGTCAAGTAGTTTCCTGATAAATTTCATCTTCATTATGAATAACTATTAAATTTTGTTGTATTTAATCTTGAAAGTTCATATAACCAAAAGAATTCCTTTAAAAAAGTCTAATAAATTGTAGTAAATACCAAATTTGTTCAAGAAAAAATAACCAAAATTGCTCATAATAATCTGATAAATCGTAGCAAACCTCAGACTCCAATACAAATTCGCCGCTAAAACCCCCCATGTGACGTAAGCTAATGTGTAGAAGCTGATAATTGGTATTGCCTCCCAGTAACAGATTTTTCAGCGTTTTTTTTTAGCCTGTCGCCGACTCTGGCCATCATTCTTCAGCGCATTTTCACTGATTTTACCTTCAATTACCTGATTTCTCTATGATCGTCAATAACACCAGGTAGTAACTTACTACTAGAGTGAATTACTCGACCTGTGTGATTGCCATAGGAGATTTATCCAAGAATCGCAAGCCAAAATCGGATATTGGCTAGTAAAAGCGCCGGAAAAATGCCCTTGTGAAGTCGCCTTAAGAGCACCAAAGGAGGCCCCTCGCAAATAAGTCTCTAGTTTTGGGTTCAACTATAACTGCTCTGTTGCTTCTTCCGTGACTACATATAAATGCTATACCCATTTCTTAAATTTGGCTAGTCATTTTCTGTCATTTTAACTACATCATCTATAATATGCGTATATGATAGTGAAGTAGATTGTCACATTCATTATATACAGTTCTTTTAGAAAGGCGTCGACTGATATGATGTTGCGAATAGGTTGAGAACTTGGCCTTTAGGCGGATTTACATGACTGCTTTTTCCCACCTTTTATCTACAACTCTGATCTGACAGTGTCCGAATTTATACTTTATAAGAATTATTTCACCTATAACTATCTGCATCCCGTCAATTTGCCAATACCAATACCAAATAGTTCCAAAATGTTGCCAGATTATAGTTACAGATCAAAAGTTGCCAGAAAATGCCTTTGCGTAAATCCGCCGGTAGCCTTCTTTCAAGGTCTAAGCAGGAACTAAGCCAACAAGATCATAGCTATAGATATTTAAATACCAAACTCGGGAACACCAAAGTACTTAGGGAATATCTACTCTAACATACTAATAAATTTACTTCCTCCCAAATAAAGCATATAACAAATGGAATGTAAGATAACAGCGGTGGTTGTGGTGGTGGTGGTGGTGGTAATTGTGGTGGTGAGCTTCCGAATGAACTGCCATGAGACTTGTTTTTTCAGAGGAATAAAAGCAAACAAGCTTTATGGAAGATCATTTTCCAGGTTCATCAGAAGAAAAAAAGTACATACGCCATACATCGGTTATTGCTCAAGCTTAAAGTGGGCAGCAACCTATAGGGGGGCTGCTCCGGGGGGGGCCTCGGCACGTGATCCTTCTCTCTGTGTGTCATTCATCTGCCTCGGCCTCGGTGCCTGTACAGGCGGGCTATAAAGTCCTGTCTTACCCTCACAACTTTAACTTTACTTTCCTCTCTTGATAATTATATATATATATATATATATATATATATATATATATATATATATATATATATAAAAAGAAACATATATTCCTCGACAAACCTGAACAAAGATTGAATATAAAGATGTTGGTCACATGTGCCGAGGACCTTTATTTCTTCTTCTTACAAGGGAGATAACCAAAGCTGAATATCACGGAGGTAGAAAACGACTTTTGAGCGAGACTGTACCTCTTCTGACGTGAAGTGTTTCATCACCGGTTACATATATATAAATATTGAAGGAACTATGTGTATCTAGTTTACAATATATTGAGATATAAGGACAATATAAAATAGACTGTACATTATTCTCTAGAAAGACCTAGAAAAATGTCAACATTATTTCCATTAATAATAACAAGACTATCATATCTAGGACTAGGTTGCAGCTTTGAAGATGGTGAGATATAAAAATATTTAAAATTCACAAGAGGTTCACTGTTGATACATATATGTATAATTGTATATATACAAACACATGCATGTATATAGAGATACTGTAAATTCATTGTTTTCTTCAATAACTAGACTGATACCAATCTTATCTTACAAAATCCACAAACAACAGTGGATAGAAGTACAGGCACTCATAAAAACTTGCAAACCGCCTATGTTTCTCTTTATGTAAATACTGTACAACAATATGGATTGATTTCTGAATGCAATTTGCTTTTCATTAAAGGATATATATACAGTATATAGTTTTATAACTGATGTATATAAAAACACATCCAAAAACCAGTTTCCGGATATACTTGCACATAGACTACAGTAGATCTGGACTGGACACGAAAATGGAACTTTGCAGTAAGGGACCCAAAATCGGAAAACGAACCCCCAAGTTCGAACCTCGAAACTGCGAAAATATGATATTTTCGAGGTTCGAACTTGAGGGTTCATTCTCCGATTTGGGACCCTTACTGCAAAGTTCAATTTTCGTGTCCAGTCCAGATCTCCTGCAGTCTATGACTTGCATAATTAAAACAACAATGGGTCCACAAACTTTCATGGGTGCCTGTACATGTACCTGGATATTCGTCTGGAATGTTACCAGGCAAAGAGTGGTAAAAATGTAGCCATGCCAAGGGATGGAATGTATAGTACAAAAACAGTGAGGGGTCACACATGTAGGGTTGAGAGTCACATATGAATGTTCAAAATATGGAATTCCTTTCACAGATCATCATCATAACAACTGGAAAAACTGGGGGTCAGGGTTCACAAACAAACAAGCAGCAGTGAAGGTCAGTAGAGTATACACTAAAGTTCAGTCAGTGTGAGAGCTATATATATACTCAAGAGTTCATCCTCACGTCTTAGGCCACAAAATTACACCTGGACCTCACGCCAGCTGGAATTCAAACACACTTTTCGTTGTTCAAATCTGAAGCACGGGAATAAATATGGAGTTTCATCAGTAGAGAGAAAGTCGTTTCAGCGACCACAAATGCTCCGCGATGTTTGCGTCACAAAAAAACAAGGAGCGCTCAAAAAGTCACATTTAGTTGTATTATTTCTTTATAGTTTAGCTTCTCATCCCTCCCCGCCAGGTGCCACATGAGTAAGGCAGCATCAGGGTAGTGGTAGAATGTGGAAAAGTGTGGTAGTGTGTGGTAGAGTGAGGAAAGGTTGAGATAAAGTGTGGCTATGTGAGGTACTGTGATAGAGTGAGGAAGAGGGGAAAAGGAGTGAAGCAATGGAGTCCAGTGGTGAGTGTGGCAAAGGTGGTGAGGGTGTTTGACGTAAAGGTAGGCCTATAAATATATAAAGGTAGATAATAACACTGATAATATGGTAGAACAACGGGAAGGTGTATGATGCAAAGAACTAGGCTTTAAGGATCAAATTGCTTGCTTTTAGATTAAACATGAAACTGTAGTCGACTCTACGATTTGTGGTGGAACAGGTACGATGAAAGGGGTTAAAATTTGCCTTGGGTGTGATACAATAAACAGTAAATCATTGGTTTGGTCTGATGGAAGGATAGTGAGGTTTGCATGAGAAGGGTTTAACGTTGACTTGCTATGATGCAGGGATGTAGATATGAAATTTGAGAGAACGTTACGTTGGCATTAGATATATTTAATATTGATTAGGTGACAGGGGAATAAGAGAGATCAATCATTGGCTAGGTATGACAGACGGATGGTAAAGTGGCATTAAATGTATGTAATATTGGCTTGTGATAGTGACAGTAAGGTAGGTTCAATAGTGATCAATCATTGGCTTGGTAAGGTAGATTGAAGATGGGATTGGTATTACAAGGGCTTGGTGTGTGCATGGATGTGATGTGGTAAGGCAGGTTGAGGGATTAATCATAGGCTTGGTATGATAGAGGGATGGTGCGTTTGGTATTAGAAGGGTTCCGTGATGGCTTGGTGTGATGCAGGGATTTGATGTGGTAAGGCAGGTGGAGGGGGGAGCTAGGGTGGTGGTGGTGGTGGTGATGGAGTAGTAGTAGTAGTAGTAGTAGTAGTAGAAGTCATGGTACTGGTCATCATCTGTCCCTTGTCCTGGGACCAGCAAGGCCACTTTCATACATCCCTGGAATTTTTTAAACAGATGAGGTAAGGGAGGGTAAAAAAATGTTCAGTGTATTGCCTTATATACAAAAAGGGGTAGTATACTAATAAAGTTATCTACTGTACACCTACAGACAAATTCAGTGTCCACCTTCATAACTTCAAGCTAATTTTCACCAATTGGTTAAATTTAAACATACTCCGGAACCACAATGAACATACCTTATCATATAAAGGCTTTATGTATGTCTGTTAAGGATATTTTTTCACTTACAGTATAACTATAGAGATAACCATAGTTAGAATTTATATACTGTAGATAGGACAACTTCTGACTGTGACTTTACATTAAAACTCCCTGTTTTGGACGCCATGGCTCCAAATACCCATGACTTCTGAGCCCAAAATGCTACATATCTCTTTCAGATAACTAGGGTTCTAAAGACGGGTAAAAGTCTAAGAGATACAGGTAAATATCTGAAAATTGGTATTTTTTCCGAGCACTTACATTACTGCATCAGATAAAATTCTAAAGATCAAGGTAAATATCTGGACACCTGACATGCAGTTCGGACTATCATCCTGGCTTTGCAAAAGTTTGAAAGACTGAGGAGTTTACCTCTTCCAGACACGTAACACTTCTAGACCCCCATTTAGTCCAAAAGAGAGGGGGTTTGTCTTAATATATAAACTTGGAAACCATTAAACACTACAGAATTCTTTTTATTACATGCTGTAAGATGATATTTAGGAAGAATTAATACAATAAATTTGAACTGAGACAACATATATGATATTTAATATTAATTGGAATACCGTATATTAATGCTTTATACCATTGTTCACCAAAGAAGCTACATTATATTTTCAGAACCTGAATGTGCACATATCACGTAATGACTCACGATGCCTCAACTGATGCGTCATTGAGTAGGATCTCCTTCATCCGTGTGTTGCCGGTTCCAGGGGCGGGCGAGTCGGAGGCAAGCTGGGAATCGGTGGTAGTCTGCGGAGGGGCATTTGGGGAGGGGGTGAACAGGGGGGTGTTAGCGGCAGGGGAGGGGGAAGAGGTGACGTTAGCGGAGGGAAGAGGAGGGGAGTTGGAGGCGGCGGAAGGGGTGGTTTTAGCGGTAGTGGAGGAGGCAGCGGTGCCCTCGGTCACAGTTATTTGGACTGAGGAGATGCCCGGGTCACTCTCCGAGACGTCGATCTTTACCAAGTTTTCACATCCGTCATTCGGCTGTCAAGAAATTGAACATGGTTAAGCTAATTCAGTGAACAGTTGTAAGGATAGACACATAATATTTTCAATAATACTGCATTCTGGTATTCTTTCATATCTGTATTCAAGACAACAAAGGAAATTCATCACATGCTTATGTTTGATATTATATTCATTGAATAATAAAATATATAAATTATGTACGAAGTAAAGTAAATTATACGTAAAAGAGTAAATAGTGAAGCATATGAAAAAAGTGACACAGTGTACCTGGTATTTATACTCTGGGAATGATTAACTACAGGGGGAATAAGTCATCCATATTAGCTCACACCACACATACTGTATACAGTATTCACGTTAAGGGGGGTGGTTCACTTTTTGGCCGATTTTTGCATGTATTCATTAATTTTCTAGTTCCCTCCCTAGACCTCCATCAAATTAAACAAAAAAAAACATCCATTAGATCACCCTTCTAGATTAATTTGTACATTTTTCGGTAGAAAAATGTCCCGGCCGAAAGCCAGTTCTTCCAACATTGCAGACTCAATATCGTTCGCCAGGGAAAAAATCGACACCTAAATAGCACGAAAGTTCTAAATATTGACGAAGAAATGGGGCGAAAGGTCTTAAAATCGACTAACTAATGGGGCAAACATCTTAACATCTGAAAACTAATGGGGCTAAACATGAGGGAGAAAGTGGTCCAGAAAACCGGCCCATCCCCCCTTAACTCTCTCAGTTTACAAGTAGCATCGGGGCTGTTCGGCCAGGCAGCCTAGGGAACAACAACAACCAAGTAGCATTCTCTCACTTTATTTTTTTTTTTATTTTTTTTTATTTTTTCTATATTCCAACTACTCCCTCTCGGGCATAGGCTGAGAGCCTGTACATTCCACCGCTCAACACGGTGAAGCCCGTGAGGTCTTGTTCCAGTCTGGGGAGTGAGACATGTGAAGCAACCATCATGGCTCGAAGCAGCTCCATCTCTGAAGCGGCCGGTTGCTTCGCTCAAGTGCTTCACCGTCTCACCCTCCAGACTCAGACCCTCACTCTCAGAACGCCACCTATTGAGCAGTGAACTCACTATTCTGGCTATCATTAAGACAACTTTACTCAGATTAGTAAAGATCTATAGGATTAAAGGGGTATTTCAGGTAGATTTTACCCTTTCAATTCAAAGAAAATCTAAACAAAATTGGCTGATGCTAGCCAGAGCAAAATATAAACAGCGTCATGGTATATTGAAAGAGTTAAAAATGCTTATGTCCTAGCTCATCTTGTATAGTTGCATTTCACACTCTACATTGCTCAAAGATATCACCAAAATCTACAATTACCCTATCACAACCATCCTTAAAAAATGTAACCAATTTCACACATGGATTGGGGGTAGGCTACAGTATATATATCTGGTACACAGTCTGTGGTGAGGAAGTATACACCATGGTTAATATACCTTATATGTTCTGTGTTAGGACCATGCTAACTACTAAATCCAGTACTGAAAACCCTAGCCTGAATTGGTTACTGTCTATATTTAAAAATGACTAGATTTGTGCTTCTTTTACTAGTTATGCTTTTGCCTAAAAATTATTACAGTACTGTACTCAATAGGCCTACAGTACATAATATAAACACATTCAAGAAATAGTCAAGCATGATACTTTTTCTCCGTTGATATCCATTCTGATTAAAATGTAAAACTTGCAAACTAAACAAACCAAAACATGGACAAAGACAATATAATGGCAAAATAACTTATCAAAATCGATATGTGGAAACAACGCTTACTAAAGTAAAATATATGAAATAAAAGAACACAATCCACCACATAGGGTGTACATTACTACATGAGCAAGTTAATCTGTTTCCCAAGCAAACTAATCGCACATATAACTATGCACTATCGTCACGTTCAAGGAATTGGTCAATTTGGTAAGTCCGGGACGTTCTGGTAAATTTTACTCAACTCTGCATGAATAAAGAAACTACAATTTAGCAAGTTTTACATTATAATTAACAGAGGTTACATATGATTCCTCTTCTGATATTTGACTGCTTCCCTTGATATCAGCTAAAGTCAGCAGAGGATGCTGACTGGACAAATTCAGTTAAGTTTAGTTCAGTTGGGGATCCACAGAGAGCAGTTCTTAGTCAGCATGATGTGCTGGGGTTTTGAGGGTGGTTTGGGATAGGATTGGGAGGGTTTAAATTAGTATACTCTACAATAAAACATACATATCTTCATTCAACACCTACTCTACACATATTCACACTTGCATATTTTGAAACCACAGCCTACACCCGTAGAAGCCTTCTACTGATCCAAATACATTCTTATATTGTAAATTCCTGTTTTTCTTGTGTAATTTGTAAAAATGAAAGGGCAGCCTAGAGTCTTGTTCTATGATTCACCTCCTAGAAAGTTTTTGGTTTATAGCAAGATAAATGCCAAGGGAAGGTTCAGACCTATCAAAAATGAAACCTTTCAATAACCTTGGATATTCGAGGTCAGTTATGAACAACCGTACCTCCTTTTGGGATCATGGGGCACTATGTTACATTGATAAAACAGTAATTGAGGAAATTCAGACAAAATTATAACTTAATATAATTATTCTAACTAGGCTATCCTTAGAAGCTTGATTTGATTTAAGAACCTCAGATAGAGGTTAAAATGTAAAACTTGCAAACTAAACAAACCAAAATTGGGACAAGGACAATATAAAGTCAAATTAAATTATCAAAATCGCTATGTGGAAACAACGCTTACTAAAATGAAAATTATTATATAAAAGAACACAATCCACCACATAGGGTGTACATTACTACATGAGCAAGTTAATCTGTTTCAGAACAGAAAGTTATTCTAACCAATAAACTCTGAAAGGTCTTTCCTAAAGTGAGCAACAAAATACAATGTTGAAATTAAAGGGTTATATAATAAATGTATAGGAAAATATTATATTAAATAAATGCTCGATTAAGGTGTACATTTGAGTATTCCTAGGTCAATGAGTGTATGGAATGTCAGAAAACAACATGGCCTATCTTATTCACGCAGCTAGTGTTCATATAATACCAATGACATGTCTAGTTAGCCAATACACTACGAGTTAAGGGGGTCACCTGCTTTTTTTTATCTTTCTCTCCTTTTCTCTCTTTCTCTGACTTGTATCCATTTGGCCCCATTCAGCCAACTGTTTTAAGACATTTATCCCCATCCAGGTGTTGATTTTTTCCAGGCGAGCGATAGCGAGCCAGCATTTTATGGAGAAATCCGGCGTCGCCAGAGACATTTTTCTATCGAAAAATTTACAAATTTAGCTTGCTGTAAAACAAAAATATATAAATGCTGGCTTGCTACCACTCGCCAAGAAAATATTGACACCTGGATGGGGGTAAACGTCTTAAAACAGTAGGGTGAATGGGGCCGAATGGATACAAGCCAATGACAGAGGGAGAGAAAGAGAAAAAAAAGCAAGATGGGCTCCCTTAATAGCATCTAATATCCTGCGTGGAAGAAGCTATACCTCTGGAGAGCTGGATGGCTGGGTGATGTACTGAGAGCAGACCCCCACCGTCGTGACAGAGTCGTGACAGATGTATGTGGTGGAGATGTGCGGTGAGATCTTAAGACTCGTACACTCACTTACAGTCAGGTCCACCACAGTCGCTTCACCATCTGTTGAGAGATATTCTAGGTTAAAATGTAGAATTTGCAAACTAAACAAACCAAAACAGGGACGATACAAGATAAAGGTAAAATAACTTATCAAAATCGCTATGTGGAAATAACGCTTACTAAAATAAAATTTATGAAAAGATTCAGTAGCATATAATATACAGGAAAAGCTCTAATAATGTATAAGTATTAAGCTATTACTAGTTCAGTTATCCATTACAGAATACTCTTTTGTTAAGGTATAACTTTAAGTCAGTTTCAAATCTTAGTAACCAATCAATAATTACCTTTATCTAGACTTTGTATACAGCAAAAGCTCTAACTCAATACTGTACAGTATATTGTTGTAGGCTAGTTATAAGATCATATACCGGTAATATATAGTAACTGACTATAATAATGATTTTTCTTGAGGATTTTGAGCATATCCTCAGCTAATGTGTCTTCCTTGCCTAGATAACTTTGAAGGTAGTCTCTTGCCTTGGAAATTGACCTTGCAAGAATTACATTTATGGTTGGGATTGTATTAAATATAGTAATCTTTCAAGTTACAGTACAGAGCCGCGGCAGTCGAGTGGAGAGCATGCTCAGTTGCTCACGTGTGAATCTGCTTGACCTGGGTTCAATCCCAGCCAAGGCGGACATTTAGTGGGTGTGGTAGTACGTCCTAGCGTGTTTCACATGCTCGGACCCAGTCGGGGAACACCTCGATGACGTATACAGACTAATATCACACACAACAAAGCCACTCCAACAGCTTCCTCTCTTTCCAATATCCCTTCTTCCCTCTCTACACTCTTCAGAAAATAGGAAAGTAGAAAATAGCTACGTGGTGCCGTTGTAAAGGCTTATCCCTTAATACCTTCACTTGACCTTGACATTCAAAGGTCATAAGCACCAGTTCTTTAAAGTACATGGCATTCCTAAATAATATACAGTACTGTATAGATAATTTACATAAAATTCTACAATATCATATGCCCTTGGTGAATGAACTCACCCTCTAGCTCATTATCGTCATCAATATCTTCCAATCCCTCAACCTCAGAGCCAATGGATCGAAGGAGCGAGGAAGTCGAGGACACCCCAGAGCTGCTGTGGACGCTCTCACATGACACGGTCTTGGTGGCGGGCTTATTGTTGTTGTTGCGGCCGCCCAGCTGTTCCGAGGTAAGAGGCGCCGGCGGATAGTTCCACGAGAGGCGTTTGTGTATACTTGAATCTTTGGCATCTTGTTTCTGAAAGGTCAGTCATTGATTAGTCAGAATATGAGTTATGAAAGTGCGAAATGAAGAAGAATATCAAGTACTGTAGTGGTCACACAAATCCCACTATTTATATGAATAAAGTTATTACAGATCCAGTACTATATTTGTTCATGCATTGTTATATACAGTCCCAGTCAAAAGACAATATAACAGCAATGTTGGGCATAAAACAATTCTTTTCAATCACCAGGCAGTCCCATAGAGTTAGTTTTTGTGTGTATGTTTCCAGTATTACCATAAGCTCACATTGGATAGATCAGCCTGCTTAGACACTTTGACCATTATTCTAATAAGTTCTATAGATACTTTTTTCTCAGTAAACTATTATGTAGTACCAGAGGAGAATTTAGCATTTTCACTGAACACCAGATGTGATGACTGACAGTTGCACACATATACTGGAAATGTATTGTTGGTATAATTTCCACTAAGACCATTTGACATTTCAAATGTTGTCTCAGTTGCAGATGTGAATCATGATGCAACACTAAGATTTAATGCACAAAAAGGAGTTCTTTGTATGTTACACATGTGTCATGCTTCATAGTACCATAAACGGCTCAGACATAAGCAAGATTAGTAATGTGGTGTGGTTCTAATGAAACCAACTATACATTTAAAAGTAAACAATCTTTCCCACCTTTACTTTCAGAGAAGAAAAAGTCAAGGCTACTGAAAACTTGAATGGTTGACCAACCCTCCTTTTCTCCTTCAGTGCCCCACTATTTTAATGCAGTTATTAAGGAGGTTGAGCTTTTATTAGCATTGAGCTTTACTTCACTCAGAGCAAAGGTGTGAGGAAAATTTGGCATAGATGAATTAACCTGAGAAAAGGAGCCCTCTTTATTGCACACAATAAAGTATACCGTACTTCTTAAGTATATCCTGCATGTTGGAATAGATGACTAAAAGGGGTCGGTGGACTGGATTCACTTTCATAAATACAGTATACCTGTAGCACTGCCAAAGGAAATACTATAGGCCTCTAAACCATACAAACAACCACATACAACTTAAACCTTGAGGAGAGGAAGGTGTAAAAGAGACTGGGCGCGCGCGACTCGAGACAGAGCCCGAACATGGACATCACAACACAGCAGCAAAACAAAACAAAACACAATATCACTCATATCTAGGTCATCCAGGAGAAATACCCAGAGACCCAGGTCCATTTGGGGTCCCCAGCTAGATTCCCATGTCCCGGATCTGCCGGAGAGACTCCGATTTCCGCAGGCAGACCTGCAGCGAAGCCGCCACCACAAGCCTGCCCACCATGCTTCCAGACGTACCCTTCATTACTACTGGCTCCCCGGGCCAGGCACCTGACGGACTACTATCTAGTCCAACTGGCGCATGACACTCTCTCCCAAACGACCGTGTTTACACTCATCTATTCACTAGCATTCTCCATTCATTCCTATCTATTATCACTTCTCTTGCCTGGGCAATATTCATTCCTCTATCTCTCAACGCTTGTCCTACACAGTCTCTCCATCTCAATGGAGTTCTTCCTACCCCTCTACCTCCCCTTGTATCTGACTCACATATTCTCTTTGTAGGCCTTTCATCTTCCATTCGTTCATATGACCATACCAGCTCAGCACCTTTCTGTCCACTCTGGCCGAAAAATGTTCCTGCTGCCCCACTCTCCTACGTATCTATTCATTCCTGCATTCCTCATTCCTAAGTAAAGGGACCAAGTGCAAATTTGCCAGGTTAAAATATATATACTATAGTTGCCATACAGGGAAGGAGTTGTTGTTGTTGTTGTTGTTGATCCCCAGGCTGTCTGGCCGAGCAGCCCCAAGGTCCCGAGCAAGGCCAAGGCCATAACCAAGCGCCCCCACATAACCCTCCCAGCTTTACCACTAAAGAATGCTCAGGTGACCGAAGTCGCTCACAGGTGACGGCCTGAGGAGAGTGCGGAAACGCCCGGGACACCGAAGCCCCTCCCAGGGCCCTGTGCCCCTTAACAGTTATGAAGAGAAAGTTGAGGGGCAAGGGAAAAATGTGACGCTTTGGCTCCCAGCCTGCCAACCTAGGTTGACAGTAGAGGTCAATCCACGAAAGAGAAGCTGCCACTTGAGATCTAGAAAATATATACAGTATGTGAAAGAAACAGTCAGAGTAAGCTATGGGTATGGCAGAGAATGCTCAACTCTCATTCTGATAGACCATCACCATCACAGGGGAGTTACAGTAAGTGGTGAGTATCCCAATTCCTTCATATACAGTGAAGAGGCCCTTTTATCCCAGGGGCAAAAATAGATGAATCATTAGTAACACTAGTCACCAGTACATTGAATTCGCAATCTGTCCTATATATCACCAGTATCACTTCATAAGCAACACTATACAGTTTAATTAATTACAGTAGGTTTCACGTTCTCAGTAAGATTAAGATGATAGAGTTGGTTATGGTGATTCCTATGGTGATTTTTAAGGCTGATGGTGATTTTAATGCAGGGTAATAGCAACATTAGTGCTGTCGATGTTAAAATAAGGTTCAGTTCCCAGATGTACTATAACCAATACCGGTACCAACTAACTTGAGCTAAGGTACAATCCTAAGTGACTAAAAAGATGGAGATAAAGATGGATTAACACCTTAGCAGATAATTCGTTCACAATTGTGGTCAATATTGATTGTACCTTAGTTCATATTGGTTAGTATATTTGGGCTTAGGAGGAAATATTCTATTACTTTAAGTAAAATGAGGGAAACACCCACCTTAATATCGTCAATGGCTCCAGCCGTGTGATAGCGACGGTTATCATTGCGGTCATTTCTGTGTCCCCGCCTGATCCCACCCCGCCCCAAGTCAGTCTCCCCATGCCCCGCAGTCTCTCCATGGTCCACCTCCTGCCCCGGCGACCCCAACATGGAGGTGACATGGCGGGATTTGAGCAGTGGAGGATTGCGGGACTGGGGCACTGGGGCCGAACGCCGGAGGGTGCGGGGTGAGGGAGGGGGGTACGACACACCGCGAGTTCCTGGGGCAGATGGACATAGTTAGTTAGGCATGTTAATATTATTTATGCTTCCTATTTTATATATGATAAAACCATTTTTCAATGCATACAATTTTCTAAAAATCTGATTCAATTGCTCATATAGCTCTACTCTAGATATAGCATAAATTCAAAACATTCCCAATAAATTACATAGCAACATAAGCAGTGCAAAATGTTTTCTTCCACTTGCAGAACACTGCAAAAGTGTGTTATCTCATGAGTTAATACAAACAAAAAAATAATATACAAATTCTAAATATGAGAAACTATGAACCTGGTTAAGAAATCAATTAATGGAATACAATGAAAATTGAGGTAAGCACCTGGAGAAAGAGCCTTGTGGGTGGTGGAACTGGTAGTACTACTATTGCTTCCAGGAACTCGCAAAGAGTGAGCCGACTCCACAGTTAAGTTAGGTAGTGATTGTCCCGTGGAGTACGGCGGTATCACACTCAGAGTATTTGGTGTCTTGGGGTAGTTTCCCCCGGGACGTCTGTCAGGGCGAGGTGATGATGATATGGCTGCCAAGACACCCCCGCCTTCCAGAGATCTAGACCTCTGGATTTCAGGGGGTCCTGGAGCCACAGAATCATCACTCGACGCACTAGATGCCCTAACGTCGGTCATGTCGATACTCGGATGGTGTTGAGAGGCCGCGGGTGAGTTCTCGTTAAGATCAATTGACCCGGAGTGAGAGTGAGCCAAAGACGATACCCGTGATGCCCTGGATGACCCGGGTCGAGGTGAGCGTGGCGCTAGGTGTCCCGTCACACCGCCCATGTCATCAAACACCAGGCCATCACGGTTCTGTTGAGCCTCGCGGTATTGCTCCTTGGCTCGCTTCAAGGTGTCATACCACGTTCTGTAAGGCAACACCATCATTACTACATGCAGAAATGAGAGATAATGGAAAGGAGATTACAGTATAAAGAAATAGTATGCTGTAAAAGTAGATGCACAAAAATTACTGGAGTCTTACAATAAAATCAAAACTGATTTATAAAGCAGCCAAGGCTTGGTGGAATGTAAGGTGGGAGGAGTCAGTTCTCTCAACATATAGTCTGTCTTCAAGAAACAAAATGTTTGTTCTGTAATAGTTGAACTTCCCACCTCTTACAAATCCATATAATATCCTGTAGATCCTTCAGCAGTCATAAAACATGACCGATCATTATATAGTGATACAAGCATAGGAGGTTACCAAGTGATACAAATGTCTACATAGTGATGGGTCAATAGTCATGACCAACTGAGGGGTCTACATGGTAATAGATGGGGTCCCATGGCGGTTGGGCCGCATCCCAATTGGGTTGCTGCCACCCATGTAGTATTCGGGCGTATCGCCTGCTTTGTTTACATTTCTGTATGCCGTGGAATACAATAATGAGTTGAAGCACCCCCTCACCCCCCCATGACTTATTTTCATCATCATATATATTGCCTGTACGGGGGCAAATAATAAGTAAGCCGCGGCCCAATCATACCACGGCCCGACAGACTGTACACCATAGATGGCCATATAATGGGCAGGAAATGCTAATATCTCGACACCGACATTTTGACATTTAGACATTTAGGCTGAGGGGATAGATTCCAACCACCTCACACTCCACTAAGTCAAGGCGGCTAGATGGATCTGTTTGATCTCAATGTAGAACAAAAGTAATTATTTGTATCATTGTTTTATCATGATTTAGCATGATGATTTGTGTGACCTCCAAAGGAAACAAATTAAATAGTGATCTCTCTCTCTCTATCTATATACTGTATATATATATACAGTATATACCGGTATATATATATATATATATATATATATATATATATATATATATATATATATATAATTATATATATATATATATATTTTAGTCTCTCCGTGGGGTTCGAACCGTCGACCGTCAGAACGATAGCCGACGCTTTAACCAACTCCACCACGGCAAAAAGACTGCCGTGGTGGAGTTGGTTAAAGCGTCGGCTATCGTTCTGACGGTCGACGGTTCGAACCCCACTGAGAGACTAAAACATATATATATACTGTATATATATATATACAATATATATGGATGGGGATAAACGTCTTAAAACAGTTGGCTGAATGGGGCCGAATGGATACCAGTCAGGGAAAGAGAGAAAAGGAGAGAAATATATATATATATACTGTATATATATAAATACAGTGTACATAAACAGAAGTGTGATCTTCAGAGAACCTACAGTAAATACTGTACTAATGCTATCATAAATTACATACCCAACTAAGCATCACACCTGCACATGTCAAAATGAAAGTATGGTCCATAGAATAGTAGAAAATGAGGGTTGTTTTCCACGATAAATAGTAGTATAAATAACATAGACACATGTATAAATATGTGACTGGGATAACACGTACACACTTAATAACATAGACACATGTATAAATATGTGACTGGGATAACACGTACACACTTAATTAAGCAAAATGCAACACTACTTCAAATACTATAATGAATATGGTAATGAAAAAAAAAATATATAATTAGTTTAAGCAAGAGATGTATACAGTAGATGTTTGTATAAACAAATGGATGTGTGTTAAGGGAGCCCACCTCGCTTTTTTTCTCTTTCTCTCCCTCTCTCTTTGGCTTGTATCAATTCGGCCCCATTCAGCCTACTGTTTTAAGAAGTTTACCCCCATTCAGGTGTCAATATTGTCCTGGCAAGCGGTAGCGAGCCAGCATATAGATATTTTTGTTTTGACAGCAAGCTAAATTTGTAAATTTTTCGACAGAAAAATTTCTTCGGCAAAGCCGGATTTCTCCATACAATGCTGGCTTGCTATCGCTCGCCAGGAAGAAATCGACACCTGGATGGGGATAAACGTCTTAAAACAGTTGGCTGAATGGGGCCGAATGGATACCAGTCAGGGAAAGAGAGAAAAGGAGAGAAATATAAAAAAAGCCGCTGACCCCCTAGCTTTAAAGCTAATATGAACACTAAGTAATAAGAATAATAACAAGAGTAGGAAAGACACAGATTACCATCATAAAACACAGACAATATCATTATATATACTTTCCATCATAATTACTGAAAGAAAACAAATATATAATCTATTTCTTTCCTTTTAATTTATTTCATGCAATTATAACAATCAATATTCTTCAATACGTTGTAGATGCTATCTTAATAGTCAATTGCTCACGGTCACAAATTACAGCTACTGTAATTATCTCTCTCTCTCTCTCTCTCTCTCTCTCTCTCTCTCTCTCTCTCTCTCTCTCTCTCTCTCTCTCTCTCTCTTACATAATAATATGCACAGTACTGTATTTATATTTATATGTATGTATGTATATACTCAGGCACATACACCATAGCTGGGGGTGGCCGACTCGAGATAGAGCCTGAACAGAAACAACATTTAAAGTTCCAATCTTAGGGTTCAGGATCAGTTTCGCGTTTCCTCGAACCTTTCTCTGTCTCGTTTAGTAGGTGAATTTTACAAGGAGAGGAGGATTCCGAGCCTCCCGCCCCCGAAGTAGGAAAAGTAGTACAGGAAAAGACAGACAAACGGCTAAGGTTGGGTAGAGGATGCCAAACCTCACAAAATCGACAGGAGATACATTTATAAACCATGTAAAGCTGAGTGAGTACCGTATGTTTATGAAGAGGATATTGCACGAGGATATCCAATGAGTGTACAGTTTGCCGCACATATTCTATTCCGTTGGGGTCGTGATTAGGCAGCGCTGCGCCCACCTCCCCAACCCCCTCTCTCATTCCACCTCCCCAACCCCCTCTCTCATTCCACCTCCCCAACCCCCTCTCTCATTCCACCTCCCCAACCCCCTCTCTCATTCCACCTCCCCAACCCCCTCTCTCATTCCACCTCCTACCAATATGAGGTGGAGGGAGGGAGGGGAGTTGGGGAAGTAGGTATAGCTCTGCCAAATCACAACCCCAACGGAATAGAATATGTGCGGCAAACTGTAGGCTACATATGAGACAATACTGACAGAAGAAATACAATTTGTGCAGGCTCAACAATTCTATGTCAAGCTTTTTGGGGAGTCTGTAAAGAGAAGAGCATTTTTGAGCTAGTGCGCCATCCAATTTTATTATGTATCTTGAGTGGGAATCATATCTAGTTAAATATATAATTTTGTTATTTTTGTTCCGTTTTCTACATGGCAGCTGCCTACCCTAAAAAAAAAAATCTACAACTATTTTCCTCTCAGTTTCATCTACAGTATCTCCTAGTCCCTCATCTAATCATTTGCCTATATGATGCATCCATTCTCTCACTTATTCTTCATTCACTTCCAATCTGTAAGACAACTTTTAACTTGACGGTTTCATTATTCTAATTAAATTGCTTCTTTTCACTATTCCATCATCTTTTCAACTTAACACTATTAAAATTACAGTATTTATATTCCCATAATCTATTCCTTGATGACATAATTGACATAATTACAAACAGATAACAGAAAGTTTCAATATAAAGTGACATAAAAACATACAAGATTTTGAAACATGCAAGCAACATTCCATTGTATAAGAGTTGTTGCAAACAAATTAAGTAAAGCCTACCTGATCTGTACATAATAGTTTGATTGTTAATTAAAATGTAAAACTTGCAAACTAAACAAACCAAAATTGGGACAAGGACAATATAAAGTCAAATTAAATTATCAAAATCGCCATGTGGAAACAAAATAAGATGGATGCTAATATTGAGTGTAACTATTAGATTGATCCAAGACAAAATATAAATGGAGATAAACAATGGTTTTAAATAGTGCATAAGTGACTTTTCATCTGAAATTCGTAATATCTAAAATTATATAAGATATGATATTAATGCAGAATTTTATTCTATGGTGGTAAAATTATTGTTCGTGCAAGAAAATACACTTAAAACCACAGAAAAGGTTTAATCAATATAAAATGTATGGTACGCAAGCAATTGGTTAAGCTTATCGATGTAGTCTAACTTAACCAAATTGCTGCGGAAACCTCTAAACGGTATAGCTACGCTGCTTTAGTCGATGCGTAGAGTTGGTTATTCTTAAGGGGGCCCACCTCGTTTTTTTTGTTTTCTCTCTCTCCCTCTCTCTCTGGGTTGTATCCATTCGGCCCCATTCAGCCTACTGTTATAAGACGTTTATCCCCATCCAGGTGTCGAGCAGTAGCAAGCCAGCATATATTTAAATTTTTTTTTGACAGCAAGCTAAATTTGTGCATTTTTTGATAGAAACATTTCTCCAGATTTCTCCATACAATGCTGACTTGCTATCGCTCGCCAGGAAGAAATCGACACCTGGATGGGGATAAACGTCTTAAAACAGTAGGCTGAATGGTGCCGAATGGGTACAAGCCAGAGAAAGAGAGAACAGGAGAGAAAAAAAGCAGGTCACCCCCTTAATCTCTCAAACCCTATAAGCGACACGGTGCCTCGGAAGCCTCTGAGTCGTTACAAGACGCTGCGGTGAATAGCGCAGGTTCGATACAGTTTTCAGATGTCATAACCCCTTCAGTAAGACAGCGCCATTTTCATCTCATTC
Source organism: Paralithodes platypus (assembly GCA_032716605.1). Classification (NCBI taxonomy): domain Eukaryota; kingdom Metazoa; phylum Arthropoda; class Malacostraca; order Decapoda; family Lithodidae; genus Paralithodes; species Paralithodes platypus. The sequence goes on along the minus strand of CM064564.1, from coordinate 6,991,733 downwards.
TGGCTAACACGAGACAATTTTATTCAGCTTAGGAATCACCTGCATATATCAAATGGGCAATAATACTATCAAGATGGACATTTTGATTGTCACAAGTTCTTCCTATGCTGTACAAAATTGTCTAATGATAGCCCAAATAAAATTAAAACGGCACTATCCTACTTCAGCATGATGATGCCACTTTAATTTTATTCTGGTTATCATCAAGTGATTTTGTTTAGTTTAGGAAGAACCTGTGGGAGTCGGAGGAGAGTTAATTGAAATAGTCTGTACCCTTTTGATTCCCAGAGGTTCTTCCCAAACAGCATAAAACGGTCTGCCAATATTCCCGAATAAAACACAAAACGGCGCCATCCTACTTCAGTATGAAGACGCCTTTTTAAGTTTATTCTGGCCATCACCAAGTCACTAAACGATTGTATTCAGCTTTGGAAGAACATGTGGCAGTCGAAGGGATAAATAGGGACAGTTTATACCCTTCTCATATCCCAGAGAACATTCCTAAACTGCACAAAATCACCTAATGACAGCACCGAATAAAACGCAAAGCAGCGCCATCCCACTGAAAGGGCCTACGTCCGCGGCTGTACCTGTGGGTGCGCTGGTCGGGGCACTGGAGAGTAAAGGCGGCCACCGGGACCTGCCACTCGTTGAGGGACACCAGACCCAGGGAGGTACTGTCCTTTAACTCCACCACCACCAGGCGCTCCACGGCGTACGGCGGGCGCACAATCTGGGAAGAGGGAAATATATTAAAGCTTTCAGTTGAGACAGTGCTTAAGTGAGATGTGTAAGAAAAGATCAGTATAAGGTCTAAGGAGGAAACTATAAACATAATACAAAGATACAGTACCGGTAATAAGCAAATAATTACGCCCATCCCCTCGTAAAGTAATACCGAACATTAAAATGAATAATACTAAACACAAAAATAATAACAAGACCTCTATTTAATTTCACCATTCCATAAGGGTTTCTTTAAGTAAACGCATAAAAGATAATGCTATAAGGCTATTAGGGATAACAATATGGTGTAGGAAAATACCTTTTACCTTTGTCCCATTGTCCATAAATCCTACTATTGTTGGGTACACCATTAGTTGTAACAGCCTCTCTCTCTCTCCTCTGCCATATGGTTTGTTTCCCATTTCCTATATTTAGGATTCTGCTATCTCTACTGGAATTAAGTCCTGACCACTTCACTTGGATCGTAAGGTTTGTGTGGTTATAATTATGTATGTCAATCTATGAAAATTCTCTCTCACTCTCGCTCTCTCTCTAATTTCAAAGTTATATTAATTTTCTTTATACCAGAAAACTGTTCAACAGTACTGTACAGTATATACAGTATATATATATATATATATATATATATATATATATATATATATATATATATATATATATATATATATACTGTATATATACATATTATATACTGTATATATTTTTGTATTCTCTCTCTCTCTCTCTCTCCTTTCATCAGTACTATAGTTTCCAAGGCTTAAAAGTTCGGGTAGGTCCGTGTCCTCTGATGGGATTATATTATTAGTACTTTTCCCCAAGCCCTACTAACATTGGCTAACAGTAGAATGAGGGCTTCCTTTTCACAACACAATAAACCCTTTCAGTACCGGTGGCGTCCTTTTCCTTCTAGTCTGGCCACTATTAGACAATTTTATTCAGCTTAAGAAGGACATCTACCAATTAAAATGCTACAAACTATCAACGATTTCATTCAACTTACGAAGGACGTCTACCAATTAAAAGGCCACAGACTATCTCAATTAATCCTTTCAGCTACTATATATCCTTCCCAAGCTTCATAAACTCCTCTAAATGCAGCTGAAATAAAAACAAAAAGACGTCACCGATACTGAAGGGGTTAACCACTAATGATTACTTTACGTTATGGTCGAACAAGGAGTTAGGATGTGTGTGAAAGACAATGGAAATATTAATGATCTTCAATTGGTAGTGGTGTGGAGTAGAAATTGATTTACGGGGAGATTTGTATTACAGTATATGTTTATATATTTCTAATCATATATATACTGTAAAGAGAGTGGATGTATATTAAGAAAAACATTCTGGTATTACCACATAGTGAAAAGAGCATTGTGGCACGTGTAAATGTCAAACAATGTAGCCTGGTGCCATTTGTGACATTACTAGGGGCTTACAGATGGAAACTATACATTGATGATAATTAATTATGTGATCTTTGCCAATGAAATAAGCATTTACAGTATTTGTTCTGTGATTTATAAATATATCAGAATGCATACATTCAACTATAATTAATTGTTGATGCGGAATTTCGATGTGAGTATCCTAGGTTCGAGTCCTTGGAGTGCCACATGTATTTGTTGATTTTCATTAATTTAGTTTGAAGGTCACCCCTCCCCCCCAAAAAAAAAAAATTGAATTAAATAGAAAATAAACAAATAAAAATAGGAAAAATGGGGATCGGGCCTGAGCATATAGATAGATAGATAGATAGATAGAGTTTGAAGGTGAAGTTGGTTGGTGGAAAAAAACAATACAATATTTCAATTGTTTGCACGCACCTTGACTTTCTCAGCCTTGCGCTGGGTGACCTTGGTGATGAGGAGCAGGTCGGTGAAAAGGAAGGCGTGTACTTCCATCTTGGAGGTATGAGGGTCCCGTAGCCTAAGGTCTCCGTGGTGCAGCAGGTGGCGCGGTAGGTGCTCCGGACACCCTGGCATAGGCTGGGTCAGGGACAGGTCAGAGTAGGTGCGCACAACTCGCTCTAGTTCGTCGTCGCGCGCCTCCTGTTGGCATGGGACATAGTGATTAGAGAGGTTGCCCTTAACCCCCCAAGACAAGACAAGACAAGACATGGTGATTAGATGTGTGAAGCCAAAAGGCATTTACACTTTTAAATATTACCGTAATATTAGCGATAACAAGTATTTAAGCTTCAGGGTACGATGTTAGATCATTATGAAAACCAATCCACAATAGCAAGAGGAAGGTAAGAACGATGCTAGTTTCTTTAATGTACTGCCGATTATAAATATTCTTTGTAATCATGCTGAATTCTTAGTTGAAAAGTAAGAATAGTCATAGGAGAAGCTAAGCAGTGAGTGCCCATGTAAATATGAGGTTTGAAACTGTAACCTCATTTGAATGACATGGCCATGGTAACAAACAATGAAGCAATTGCTCATTCTTGTCATCACATTCTTTAGTAGTAAATAAATAAGGTATTTTTTATCCGATAAATGTATTTCCTCATTTTCTTAATATTGTTGTTAAATGTAGCATAGCAGTAAAGTTTCATCATATTTTCCAAATTACATTAATCAAGTCTATAATCTGACAATTTTATCTTTCATTAGGACTGTAGTTTGTATCTTGGAGGTCCTAATCGTCAACAATCCAACATATCTATGAATAAACACCAAATTCAATAACAATATGATGATAACTTGTAGCAGATTCAAGGCTCCGAGGACCGATACACGTAGCCTATAAATGTGTGTGTGATGCCGATTTTACTCACCACTGCTTCATATGCTTCGATTCTGTTGGCGATCTCGTGAAGCCTCTCCCGCTCGTGTTTGTGTCTCAGCGCGGAGTTCACGTTGGATACGAAGTTCTCCACGTGGGTGATCTGGGGAGGGAAGGAGGTTTGAGTTACAGATATACAGATAAATAATTAGATGGGTACCCTTAGATAAATTTAATCCTAGCCCAATATGAACCCTAGACAAGGGACTGGAGTTCTCAAAAAGGGGCACCAGGGCTGACGCAATTCCTGACTTACAGTGTGCTGGTTTAATAATCCAGTAAGGTTGATAACCTCTTAAGTCTTATTTTAGCTAACTAAGAACCCTAGAGCAGCCAATGGTACTCTCACTAAGAAATGAGGCGAAAGGTCTTGAAATTGTCAAAGTAGTGGAGGAACGTCTTAAAATCTCAAAAGAAATGGTGCTAACATGAAGGAGAAGAGGATTGAGAAGAAATGCCCCCTTGACTGGCTGTGACCATGGCCTACTAATCCTTGGTAGGATAGTTCTCACCGAGGTATGATGCTGGCCTACAGTTATACTCTATTTGTTTTCCAGCTGATGGTAAATTGAATCCCTTAGTAGCTGATTTCTCGATACTTAATGGAAACATGAAATTACTATAGCTGTGTGTCGCATTAATGCCAGGTTTTCATAATTAACATATGTCGCTACAAAATCTACCTAATAGCCGAGTAACAGAGATAGAAACATGACAATTTACCCTCAGCTGAAAAAAAATAGACTATAGTAAATAGAGACGGTTGTGCTTGTACACACTTGGGGTCATATCTCAAGTGTGTGGCGTAATTTGTGGAGCCATAGATCGTCTCCTGAGCGTGTTTACATCCCCCTAACAGTTGTGCACCAACAAAGCTATTCATACTCAATGCTGATATACTCTAAATACTCTCAAAGTGTGTTTGCAAAGAAGAATTAACTCAAATTTGTTTACAAAATGCATATCTATATTACTTTGTGTAACCATGGTGCCTCATGTGCACGTACAGTCCCGGCCAGATCAAACAGCAACACCCCGTCCACCAGCTGTGTGGTGTGGGGCTCTGCGGATTTGGTAACACTGGCAGGAGGTGGGAGGGATGTGGGTGAATGATGAGGGGAGGGATGTGGGGGGGTTTAGGGGAGAGTGTGGGAGGGTGAAGAGGCAGTAATCATGGTATGGCTGGTGGGAGGGGGAAAACGAGTGACGGGGTAGGGGAGAACAGAGTGACAAGCAAATTTTCCTATAGAACGAGCTACTCCCACAGGATTGTAAATTACACACACCTACAATATCACTGTATGCTACATTTAACAAATTTAACAGTCTGCTCTCCCCTACCCTGTCACTTGTTTGCCCCCTCCCACCAGCCACACCATGATTGCTGCCTCTTCACCCTCCCAATTCCCTCCCATCACCCACCCACCCACATCCCTCCCACCTCCTGCCAGTGTTATCAAATCCGCAGAGCCCCTCACCACATAGCGGGTGGACGAGGTGTTGCTGTTTCATCTGTCCGGGACTGTACCTACATCACAAAACTACATGTATGTACTAAAGGTAGTCCATACTCAACATTAACACTACTTGAAATACCTGCATTCATGGAAACTAGGCGGTGAGAGCAGTTGCAAGTTGGCCGGGAAAAAAAAAATAAAGTCTACGAGAAAGTCTACAGTATTTACTGTCAACTCACTAAATACGAGATTGTCTACATATTTTCGAGAGAAGATGGACTAGGCGAGTGCTTTTTTTACCACGAGTCTTCCTATTTCACCCAATATGATAGATTTAGGGAAAAAAATAAATCGGCTGGCACTGGGGGGTGACACAAGGTCGATGATCCTCTGGCACTTGCCACTTGAGGAGTTAAGCCCATATCCCACACTATTGAAAATAGTAAAAAATACGTACGATTCAGCAAATATTATAACGCGGAAATACCATCAATATAATTTGTATATTTGCGGCATTAGTTATTGTAAAAAGCTACACACAGGTGGAGGTATATCATATTTCAAAGGTTGCACATGTGTAATGCAAATATGTTTCCTGAGTACTTAGATGTCTGCCTCACTAACCAAGCCTCACTCTAGTCCACGGGCCAAGCTGTAAACCGGTACTATCAGAGAAGCATCTTAGCTACACTGTAAACATTGTGTGTTCTTATGTAACAAAAATGATAACCATGAAAATTGTTTCAATCGTTTATGTGTGCTAATTTGAACACTTAAGCGACTGAAATACTTATTATGTTTATTTTTGTTACAATAAAGCATTCAATGTTTACAATGTACAACTATAAGCTGCAAGACATTTTTCTTCTTGTTATGGAGATGTTATTATGGTATGATAACCTTATACATCTATCTATCTATAACCAGCCTCCCCCCTCCCCCATATATCTACCCATCATTCATTTACCCTCTGTAACACCAGTAAAAGCGTGTTCCCGTCATGTACCGGCGTCTTCGGTATAATATATCAGCCCTGTAGTATGCAATATAATGAGATTGATACTTTCTATATCCTGCATGACGCTTTCAATGTTGTGTCTGAGGCATACAGGGGCCTCTCTGTGGGCTGTAATACACTGTCTGATATTTTCAATATGCTCTCTGTATTTCACAACATACTGCCTAATACATGCAATATGGACGTAATCTTTTTTGTTTCTAGCATATTCATCCTTGTCTACAATCCCATGGTATTCAGCCATAAGCTTATTATTAGCAAAAATCCTGCGGTTGATGAAATTAATAGCCTCATAGGCCTGATCAATAGCCAGGTTAGCTTCCTCAATAATGTGGTTAGCCTCGTCCATATCCATAATATCCTCGTAGACCTGATCAATAACCAGGTTAGCTTCTTCAATAACCTGGTTGGCCTCGTCTATAACTTGGTTGGCCACGTCTATATCCTGGTTGGCCTCGTCTATATTCTGGTTGGCCTCGTCTATATTCTGGTTGGCCTCGTCTATATTCTGGTTGGCCTCGTCTATTTTCTGGTTGGCCTCGTCTATATCCTGGTTGGCCTCGTCTATATCCTGGTTGGCCTCGTCTATATTCTGGTTGGCCTCGTCTATTTTCTGGTTGGCCTCGTCTATATCCTGGTTGGCCTCGTCTCTTTTCTGGTTGGCCTCGTCTATATCCTGGTTGGCCTCGTCTATTTTCTGGTCGGCCTCGGCTATATCCTGGTTGGCCTCGTCTATATTCTGGTTGGCCTTGTCTATATTCTGGTTGGCCTCGTCTATAGCCTGGTTGGCCTCGTATATTTTCTGGTTGGCCTCATTTATGAGCTCATTAAGCTGGTTCACAAGATTAATTATACCTTTTTGGAGAGTTTTCCGCCCCCGTTTCCATTTAATTTGAATACATTCAAAGCCCTCAGCAAGTGTTACTAACACTGCTGACTCAAACCTATATTCCAGGGTTCCATTATTTGTTGACAGCCAATTTTGCTGGTGAAGGACTATTTTGCTCTGTGTTTTGAAAAGTCTTTTTCTATGCCAAATTTTACATTTTGTTTGAGTTTTAATTTTCAGTGTGTTTGGAAATTTATCAGTATTTGTTGATGGCGGGTGGGAGTATTTAAGGCATCGTAGGCTGACAATATCCAATTCCATTGCTGAATGTGGTTTTATGTCAGAAAGTTGTATAGAACTATGTTATATAATGCAACCGAACGGCAGACAACGTTATACGATGTTAACGAATCAGCTCACAGAACAATAATGACTCCTCTTCCTCTATCGCTCCGATACTTTCAACTAAAATATCGACATAGCTTATGGGTAAATCTACAGTTATACTACCCCTACCCCACTACCCCCCACCACCTCCCCCCTTCAAAACACGCCTTTTAGCGTGTTTTTGGATGGTTCAGCAGACGCGGAAACTGGAAAAAAACGTATTTTGATAACAAATTATCACCAACCAGATAAGAGTTTTTCAGGTAATTTGTTGTTGTTTTTAATGTTTTCTTTGATATACAGTGTTGTTTAATACCGAGGACCGTCGCATTTTAGTATTTTTAACATTAGCCTAACCTAACCTAACTTAACCTAACCTAACCTAACCGAAAAGTAACCTGTCTCCGCGACGGTCTAAACTCCCCCTCACGTTCCCTGTTTATGGGTGCGCGACGGTCTAAACCCTGCTCACGTTCCCTGTTTATGAGTTTGCGAAGGTTTGTAATACTTCAAAGTATCTATTTCAAGTCAAATATACATTTCCGCGCATCATCAAACCATACTAAGTCTACTACTAATAATATTAACCCATTAGTACCAACAGAATAGCGACAAAATAGGGGTAGTATAACTGTAGATTTATCAAAGATATATTTGTAATTGCTGTAAATGTGCGATAATAAATTAAAATAATTGTTTATGTTCTTTTAGTTGCCCATCGCTAAACTTTCATTTTCTCTAAAAGAAAATTAAATATATATGGGTAACTAATTTAGAAAATGTGATTAGCGAAGCCATCTCTTGTTATAATAATAATAATAATATTTATTCAGTTAGCAATTTACAGAGTTGGTACCACATAGTATGTTATAAATATGACATGTACCAGCCTTGCATAATTCCAACTAAGGATAGCCCAATAAGGCCGTTAGGCGTATTTCCATTGGGGTCCTTGTGGGATTAGGTTAGCTGGGGAAATGGGGAGGATAAAGAAATAGATACTTTAGAGAAAGTATTTCTAGGGGGTTATTTTAAGATACCTTACATCCTATAGTAAATATCAGTAATCCGTAATCAGTAATCATTTCAGTTTGGTTTGTCTATCTCTTATGTCGTATTTAGTAGTAGACATAAGCTTGGTGCTCCCTTCTCGCAGCTGTCCGGTTCAGGTGTTCCTTCAGGCTACGTCTGAAGGAATACAGTGTTCTCTTTTCACGGACTGACTGGGGTAGGTCGTTCCAGTCTTTGATGGCAGTGAAGAAGAATGTTTGCTTACCCTGTCCTTCACTGCCATCAAAGACTGGAACGACCTACCCCAGTCAGTCCGTGAAAAGAGAACACTGTATTCCTTCAGACGTAGCCTGAAGGAACACCTGAACCGGACAGCTGCAAGAAGGGAGCACCAAGCTTATGTCTACTACTAAATACGACATAAGAGATAGACAAACCAAACTGATTATTGTTGCTGTTTTACATTTTGATGGTTTTGTTACCTGTTAACAATATATGAAGAGGGCAGGACTTGAAATAGGAGGGAAATTATGGGGTAAAACTAATTAAATTAAATGAATACTGACTTAGTCTCTCAGTGACATAAATCATAGCCCAATAATGAACCCTAGAATAGCAAAACAAACCTCCGAATTGTCAATATTAGGTGAACAATTAAGGGGACATGGGCCGGTTTCTGGACCACTTTCTCCCTCATGTTTAGCCCCATTAGTTTTCAGATGCTAAGATGTTTGCCCCATTAGTTAGTCGATTTTAAGACCTTTCGCCCCATTTCCACGTCAATATTTAGACCTTTCGTGCTTATTAGGTGTCGATTTTCCCCCTGGCGAACGATATAGTGAGCCTGTAATGGTAGAAGAACCGGCCTTCGACCGGGAAATTTTTCTACCGACAAATTTACAAATTAATCTAGAAGGGGGATCTAATGGATGTTTTTTTAAAATTTGATGGAGGTCTAGGGAGGAAACTAGAAAAATAATGAATACATGCAAAAATCGCCCCAAAAGGGAACCATTCCCCCTTAACGAGATGATTCGGTTCAGTTCGGGATAGCTCCGAAAACTTACGGTCACGATATACTGTATGTCCAAGAGTGTACATAGATAAACAATAGATATATAGATAGATAGATATATAGATAGATAGTTATATAGATAGATACTCTGGATTAACGATAAGATAGAGAATTGGCAGAACATTATTGAGAGAGAGAGAGAGAGAGAGAGAGAGAGAGAGAGAGAGAGAGAGAGAGAGAGAGAGAGAGAGAGAGAGAGAGAGAGAGAGAGAGAGAGAGAGAGAGAAAATTAGCTGGAAGGATGAACTCACTCTTTTAGCCTCCTTATAACCCTCCATCTCTCTCTCTCTCTCTCTCTCCCCCTCCCTCCCTCCCTCTCTCTCACTCTTTTAGCCTCCTTATGACACTCTCTCTCTCTCTCTCTCTCTCTCTCTCTCTCTCTCTCTCTCTCTGTCTCTCTCTCTCTCTATTAAGGGAGCCCACCTCGCTTTTTTTTCTCTTTCTCTCCCTCTCTCTTTGGCTTGTATCCATTCGGCCCCATTCAGCCCACTGTTTTAAGACGTTTACCCCCATCCAGGTGTCAATATTTTCCTGGCGAGCGGTAGCGAGCCAGCATATATATATTTTTGTTTTGACAGCAAGCTAAATTTGTATATTTTTCGATAGAATAATGTTTCCGGCGAAGCCGGATTTCTCCGTACAATGCTGGCTCGCTATCACTCGCCAGGAAGAAATCGACACCTGGATGGGGATAAACGTCTAAAACCAGTTGGCTGAATGGGGCCGAATGGATACAAGCCAGGGAAAGAGAGAAAAGGAGAGAAAGCTAATAAAAGCCTCTCACCCCCCTTAAACAACAAATGAGGACAGAATGAAAAATAATAAGTGAATAAAAGAATGATAAGTGATGGTGATGGAGAGAAGAGTAAATTATAAGTGATGGTGATGGAGAGAAGAGTAAATGATAAGTGATGGTGATGGAGAGAAGAGTAAATGATAAGTGATGGTGATGGAGAGAAGAGTAAATGATAAGTGATGGTGATGGAGAGAAGAGTAAATGATAAGTGATGGTGATGGAGAGAAGAGTAAATGATAAGTGATGGTGATGGAGAGAAGAGTAAATGATAAGTGATGGTGATGGAGAGAAGAGTAAATGATAAGTGATGGTGATGGAGAGAAGAGTAAATGATAATGATTATGGAGAGAAGAGTAAATGATAAGTGATGGTGTGGAGGAGTAAATGATAAGTGATGGTGATGGAGAGAAGAGTAAATGATAAGTGATGGTGATGGAGAGAAGAGTAAATGATAAGTGATGGTGATGGTGATGGAGAGAAGAGTAAATGATAAGTGATGGTGATGGAGAGAAGAGTAAATGATAAGTGATGGTGATGGAGAGAAGAGTAAATGATAAGTGATGGTGATGGAGAGAAGAGTAAAGAAGAATAGAGATAATTAAGGAGGGAATACTTAAACTACTACTACTACTACTGCTACTACTACTGCTACTGCTACTACTGCTACTGCTACTACTACTACTACTACTACTACTACTACTACTGCTACTACTACTACTACTACTACTGCTACTATTACTACTACTACTACTACTGCTACTACTACTACTACTACTACTGCTACTATTTTTTTTTTTTTTTAAATAAAAACCACTCAGTCTGTGCATCCCCTCTTTGGACCCTAGACCAGGTCAGAATAGTCATCAAAGCGCCTGACTTCGTTGTCATTCAGCTACTTCCTATTCCGGGGTAAGCTCTCAGACTCATCATCGTAGATTACTACTACTACATTGATTTTTATTTAATATTTTTCATACATTTCATGTTACTACTACTACCATGGATGACTTACTACTGCTACTACTACTACTACTACTGTACTACTACTACTACTACTGTACTACTACTACTACTACTACTACTACTACTTTTCACATACACATACACATACACACATATTCATTCATTCATTCTCTCTCTCTCTCTCCTCATTTCCCCCTAACAAAGGCTCCATAATGAGAGTCCAAGAGAAGAGGGCGAAGGAGAGGATAGGGAATATATATGATGAATGGGAGGAGGCAGAGTGAGAGAAGAGAATGAAGAGGAGAGGGGAGGGTAGACGAGAAAGGTGAAGAATGAAGATAAATAAGGGAATAGACTGAGAGGGGATAGGAGGAGGGCAAAGACGAGAGAGAGAGAGAGAGAGAGAGAGAGAGAGAGAGAGAGAGAGAGAGAGAGAGAGAGAGAGAGAGAGAGAGAGAGAGAGAGAGAGGGTAGAGATAGCATATGATTGAGAACAGTGAGGAGATATAGAATGAAATGGCAAAGAGTGATGAGAGAAGGGAAGGAAGAGGGGGTATAGGAGAGAATGATAAAGAGGAGAGAATGAGAAAGAGAACAAAAAATAGAATAATGAACAGAAGTAGGAGAACAGAAGGGGAATGAAAGGATAAAGAAAACGAGGGAATGACTAAAAGAAAAGAGGAATCCAAAGAAAATGGAAAATAGGCAAAACATATGAGAGAAGAGAAAAGAAGGAAGAGGAAGAAGAAGGAAGAGGAAGAGGAGGAATAAGTATAAAACAAGAGAAGAGAACAGAGACATAGAGGAAACAATAATAAAACAGATGAGAGGTGGAAAGCGAGGGAGAGGAGAGAACGAGGAAGCACAAACACAGAATAAAGTAGAATAGGAAGAGAATGGAATGATAATTGAAGTAAGGGAGGAAACGAACGAGGATAAATTAATAATACTGATACAGAATAAATGAGAAGGGGAAGATATAAAGAAAGAGAGATTAAGAAGGCAATGTAATAAAACACACTAATAATTAGACAAGACGAAGGACTAAACGAGATGATAGATAGACATAATATATATAGATAGATAAATACAGAGACAAACAGACAGAAAAAGATAGCAAGATAGATATATGTATAGATAAATAGAGAGGGACCGATAGACAGACAAACAAACAGACAGATAGATAGATAACTAACAGCCATACATACTGGCGAATAGATAGATAGATAGATATGGAGAGAGAGCGAGGGTGAATAAGAAATGAAGGGGTACACAAATGCCTGAAGGAAGGAAGGAAGGGAGGGAGGGAGAGAGGGAGGGAGGGAGAGAGGGAGGGAGGGAGGGAGGGAGGGAGGGAGGGAGGAAGGAAGGAAGGAATGAAGGAAGGAATGAAGGAAGGAATGAAGGAAGGAATGAATGAAGGAAGGAATGAAGGAAAGGAAGGAAGGAAGGCATGAATGAAGGAAGGAAGGAATGAAGGAAGGAAGGAAGGAATGAATGAATGAAGGAAGGAAGGAAGGCAGGAAGGAAGGAAGGAAGGAAGGAAGGAAGGAAGGAAAGAAGGAAGGGAAGGAAGAAAGAAAGCAAAGAAGGAAGGAAGACAGACATAATAGAAGGCAGGAAGGAAGGAAGACAGACATAATAGAATACAGGAAGGAAGAAAGAAAGAAAAGAAGAAAGGAAGGAAGGAAGTAAGACACAAATAATAGAAGGCAGGAAGGAAGAAAGAAAGAAAATAAGAAAGGAAGGAAGGAAGGAAATAGGAAGGAAAACAGACATAATAGAAGGTAGGAAGGAAGAAAGAAAGGAAGGAAGGAAGACATAATAGCAGGCAAGAAGGAAGGAAGGGAAGGAAGGATAATAAACAAGGCAGAAAGCTCAAAGTAAGAGGCTATCTAATATGTATAGGACACGAAGGACGGCACGAAGGCAACACCGAATAAATGAAGGAATAATAGACAATGATGGACAATCGAAAATAATAAACCAGTGACTGAGAGCAAATTTGAGAACTAAGCTAGCCAAGAAGCGAAAATTAGGAACTATACATAAAGGCGGTGTCACACGATCGATTTCCCGTCAATTTTTACGAGCAATTGTAGTCTGGCAGCTATCAAATCTCAGTCATATCATAATTGAGCCTTCTAACATAATCTACCTTCAGTCTAGTTTCCGATTCCAATGTGAAAGAGCCTCGGTATACTACGAGAAAAAACTTGCTCATCGACAATTGCCGGAAAAAGCGCTCGTGTGACAATGGCTTAAGAAGGAAGAGGAAAATTGGAATGTAAATCAGAAGACGAAACCAAAATACAAAATAATGAGAAAAGTTAAACGAGTAAGATAGAGATAACAAAAGTTAACCAAATATATATATATATAAAGAAAACAAACCATAGTCTATTCGCTGTAAGTAGGCGAGAAATCATGACCTCTATCCTCTGTAACTCAAAAAGGGCTAGAGCAAATTGGCTGTAACTTTTCACGTCTATTCCTTGACTGACTCTTCCCAAATGGTAGAAATATTAGCTCGATTACTCTAGTCGATTTTTAGTTACAGAGGTTAGAGGTCATGATATTTCGCCTACTTACAGCGAATAGA